>OZ014530.1:80034881-81234881 GCA_963966105.1 Volucella zonaria
TTATTATTATTATATAAAGCTTTATTCAGCTCTTGTTAATATGCTATGTACATATTTCAATATTGTTAAATATTGTAAGATTATTTATTTATTTTTTTATTTATTTATTCATTATTATTATGCATTTCTAACACAGTAAGAATACACTTTTAAGTCTGTGAGAGATAAACAATTGGTATTGATTAATTAGAATTAATTTTAAGTAATTAAGATAAAGGTAAATTTGATAAAATTGATAAAATTGAATTTAATAGAGTGAAGAGAATTAAAATTCTGATGATTAGTATTTATATTAATATTTACATTTTATAATTTCTGCATATACCACTTTGATTAAAAAGTTCCCGGGGGACACCATCGTGTGGCGCTCCCATTGTTCCGATTTGAGTTCTGTTTTTTTTTTGTTAAGTTGATAAATCTGTTGCTGACATTTCCTCTAAATCTTAACGTCATAGCTTAACATTTGCAAAAGTTACTTAGCCAAGAGTATATCTAACATATATTCTTGTGTGTTGACCCTGGTAGCTAGTGCTATAGTACCTATAGATTAAAAAAATTGTAATTGTATTACCTTTTTTTAAATATAAATAATAAAATAATAATAGCAATTTTATAAATGGATTTAAATTTGCAACAGCGAACTTCTATTAAATTTTGCGTAAAAAACGGATTTAATAGTGCGCGAACGTAGGAAATGTTGGAAAAGAGTTTCGGTAACGATTCTCTAAAGGAAACGGTCATTTACCAGTGGCACGAGCGGCTCAAAAGTAGTCATGAGTCAATCGAATCAATTCAACACAAACCCACCGTCAAGTTCGGAATTGTTTCAATTTCGCTCCGCGATAATTTGTGAATATTTGTTTTTCTGTTTGACCTTTTTCCTTTTTTTTGGTTTTTTTTTTCGTGTTTGACCCCATTCGAACCGACTTACTTGTTCCCAATCACTTACACCATAAATTCTCAGTGTCATCACAACACAATGAATTTGTATTTCCTCAGTGTCATCAAAACACAGAGACTTTGTGTCCTTAAAAAAAAAAATAATAATAATAATTAATAAACTACTTGCACTCTGATCTAATTTAACCATGTCTTCCTGTGGATTTGCTGACTGCGCTGTACCTACTAACACAGTGGAAATGATTACATGCAATAGGACATGTGGAAAGAAATTCCATCCCATATGCAATGGTTTAAGCAGAAACGCTAAAACTCATCTCAAAGAGTATAAGCGCATATTCTGCTTTTTCTATGTAGAGTTCCGGACCATCTCCCTGGCACATATAATGCTGGCTATAAAATGTAGTAACCAGCAACTAATTTGGCTTGCAAACTCGATTGCAGAGCTGAAATGCAAAGTTTAATTCAGTGGTAAAAATATAACCAAACTCATTTCCGAGAGCCATGATAATCTAAACTGTTCGATCGATAACAGCATAACCACCATAACATAAGCTGTTCAATCCCTGCATTTTAAAATCACTAAATTAGCAGATTCTGATAAGTCTCACTGCTCAAACACGTTACCAGCGATTCAGTCAACTTCAATTCAGTTGGGAAAAATTATGTCAACGTTGGCTGACCAATCCACTCTTCTACATCTCAAGCATAAGATTCTAGTTTCGGGGTGCTTGAACAACCTGTCCCTTCTTCATCCGCTCGTTCTCTTAATTCGCTTGCCCTCGATTCTTACCCGAAACACCTTGACCCACTCCTTCTACCAACTGTCAAACTCACTAAAAAATTTTCTGATATGAATGATGTCAGTCGTTACGTGGTTTGAGAGACCGCCGCATTTATGAAAATGTTCGACAAACCCAACTCTGTCTGCATTGATGGCATAACCAAAACCAACATTATGGTTTCGTTTCAACGAGAAGGTCTTCCTATTAAGCCAGTGGAATTGATGCAAATTTTCGTTCGCTACCATGAGAGTTTCGACATATCTTCCGATGAAATTCATAATGTCTTCGTATGTCAGCTCTAAGCGTCTCTCCCACTTGCAAAGAACTCATTCAAATTTTAAACACTATTACAGTTCCTAACAAACTAAATCCTGTATCCTCCAGTCCACAATGCATGTCCATTTACTACCAAAATGTAAAAGGTTTGCGCTCTAAGATCTCCATCGTATATCTCAATTCTCAACCTGTTGCATTAACTGTCAACCTGTGCGGACGTGTTTTTCTTTTTCTCCTGTATACCGAATTCAGTTACTTTTCCGCTTTCCTTCAAAGCCCCGTAAACCGCCGACTCAGTATATTTCCCGTCGTTGTTCATCGACCTAGTTTTGTCTGCCGATTCACCTGTGCCAGTTTTGTCCCTAAAAACAAAAAAAAAAAATAAATAAATAAATAACCCAAACAAAAATTAATTGTGTTGATAAGTGTTCGTAACCCAAATAAACAAACAATGGAAAAGTGCTGTGCTAGTGTTTTGTGCTCAATTGTTGACCCCAACGCAGAATGGGAAGCCTGCAATGGTCTCTGTGGGAAATCATTCCATGCCATATGCATCGGACTTACCCGAAGATCCATTACCTACCTCAAGGAGTATTGCAGTCTCTTAAATTTTTACTACGACGAGTGCAAAGAGATCACCTTGGCTCACGTTATGCTGGCAATTAAATGCAACAACGAGTCTATTAATGCGATGCTAACCGAGAACAATCATATTAGCAGAACTATTCTCGACAGAATAGAGAAGGTCGAAGAATCAGTAAACTGCATTGACAGTAATGTGGAAGCTTACAAGTCCACAGAAAGAAGGATTGAAAAGCAACTGACAGCGATCCAAAATCTGTCCAAAAACTAATCTCATCACGACAACGAGAGCGAAGGGATCAAATATCACTTCGATGGATTAAAAGCATTCCTCAAAACAAATTTTGCAAACCACCTTAAATCCAACATACTCACACACATAAACGACTCTATCAATCTTCTCCGTACTGATCTCGACTTGCTTTTTCAATCCTCCTCCAAAACAATACATCCCACCCCGCATCCATCAGACTCTACGCTCGATGAGCTAACTCTAAAAATAATAGACGTCAGCGAGGAACTCATAGCAACTCGGTTGACCGTTGCCGAAATCGGTAAAGAAGTGAGACTGGCTTCCCATAAAATCGATGGAATACCCGATCAAATTCAATTCCAAGCTAGTTCCCTGTACAATGTCTCAATTCATAATGAATTAGTAGACACGGAGTCACTTTCAAATACTCCTCCCGCCGCCCTAACAACGGAAACCGAAACCGCGCTGCCTTTACCAACTAGTATCCCGCCCGCCCTCGCCCCACGCAAACTGCTCAAACAATTCGGAACTTCATGGACCTCCTCCGAATGGAAAAGCCGACTCGAAAGGCTGAAAGAGGGAAACCATACAGCATTCTACGTTGAAGGGGCTCCTCAACACGCTGATGTTTGTTGGGTGCGGAATTTCTTTCACCGAAATTATGCCATCACCATTAGTGAGTGCGAGATGATTTGCCCTGCTGACTCCAATAGTTCCTGCAGCTTCAAAATCAACATGGTTGTTCCCTACATCCCCTGGTAAGGCCACTAAACCTGGAAAGATAAGTATCACTAAATGCTCTGAGAAAACGAGAAAACCCACATCTCGATAATAATCAAAATTCTAAAAATAAACGTAACGATAAGCTTAAAAACGAGCTTCAAAACGAACTTGTTCCCCAATTTTAGTCCTCCCTATTCACTTATTCGACACAAAGCCCTTACAAACCAATCCTCTAATCCGCTAACTCCCAATGTTCCACCCAAGCGCCCGCGCCAACGCGTCTCTTTCAACTTAACACCAACCACACATATTACGAGTATCCCTTCTCAATCTTCTACGCCACCAATCGCAGCCAACAACTCATTTCCTAACTTCGACCTACAAACTGGAGCTAAGTACCCTAATTTTATTAACTCCCATACCCTAAACCCAACATCTCATCCGTCGCCCAACTCCATATCTAACCCTCCTCCATTGCCAGTATTCTTGATCCCCTTTTTCCCCCCACATTTAAACTAACCCAGCAAGCCAACGGAACTACAGAAAATCGCTATGCACTCTCTAGGCTTAGAGAGAGAAAGATATATGAAAACATTCGTCTCTTTCTCGCCAAATCGGACTCGGTCTGCTCCGAAGGGAAGTCCAAAACCAGCGTCATGGTATCCATCCAGCAGGAAGGCCTCCCTACCGACCCTATCAGTCTCAGGAACCTTTATGTCAGGTACCACGAGATTTTTAGCATGTCCCCTTAGAAAGTAGTAGACGATCTTGCAGCATTCGGCCATTACGTTCACTCTAAACGAGTCTCAAACCTACAGCGAAGCCGAGCCGACCACGATAATTTTTTTCGTCCATAACGTGCCTCCCTTGTCAGCACTTAAACCATCCCGCCTTACATCTCCACCCACAACATCCCTTTACTACCAAAATGTAAGAGGTCTTCGCTCTAAAACCAATGCTGTCCTACGTCAATCGCATTCTCTTTCCTTTGATATTTACACCTTGACTGAAACCAATTTGATTCCCGACATAAAGAACCAGGAATTGTTCCCCCCTACTTTTAATGTTTTTCGCGACTACGATTCTACCCGCCCACATGATGATTCCCCCTGTCGAGGCGTCCTACTGGCGATCCACAACAGCCTTAACTCTTCTCCCATTACCATCTCTTCATCCTGTAAAGTCGACAAATTGATCATTTTGTAAATAAGGCCCTCATGCCAAACGGAATCAAAAGCTTTTCCGCTGTCTAGTAGTATCATCCCAGTAGATTTACGTTCTCGTACCTTGAGAACGATAACTTTTAAGAGAATTGCAGATTCTTAATAACTGATGGGAAGTATTATGAAAATGTCTAAAGCCAAATTGTTCGTTGGGATAAATATCATGTTCCTGGATGAATTTTAAAACATTTTCCTTTATAACCTTCTCATACGAGTATATGGTATTTTACTTAAGTTGCTTAATAAACTTATAGACCTATAGCTTTCTGGATGCTCTGGTGGTTTACCAGCTTTTAGTATTGGCACCACTTTAGCTTTTTTCCAGGCATCAGGAAAGTATTGTAATTTAATACAGGCGTTTATAATAAAGGTAATATACTCGTATTTGATGCCTATTTTAGGAGGTTTTTTTTAGGTATACGAGTATATTACGTATACAATCAGTGCCTCCCACTTTTTTAATTCTATGTCCTCTATTGCACAGGCGGTGCAACGTGTCCCGTGGCTGGAAACTTGGGCGAGTTTAAAGCCAAAGCCAAGTTCGCATTGAAGAACAGAACGATGATCTTTGATCGTTTCAACTCGATTGTATTCGATTTGATTTCATTCGTTTATTCTCCATAAATGGTAAAAGTTATGAATATACTAGATGGAGTGAAAAGTAACCTCCTTGGGAATCAAAAAAATTTTTTTTAAATGTTTTTTTTATTTTATTCAATATAGTCCCCTTTTAGTTTGATACACTTATTCCAGCGATTTTCCAACTTCTTGATCCCGTCCGAAAAGTAATTTTCCGGAAGGTCTGCAAAATACTCCTCCGTGGCGTCGATGATTTCCTCGCGTGAGCTGAATTTTTTATTGATGAGCCATCTTTTGAGGTTTGGGAAGAGATAATAGTCAGAGAGCTATAAATCCAGTTACCAATCGACGTGAAAAGTCCGCCCGATTCCGCATCAGCAAGTCCAAACACTCTTTCGAAGTGCTCTCGCGTTCGTGTTTTTGGTCAGGAGTGAGCATGCGCGGCACCCAGCGGCAGGATAACTTTTTCATATGCAGAATATTGCCAAAAATATGGTGTGTGCGCTCAGTACTAATCTTTGTGGTATCTGCTAGCTCGCGCACCTTCACTTTCCGGTCAGCCAACACCATTTCACGTATTTTTTTGACATTGTCCTCTGTAACCGCATCGGAGGGCCTGCCGCTGCGGACTTGATCGGTAATGGAGTTGCGGCCACCACCGAACTCTCGAAACCAATATTTGACGGTGTAATCTGACGGAGCATTAGCCCCATAGTATTTATCCAACTTTTCTTTTGTTTCCTTCGCCGTTTTGCCTCTCAAAAAATAATGTTTTATGAGAGACCGAAAACCGATTTTGTCCATACTCAACATGATGCCAAATACGACAACAACAATCAGCTGTCAAAACAAAACTAAAGACAGTATCACATTGAAATTTGGCATGTTTGCCTAAATATGAACGGATTTTAAGGCACCATAACCTTTTTTGCAGTAGCAGCGCATTCTGGCTGTATAATATAAAATAAAAGGAATGGCACTTACTATTTTTTAGCGAACTCGTGGCGTCGGCTTGTGCTTCAAACAAAGGAATGACAAGAAAATGGCTGACTCAATCAACTAGGTTGCCCTCTTTTTCTTTTTTACGCGGTTCTTTTGCCCTCGCGGTTTGACATTTAACTGAATACATTCAGCTTAAGTGTGCTCTGTTCGTATAGATCTCTTTAAAGGTCTGTTCGTTTTAAAGCCCAAACCGTCGACACTGATTAATTTAAACACTTTAGAATTTATTACAGTCCTCCTCGTTTACAAACACATTTGATACGCAATTAGCGTTCGCTGAAGTGAAAGCATCACCTAGATGTTGAGATACAAGATGATTATTTGCAAAACTGGAAGCAAGTGCATTTGCCTTTTCAATGTCCGTAAAATAGATACTGGATGCATTTTTAAGAAATGGTAACTGCCTGTTTTTGGTTTTTATAAACTTCACAATGTTCAAAAACGGTTTTGCATTTTTTTCCAAGCTACTGAGTTTGTAATTCCATGCAGCGTTTCGGTGCTTCAAAATTTCATGGGAAACTTGTTTTTCTAGATAACGCATTTGGTATCGAAATACGAGTATGGGCTGGTGATATCTTTGCCAATATCTTCTGCTAATGTTTCGTAATTTAATTAACTCCAAGATATGGGAGGGTAGTTTATTAAAGGGATTTTTTTTGTGAATTTTTGGTAAAGATTCAGCAACAGAGCTTAGTACATTACCAGAAAAATGTTTGACAATAGAATCAATATCTTCCTTGCACAAAACATTATCCGTAATCATTGGAACATTGCGTAACCTATGTTTTAATTCAGAACGGAAGCGTGTCCAGTTAGCATTTTTATAATCTTGTTTGTATGACCATAGAAGGCGACAAACTACCGGGTTGTGGTCAGAGCTAAGCTCATTTAAGGATAATGGTTGACTAATTAGACTACGCACATTGGTAGTAAATAAGTCAAAGACAGAAGGACTACGACGAGAACTAGCTGGAAAATAGGTGAGAGAAGGAGGATACATGACAGAAATTGGCAACATATAAGATAGACTAGAAAATATGTTTCCCCAAGCATTTGCTCTAATACAACCCCAATCCCTATGGCGACAATTAATATCTCCTACAATTAAAAAATCATCATTCATTGCTAAGATCTTTTTTAAATCATTTTTGAAGCTTAATCTCCTTTCAGCTGATGCAGAGCCTCCATTAAAGTAGACACAAAATACCTTTAATAATTTTTGATTTTTTAACTTAATTTCAATACCGACGTTTTCACTTGATCACTTTTTGTTTTGCAAGACGATAATAATGTAATCATTTCCATCGCTACGGTGTTTAACTCGTCGATGTTGAAAAGCGTAGAATCATCATTGGAAATGTCACTGGAAGCATTTAGAGATATATTGTTGACGATGATGTCGAATGAAGAGAAAGAGCGGTTCTCCCACACATTATGTGTTGGTGGATTTAGATTTATGGCCGCAGCGCCGCTTTTCAGTGGAACTTGTCGCTGACGTTGTGGCGGTGGAAGCGGGCTTAAATCTTTCATGGAACGAAACGATCCAACAAGTATGACGAAAGGCTTGTGATCGCGGTGGTGCCTGTGAATGAGAAGAAGCGTTAAGAGAGTCGGGCTTTTTCCTTGCAGATCTGTCCTTCATCTCCTGATAAGCAAGTCTGTTGATGCACGTTGAATCGATAGCTTTGTGAGAATCTTTACAATTAGCACATTTGATGACATTTGATTCACTACAGTCCACGGTCTTATGAGGATCTGCACAAGAACCACAGTATGTTGTTATGTGGCAATTTCGTTCACCATGGCCATACATCTGACAGTTATGGCATTGTGTCAGCTTTCCGCGGATTTTTTTTCGAAGACCCCAGTTAACCTGAGAATGCAAAATTGAGCGATAGTTCTTTTTTAAATCAAAGAACCTAACTGCACCATTTTCCAGTAAAATGAGATAGAAATGTGCAGTGTAGCGTTCGTATTGTTTTGTTATTTTTTTAACGTCCACACATTTTAATTTTAATTTAATTAGTTCGTCTTTTAGTAAGGGTGTCAATTTCACTAATACCGTACAAAAACACTTTTAAATTCGTGAGAGAAAAATTTGCAATTCTCTTTCTTAAGCTTAGCGATTACGGTGTTAAAAGAAAGTATGGATTCACAGATAATTTGAATTCCAATTGATATCTTTTTAGTGCAATAGTCAGCAATATTTAGGGAATTCATTAGTTTGTGAACATAATCAGGCGATTTTTGTAGCAATTTGATTGGCGGAATATGCATTTCTTTTTGGATGAGACATTATTCGCGATAATTTCGTCCATATTGTCATCATCCGTGTCACTGTCTGGAAGACACTGTAATGGGCTATAATAGTTAACTCTACTGTGATTTTTCCGACCACGCACATCATTATTATTTTTATTCATTGTAGAACAAATTTTCTTATCCGAGGACTAACAATTGTTCTCGGTTTCGGGTGATCCAGCGATTTTGGTAGCGTTTTAGTTCAAAAGGCAATACGATAGGCAGAAGAAAAAGTTCCGGTTTGATTAGACGATAGACGACAACCGTTCGGTAAAAAACTATCGCAACGACTGATCCGCTAATAATATCACAAAAGTATTTTATGCGTATTGTTTTTTAAAAAATTGTATCCATAATAGTTTTGTGTTATTTCATAGACTAAAAATTCGTCCATTAAAACACCTCTACCATTATAAAGTTTTGAAGCCATTTTCTATTACGTCTGGACATCTTGTTATCAGAAGAAATGCGATTAAACTTGAATAATTATGCCAATAAGGTTTTTCTCAATAGTTTTCAACAAACTATGTCACTTGACTATATCCGACTTTCAAGAAAATTTAAACCTTTTCTCAATAGAAAAAATCGTGGCTTTCATTCTTATCCAATTGAAAGAATTTAATAATAAATATACATACGAGTACATTTATTCATTTATTTATTTTCAAAACTAATTTACAAATAAATTTATAAATTATTTTCATTTATATGTATATGATATAGCAAATTTTATATTTAATTATTTAACACAAATGTCGAAAGGTAATAATGGAATTTTTAAGGAATTGAAGTTTAGTATGTATTTACATGAATAAGTTTAGCTATCCTTAAACTTATTATGCAAGATTGTGGCTCCTTTAATGTATTGTATTGTTTGAACATCAGATGGATCAAGGATATCCGCTAGGTGCTTCTGCTTTTCTTCAGATTAGTCGGTATTTTTCGTTTGGTGATAAATCGGACAATCGGCAAATACAATACTAAATGGAGTGAAAAGTAACCTCCTTAACCGCCAGAATGCGCTGCTACTGCAAAAAAGGTTATGGTGCCTTGAAGTCCGTTCATATTTAGGCAGACATGCTAAATTTCATCACGATACTGTCTTTAGTCTTGTTATGACAGCTGATTGTTGTTGTCGTATTTGGCATCATGTTGAGTATGGACAAAAACAATTTTCGTTCTCCCATAAAACATTATATTTTGAGAGGCAAAACGGCGAAGGAAACAAAAGAAAAGTTGGATAAATATTATGGGGCTAATGCTCCGTCAGATTACACCGTCAAATATTGGTTTCGAGAGTTCCGTGGTGGCCGCAACTCCACTACCGATCAAGTCCGCAGCGGCAGGCCCTCCGATGCGGTTACAGAGGACAATGTCAAAAAAATACATGAAATGGTGTTGACTGACCGGAAAGTGAGGGTGCGCGAGCTAATAGATACGAGTACAACAAAGATTAGTACTGAGCGCACACGCCATATTTTGCGCAATATTCTGCATATGAAAAAGTTATCCAGCCGCTGGGTGCCGCACATGCTCACTCCTCACCAAAAACACGAACGCGAGAGCACTTCGAAAGAGTGTTTGGACTTGCTGATGCGGAATCGGGCGGGCTTTTGGCGTCGATTGGTAACTGGATTTGGAGCCCTCGGACAATTATCTCTTACCAAATCTCAAAAGATGGCTCATCAATAAAAAATTCTGCTCACGCGAGGAAATCATCGACGCCACGGAGGAGTATTTTGCAGACCTTCCGGAAATTACTTTTCGGACGGGATCAAGAAGTTGGAAAATCGCTGGAAAAAGTGTATCAAACTAAAAGATGACTACGAGGGGCATTCAATATATTGTCGGTATCGATATGAAGGAAAATGCGAATTCAATTTAAATTGTTTTTATTTTTCAATATAATCTCCCCTAACATCAATGCATTTGTTACATCTTGAGATATGCTTTTTTAAACCCTCAAAAAAATAAATTTCCTTCTCCTCCATTTATTGCCGACTTGAGTTCTTCATCATCCGAAAATCTTTTTCCACGAAGACATTTTTTCAAATCTGGAAACAGGAAATAATCACTAGGGGCAAGGTCTGGACTATAGGGTGGGTGTTGGATTTCTTCGAAACCACAATCTCGCGCAGCAGCCTTGGAAACTCGCGCCGTGTGAACAGGAGCGTTGTCATGAAGAAGCAACACACCCGCTGCGAGTTTACCCCGTCTTTTCTTTTTAATTTCCTCCCGCAAATTATGCAAAGTGGAAGCGTAGGATGTGGCGTTGATGGTTTCACCTTTTTTTTTGTACTCAATGAGCAAGATTCCCTTTGAGTCCCAAAAAACTGTGGCCATGAGCTTCCCGGCAGACGGAGTGACTTTGAACTTCTTCGGGTGGTCTGTTCCTTTTTTATGCCACTGCATGGACTATTGTTTGCTTTCAGGGTCATAGTGGTGGACCCATGTTTCGTCCCCAGTAACAATTCGATCCATAACACCGTCCGCGTTCTCACTACACATCTCCAAAAGCTCTCTACAGCATGCGATTCTCACTTTTTTCTGAGGCGCTGTGAGCATTCGTGGCACCCACCTTGCACTGACCTTTGAAAGGTTAAGATGGTCATGAAGAATGGTGTGAATGGTACAAATTGAAAGCTTGGTGATCTCTGCCATCATTTTCACCTTTATTCGGGCATCCTCAAGAACAAGTTTTTCGACTTCTTTGATGCTTTCTCCCGTACAAGCAGTAGCCGGGGCGCCGGAGCGGGGGTCGTCTTCAATGCTCTCTCTGCCTCTCTTGAACTCACTTGACCACTTTTGCACAGTTGATAATGAAGGTGCGGAACCCTGGTAAACAGCCACCATCTCTTCATGAATAGTTTTTTGACTTTTTGCTTGCTTAGTGAGAAATTTAATTACAGCGCGATGCTCAATTTTCACCATCATCGTCTCAGTTGCCATTATGATTCTGTTTAACTAGAGATAAAACGCGAATTAATAATCACATTTATATGAAATTTTACATGAATAATAGTATTACTTGATAAATAAGTCAATTTATATATACAACCACAGCTTCACCCCGATATCGAGAATATGTTGATCGCCCCTCGTATATTGAATAAAATAAAAAAACATTTAAAAAAAAAATTTACTCTGGAGGCTCCTTTGTAAAAGATGTCGACTGGTAAATAAAGTTTTTCCTACTCCGATCCGTAATAGCGAAATACATTTTTCCCTAGTTAGGATTTTATTGTATGGAGTTCTGAGATGTGTGAAGTGATGTTTTCGAAGAAAGTTCTGTTCATCTTGCCAAGAGCTTTCAAGCTCTTCCTTTTTCTTAGCAATAAATATGTACTCTCTGAATGAGCTGGGGAATATTTGGCAGTTCTTTTATATGCGGCATTAGAGCAGTTATTTGCTGTGCATTTAATTCCGGTAAGGATACTTAAGCTGTCAGTGAGAATCAATGTTTTTGCCTTTCCAAATTTTAGGCATTAACAATGGTTTTAATAATGCTGTAACCTCAGCTACGTACAATAGCTTTCAACCGCATCTTGAAGAAGATCTTGGAAAATGATGATTTCTTCGTCATTCGCTTTTGGTGCGATGACTGCGTATTGCGAATTGTTGTCCTTATAAGAATCATCTGTATACAATGTTCTTGTAGGTGTGACAGTTTCGATCAGATCCTGGTGAAGCTTTCGGAAAAATTGATGTGGAGTGCTTTCTTTACTGTGGATTGAGAGGCTGGTGTTGATAAGCAACAAGTGTCTTTTTCATGGAGGAAAAGAGCTGAGGATGTGTGGTATTTCTAAAGGAATGTATCCATGAGACGCAATGAGGGTTAAGATTTTGCTAAAGGAAGAGATCGAAGTTTTTCGGTTTTGTTTTTTCCTATGTAGATTTTCTTGTGAAGCTGTGTAAAGTGGATGGGTAATATCTGTTAGCGCTTTGCTTATTAAACTAACTGCTCTTCTTTGTCCCAATCTGTTAATCGATTTGTAACCGGTTACTATTCTAAGAGCCTCAATTAGTGGTGTTCTTAGTGCTCCTGTAGCTGTTCGGTAGCATTCATTTAGGGCTGCATCAATGCTCTCCTAGTTTTTCGTTGTTAAGCATTAAGCATAAAGTGAGATAGTCCACGCTGGAGGGTGCCTTCGACAAGAGTGTTTGTTATTTTGCGAGCAATTTCTGGTCCTTTTTGACTCGAATATATTAATTCCAGAGCCTTGTTTCGGTTTTTCAGTTGGTTGATACTATTTTTATATGAAGATCCCATTTTAGGAGATTACCACTGAAATTTACTCCAAGTATTCTTAGTTAGTTTTTAGCTGCCACTGTTGTGTTACGAAGAACAAGAGGGCTCGTCAACTGTTTCTTTTTCCAACAAAGGTGAATTGGCTCTATTTTGGAGGGTGGAACAATCGTACCAGTTGTTTAGGCGCAAGAATAAATTGTAGTGTCCACAGGGGCAGAGAGTTCCATAGGCGAGTGGTATGAACGAAGAATTACCGCTTCGATATCAGACAAGAATATGGAGTTTGCATTAAGGTCAGAGTCCTTTGCTATCGAGGAACAACTAATCTGCTATAGAGATACTCAGGTTGATGTGTCTGTATGATGTCATGCAGGCTAGATAAGGATCGAAGCACTAGCAGGTTATCAAACGAGCAGCCGACAATACACTTTGACACGTGATCATAACTTCGGAGGCCATGGATATACCGAGCAATATTGGTGTATACAACATTAAGCTTCCTTTTAGTAATTGATTCAACTTTGGCATAGACCTCACACCCATACCTACAGTAAAATTGGCAGTATGAGCATTTTCGCCAGCATACTAGTAGTTCTTATAGCTGTAGGTGTAAACATCTGAGTTGACCAAAGCATACGAAGGCCTCCATAAACCTTGCCAGTAGCAGTGTTTATATGTTCAGTCCATGTTAGGGAGTCGTTAAAAATAAGTCAGAGATTTCTTACAGTATGAACAAAGGAGACTATTTCTTCACCACGTTTTATCGGCGGAAAGGTAGACAGGTTCTGTGTTTTCCTATGAATCACGAGAGCTTTCGATTTTGCCGGATTCAAACGTAGAAAATTACGTTGAGCCCACAGAAAAATATTGTCCAATTCTTCATTTATCAAAGCAACGACTTGATTTTTGGAGAAATTGTACATAGTGTACATGGTGTACATGGTTAACAGTGTCAAATGCTTTTAAAAAATCTAAGAGAATTAGAAAAGTAACGACTTCCTAATGTCATCGACTACTGACAATAATGCTGTTTTGTAGCTGTGTTTGAGACGAAAACCGGACTGACAACTGCTTACTAGCTTATTCATAGACAAATATGCTTGCATTTGCCTCAAAATTACTTTTTCCAACACTTTACTTAAAAACGAGAGAATCGCTATTGGACTATAATCGTCATTTCCTGCTTTAGAGATTGGGATAACTTTTGCCCTCTTCCATTAACGTGAATAATCGGAAGCTGTTATTATGCTGTTGAAAATGTGGGTAATGGAAAGAAGAATGTAAGGAAGGAGAAGTTATACGAACCGGGGATCAACACTGTCAATGCCGGTTGCGTTTGACTTTATTAATAGAACCGCTTCGCCAACCTCTTGATCACTGATACATACGAAACCAAAAGATGCATTGAGGACGGAGTTGTCTGAAGGATCGTTGTCATTTGTGAAAGAGTATGGTTTTGTGACGAATTTAGCGTTTAAGAGTTCACAGTCAATGTTATCGGCTATTTTTGGAATCTCTTTTACAACTCCAAGTTCATTAACAGCTTTCCATTTATTTTTGTCGAAGAACTTTGGCATAATCTATTTTCATAATAAAGCGTCTTTGCGGACCTTATGTCTAGCACCACTTTGGTCCGCAAACGGCAGTACTTCCGATATAGCGGTTCGACTCTACATATATCATCTCCAAAGACTAGGCTATATTACGTTGTAGCATCAGCTTCTTAGTTTCGCTGCTGAACGAAGCTATCTGTCTAATATCAGCATTTTCATGAGTTCATTCATTTTATTTTTCTTATTTCGGTTTGGATAAAATCTGAAAAGTTTTAAACCGGGTTTAAATATCAGAATTCACATACACCATAATCTGGAGTTTTTCTAATGAAAGGGAATGGTAAAGTTTATTTGGGTACTAGTGCATATGTCGAGGAAAATATTAAAGTAAAATGAATTGGCAACACATGTAAGGAGTGTTTTTTTTAGAGGTATACAAATTCAATATCTATGATATTAGCTTTATTTGATAGGTAATTTTATGCCATTAGCGTGTAAATATGACATCAGGCGTATGCGTGCTAGGATTAGCTCGAATGAAACGCAATCTTGCAGTCCAATTTTCTACAATTTTATCGAGCAACTGGGACCGTATATCAGCAATAACACGGCGAATATTGAGTTTCAAGTCGTCCAACGTCTCTGGTTTATCGGCATAGACTAGTGATTTCACATACCCCCAAAGAAAGTAATCTAAATGTGTGAGATCACAGGACGATTACGCGAAATTATGCGCTCAGCAAATGTTTCCCGCAATCAATTGGTGATGTCATGCGCCGTGAAGCATGTTGCGCCATTTTGTTGAACACAAAGCTCTGTCACGCCAATGCCATTCAACTGAGGAATAAGGAAGTCAGAAATCATGTTTCTATAGCACTCTCCATTTAACGGTATGGTGGCCGGCATCGTCCTTAAAGAAATATGGGCCGATGATTCCACCAGCCCATAAAGCACACCACAGTGTGCTTTAATGGTTGAAAGGGCGTCTCGAAAAAGGCTTCTGGGTGTTCTCCACTCCAAATTCGCCAATTTTGCTTGTTTACATATCCATTTAACCAAATGGACAAAATCCTACAAGCAAACCTACGAAGCGCATAATGGTTACGCGGTTTCAACTCTTGCACAAGCTAAATCTTAAAAGCTTTTACTCGTAAGCCAAGATCTTTACGTAAAATCTTCCACAAAGTGGATGGGCATAGCTCCAATTGCTGTGCACGATGGCGAATCGGCCCATTCGAATTCTCCTCAACACTGCGCTCCGCAACGGCAATAACTTCTTCTGTTCGCACTGTTTGTCGTCTTTGGGGCTGCGTATTATCCACTAGAGTGTACATGATGCGAAAACGATTCATTGTGTTCCGGATAACTTGCTCAGATGGACGATTGTGTCGACCGTAAAATGGACGTATCGCACGATAAGTTTGGCGAACCGAACCATGGTTTTCGAAATAAGTTTGCACAATTTGCATGTTCTGGGGTTAATCTATTCATCGTAAAGTGGCAAAACATACTATCGAAATATCAACTTTCAACTGTCAAATTGACAATCTGAGGAAACAGTGTCGCCAGTTCAAAAACCAAACCTCTAAAAAAACTAATTTATTGTCTTCTTGTCTTTTAGACAATAAGCTCACTCTCGTCGAATAAGCGTGAAGTAAAAGTCACCAAGTTGAATATCCCGACAGTTAGGATCGCTTTATCAGATACTCTCCAGTCAATAACTTTAGGACAGCTATGACACAATGGGAAAGAGATGTATTGTCTATAACATTTCTTCTGTTCGCTGTCACAAAACTGTTCCCATTACTTAACCGCACGATGCAATGTGATGCAATTCTATTTGTATTTGTTCTATTTATTTTCTTTATTTAACAAGGGTATACAGAAATACAATTTATTTCTAATTCACTGGAACCTATTAATTATTAATAATTTGAATAAATACCATTAAGCTAGGAGGTGTCCAACGAAAGAAAAAAAATTGTCAATTAATATTACCCAGAAAAAATAAGTAAAATAGCTTGAGGCTGAAGCTATGTACATAGTGGCGAATGCAGCAGCAAATAAGTTGACAAATTGGAAAAAAATTAATGTATGTAAAAGAGTGAGAAATGAATGCATTCATTTAAATGTATATTTTTTTATTATCATTATATTTGTTCAATTTAATAAGTGTAGAAGTTAAAAGCCATGAATTTATTCTGTTGAGAAAAGGTGATAATTTTCTTAAACGTCGCATGAAGGCAGGTAGTTTGTTGGAAAGTGTAGCGGCTACTATCGTAAAAAAACAAAAACATTTTAAAGGGCATTTTAGTATGGTCGGGGATATTAACATAATTATTTGAGCTTAATTACAAATTCTAAAAAAGAACATTTTTTCCTGTAGAGAGATATACAGGGTGAATGACTCTAACTCAAACTTTTTAAAATGCTATAACTTTTTGTTTTTTTTGATAAATTTTATTGTGCCAAAGCAAAAAATATTGGAAAATACATTTTGTATCAGTAGTTTTCAATGTGTCAACCTTTGGCGAGAATAATGGCCTTAAAACGGCCAAAGAATGCATCGCACGCTGCACGCAAGTGGCTCTGCGGTATTTTGGGCCATTCCCGGCTAAGTGCTCGTTTGAGGTGGTCCAAACTTTGGTATTTTTTAGTGCCAACCTTCGCGTTCAAAATACACCAGACAGAGAAATCCAACGAGTTTGCATCCGGAGAATTTGCAATCCATTGTGTCGAAGAAATGAACCAGTCTTGGTTGACGCGCGCTTTGTGAGACGGTGCCGAGTCTTGTTGAAATGTCCACGGTCTCCGACCGAAATGATTGTTTGCCCAAGGCTTCAATACTGCCTCTAAGATAGTTTCACGGTATACGATCGCATTAATTTTGACGTTACGGTCCAAAAATACGAGCGGAGAGCGACCATCGGCGGTTATGGCGGCCCAAGCCATCACCATCGGTGCTGCCTTCTTTCTGGTGGCCGTCCGAAGGTGTAAATTTTCGAAGAACCTCTCTGGCAAGTAAACTCGGTCATTTTGTTTGTTGACATGTTGCTCGATAACAAATGGCGACTCATCAGAAAAAACCAAATTCGGCAACTCACCACTTTCGTGCAAGCGTAGGAACTCCTTCGGTCTTTCGATTCTAAGTTTTTTCTGTTGCGGTGTAAGATCGTGTGCTTTTTGGAACTTCAATGGCTTGAGCCCAAGCTCATTTTTCAGTATGTGTTGCATCCGCTCCAACGATATGTTGAGCTCACGAGCCATTTTTCTTCCACTTCGACGAATATCGCTCAATTCGAGCCTTCACTTTCCGAACCATTTCTGCCGATGTTGCTGTTTTTTTATGACCACCTCCATGGGGTTTTGCACCGCTGCCAGTATCACGGTAACAAGCTATGGTTCGAGAAACAAATGATTTATTCACGTTGAGGTGCTAGAGGGGTCTAACGATAGCTACTTGTGGTTTTCCAGCCAAATATAAAGCAATCACACTATCACGTTTGAATTTCATCCCGGATAAAAAATTTTCAACACAACTGAGACGCAAGTCGTTTAAAAGGCTTGTGAATAATAAGATTATCTGTCACGTGTCAAAATTTGAGCTCACTGTCATGAATGGTTTGGAAATTACAGCAGTCTGAAGTTGGTTGCAGTTCGAGTCATTCAGGGTGTAGTTTTAAAACTTCATAATAATATATGTTAGGTTTCTGTCTTCCATAAAGGTTCTTAGTCCCTGAAATAAAACAAAACTATTTAGGAAGCGGTACTTTTAGAAATTACCCTATAGCACGGCAAATATCCCCCACCCTTAACATTTTTGGAAATAAAACAGACAGTTTAACTTCAATTCATTTATTTATTTATTTTTTTTAATTCTTAAAAATTATTTCTCTTTCAATCTTTATAAACATAAAAAACAAAAAAAAAATGGTATAAATAAAGAATAAAAGATTCTTCAAAAAGTATGGCTAATATTGTAGTTTTAAATTAGAGCCAGGGTGGTCCACAATTAACACAATCTATATATAATTCGTGCTTTACCAACCTGTGAAGTGCAAAATTCGCAAATTCGCCAGAGCAATCTTTATTGCAACTCTGCTTCTCCTCCATTCCTGATAAGTCCTATCAGGACTTGCATCGGATACGTCATTTGGAATGAAAATATTCCGACTTTCTGATGATGCAATATATGTAGATTCTTCTTGCTGTCGTGCGTTCATTTTTTCTTCTGCGCAGGATGTTGTTTCAATTTTTGTCCCTAAACTTCAAATTCTTGAGTGTCTTCTGAAATATAAATTTGTGACAAACCATAAAAAGTGTTTTAAGCTGAAACCTATCTTTAATTTATATCTACCTTTTTTTCCAATATGTCTTTCTTATTTATTTCCTTTCTTGTCCCTATCTTTCGCATTTTTAGTTAACTTTCTTCCCTTTTTTGAATATGTGGAGTCTTCTAGAGCCTGTTTGAATAGTGATGACGAAATTAGCTCTGACTTTCCTAGTTTTCTTCCATGATTTGAAATCTTTTTAATCCGCACAGGTAGCGGAGAAATTTCATGAGGAGTTAAATAAGAAGTTGACCTTATAGGTCTACCAGCAGATGTGAATGTTCCTGAGAAGCGGGGTTCTGCTTCGTCTGGATTGGGTTCTAGTTTTTTCTTTTTTTTTTAAAAAACTTAACACTCAAGTGGGTATGGCTACACTTGTGATGCCAAAGCATGTGTTAAGTTTTTCGAAAAATGGGACAGAAAGAGAAAGAAAGATGTTCGGACTCAGTGGTTATTTCGCTCCATGGGTTGCATCCAACATTTAATGGGGAGACTAAATATTTAGTGTAAATTGATTTGATGATGTATTAGACAACCATTCATCTCACGAGATTTTAGTTGCCTGAAAAAAACTACTTTCGGCCACGCCTGGTATTGAACCCCGAACCGTCCGATTGGGAAGCTAATACACTAACACTTGAGACACGACCACCCTCAGATAGTTGCACTATCTCAGATTCATCACCAAGTGAATCAATACGAGTACAAAGGGGACTCGGATTTTCCACATTTGTAAGAATTGCATCAACTTTCTCTGCTGCCAGAAAATTATGATCCTTAAAGATATGCCTACCAAAAGAATATATTCCAGTTGACGAAAATCCTTTAACAGCGATTTCTGGAGTTTAAGTTCCCAAATAAGGTCGGCTGAATGATTCAATTATGTGGTAGTGCGTCAAGGCTCTTGTATTATTTATGACCCAACTCACTCAAATGTTTTTTCTAGGGTCCCATGAACGTTTTGTCAAGAGATTGAATTTTATGACTTGAATGTGAAGGAATCGAAAGAATGCGAACATGATTATTTCTAGCTAGGTCTAGAGCAATTTAGGAGGTGATTCATAAGGTTTCACTGCTGCAATTAACTACTTGAACTTATCCGGTGGGATAACTAGCATGAATTGATCCTGGTGGTACGGTTTTCATAAAAGGATTGCTCCTCTTCCTTGGGAAAATAAACATAGGTGTTCCAAACGATCCACCTGCGCTCGTACAGAAAATAAAAGTTATCAAAGATCCTCTTTCAGCCGATGTAAGCGCTCCTTTCTGCTTTCGACCTTTGGCATCGTGGCTGAAACAACTGAAACTCCACCTTGTCGAAGAAAATGGCGACGTTTTCCTATGAAAATCCTTTAGCGAGAGCTATAGGTGTTCCAGTCGGCTAACGGGATGACTGATGGATGACGGATAAGGAACAAACGAAGCCAGACTCTACCTGCAGTTTCCCTTATTAATGAAAATGGGTTTGGAATATTGTTTTTCACAGATGTCATTTCTTGTTAGTCCGAACATCTTCGCTTCCATAGTTAAGATGTATTCCACTAAAGAGTCCTCAAGCTGTAATTGAAAGAAAGGTTTCCAGCCTAATTTAGCAGACACCACTTCTTCCAGAGGCTTTTCTTTGTCTGCTACTAAGCGACGTAATATTATTTTAGGCACTTTATAAAACTGTGGTGATTTCACGAAATCCATATTCTTCTCTTTAATGCCAGCGAATCATTCTTTCATGTCGTCCTTGGCCCGCGTGTGTCGTATTTTTTGTGGTTGTTTAAACACGAAGCTATTATATCCTCCAAAAATAATTAAAAATGCGAGTACTGTCATGTGTCAAATATGGCCCGGGCCCACATTATCAACACCTACGGTGGGCAATATGACCAAAACAAAGTTTTTTCACTTTTCTTTTAAATTGAATACACTTACTTTAAACTATTTTCGAAATTTTGATTTCACATTGAAAATTATAAATATTAAACACTATACAATCATAGAATAACATTTCAACATTTACGCAAAAGTTACCAAAAAATTACAACGAAAATGCAAAAACATAGCCACGTGGTCTACCGCTCACATCTGTTAAGTCAGACTCACCAAATTGTACTGAATGAAAACTGGTTGGAATATTTTTTTTTTTATAATGAGAGCACTCACAAAGGGTTTTTGTCCCTTAAAATGATTGTACACAGCGCGGGCGAAGGAAATTTAGGGAGGAAGAAAGGACAGGTACATTGTTTTTAAATGTTTGTAAGTTATAACGACCAGGAAACACAGAGATCGGCAGGGCATTCCATAAGCGAGTTGTACGGAATATGTTTGAAATGGATACAGAGTGGGATGGCAGCAGTGAGAACTAAAGCTTATAGCCTGGAAAAACGGACTAAAAATTTCTCCAGTGCATTTGTCTGTTCAGACCTAATTTACTATCTAAGATAACTCCAAGATACTTAAGAGATCGATTTGAAAACAACCACCACCACAACCTCGCCATTGAAATACTAAAAAATAAAGACCTTGTAGTACCCCAACGAATATATTGAACCGATTATTATGACTGCCATTTCTTTTAATCGTTTGTTTTCTATTTGTTAAATAGGAAGCGATCCAGTTATAAATAAAATCACGCATTCCCGCATTATATATTTTATTCAAAAAAATTTTGTAATTAACTAAGTCAAAAGCTTTAGTTAAGTCAGGAAAAAGACCAGCCGGAAGCAGATTACTGTAAATGTAACCACGAATTATACAGCAAAAACTGAAAAGTGCACTCTCGCTTGAAGTACGAGTACGTAAATTCTCCTCTTTATCGCTTTTTCAAATATTTTAGAGCGGGCAGGTAAATGAGAGAAATCGGTCTATAATTGTAAGAGTTTGATTTTAATGGGGCGGAATTACTTCAGCAATTTTAAGAGCATTAGAAAAAATCCCACCGGAAACGCTTCAGCTAAAAATATGCGCAAATATGTACGAGTACATCGACAACGTCCACAGCAATCTTTTTTCACTAATAAACGCAAATTTTGAGATTTACTATGATTTAGTTTAGTTTTATTTATTGCAATCCATTAAGACATACAATTATCTTATAAACTAGTGAAGCTTTAACATGTTGAAATACAAATTCAGATTCGAATTGAAAAAGATTGAGATAATATTATTACACCACGAAGTGTTTACATAAGAGTATACTCATGGGTATCAAAACAAAAAAAAGAACTCAACACATCTGGTCGGGTGCACCCAAAACATCTCTGCACCTGCTAGATAGGATTCAAAACCGATAAAATTCATAGGTGATACTAGTATCACTCAAACAATGGACGCTGACGTAATGTTTCGCGTCTCACTCTGTTTTATTGCTATTTCCACCAGCAGTGCTCCATAGAAATCGCCACTAGCATTCCATCCATTCAAACTTTTAACCGTAACACCGGTCTCGCTATGAATGCTCATCCAGTATACCCTCAAGCCCACTTTCGGACGTACTCTAAAATATCGTGATCGTTCCTAGGCCGTACAACTCGATTATGGAATGTCCTGCCTAGCTCTTTATTTCCTAGTCATTAGAAACTTCAAACATTTAAAACCAACGTTCACCGTTCACCGTTCACATTTTAAGGGTGCTTAAATCCCTTGAGCGCGCGCAAATTATAAAAAAAAGGAAAAAAAAAGAGTTGCGTGTTATTGTTCATGAAGAAGGATTTAAGTTCATTCCTAAACCTGTTGGTGTCCCAAGACCTTCGGACATGCCGTGGTAAGGAGTACAGCAGGCGGATAGACATTATGAAAAATTGTCTCTCAGATGTTAATGATAGTGAATGTTTTTTCGGGATCTATCAGGCGTGTCTATCGTGGGTGGCTGTGGCTCAAGTGGTAGTGTATTGACTTCCAAATCGGACGGCTCGGGGTTCAATACCGAAAGACATTCTTTTTTTCAGGCAACTAAAATGACGTAAGATGAGTGGTTGCTTAAAATACAACAACAGTCCAATTACACTATTAATTTAGTCCTCACATTAAATGTTGGATGGCAAACATGGAGCGAAATAGCTACTGATCCTCCAATAATCTTTCTTTCTCTCTCTGTCCCATTTTCCTAAAAACTTAACACGTGCTCAGGCACTTTAGGTGCAGTCATACCCACTTGAGTGTTAAGCGCTCTTTAAAAAAAACAAAAACAAAAACAGACGTGATAAATCTTATCTTATTGAAAAGGTAAAGGCTGATTGGTTTGAATCACATTGTAAAGCAATATAAGGGATCGATGGTCAAGTGACATGTTGAAGAGCAGGTTCGAGTAATGAGAGGTTCTGTCGTCGCGTCGAAAATAAAAAACGTAACGCACATTATTGTTGAAAACGACATTAAATTTTCTCTTACTCATAGCTTCAAAGAAACCTGAAAATTGTGCACCATTAATAAGGAGCGTTTTAGCAAGCAACTGGCGGGTTTTGAAAAAGGTAGTAACGTGACATCCAGAGCTAGCGTAACGTTCCATATATGTTACTTTGACAACTGTAGTGTTGACGTGGTTTTACCATTTTAGTTTTTCGTTAAAAGCAACTCCTAGATTTTTTGCGGTGTCAACATACTCGATTTTTGAGCCATTTAGAACAATGTCTGGGAAATAGGAAAGCTCAAGCGATTTTTTATGAAAGTATGACGATACATTTTTTTTCTTCTGGCCAGCTTCATACACATATGATCCGAGTCAGTGTTTAAGGCGTTTGCTCAATGCCCGTCGTCAGCATACATTTGAATAGATGAAGTCACAACAGTGGGAATCTCATTTACGTAGCACGAGAACAGAAGTGGTCTCAGGATGGAGCCCTGTGGAACTCCCCTAGTATATGTACATATAGTCCGACATTTTTCGGTCCACTGAGATGGAATGGCATTTGTCGTCAAGTTCGAAAAGTAAAACACTGTCCGCAGCTTGTTTCAGGTATTAGTGTGATTAACTATGTCGAAGGCTTTCGAGAAATCCAGAAGTACTAAGAAAGATACTTTATCTTCATCGAAGGACTCCCTGATATCGTCACAACTTTAATTATCGCCGTTAAACAGCTATGGCATTTCCTAAATCCAGATTGCATTGAAGAAAGGTCGTACTTTTTTATGAGCTGAAAAATGCCTTGTGTTAGCCACTGGTGTGAAAGATGTTTTAAATGTTTCTTGCAGAAAATTTGTTTAGTCATCAACTAAATGCATTTGGTAAATGCGACCCCAATTAGTCGTGAACACATGTTCTTGTAGTGTAGAATAGTTTATGTTGCGAAAGTCTCTAAACGTCGTCCTATATGTGAAAGCTTAACTATGATGCGGTAGTTAGTGACTTCGCTCTTTAATCCCATTTTGTGTATCGGTGTTATGAAAGAAGACTTCCATATCTGTGGAAATTCACCTTGAGGGAACGATAATCGGACGAGATTTGCAAGGGGGTGAGAAAGTGTTGAGGAACACTTTTTAAGAAATGTGGATGGACGGCCATCTGGGCCGCATAAGACTTTGAAGGGGCATATTGGCGAAATCAAAAGACCACTTACTAAGATATGCATTAATTTTGCTGAAATTCGCTTCATGAAAGTTGTAAGAAGAGGCAGCTGCAGATGGAGTGGGCTGGATAGGAGAGTGCTGGAAAAGAGAAAGAAGAAGTGGTGAATGAAAGTTACCAATGGTCGATAGTGAAGGGAGGCAGAGCGACACAGAGGAGTTTATGGGATAAGTGGTGAAAATGAGGTTTAAATGCCTACCCATGTTGTTGGAGATCCCACTAACTTGGCAGAAGCTAGAATCTGTGAGCTCATCCAAGAAGAAGCATAATTTACTCTTTATATTCTGGGCCTTTTTGCATAAGACTTTATTTCATGGCACCTGTATTATCTTTATTGAAACATAGTCAAGCTTAGAACAAATAGAAACAGCGACTGAAGAAGAGCTTAGGTCATTGTGGAAGGCCAGTAGGACACCTCGGCAAGGAGAATCATCATTTGGATGGGCAAGATCGTCGTCACGAAAAACATTGAAACTAAGGGGAAAAATTCCTGATTCTTTATATCGGGAATTAGATTAGTTTCAGTAGTAGACTTCAAATGGGAGAGCGTGAGATTGGCGCAGGCTGCACGGGTTTTAGATCACAGTCCTCTTACGTTTTGATAGTAGAAGGTAAGGGGAATGATATTTCGGAAGGGCGTGGGATAATTGAAACACTGGCAATGGTAGCACGTTAGGGACGAACAAATTTGTGGTTGTCAACTCTGCTCCGTTGAAGGTGTAAGATCCTTTTTGTCTGCACATAGTTAGCGAAAGCAGCAAGGTCGTCTGAGATTTTTTTGTGAAGATATATTGAAAATCTCGTGGAAATTGATATATGGTATATGTAAGTTCCTCAGATTTGTAAGGTCAGTAGGGAGACCTTCCTGCTATATGGAGACCATGACGCTTGTTTTAGTTTTGCCGTCATTGCAAACTGAGTCAGATTTGTCATGTAGATACACTAGAAGGAGACGTATATTATCTCTAAGCCTAGCATTGTGTTAAAAGTTCGTTGAGTTATTTTAACTGTGGAAGGCATAATGGGGTCAAATATGGAGCTAGTGTACGGAGATGTTGAGGGGGAAGCAGCGTTAATTGAAGGGGCATTAGACACATTTTCAGATGAGGGATTTATAATATGGGAACTAATGAAGTTGGGATATTTGGCACCGGTTTTGAGATCACAATTCCGGAAATAATTGCTAGTGGGCGCATGTGCAGAGAGGTTAGGTATTTCAGAGGAGACAGTGTGAGAAGTTGCGGTTAATTTAAAAGAGACGGGTAGAAGGGAGACAGCTGGTCCAATATAATTAGAGAACTGATGAAGTTTGTTCGGGATGTGAGTGGGAAGGGCGAAATTGGGGAATATGTTAGTTTTGAATCTCCAATTAGAGTCCGGTTTGGAACGGCAGTTGGACACGGGTTTCGTAGCCTTCGACGGTCCTTAATATTATGTCCTATAAGGAAAAGTCTATGTGGGGCAATAGGCTCTTGCTGCACATTAATTTGGGAAAGTGTCGAAGCTCAACTCTTAGTGAATCTATGAAAGCCAATGGTGTTCGTATTGATACAAAATATACTCACCTATACTTATCTTCATAGAATCACGTACATAAACTACATAACCAAACAATTAACACTACTCTAACATGGAATATAATGGAATTTAAAATGAGTACTGTAATACTGAATTTTACTAGTGAATCGTAATAAAACCTTTTTACCGAACGGTCTTTCCTTTTTTATTTAATTCAAACTGTAACAAAGGTTATGAGCCCAGGCGCCTAAGTTTTAGTGGCGTGAGTTGAATTAACTTTCAATTTGTTAGTTTATAAACATCAGGATGAGTTCTGGTTTATATAATATCGAAAAATTGGACGACGAGAATTACGACGGATGGACTGTGCAAATGCGGTCAGTCTTAGTTCATAGTGAGTTATGGGCATATGTGTCCGGTAGAACACCTAAACCCGAATCAGACGAGACATTGATTGCAGCATGGACATCAAAAGACGAGAAAGCATTGGTAATATGGCAGCTATTGCACATAAAACAGTGTAAAACATCCCTTGAAGCTTGGAAGAAACTGCAGGAAATTCACCGACCATGTGGTCCAGCAAGAAAAGTGACATTATTCAAGCAATTACTAAATCTAAAAATGGCGGAAAATTCTTCAATGTCGAGTCATCTGAATAATTTTTTCGATTTGTTCGAAAAATTAATAGAAATCGATATCAAATTGCAGGAAGAGTTGCTGGCCATTCTTATATTATCGAGTCTTCCAAAAAACTGTGAGAATTTTGTCATAGCAATTGAGTCTCGGGACTCATTACCAGCAGTAAGCGCGATGAAAATCAAGCTATTGGAAGAGGGAAGGAGGCGTGAAGGGGACACGCGAGAAAGTGATACATCTGCGGTAGCATTCTTTACAACGCAAAGGAATAAACCACCGAAAAAAATGTTCAAGGGTAAGTGCTACAAGTGCGGCAAAAAGGGGCATATCTCATCTAAGTGTCAGACTAATGTGTCAACAAAAGCAATTAGAAACAAAGTGACATCTTCCTTTGCTATGCTCAACGGGACAAATGTTTCAGCTCTGAACAAACACAGTTGGGTAATCGATAGCGAATCGACATGTCATATGTGCTGTGATAAGTCTCTTTTCACAAAGATATGCAGTCATAAGGAGAAAATTGAATTAGCGGCTAATAATTTCATTCAGTCAGATGGAATTGGCGATGTTTTAATTGAAACAGGTGCATGTAATAAGATTAAGCTTCGCGATGTGCTCTTTGTCAAAAATCTTAAAACGAATTTTATTTCGGTTAGCAAAGCCACTGAAAGTGAAAATCGAGTTGAATTTAATAATTGAATTTAACAGTGCGATTATAAAAAACGTTCAAGGAAATGAAATAATGCATGCAAAAAGGTTTGGTAGCTTGTTTGTGTTGCAAATGGTAAAAGAGAAACTCCTCAATGTTAACACCAAGGATAGGTTGCTTACTAAGTGGCATGAAAGGTTCGGCCACTTAAATGCAAAGAGCCTTAACTTCCTAGTAAAAAAGAACATGGTTAGGGGTATCAAATTAGAAACAAGTGCATGCGGGACAATGGAATGTGAGACGTGCCTTAAAGGAAAAATGAGTTCTTTACCACTTCCTAAGTGCTCAACGTATCGTAGTAAACGTGTATTAGAGTTAATCCACAGCGACATTTGTGGTCCGATGCGAACATATTCAATTGGTGGGGCACGATATTTTGCTTTGTTTATAGACGACTTTAGCAGAAAGATGTTTGTTTATTTTTTAAAAAGTAAAAGTGAGGTTTTTGATGCCTTTAAAAGCTTTAAATCTGCGGTCGAATTTTAGTCATCAAGTAAAATAAAAACATTGAGGACAGATAATGGCAGCGAGTACCTGAGCAAGGAATTCTGGAGTTTTCTGGATGAAGAAGGAATTCGACGTCAGCTGACAGTGCAGTATACACCACAGCAGAATGGGGTAGCGGAACGTGCAAATTGCACCATTGTTGAAATGGCGAGGTGCATGTTATTGCATACAAATATTCCGGAATTCCTTTGGGCAGAAGCAGTCAACACCGCAGTTTATATGCGAAACAGATGTCCTACAGCAATTTGAAATATTGTAACGCCCTATGAAGACTGGTGTGGCAAAAAGCTAGCTGTTTCCCACTTTGGGTTCGAGTCGTTTATGCTGGATAAGCGTTAAGGAAAATCTAAGTTCAGTTCAAAGTCTACAGAATGCATAATGGTAGGATATTCGGCCGCATCCAAAGCATATCGTCTGTACGAGTCAAAGTCAAGAAAAATTTTCAAAAGCCGAGATGTTCAGTTTTTGGAGGATGCCGGTAAGATTAGTTCAAGTAAAAATATCAGCGATTTCGCCATTTTATATCTGGAGCCGAAACAATTAAAAGCAAGTGATATTCACGAACCTCTAGCAGTCAAACGAGATTACAGCTTTAACCACGATAATTCCGTTAACTTCATAATTCCTGATCCAGAACCGGACTGTGCTGAACTTAGTGAGGAATAGACGTTTATTAATGCTGAAGGTGGGAATGCTGCTACTAAAGGTAAAAATGCTGTTGCAGGTGATGAGTGTGCTGTTGTTGATTCACGTGCGGATGCGGAAATTGATGATTGTGGAGATGTTGAAGCCGAGCATGGTGATTGCTTAAGGGATGGTGCCGTAGACAGGGTCTACCAAAGCATTAACAAACCCAGTTTCGGTAGAAGACGCCCTAAACAGAACTGACGGTGATAAGTGGCTACAATCTAGAAAGATGGAATACAACATGCTGATATCCATACTGTTTCCATACCTACGAGTAGAACCTGTAGAGCGATTAAGTGCAAATGGGTTTTTAATCTCAAACGGAACAAACATGTGAAGGTGGAGCGATACAAAGCAAGATTAGTCGCCAAGGGCTGCAGTCAGAAATTGGGCGTGGATTATAAAGAGACGTTTTCCCCAGTTGTCCGCTACTCCTCGATACGGCTTATTTTAGCATTGTCGGCAGAGTTAAACTCGTCTGTATATCAGTTGGACGTAACGTCGGCCTACCTTAACGGCATACTCCAAGAAGAAGTATATATGCAACAGCCGGAGTACTTCATTGATAAAAACAATCCTGATCTTGTCTGCAAGCTAAAAAATACTATCTATGGTTTAAAACAGTCTGGACGAGAGTGGAACCAAGAGATAGATAGCGCGTTGATGAAAATTGGGTTCTTAAGGTGTAATGGAGATTCGTGCGTTTAAACTATGAAAAGGGGAAGCGAAATTTAGAGAGCCTTGAAAGAATTAATCACAAAATAAGCCTACAATTCGATGTTGTGGATAAAGGTTCTGCGGAAGTTTCCTGGAAATGGAAAGAAGTTCTGTGAGCATTTCGTCAAAACAGTTTATCAAAAATCTACTTCATGATCTGGGAATGGAACAAAGCAGGCCGTATGCAACAAAAGAAGTCGTTCATTTTAAAAACCTATTAATCGAGATGGGTTTTCCGTTCTTGGTAGACGGTCCCACGTAATTGTTCGGTGATAACTTGAGTGCACAACAGATTGTCAAGAACCCCGTGCACCACAACAGAACGAAGCATATTGACATCAAGTTTCATCACGTTCGGGACCTTTCAAAGAAGGATGTCATTACGGTTAAATACATCTCCACTGGTGAGATGGGGGCCGATATTTTTACCAAGAATCTTACGAAAACCAAACATAGCAATTTTGTCAAAGACTTAGGTCTCATTTAAGTTTATATTGTTTTGAGGGCAAGTGTTGATACAAAATATACTCACCCTGTTCATCATACCTATACTTATCTTCATAGAATCACGTACATAAACTACATAACCAAATAACTAACACTACTCTAACATGGAATATAATGGAATTTAAAATGAGTACTGTAATACTGAATTTTACTAGTGAATCGTAATAAAACCTTTTTACCGAATGGTCTTTCCTTTTTTATTTAATTCAAACTGTAACAGTTCGTTGTGCTGATGTTAGTGGTTCTAAATTTGGCAGATAAATTGTGATCCATCTAGCGGATGTACGTGTGAACCTAGTTTTGGAAAGCAGAAATTTAAAACAATTCAAGCTAGGAAAAAAGAGGATAATTTCAATTTCAATTGGATAAACAATAGTAAATTCAGTGCATATTTTGAGACAAAAAAGTAAATGATAATATGATATAAGGGATATTTTCCGTATTAACATATCCTACACATGATACGAGGGCGGGTTGGATTAAAACACAGATTTTTTGATAAAAAAATAATTTTATTTTTCAACGTAGTCTCCCTTGAGCTCTATACACTTTGTCCAACGCTTCTCCAATTTTTTTATCCCTTCCAAAAAAAATGATTTGTCGAGGTCCTCAAAATAGGCCTTTGTTTGCGAGATGACTTCATCATTGGAGTCAAATCTTTTTCCACCAAGCCATTTCTTCAGGTTTGGGAACAAGAAGTAGTCGCTCGGAGCCAAATCTGGAAAATAGGGTGGATGAGGGAGCAATTCATAGCCCAATTCATGGATTTTTGCCATGGCAACTGCACATGTGTGCACCCTTGCATTGTCTTGGTGGAAAAGAACTTTTTTCTTGGCCAAATGAGGTCGTTTTTTTTTCCAATCGTCATTGAATCGGTCCAATAAGTTGGCATAATATTCCCCATTAATTGTTCTTCCCTTTTGAAGGTGGTCAATGTGTATTATCCCGCGTGCATCCCAAAAAACAGTCGCCATAACTTTATTGGCTGACAAACCCACCTTGGCCTTCTTTGGCGCCGATTCACCCTTAGAAACCCACTGTTTTGACTGTTGTTTGTTCTCTGGTGTGTTGTGATAGATCCATGTTTCGTCCACGGTTACAAAACGGCGCAAAAACTCCTCCATATTGCGATTAAACAACGCCAAACCTTCCTGTGAAGTTGTTGCACGATTGCGTTTGTGGTCGACTGTGAGCAAACGCGGCACCCATCTTGCGGAAAGCTTTCTCATGCCCAAGTGATCATTCAAAATTGAAACCACTGAGCCATGCGAGATCCCTACGGCTTCCACAATCTCTCGCACTTTCAATCTTCGGTCGGCCAACACCATATCGTGAATTTTTTCGATTGTTTCGGGTGTAGAGACCTCAACTCGGCGTCCAGGACGTTCGGCATCTTCAGTGCTTGTACGGCCACAACGAAATTCAGTAAACCACTTTTTTACAATTGAAATCGATGGTGCAGAGTCCCCATAGTATTTATCAAGCTTAGCCTTGATCTCGGTAATGGTTTTTTTTCGCAAGAAATAATGCTTAATAAGCACACGAAATTCACTTTTTTCCATTTTCTCCTCAAATTAGTGAGTAGTCTGATAAAAATAGCTGTCAAACACAAACTAACTGACGCAGCAAGTTTAAATTTTGACAGGAGTCAACTGACAGATGTCTGTTGACAGGAGCAGTGTTGCTGTTTCAGTAAAGAGGTCAGAAATTCCAAATGTCACGGACTTATTGACCCACGTTCGTATATACACAAAGAATAACTTTGAATAATTGTTTTGCTTAGTGGATTCTTCCTACACTTAGCGAGAGTGCATTCTAGAGGTGAATGGCGTTAACAAAAAATTAGCATTCAGAGATCTGATATTTTAAACGAGAAAGAATCAGTTTTGTGGAGAATTTAGTTTTTCATACCATTATCACTGAATATTTATGACGCTACTAGAATTCTCCAAGGCCTGTCGAAGGTACAGTCAACCATGAGCTTTTTATCACAAAGTTGAGATCTCTATTTGCCTGCTCTTCTTATGTTGCAAACCTTGTAAGGTCCTACCTTTCAGGTCGGAGGCAAGCTGTTTGTAGAAATGACATGCAGTCGGGCTTTGGTTTTACGTTAGCAGGTGTACCTTTATAAATGACCTCCTAAATGTCATCCGATAGGTATTCGTCGATGATGTTCACCTCTATGTAACGTAGTAATGAGCTCAGACTTGTTAACAAATTCTTAAGTGGTCTAAAATAAGCTTTCTACAATTAAACCCAAACAATTCGAAATGCCTCAGGTAGACAAATTCCTGATTCAAATCCCCTTCTAACCATTCACCTTGGAAACGCAGTAATCGAATTTGTTCATAAGGTAAAAAATCTTGCTATCTGGCTTACTAAAATTCTGAACAGAGATGAGCTCATAAGGATAATTGTCGGTAAGAATTTATGGCTATCTTAGCAATCTTTCCACAACACAGAGTTTTCCAGTAAACACAAGTTTAAGGACGGCAAGAACGCTACTTATTTCATTATGGCGGTGAAATTTCTCGTTGCATCAATGCGACAGCACAGCGTAGACTCCAGGTTGCTTTAAATAAGACAACTCGTTATATTTTCGGTCTAGAACCATATGATCACCTGTCCATGCACTCGAGGAAGGTTCTGGGCTGCACACCTACCGAAATTTTAACAATCAAATTTCCACATAAAATCATTACCACTCGACAACTTTCTTATTTCTTATTGGAAATTCTACCTCACCCTCCATCCTAACGCTCATTTATAATGACATTCGAGCTGTCACCTCTTTGCATAAGGCCAATCTGCATGCTGCACACTTTGCGGCGAGCTCATCACTTTCAAATTGCGCTTTATCTTCGCCTACATGTGAGTGCGTTGAATCTTCAATGGGACGAATCCACTTTCGCATTCGTGTTGTAGCAAGAGTAAGCTGGTCAGGGTGACATATCTCCTATTCTTCTGAACAAGTGTTCTTTTACGCTGGAAAAACGACTGGATAAGGTTTTTCAAAAAATTTTCTCCTTATGGCTCTTTCCAAGATAGAAAATAGCATTTGTCTAGCTCGTCCCTAAAAAAGGCGAATCTTCTTCTCTCTACTCCTACAGACCCGTTGCACTTACGTCCCTTCTTTCCTAGATCATGGAAACCATAATAAAACGTCAGCTCATAATATCTCGAGATGTGAAAACTTCTTAATGACAGGAAGAACGGTTTTCATAGCAATAAGTCCTCTGGTTTTTTGAAGACTTTTCTCACGGAAAAGTGGAAATATAACCTACACCAGGGATTCTCAAACCATTTTGGACAAGAGATCCGTTTTCCAAAATGAACTGAAACCTCAGACCCCCATAGCCAAATTACTTTAAAAATCCTATCTCTAGTTTTTTTTCCTATTGATACAAAATACTTACCAATTTAATTTTCTCGTCAAAATTTAACAAAACAAATAGACATAAAACTCAGTTATTACACTACTGTGTAATTAATAATTATTAATACAAATTAAGTAAAAATACTTAAGTAGGTAATTATTTTTTGAAAAAAACTTTAAAATAGTAAAGTAAAAAACAATATATAAAAAATTCAGTGTAATGAATAAACCTAGCGGCTTTCTACCAATATAGCTAAACCCGGTTTAATATTGTGTGAGTTGCAGCCTTAAATCTCCGCGTTCGTTGATTTTTAAACGGTTTCTTTGTTTTGTCAAAATGTTTGTAATCACACTGAAGCCTTTTTCGACTAGGTATGATGATGGAAACGCGATAAGGTATTTTTCAGCAATATTCCACAATGCAGGATACTATGTTGCATTGCTACCAGAACTTCTGATAGCCTTGACATTCTGCTTAAGCTCCTCGTCTGTGCTGATGGTAATCAACTCTTCTTGGATTATCATATTGGCTTCTTCCATGGCTGTGATATTGTACGGATTAATTTGTAAATTTAAGAGGCCTCAAACCTTTTAGTAAGATCAACGTAACAAAAACATCTCACGAATAATAATTAAATGCAATAGCCCACAGGAAAGAAACGCCGTTCTTGGCTCAGCTGCAGGTTATCGAAAACAGTACAACAAACATCTTTGTCTTCGTGATGCTGGAATAGATGCGGATGGTCTAGTATACTATACATCAACGACAATTCAACGAGAAAAAACCGTGCGGTTTTACAACGTGCAATGACCTTCAACGGCGAAAATCAGCTGTGTGGTGTTTTCACAAAATTCGGCAGTGTATTCGTAAAATCAACTGCTAATGGGAAGAGCAAAATGATTGACCACATAGAGAAGCTGAATGATTTAGTGAAAATCAATGCAAACAGAAGTTACGAGTATAATGACAGAACCGAGGATATGAATGTTGCTGCTGCGGGGGGAAAATCAAAATCGTAATTAACTATGAAAGAATCAATATTAAATCTTATTTCATTTTTTTATTTACTTATTTTTATTACAACTTTTATATTTTTGTTTTTCTTCAACTTTTATATATATCATCTTCTGCTGTTTAGCTCATTTTCAAAAACTTGCATTCCATTTGAGTTGCTCGTCCGTTGCTTATTTTTTGTTTGATTATGTCAAGTAGAACATCGTCCATGGTCAATGGCGTGGGTAATAATACTGTGCGCACAATGATACGGGTCTTATCTAAGATTCGTGCGGGTTTCTTGGTGTGTTATCTCAATGCACGTAGTAAGACTTCTGCTAAGCTAGATTACCTAAAATATATTTTTGAGGCCTCAGATGTTGATGTCATTTGTGTGAGTGAAACGTGGTATAAGCCCGATATCCAAGATCATATCTCCGACATGATTGAGCCAGAAATCCAGGATCATATCTTCGATATGGCTGGTTATAAGTTGTATCACAATGACAGGATAACAAATACAATTGGAGGTGGGGTAGCAATCTATTGCAAATCAACATTAAGATGTAAAGTGATTGGTAAATCCGAACATAACGGAATAGAATATTTAGTGTCAGAGGTGTCAGATGGTTGTGTTTATAACCCAAGTAGACGCTTTTCGACAGATCCGTTTTTCTCGGCGTTAGCCAATTTCGCTCAGTTATATGAACATATCATTGTATGTGGAGATTTTAACACTGATCTTGGTAGACATGATGCTCTATCACACAAACTTTTTGACTTGGTGCTATTAAATGATTTTGTTGTTATAAACTCTCATCCTACTCGATATGCTCCAAACGCCAATTCTAGTTTATTAGATTTGTTAATAGTCTCTGATGCATCTAAAGTTCTCCTTTTTGATCAACTTACGCTTGAAGGAATATCTAACCATGATTTGTTGTTTTGTTCTTATAATATTGATTTTTCACACATTTCAATCCCGCATACATACATCTGCAGGGATTTTAAGTCTATTGACGTTAACTCACTACATAGTGAAGTATATGCAATACCATGGGAACACTGTTTGTATCTTGACAATGCTAATAATAAGCTTAACTTTTTTCAGTCGAAAATTGAGAATCTTTTTAATAATCATCTGCCGCTGCGGATTTGAAATGTCCGTGGTTCACTCACGAAGTACTGGATGCAATAAATAACCGCAGAAAAAAATATAGGAACTGGAGACGAAGCCCTACATTTAGAAACTGGGAAATTTACTGTCTATACGGTAATCAATAAACTTTCGTCACTCGCTGTGCTAAGCGTATTTTTGTTTGCATCTACATTAAACGATTCGCTTCCTTCCAAAAAGCTCTGGACAAATTTACGTAAAATAGGTGTTGGTAAAAACAGTGTTTCTGATTGTCGATTAGATCCAAATATTCTTAATTGTTCTTTTCTAACAAGTACAGATAACAATCCTCAGTTCTCCTTAAGCACTCACCTTCTAATGATTCCTATAAGTATCCTTCCTACCCTGTCAAAAGTTTTTGAGAAGATACTGGCAAAACAAATAATTGGTCATTTAAATAGAAATTCTCTGCTTTATCCTTTTCAGTCAGGTTTTAGATCCCAACATAGCTGTGCTACTGCAATGGTTAAAATTCTTGATGATATAAGGCAACAGTATGATCAAAGCAACCTGACGGTCCTATGCTTGCTAGACTTCTCCAAAGCATTTTACAGGATTAACCACAGCATCTTATGCAAAAAGCTCCTCCATTATTTTGGCTTTAGTGGTAGCGCAGTCAAATTGATAGGTACGTATATAAGCAATCGTTCCCAGAGAGTTATGGTTGGTTCTAGCTTAGGTCCTTTTCTTTTTTTTATTTTTATAAATGATATAACCCATGTATGTAATAGTGTATCTTTTCACCTTTATGCCGATGACATTCAAATTTATTGGACCAGCAGAGGATCTTTTCCGTCGAATAAATGACGACCTCAAAGGTATAAACAAATGGTCTATCGAAAATGGACTTACTTTAAATCAATCTATTTTAAAAAAAAGGATTAGCAGCCCGAAATATTACCTCCTATTATGTTATCGAATATACAAATTAAATTTGTTGATAAACTCACCAGCTTAGGTTTTATAATAAACTGTAAACTTCCTGTAATGACCATATAAATTATATAATAGGCCGTATCCAAGTTATGGAGATGTGCCCGCTTTATCACCCGTGTTACTAAGCTAAAATTAATGAAAACGTTGTTAGTTCCCATTATAACTTACAGTGATGTGATATACTGCAAGCTTGGTTCTGCATCGAAAAACAAATTGCAGGTTGCTTTTAATAGAATGATTCGATATGTATGTATATGGTCTTAGAACATATGATCATGTATCTGCTTACAAAAACAGTATTTTAGGCTGTTCGCTGACACAATATCTAGATACCAGAAACTGTATTTTCTTGCATAAAATCATATATTCGAAATCACCACGGTATCTTTATGAAAAACTACAATTTACACAGTCGGCTAGAATATCTAATACTATAATTCAACCTTTTAACTACACGCATTCGTCGCGTCTTTTCTTTACTTACGCAATTAGGCTATGGGATTCCTTGCCTGAACACATAAGACGAGCGTCTCAATTTAGGATAGCTACGAGTATATTTAAATATTTCTCTGAACAGCGGTAGTTTTCTTTTAGTTTTTTATTCTCTTTTTTTGAAGTGAAACTTCTTTGCGCTCGGTAGAGTAAGTTCGTTTCATGGGAATGGCTATGTAACGAAAACGTGCAACGCTATCCCCTCTACCGCCACGTAGTCGAGTTGATAATTTGGATCACTAGAGCTGTGAGCGCTTCAATGCAACGTTTCGTTACAGGCATCTCACGCATATAGCCCTGTATGTATGAATGTGTTTGTGTGTATATGTGCCTGTAGTCGAAGCGACGCCACAAAACTCTACTCCCCAGTTAGCCCAGCGGCCACATTGTATACAGCGGTATATGTTTTTTTGGGAAAGATTTTTGTGAAAAATTCAGTTAAAAAGAATTTCTAATTTCATTTTCTACACATAAATAATTATTATATATTGTAAATAAATAATATAAAATTTTACATAATTTTATACGATAAAATCGAGTGGTGACTAACCGATATTATAATAAACGTTATAAAATAATATGTATAACCTAAAAACATAGCATCAAAGATATTCCAATACAGTTTATAGTGTGTGTGCGCGGTGTGTGTTTAATTCAATTTGATATATTTGAGATCGAGAATACACCGTCAGCGAAAATCTCAGCAAGCCCAAGCTAGACCGCCGCCAAAAACCGGTGCACAACGAGTGCGTGAGTACAGAGCGCGTCAAAATTTATTGAAAGCAGCAGCTGTTATTGTTAGTCATCCTACGTCACAAATATTGGGAAACGTAGCTTACGTAGCAAGCCCTTCCACTGAATTGCAGTTCGACGTCGACCACACAATCACTTCCATACTATGTGAACCATGTACTAACTTTAATGCACACAAAAGTGCTCATAAACAGTTTAAAAAACAATTTATAAATAATCCGTTCGGTTCAGCATGTTCAATTTGTGACAGATTATGGTTTAAAAATGAAATTGCATCTATTTGGGACTTGTAAACAAGTGAAACATTAAGATATGGTTAGAATATTTAATTACTGTTGAAAATTAACAGTTGAATTCTCTTTTGCTAAAGTATAATTGTAATGTCTAATTCTTTCTCTTATTATACACACTCTACATGCACTCTACTACATACTAATATTATATACATTAACTACAACATTCATACATTCCACTCTATATATACTCATGTCATTGTCATTAAAAGACACAGTTGCAAAATATCCATGAACCCGTGGAACAAAATCTAATTTCTAAATTAAAGTGAATTCGTAGTAAGTAATTTCTAAATTAAAGGATCGCGACTGTAAGAAACATGGAGTTATCAACACGTGCGGCATATAGAGGTTAAGTGACCAAAATCGCGAATTCAGCGCTGGAATTTCTTAAAGATGATGGCTCATGTATTAACGAGGCGAACGAGCCTAGTTTTGGTGATATTGAAGAAGAACTCGTTTCATATGTTCAAATTTTAACATCCATTAACGAAAACCTCAATGCAATCAATGAAGATATAAAGCAGAAAGGCCTTTTAAAAGAAGACGAATCGCTAAAGGTCGTTGAATACCAGGACCTGGCTTTAAACGCACTTGCACGGTTAAATACGAGGTTGCAGAGGCTTAACAATAAATGCAATACGATTCTTCCTAATGAAACAGCAAATCTTTCCACCAACTCTATCCAAAGGAACAGTGGATTTAAGCTTCCAAAATTACCACTAAAACGATTTGATGGATAATTCCAGTGAGCTGACACTACCGAAGTTGGAGTTTACAGCGGCTTTCATAGCTGCTCGTCTTCATTCATACCTGAAGAGGTGTCTAAAGCTTTCCACCGATAAATACTTTCTCTAGACAGATTCGAAGATTGCCTTGAACTGGATTCAGGGAGATGTGAAAAGATGAAAGCCCTATGTTCAAAATCGAGTTGATGAAATACGACGACTCACTGCAGTTTCACAATGGGGTCACTGTCGAGGAAAAGAAAATCCCACTGATCTTCTCACATGAGGCTACTAAATTCCGATTTATGGGCTCACGGTCCTAGCTGGCTTGCAAGCAGTGACGAATATTGGACTCAGGAAGTTACAGCTGTTCCCGAAAACTCCGCAATACTGTTAACAGAATCTCTAACACCAATTGAAGAGCAGCTTTTGAGCTACAACAATTACAGTACCTGGGTTCGTCTTATGAGAGTCACTGCATTCGTTCTCCGATACATAGCAAAAACCAGAAATCATATTGTCATTTTCCGATGTACTCGTACCACCACTATGTACTACCGAAATCCAACAAGCTGAAAACCATTGGGTAAAGTATATTCAAAAACAATATTTTGCTAATGAAATTAGTTTCTTACGAAAGGGCAAATCTTTGTCGACGTCATCAAAAATATTCGAGTTGTCACCCTCCTTAGACAACTTTAACATAATGAGGTTGGGAGGGCGTCTGCAGTCACTGGACGAGCCAATGGAATTAAAACATCCTATCATCCTCCCATCGTACTCACACCTTCTCGATCTTCTGATAGACGAGTATCATCAACGAAACCTGCATGCTGGTGTCAATACTGTGTTGTCGAAGCTACGCGAACGGTTTTGGATAGTCCGAGGACGTCAGGCCATTAAGAGACGAATCAAAAAGTGTTTTGTATGCAAGAAACTTTGGGGTCTACCAGCATCTCAGCCATTTGCCCCATTACCATCTGAGAGAATATCCCTTTCGCGACCGTTCGACAATGTGGTGGTCGATTTTGCTGGCCCGCTCTATTGTTATGATGACATCAATAACCCGACGAATGTTTACATCGCAATTTTCCCGTGCTCTGCTGTACGCGCAGTACACCTTGAAATAACGAAAGCGCTATCTACAGAACATTTTTTGATGGCTCTTCGGCGTTTCATCAGTAGGCGAGGCGTTCCATCGATGATACTCGTACTTTCCGTAAAGCTGCATTGGAACTTCGTAGAACTGACTGTTTTTGGGAGGAAGAGGTCATTCAGGGCTTTCTTTCAAGAAGAAAGATACAATGGCAATTCATTGTGGAACGTGCCCCTGGGTAGGGTGGGTTTTGGGAGAGGCTCATCCGAACAATGAAGAACTTAATGAAAGTCACTATTGGTAAGGCAAAACTTAATTTTGAACAGCTTAGAACTATCGTTACAGAAATTGAAAAGGTAGTCAACAACCGTGCGCTGACATATTATATTTCTTAATTGCATCTCGAGGGTGGAATTTTGTAGCGTCGACATGTCAAGAGCCCGATGCAAGCATACTTCGAAACGTTTGGAAACATCAAATGAGGTATACAACAAAGCTAAAGAAAAGGTGGCAATCAGAGTATCTTCAGCTGTTGCGTTCTTTCCATAATTCGCCCACGAGGGGATCTGTGCATAATCTAAAACAAGGAGATGTTGTTCTCGTTTTCGACCAAGCAGCACCACGGATCAACTGGAAAATGGCTATCGTGGATCAGGTGTACCAAAGAAGAGATTCAAAGATCAGGTCTTGTCAAGTCCGATTGGCAATCGAAGAGAGTTTGACTGCACAACAGCATACTCTACTATGGAACGACGATAAATATTTGCGAATAGCACCAGCAGAACAAAATATTCCGAAAAGCTTGATATTTGACGGACATGCTGAAGAATTATCAAAGAAGGACTAAATGTTACACCATATATGATGGCTTCAAGCGAACTCCGACGATCTGATCGGCGCGGAGTAACTCCTTATCACCTGCTGTACATGTCCATGAAGATAATGAGATTACGAGTTCGAGACAGCCTTACTATTGCCTTTAAACATATTGGCAAAAATACAAATGTAGCGAGACAACAAATAGATTCCGAAGAATATATTAACAGTTGTTTGGAGAGTAATTTGTTCTTTATACGAACAAAGGAAAAAGTATTTGTTCTCCATGATAAGGCAACTTAGTAAACCAACTATCTTCCTAATATTAAGTGCTAACGAAATAGGTTGGACCTCTCTTTTACAGACATTGTATCGATTAAAAAATGATGGAGCTGAATTGAGTAAAGAAGAAATTAATTCATCACATTATCTTGAGAAAAGTACTTTGATTAATGAAGATGCGGTCACGTGCGCAATTTATTTTCATAAATTAGTAAATATATTAATAACTATTCTTCAGTTCAAAAAACTCAGCCCATTTGGAAATTACAGAGTTGTAACATCGCGCAAGTCCTCACGCACACATTTTACTATGGCTCGACAACTCTCCAAAGGATCCACTCGGAGCTAACAAACAAAATGCTATTAATTTGATTGATTAGCTGATTTCAGTTCAAGCAAAAGAAGCATCAGAAAATATTAAACTCCAGACTCATAAGCATACCTTTACCTGTTACAAAAAAATCCTGCCAAAAAAACAAAGACAGAACCTGGATTTGTAAAATATGCAGAGCGGTATAAAAATATGAGGTTTGCTTTGGAAGAGAACGATTACCTGGATATAGATGCATTCTTTGAAAAAAATCAAATAATATCAGATCAACATTTCATTGATGTACTTCGTGCTGGAATTACTAGTCGTAAAGTCTTTCTCAAGCGAACGCTGAGAAATAGCATAATTCATTTAATCCGTTTATTTTTAAAACTTTGATGTCCGATACTGACATCCAGTTCATTACAGAAGAATATTCCTGAGCAGCTTATGTCGTAGAGTATATCAATAAAACCAATAGAGGAGTCAGCAATTTACAATGACAAATATTTGGAATCATGAACGAAAATCCTGAATTTGACATAGTTGAAGTTAGCAGGAAGATGAGTGTTGAAATGTTAAATGCTGTCGAAATTTCAAGCCAAGAAGCTGCTTGGTATTTATTGCGTGAACCGATGTCTACTAGGTGGAGTGAAAAGTAACCTCCTCGGGAATTAAAGAAATTTTTTTTTTTGAAATGTTTTTTTTATATCATTCAATATAGTCCCCTTTTAGTTTGATACACTTATTCCAGCGATTTTCCAACTTCTTGATCCCGTCGGAAAAGTAAATTTCCGGAAGGTCTGCAAAATACTCATCCGTGGCGTTGATGATTTCCTCGCGTGAGCTGAATTTTTTATTGATGAGCCATCTTTTGAGTTTTGGGAAGAGATAATAGTCAGAGAGGTCCAAATCCAGTTACCAATCGACGCCAAAAGTCCGCCCGATTCCGCATCAGCAAGTCCACACACTTTTTCGAATTGCTCTCTCGTTCGTGTTTTTGGTCAAAAGTGAGCATTCGCGGCACCCAGCGGCAGGATAACTTTTTCATATGCAGAATATTGTCCAAAATATGGCGTGTGCGCTCAGTACTAATCTTTGTGGTATCTGCTAGCTCGCGCACCTTCACTTTCCGGTCAGCCAACACCATTTCACATATTTTTTTGACATTGTACTCTGTAACCGCATCGGAGGGCCTGCCGCTGCGAATTTGATCGGTAGTGGATTTGCGGGCACCACCAACCTCTCGAAACCAATATTTAATGGTGTAATCTGACGGAGCATTAACCCCATAATATTTATCGAACTTTTCTTTTGTTTCCTTCGCCGTTTTGCCTCTCAAAAAATAATGTTTTATGAGAGAACGAAAATCATTTTTGTCCATACTCAACATGATGCCAAACACGTCAACAACAAAACTAAGGCAGTATCGCACTGAAATTTGGCATGTCTGCCTAAATATGAATGGACTTCAAGGCACCATAACCTTTTTTGCAGTAGCAGCGCATTCTGGCAATCAAGGAGGTTACTTTTCACTCCACTTAGTAAATGTTCAACAGTCATAATATATTTATATTCCGACTATATGGCCTGTCGAACGTCAGCGGATTCGAAAAACATTGAAAGAACTCAAACAAATGTATGCCGACGATGACTGTACGGATATGTGGAAAGAAAATTAGTTTGACAAATATGGAAAAAGACAAGAGGAATTGGAAAACGTTACTTTGGCCCAATTCGTCGCACATTATACGAGGGCGGGTCAATAACTGAATGACTTTTTGAATTTCTGACCTCTTTACTGAAACAGCAACACTGCTCCTGTCAACAGGCATATGTCAGTTGACTCCTGTCAAAATTTAAACTTGCTGCGTCAGTTAGTTTGTGTTTGACAGCTATTTTTATCAGACTACTCACTAATTTGAGGAGAAAATGGAAAAAAGTGAATTTCGTGTGCTTATTAAGCATTATTTCTTGCGAAAAAAAACCATTACCGAGACCAAGGCTAAGCTTGATAAATACTATGGGGACTCTGCACCATCGATTTCAATGGTAAAAAAGTGGTTTACTGAATTTCGTTGTGGCCGTACAAGCACTGAAGGTGCCGAACCTCCTGGACGCCCAGTTGAGGTCTCTACACCCGAAACAATCGAAAAAATTCACGATATGGTGTTGGCCGACCGAAGATTGAAAGTGCGAGAGATTGTGGAAGCCGTAGGGATCTCGCATGGCTCAGTGGTTTCAATTTTGAATGATCACTTGGGCATGAGAAAGCTTTCCGCAAGATGGGTGCCGCGTTTGCTCACAGTCGACCACAAACGCAATCGTGTAACAACTTCACAGGAAGGTTTGGCGTTGTTTAATCGCAATATGGAGGAGTTTTTGCGCCGTTTTGTAACCGTGGACGAAACATGGATCCATCACAACACACCAGAGAACAAACAACAGTCAAAACAGGGTGAATCGGCGCCAAAGAAGGCCAAGGTGGGTTTGTCAGCCAATAAAGTTATGGCGACTGTTTTTTGGGATGCACGCGGGATAGTCCACATTGACTACCTTCAAAAGGGAAGAACAATCAATGGGGAATATTATGCCAACTTATTGGACCGATTCAATGACGATTTGAAAATAAAACGACCTCATTTGGCCAAGAAAAAAGTTCTTTTCCACCAAGACAATGCAAGGGTGCACACATGTGCAGTTGCCATGGCAAAAATCCATGAATTGGGCTAAGAATTGCTCCCTCATCCACCCTATTCTCCAGATTTGGCTACGAGCGACTACTTCTTGTTCCCAAACCTGAAGAAATGGCTTGGTGGAAAAAGATTTGACTCCAATGATGAAGTCATCTCGCAATTTTGAGGACCTCGACAAATCATTTTTTTTGGAAGGGATAAAAAAATTGGAGAAGCGTTGGACAAAGTGTATAGAGCTCAAGGTAAACTACGTTGAAAAATAAAATTATTTTTTTATCAAAAAATCTGTTTTAATCCAAAAGTCACGGACTTATTGACCCGCCCTCGTACCTTGAATTCGCAAAATGTTTATGCGCGTAGATGCAATTCGCGGATCATACGTTATCGAAACTATGACATGACTGAGAATCTTAATGATTACAAACACGAAATGGTGACATTACATTTGCCATTCCGGAATGAAGAATTGGATATACTGTCTGAGATGAAGTTTATTGGCATATATGATGAGAATGAGGAAGTGATTTTACAGCGTCGTAACGAATTCGAGTCGGATTGGGATATCCGTAAAACAATTGAAATGTGCCGCGAAGATGAGATTGATGACAACGAGGAAGAAGCGCAAACTGTGGCAAATAGAGTACCAGAAGCTGATCCCTTTCAACAACTGTATCGAAATGAAAACTCTGATATGAACGACGACCTGAGGCTGGCAACACTCAACAAGCTTGGTGCGATAGCAAAAAAACCTGAAAATTTAATGCCGAATGATCAATTTTACCAATTAGTGCGCCAAGCAAACCATCAACAGCGTAACTTACTGATACATGTGATAAATAATCTCTTATCACAAGACCGACAACCTTTTCAAATTTTCTTCACTGGTCCAGCTGGATGTGGTAAGACTTTTGTGATTCGATTACTCATGGACATTTACAATCGATTCACAAATACAGATGTTCATTGTATCGCATACATGACATGTGCATCCGCTGGAAAAGCAGCAGTAGCCATTGATAGTACTACAGTTCACACAGCGTTAAAAATTACATTATCAAAAGTGCTTCCCCTTTCTGGAGAGTTAGCTCAGCAATATGGTGCACTCTTCAAATATGTTCAAGTTCTTATTATCGACGAAATCAGCATGATAGGAGCAGAACTATTGGCTCAAATTGATAGCAGACTCAAACAAATAACTGGGCAATATGACATTAATTTTGGTGGAATAGATATAATACTTATTGGTGATTTCCAGCAACTACCTCCAGTTCGAGCCACGGCCATTTACAGGCAATCGTTTATCAATATGATCGATGTTAATCACAGCAATTTTTGTACGCAGCACTATCGCGGGTCAAGAGCATAAATGGTCTCTACATAATAAACGAAAAGAATCTCCTCAAATTCTATTGTATCACGGAAGAAAAAAGGCATAATCAATGATTCATTTACAAGAAGAATTTCGCAAGACACATTAAATCCAATTTTAACGATTGGCTCCATCTTACAGGACTTCATCACTAAAAGAAATGGAATTTCATTTTTCTCGTTTGAAGTTTGAAAGCACATGCACAAGACTTAACGGATACCGTACTGCAAATATCAAACTATCTGCTTTTATAGGAAACATGGCTAAACAATGACGAAAATGTAGATGTACCAAATTTTAATTGTGTCGTTAAATTCAAACGTACTTTGGTGAGAAAAGGTGGTGTTGCAATTTACGAAAATCTCAACAATAATTTAGTATGTGTCCCAAATATGGATGTTTATTCACGTCAAGTTAATACTATTTCTGTAAATTCTGATTTGGCAGTGGGAGAAATATGTTCTTCACAGTTAACTCTAGATAATGGCCAGCAAATTGTAATGATAGCTATACTTATGTTATACATCTCTCCCAATCAAATATTGAAAAAAATAATGGAGTTTATTTTCCAATCTCTTCTACTTTATAGTAATAAAGTTCCCGATAGCGAGTATATAAATAAAGATATTTCTCAACTACCCATTATTTTAAGTCGAGATTTTAATATCAATTTCGCTTTAGAGGAGGCACAACCATTGATAGACTTTTTAGATGGCGAATTTAATCTAAAAATGAATAATACTCGTAATACATCCACTACGAAATCTGGTAGTACAATTGACGCAGTGTTTGTTAGATATTTAGATAAATTACGATCGAAAATTTATATTTCATATTTTAGTTATCATAAGCCTATTGTTTCATGCTTGGAGATTGATTCAATCCATAACGATAATGTAGAATGATAATAAATTGAAAAAAAAATTATAAAATTTCAATTCATAGTGTATAAATAATATCACTTAACAAATTTCCTAACCCTTTCCTGGTATACTTGTAAAATGATAAAAATTTAAAATATTACAATTGATGTGTAAATAATATCCTCAATCAAATTTTCTAACCTCTTGCCTAGTATGTCTATGAGTTCGGCGAAGTTTCACTTCAGCAGCGTGTTTTATGACGCGTTTTCTTTTTTTTTTTTACAACTTTGCTCTTATTTTTGCTTATATCTTAAATAAAACTAATTCTTTCTTAGTTTCTTTTAATATATGTAAGTATGTATCTATGTGAATTACTAACGTAAAATTATTTTGTTAGTACTCTAAAAAGACCAAGTCTTACTTGTACTTAATGATTACTTAAATAAATAAATAAATAAAATAAAAAAATAAAAAATAAATAAAGATCCTTGTGTAATGCGTCCAAGTGAGTGACATATGATAAAATACTTAACATCGTCTTGAAGCATTTCTGGTAATTTTGACAAATGCGGAAACTGTGAATATTCTTTTCAGCTTACATTTTGTTTATAAAGGATATTATTGATTTTGTTTTAACCAAATTGAGATCGTCACCCTGCAGCTGCAAATTAACTTTGTTGAACATACAAAAGATGTCAGTCAAGTAATAAATATCTGATTTACAATTGTTCAGATTTTCTTTCAAATTCGCTATTTTTCTTGTAAAACTCCAACTCAAAAGCAGCTGAAAATCTTGCTAAGCAAGAGCCTTTTGATAGCCAGCGAACTTCAGTGTGCAGAAGTAACCGAGTAAAGACTTTGCCGTTTTACTCACATACCTGAACAAATAACCGAGAGTTCAAAAAACTGCTTCGAATCTTGTTGAAAGCATTTATAACATATTATAAAGACTGATGCAATCTAGGACTCAGATTTTTTGCTACTAAATGATGTCTGTGAATCACGTAGCGAATAGCCAGTACCTCAGCCAGTTGTCGCTTTAAGTGGGCTATAAAACCATGATGACGACCAACCATAGATGGTGCACCATCAGCCGCAACAGGAACAATGTTCTTCTCTGGAATAGCTTTGTCGATAAAAAAAAAAACGCTCCACGGCCTGAAAAATCGATTCTCCTCTGGTATCAGTCTCTAAATAAGTAGCAGAAAGCAGTTCTTGGCACACATTTTCATCTTATATCGAACATATTCTAACAACAGAGCTTCATTGCCGGGTAATGTGGACTCGTCCAACTGGAGAGAGAATCTGTTTGTCTGTAAGAAATTGCATAAAATGTTTTCCACGTGGCGACCCATCTCGTCTATTCGTCTCTGAACAATGTTATTGCTCAAAGGAATTCTCTTAATAATATCATGTGCGGGCTTGTGCAATACACTGTTGAGGCCGGCAGGTAAATAAGCTGCTCTCCAATTGTGTGAGGCTTCCCCGACTTCGCTATTAGTAAAGATATATTGTAGGACGCTCGTAAACCATCGGCGTCTTGCATAGATGATACCGCAAACATCGATCTTATGCATGGCTTTTTCCCTAGTTTGGCTTTAAGTGCTTGAAAGAAAGACAATGTTTCTGTTTCCTTTTATTTCAACATTCTGTCAACTCTCGAGAAAATAAAAAACTACTTTTCATTAAGAGTATTTAACCTAAGACGTCGATCGCCGTAATTTTATAATTTTAGCAAAACACCCCGACTACTCTCGGACAACAATGCGCTTTCGCTGATACCGCTGCAACGCGGCGGTTTAACCAAAATGAAACCATAGATTATAATTAAAATAGCTTAATTAATTTTAAATAAGTAAATTTAACGTTATAACTACCAATACTAAGCTAGATTGAGACAGTAAGAGAGCTTAATCGACTTCTTCCATATGAGATGCGTCTTCTGGTTCGTTGACTAGTGGTGGAGCATCACCGGTGTTTTGGATCTCCTCGGTGGCATTTGGTTCGTCTTCATCAATACTAAGACCCTGCTTAATCATGTGAATAATTCGTGAAGCGTGCACTTGTGGGCTGTCCAATGAGAAGCCAGGTGATAATAGAGAGGTCTCGAACAAAAGGATGGCCAAGTCGTTTACGGTTTTGTCGTTCTTGTCGACATCGGATTTCTGACGAAAAGTCTCAATGATTGGATGGTCTGGATTGATTTCCAAGTGTTTCTTGCCAGTCATGTATCCCATGGTGGATGAGTCACGCAGAGCTTGTGCTTTCACGATACGTTCCATATTGGCAGACCAGCCGTACTGTGATGTAACGATACTGCAGGGTGACTTAACCAAACGATTCGAGACAAAGACCTTTTCGACTTTGTTGTCTAAGATTGATTCCATCACCTTGCAGAGGTTCTCGAATTTAACCTTGTCTTCCTCGCGCTTCTTCTTTTCTTCATCTTTTTCTAGCAGTTCAAGACCTTCTTTGGTAAGTGACATCAATTGCTTGCCTTTGTATTCTTTGAGGTGTTGGATAACGTACTCATCGATTACTTCAGTCATGTAAACGACCTCGAAGCCACGTTTCTTGACAGGTTCCACGAAGTCAGAGTTGCTAACTTGGTCCTTGGATTCGCCAGTGATGAAGTAACTATGTTTCTGCTTAACGAGCAGTAGTCATCTCCAGAAGCCGATGTGAGGAAACGTAAGAAATCGGAAAGTTTTGTTCGGTTGTTACAATGGCTTACTTTTTCTGTCAGTATGTACTCTTGATAAGTAGTCCTCCATTTTTGAAGGCTTCATGGCATCGTTGCTGAATATTTTTTCACATATGAGTCACAGTCCAAACTGTGTTGTCTGCATTCGTTTTTTTTTTGTGTCTGCCATCAGAAAACTGGACATTTATAATTTTAGGTAACAACTTTTCTAAAGTAGGTAACTTCAAAAAATACTTAGAAAAATATTAAAACATTTTTTAGGTACTTACCCTGTTACTTTTTCATAAACCGCAGAATTCTATGGTTATGCTATTAACACTCGTAGATAACTAAGGATTTTGTAAATTTTTTTTCAATCACTTTATTTTAATTCACTCTATTCAGCTGTGTAATCACTTTGTAATCCTTTGAAGTAAATTAGTACTATGGATGAGTGTATTATCATTGATATTCTAGTTAGAACGAATTCCAAAACGCAAATGCACTTTCAACCTACATAAAGGCAAGCTTGTTATACAAGGTGTCTCAATTTAGCAGTATAATCCTTTAAGGGCATATTCCCGAAGTTCCGCCGAACAAGAAATTGTATGGAAGGGCTGGGTCTATTTACACTCCATTTCAAGTTACAGTCCGCCAAAGTGGGTGACCTCTAATTTGGTGGTGCAACCACTTTAAAAGCTATAATTTCTAAACTGGTACAGGTGCAAAAATAGTTTTCGAAATTTTGGGGAGATAATTTAGTAGTGCATACAAGTCTTAAATGCTTCGGGTACTTCTGTGCAACAACGAAAAAGTTATGGCTCATTAAACTCGAAATTATGAAAGTTTGCTCTTCCATTTTTTTTATTTAAAATGCATTTTTCTTAAAATTTTTACTTAATAAATTTTCTGAAATTTTATGAAATTTTTATCCTTGCAAAATTTCCTAAAAATGATGTTTAGAAACTTTTTTACGTACGAACAACAGATTTTGTAGTAAAAGCCATTTTTCGTCAAGGAAAAATGGCCAAAAGAAGTGTACCTATTAAATTACTCATAAAATCGCTTAGATACTTTTATGTGGTCGTGAAAAGGACTTTTTTGGAAGAGTTTATAGAATGTTTATAGCAATTGTTCGAAATGCCTTACTTCCATTTAAATACGCTTTCGGGCGCGTTTAACCATTTCGGATGGCAGATGAACGGTCATCATTTAATATTTTCTTGGAGCTCTACCAGATTCGACATTTCTCTAAAATAAACCTTTTCTTTCATAGCACCCCAGAAGAAAAAAATTTATGGGTGTTAGGTCAGAGGATCTGGGTGGCCAAGGGTTGGGGCGGAATAGACCAATCCATCGTTCCTTAAAAGTATGGTTGAGGAACGAAGTTACCCCGCTGCTACTGTGACAAGGTGCTCCATCTTGTTGAAAGAACCTCGCCCTTCTCTGCACAAGAGGAACATCTTCAAGGAGATCCGGCAATCGTTCTCTAAGAAATTTCAGGTAGTAATGGGAATTAACGGTTTGTGGAAGAACGTGCGTGCCTACTAAAGTGTTTCCTATTAATCCAACCCAAACATTTACGCTAAACCTCCTCTAAAATAAACAGCACATTTTGAAGAAGTTGTTTACAATAATTAAATTCTTACCTCTGAAAGTATGTTGTGCGTATTAAATGGGGATTGGAGTCTGAACAATGGTGCAAATTATGATAGTTTGTAACCCCATTTATGGTGAACTGCGATTCATCAGTCCACAGAATATTCTTGAGGAATTGCCCGTCTTCTGCATGTTTGCGCAGTAGCCATTGGCAAAATTCCACTCTTCTTTGCGCATCACCTGGTAGTAAATCCTGTACCGGTGTCATAGTCTCGGTTGTGTAGACTTCTGTTTACGGGATGCCCATACATCCATGGGTGCAAGGATACACTTTCCCATCGCTTACCTACATTAATATGTTGTATAATACCAAAGCAGAACATGTGTTGGAGGCACAAGTTCCATCCTTGATATGGGTTAAGGCCGATCTAAAACCTCTTGCTGTTCTTAGGGTCACAGCACCCAGTACTTATTTTCTCCTCTTCAATGGGTCAAACCAACAGGTAGACCCTACCCGCGATTTGGGTTTAAACCACAGCCACCATGACTCTACCACAAGGGGCCTACCTCAACAAGTCATGCCCGGACCGAAATCCGGGGGGCTCCTGACTCCCATGGTACCGTGATTTAAGTCCTGGTAGTGACTACCGGTGGTCTTGCCACCAATAAGACCTATGACCGGCAACTTGTAACTGGTCAAATCGTAGCAACCTTCGTTGGCGTCATCTGAAGGTGTTTACGATAAAACCAGTAATACCACCTTGATCAGAACTTTCCCGGGCGACACCACGGTGTGGGGCTCCCATTGTTCCGATTTGAGTTCTGTTTTTTTTTGTTAAGTTGGTAAATCTGTTGTTGACATTCCATCGTATCGTCATAGGCTGACATTTGCAAAAGTTACGTAGCCAAGAGTACATCTACGAGTATCACTGTGTGTGTTGGCGATTTTTTACAAATTTAGAAATGGATTTAAATTTGCAACAACGAACTTGTATTAAATTTTGCGTAAAAAACGGATTTAATGGTGCGTGAACGTTGGAAATGTTGGAAAAATGTTTCGGCAACGATTGTCTAAAGAAAACAGTCATTTACCAGTGGCACGAGCGGTTCAATAGTGGTCGTGAGTGAAACGAAGATGATGAACGCAGTGGCAAACCATCCACATCGAAAACCGACGAAAACATTGATGAAGCAAAAGAAACGTTGGTCAATAACCGCAAATTAACCATCAGAGAGATAGCGCGGGACTTCAACATTGCCTATGGTTCCGTCCAAGACATTTTGATTAATGATTTGCGTTTCCGTCGTGTAGCAGCAAAGTTGGTGCCAAAGACCTCAATTTCATGCAAAAAAGAGACCGTGTTGACGTCGCAAAAGAGATGATTTGCGAGGCTGACCGCTGAATCCGATCCCACATTCATCAAAAGGATCATTACTGGAGACGAGACGTGGGTTTATGAGTATGACACGCAATCCAGACATCAGACAAGTGAATGGCGTTCACCAAATAAGCCACGTCGTTTTCGGTCAAAAAAGAAGGCAATGCTCACGGTTTCCATGGATTACAACGGTGTAGTGCATCATGAATTTTTGCCAGAAGGCCAGACAGTAAACAAAGAGTATTACGAGTATTTGGGCGTTATGAGAAGTTTTCCTGAAGCAATTCGCCGAAAGAGACCAGAATTGTGGGCAGAAAACTCGTGGATTTTGCACCATGATAACGCACCTTCGCGTCGCACAGTGCCATCATTATTCGTAATTTTTTGACAAAAAATGCAACAAATACCATCCAATAGCCACCGAATTCACCCGATTTGGCTCACTGTGACTTCTTTCTGTTCAATCGAGTTAAAACACCACTACGGGGAACGCGTTTCAGCAGCCGAGAGGAAGTAATGGAAAAATCGCAGGAAGCACTATTGGACATACCGAAAACCGAATATAAAAAATGTTTCGAGGATTGGATCAAGCGCTGGCATAAGTGTGTTGCAGTCGATGGCGATTACTTTGAAGGGAACAATATAGATTTAGATGAATAAACTTGTATTTTTAATCCTTTTGATGAATGTGGGATCGGATTCAGCCTCGCAAATCATCTCTTTTGACGTCAACACGGTCTCTCTTTTGCATGAAATTGAGGTCTTTGGCACCAACTTTGCTGCTACACGACGGAAACGCAAATCATTAACCAAAATGTCTTGGACGGATCCATAGGCAATGTTCAAGTCCTCCGCTATCTCTCTGATGGTTAATTTGCGGTTATTGACCAACGTTTCTTTTGCTTCATCAATGTTTTCGTCGGTTTTCGATGTCGATGGTCTGCCACTGCGTTCATCATCTTCGTTTCACTCACTACCACTTTTGAACCGCTCGTGCCACTGGTAAATAACCGTTTTCTTTAGAGAATCGTTGCCGAAACACTTTTCCAACATTTCCAACGTTCGCGCACCATTAAATCCGTTTTTTACGCAAAATTTAATACAAGTTCGTTGTTCCAAATTTAAATCCATTTCTAAATTTGCAAAAAATCGCCAACACACACAGTGATACTCGTAGATGTACTCTTGGCTACGTAACTTTTGGAAATGTCAAGCTATGACGCTCAGATTTAGAGGGAACAGATTTACCAACTTAACAAAAAAAACAGAACTCAAATCAGAATAGTGGGAACGCCACATGGTGTAATTTGTACAATATCGACAAGTTGGGGGACTCTAACTATGATTCCTGGTGTGTCCAGATGAAAAGTGTCCTCATACACCGAGAGCTGTGGTCGTGTGTCTCAAATATTTCAGAACGTCCAACTGATGAAAAAAGTGTGTAATTTTCGTGCTGGAACATGAAAAATGAAAAGGCCCTTGCCGTGATAACTTTGTCCGTAAAAACTTTGGAAATTGGCAATATAAAGAAATCCAAAACCGCATCAGACGTTTCGGAAACGCTGAAAAGAATTCACCAACTGGAGCAATAAGAAAGGTAACGCTTTTTAAAAAAATGATTATACATATATGTATGAGAATGAGTGAAAGTGAAGGCATGCAGCAATATTTATCTAACTTTGCCAATATAATCGAGCAACTATCCGAAATTGGCATAGAGTTGCAGGAAGAGAGATATGTTATAATGCTCTTAGCAAGTTTGCCAAAATCATACGAAAACTTGGTGGTAGCATTCGAATCTCGTGATGAGTTACCCAAGTTTAGTGCTTTAAAGATGAAGCTAGCCAAGGAAAGCGACAGAAGGAAAAATGAATAGCTGCTTGAAAATGAGAGCACTGCTCAGGCTTTCTTGAGTAGGTCATCGAAAGCCAACAAGGGCAACCATATAGTCAAAAAGCAAAGAAACGTGAAGTGCTATAATTGCGGGAAAAAAGACCACATTGCAGCAGAATGCAGGCAAAAGTCGAATGACTTAAAATATAAAGGAGAAGAGGCGAAATCGGTTTTTTCCCCATTCAATGCAAACCAAAATCCACTTGCGTTTAATAATAAAGCTTGGTGTTTGGATAGTGGCGCTACGACTCGCATGTGTGCAAAACGTGAAATGTTTAGTAATTTTGTAGCATACAAAAAAATCCATCGATGCTTGTTGTCGCGTCGAAATAAAGACGACAACTTCAGTGATTAAACTAAAAAACATTCTTTATGTTCCGCAATTGCAATGCAATTTCATTTCGGTAAGCAAAGCTGTAAAAAGTGGCTGCACGGTAACATTTAAGAAAAGCTATGCGTTTGTAAGTGACCAAAATGGTAAAAAACTATTGAGTGCCAAACTAACAAACAACTTGTTTCTGTGTGAAACTGAAGATAGCAAAAATGTGTTGTGTTCAAGTAAAAGCTCTAAGGAAGAACTTGAAATGTGGAATAAAAGATACGGATACTTAAATGTGGGAAGCTTAAAGAAATTAAAAGAAAATAATCTTGTTCACGGTTGGAATTTTGATACAAAAAACGTAGAAATTAATTGCACTGTTTGTTTAAAAAGCAAGATTTGCTTTAAGCCATTCACTTCTTCAAATAGTAAAAGCAAAGAAATTCTAGAGCTCGTACATAGCGGTGTGTGTGGTCCAATAAATGCCAGCTCACTTGGTGGCTTGTTACCATTGAAGCAAATGGTGGACGATAAGTCAAGGTACGTTCACGTGTATTTTATAAAACAGAAATCGGGAGTTTTAACAGTGTTTAAAAACTACAAAAACATGGTAGAAAAAAACGGACAAACACAGAAAAACGTTTCGCAGTGACATTGGAAGAGAATATGTGAATAATGCGTTTGACGCATTTCTAAAACAGTACGGCATTGTCAGGCAGCTGACTGTCCCTCACACCCCACAGAAAAATGGTGTGGCTGAGCGAATGAATAGAACGCTCGCTGAAATGGCTAGTAGCATGATGCTAGAGGCAAATCTGGGGAAATTTTTTGGGCAGAAGCAGTCCATACAGCTGTTTACCGTTCGCCTACGAAAACTTTAGGCCTTGCGACTCCGTGAGTTGTGGTATAAGCGTAACCTTCGGATTTTTGAATGTCTCGCCATAGCTTTTGACAAAAAAGTTTTGGTCAAAGGGCATGGAATGCATATTCGTTGGATATGCTGATAAGGCAAAGGCATATCGATTGTTCGAAAAGTCGGCCAAACAAGTCATCGTTAGCCGTGATGTTCATTTTGTGGAGCCTTCAATTGAAACATTCGTCATCGATTTACAAAATCCACTAGAGTATATTGACTGCAATAACAAATTTACAAATGTGCAAACAATGGACAAAATAACGGATAACAAATCAATCAAGACGACACTAGTGACGACGATAGCGATATCGGTTGTAGCAGCGGGGGCAGTGAAGTTGAATGTATAGAACGGGAAGATAATGTCAAAAACAAAATTGAAACTGATGACGTTGATGGACAAAGCAGACCAGTAAGACTAATACGAACATAGTCTCTGGTTTTTAACGTAAACCACCTGTCATGTAGACTTATGTTTACGGGATGCCCATACATCCGTAGGAGCAAGGATACGCCTTGCCATCGCTCTCCGTCAATCCTTTGATACCAATTCGGAACTGTTCGTGACGATGTCAAGGTTCGAACGTCGGCCGAAGAAGTTCAAGCAAGTAAGGAATCGGCTGAATGGCAAAAGGCTATGGCATAGAAATATGCTGCTTTGATCAACAATGATACATGGGAACTGGCTCAGTTACCCCCGAATCATAAGGCGATTGGATGCAGATGGGTGTTTGCACTTAAACGGGACAAAAATGGAACGATTGAACGCTATAAGGCGCGGCTTGTTGCAAAAGGCTGTGTGCAAAAATATGGCGTTAACTACGAAGAAACATTTTCACCTGTTGTGAGATATGCGACGACATTTCAACCGCATATCTCAATAATTCTCCATTGAGAAGAGGAGGTATATATGAAGCAACCTCCTATGTTTGAAGACTCCGCAGCTTTTGCCAAAAAAGTCACTCTATGGCTTAAAGCAGTCTGGAGGTATGTGGAACCTTAAACTGGATCAGACGCCAGGTCAAATTGGGTTTGCTGCTTGTCCAAGTGAACCATGTGTTTATACAAAGCACGAAAGTGGCCATGTCAACATCATCGCTATATATGTAGATGATCTGATGATCTGTTCCTCAGATGGCTCAATTACTATCAGCCAACAGCAGCATGTGCTTCAAATTCTCAAGAGGTTTGGCATGGGAGCGTGCCGAATAACAAAATTGCCGTTGGTACCCTGCTACCAATCAAATTGTGATAGTCAAAACTGCGAAATGGTGGATCAAACCGAGTACCAATCACTAATCGGGTCATTAATGTATCTGGCAATCACATCCCGGCCTGATGTACTGCATTCTGTGTGCAAGCTATCGCAGAGGAATACTCAGCCGCACTAAAATATTGTCCTACTAATGAAACGCTTCTTACAAATAATTTATGTAAATCAAAACATGAAAATTGTGCCAATTGGCTCGGCCTGAAATCTTTGTAAAATGAATTACTTTTATTATTTGAAACTTTGTAACTGAAACTGAATTGAATATTTTTTTTATCGTGCATTTTGGTTGATGTTTATACATATGTATGCAACAGGAGTGTTGAAATTATAATACATATTGAGTTCCAATCTGGCAATGCCGCATTAAAAGCTTTTGTTACATTTACACATTAATACATTTATACATACATTCACACATAATGACACTATGTATACATAGTATACCCCCTTGATCAAAAAGTTCCCGCACTACACTACCGTGTGGCGCTCCCATTGTTCCGATTTGAATTCTGTTTTTTTTTTGTTAAGTTGGTAAATCTGTTCCCTCTAAATCTGAGCGTCATAGCTTGACATTTCCAAAAGTTACGTAGCCAAGAGAACATCTATCTCTGTGTGTATCGGCCAGGACTTGAACATTGCCTATGGATCCGTCCCAGACATTTTGGTTAATGATTTGAGTTTCCGTCGTGTAGCAGCAAAGTTGGTGCCAAAAGACCTCAATTTCATGCAAAAGAGAGACCGTGTTGACGTCGCAAAAGAGATGATTTGCGAGGCTGAATCCGATCCCACATTCATCAAAAGGATCATCACTGGAGACGAGACGTGGGTTTATGAGTACGACACGCAATCCAGACATCAGGTAAGTGAATGGCGTTCACCAAATGAGCCGAGACCAAAAGAAACCACGTCATTTTCAGTCAAAAAAGCTGGCAATGCTCACGGTTTTCACGGATTAAAACGGTGTAGTGCATCATGAATTTTTGCCAGAAGGCCAGACAGTAAACAAAGAGTATTACGAGTATTTGGGCGTTATGAGACGTTTTCGTGAAGCAATTCGCCGAAAGAGACCAGAATTGTGGGCAGAAAACTCGTGGATTTTGCACCATGATAACGCACCTTCGCGTCGCACAGTGCCATCATTATTCGTAATTTTTTGACGAAGAATGCAACAAATACCATCCAATAGCCACCGAATTCCCCCGATTTGGGTCACTGAGACTTCTTTCTGTTCAATCGAGTTAAAAAGCCGCTACGGGGAACGCGTTTCAGCAGCCGAGAGGAAGTAATGGAAAAATCGCAGGAAGCACTATAGGACATACCGAAAACCGAATATAAAAAATGTTTCGAGGATTGGATCAAGCGCTGGCATAAGTGTGTTGCAGTCGATGGGGATTACTTTGAAGGGAACAATATAGATTTAGATGAATAAACTTGTATTTTTAATCCTTTTGATGAATGTGGGATCGGATTCAGCCTCGCAAATCATCTCTTTTGACGTCAACACGGTCTCTCTCTTGCATGAAATTGAGGTCTTTGGCACCAACTTTGCTGCTACACGACGGAAACGCAAATCATTAACCAAAATGTCTTGGACGGATCCATAGGCAATGTTCAAGTCCTCCGCTATCTCTCTGATGGTTAATTTGCGGTTATTGATCAACGTTTCTTTTACTTCATCAATGTTTTCGTCGGTTTTCGATGTCGATGGTCTGCCACTTTTGAACCGCTCGTGCCACTGGTAAATAACCGTTTTCTTTAGTGAATCGTTGCAGAAACACTTTTCCAACATTTCCAACGTTCACGCACTATTAAATCCGTTTTTTACGCAAAATTTAATACAAGTTCGTTGTTCCAAATTTAAATCCATTTCTAAATTTGTAAAAAATCGCCAACACACACAGTGATACTCGTAGATGTACTCTTGGCTACGTAACTTTTGGAAATGTCAAGCTATGACGCTCAGATTTAGAGGGAACAGATTTACCAACTTAACAAAAAAAAACAGAACTCAAATCGGAGTAGTGGGAACGCCACACGGTGGTGTGGTGCGGGAACTTTTTGATTAAGGTAGTATACAGTTCTTAGGTTTTTTCTTCATTTTTCCAGTTGGTAATTGTCGGTACCTATAGCTGAATTTCCTAAGTGAGAATTTATCCGTAAATTAAATAGTATCAATAACATATGTTGGATGCCACCCATGGAGCGAAATAACCACTGAGCCCAAAATCTTTCATTCTCTCTATCCCATTTTCCAAAAAAAGTTGACACATACTGAGGCATTATAGGTGTATTCATACCCACTTGAGTGTTAAGTTCTTTTTTTTTAAAAAAAAAAGAAAAAAAGTGTAAAATGTCCGTTAATTTGTACAATATCGACAAGTTGTAGGACCCTCACTATGATTCCTGGTGTGTCCAGATGAAGAATGTCCTCATACACCAAGAGCTGTGGTCGTGTGTCTCAAATATCTCAGAACGTCCAACTGATGAAAAAAGTGTATAATTTTCGTGCTGGAACATGAAAAATGAAAAGGCCCTTGCAGTGATAACTTTGTCCGTAAAAACTTTGGAAATCGGCAATATAAAGAAATCCAAAACCGCATCATACGTTTCGGAAACGCTGAAAAGAATTCACCAACTGGACCAATAAGAAAGGTAACGCTTTTTAAAAAATTATTATACATATATGTATGAAAATGAGTGAAAGTGAAGGCATGCAGCAATATTTATCTAACTTTGCCAATATAATCGAGCAACTATCCGAAATTGGCATAGAGTTGCAGGAAGGGATATATGTTATAATGCTCTTAGCAAGTTTGCCAAAATCATACGAAAACTTGGTGGTAAGCGACAGAAGGAAAAATGAATAGCTGCTTGAAAATGAGAGCACTGCTCAGGCTTTCTTGAGTAGGTCATCGAATGCCAACAAGGGCAACCATATAGTCAAAAAGCAAAGAAACGTGAAGTGCTATAATTGCGGGAAAAAAGACCACATTGCAGCAGAATGCAGGCAAAAGTCGAATGACTTAAAATATAAAGGAGAAGAGGCGAAATCGGTTTTTTCCCCATTCAGTGCAAACCAAAATCCACTTGCGTTTAATAATAAAGCTTGGTGTTTGGATAGTGGCGCTACGACTCACATGTGTGCAAAACGTGAAATGTTTAGTAATTTTGTAGCATACAAAAAAATCCATCGATGCTTGTTGTCGCGTCGAAATAAAGGCGACAACTTCAGGGATTAAACTAGAAAACATTCTTTATGTTCCGCAATTGCAATGCAATTTCATTTCGGTAAGCAAAGCTGTAAAAAGTGGCTGCACGGTAACATTTAAGAAAAGCTATGCGTTTGTAAGTGACCAAAATGGTAAAAAACTATTGAGTGCCAAACTAACAAACAACTTGTTTCTGTGTGAAACTGAAGATAGCAAAAATGTGTTGTGTTCAAGTAAAAGCTCTAAGGAAGAACTTGAAATGTGGAATAAAAGATACGGATACTTAAATGTGGGAAGCTTAAAGAAATTAAAAGAAAATAATCTTGTTCACGGTTGGAATTTTGATACAAAAAACGTAGAAATTAATTGCACTGTTTGTTTAAAAAGCAAGATTTGCTTTAAGCCATTCACTTCTTCAAATAGTAAAAGCAAAGAAATTCTAGAGCTCGTACATAGCGGTGTGTGTGGTCCAATAAATGCCAGCTCACTTGGTGGCTTGTTACCATTGAAGCAAATGGTGGACGATAAGTCAAGGTACGTTCACGTGTATTTTATAAAACAGAAATCGGGAGTTTTAACAGTGTTTAAAAACTACAAAAACATGGTAGAAAAAAACGGACAAACACAGAAAAACGTTTCGCAGTGACATTGGAAGAGAATATGTGAATAATGCGTTTGACGCATTTCTAAAACAGTACGGCATTGTCAGGCAGCTGACTGTCCCTCACACCCCACAGAAAAATGGTGTGGCTGAGCGAATGAATAGAACGCTCGCTGAAATGGCTAGTAGCATGATGCTAGAGGCAAATCTGGGGAAATTTTTTGGGCAGAAGCAGTCCATACAGCTGTTTACCGTTCGCCTACGAAAACTTTAGGCCTTGCGACTCCGTGAGTTGTGGTATAAGCGTAACCTTCGGATTTTTGAATGTCTCGCCATAGCTTTTGACAAAAAAGTTTTGGTCAAAGGGCATGGAATGCATATTCGTTGGATATGCTGATAAGGCAAAGGCATATCGATTGTTCGAAAAGTCGGCCAAACAAGTCATCGTTAGCCGTGATGTTCATTTTGTGGAGCCTTCAATTGAAACATTCGTCATCGATTTACAAAATCCACTAGAGTATATTGACTGCAATAACAAATTTACAAATGTGCAAACAATGGACAAAATAACGGATAACAAATCAATCAAGACGACACTAGTGACGACGATAGCGATATCGGTTGTAGCAGCGGGGGCAGTGAAGTTGAATGTATAGAACGGGAAGATAATGTCAAAAACAAAATTGAAACTGATGACGTTGATGGACAAAGCAGACCAGTAAGACTAATACGAACATAGTCTCTGGTTTTTAACGTAAACCACCTGTCATGTAGACTTATGTTTACGGGATGCCCATACATCCATAGGAGCAAGGATACGCCTTGCCATCGCTCTCCGTCAATCCTCTGAATCGGCTGAATGGCAAAAGGCTATGGCATAGAAATATGCTGCTTTGATCAACAATGATACATGGGAACTGGCTCAGTTACCCCCGAATCATAAGGCGATTGGATGCAGATGGGTGTTTGCACTTAAACGGGACAAAAATGGAACGATTGAACGCTATAAAGCGCGGCTTGTTGCAAAAGGCTGTGTGCAAAAATATGGCGTTAACTACGAAGAAACATTTTCACCTGTTGTGAGATATGCGACGACATTTCAACCGCATATCTCAATAATTCTCCATTGAGAAGAGGAGGTATATATGAAGCAACCTCCTATGTTTGAAGACTCCGCAGCTGGTGCCAAAAAAGTCACTCTATGGCTTAAAGCAGTCTGGCCGTATGTGGAACCTTAAACTGGATCAGACGCTAAGTCAAATTGGGTTTGCTGCTTGTCCAAGTGAACCATGTGTTTATACAAAGCACGAAAGTGGCCATATCAACATCATCGCTATATATGTAGATGATCTGATGATCTGTTCCTCAGATGGCTCAATTACTATCAGCCAACAGCAGCATGTGCTTCAAATTCTCAAGAGGTTTGGCATGGGAGCGTGCCGAATAACAAAACTGCCGTTGGTACCCTGCTATCAAGCAAATTGTGATAGTCAAAACTGCGAAATGGTGGATCAAACCGAGTACCAATCACTAATCGGGTCATTAATGTATCTGGCAATCACATCCCGGCCTGATGTACTGCATTCTGTGTGCAAGCTATCGCAGAGGAATACTCAGCCGCACTAAAATATTGTCCTGCTAATGAAATGCTAGCAGATATTCTTACAAAAAAATTATGTAAATCAAAACATGAAAATTGTGCCAATTGGCTCGGCCTGAAATCTTTGTAAAATGAATTACTTTTATTATTTGAAACTTTGTAACTGAAACTGAATTGAATATTTTTTTTATCGTGCATTTTGGTTGATGTTTATACATATGTATGAAACAGGAGTGTTGAAATTATAATACATATTTGAGTTCCAATCTGGCAATGCCACATTAAAAGCTTTTGCCACATTTACACATTAATACATTTATACATACATTCACACATAATGTATACATAGTATACCCCCTTGATCGAAAAGTTCCCGCACTACACCACCGTGTGGCGCTCCCATTGTTCCGATTTGAGTTCTGTTTTTTTTGTTAAGTTGGTAAATCTGTTCCCTCTAAATCTGAGCGTCATAGCTTGACATTTCCAAAAGTTACGTAGCCAAGAGAACATCTATCTCTCTGTGTGTTGGCCAGGACTTGAACATTGCCTACGGATCCGTCCTAGACAATTTGGTTAATGATTTGAGTTTCCGTCGTGTAGCAGCAAAGTTGGTCCCAAAAGACTTCAATTTCATGCAAAAGAGAGACCGTGTTGACGTCGCAAAAGAGATGATTTGCGAGGCTGAATCCGATCCCACATTCATCAAAAGGATCATCACTGGAGACGAGACGTGGGTTTATGAGTACGACACGCAATCTAGATATCAGGCAAGTGAATGGCGTTCATCAAATGAGCCGAGACCAAAAAAACAAGGCATTTTCAGTCAAAAGAAAGGCACTGCTCACGGTTTTCATGGATTACAATGGTGTAGTGCATCATGAATTTTTGCCGGAAGACAAGACAGTAAACAAAGAGTATTACGAGTATTTGGGCGTTATGAGACGTTTTAGTGAAGCAATTCGTCGAAAGAGACCAGAATTGTGGGCAGAAAACTCGTGGATTTTGCACCATGATAACGCACCTTCGCACAGTGCCATCATTCTTCGTAATTTTTTGACGACCATCCAACAGCCACCGAATTCACCTGATTTGGCTCACTGTGACTTCTTTCTATTCAATCGAGTTAAAACACCACTACGGGGAACGCGTTTCAGCAGCGGAGAGGAAGTAATGGAAAAATGGCAGGAAGCACTATTGGACATACTGAAAACCGAATATAAAAAATGTTTCGAGGATTGGATCAAGCGCTTGCATAAGTGTGTTGCAGTCGATGGGGATTACTCTGAAGGGGACAATATAGATTTAACTAGATGAATAAGCTTGTATTTCCAATTTTCTGAAAACATTCCGGGAACAGTTTGATCAATGTAGTATAAGCTAAACCTATATTAAATAAAGTATGACTTCTACTCTAATCCGTGACAACGAACTCTTGTTTTTTTACTGATAACCAACACAACAAATTATAAGTTTCTGGTTGGAATGTTTGATTCAAGTAGTCTTGGCCGGCTTGAAACCCCATATCGACAAAATAATGGCTGGAGTGCCTCAGAGTTGCGTTCTGTCTCCGACACACTTTTTAGTTTGTATCGATGATTCCTTTGCTGACGACAGTACTTTTTGCTTTTCATATTCGTTCGAGGACTCACTTTCCTGCTCTTTTGCTGGAAGGAAAAGACGGGGACTGCAGCGTATGTTTAGCTTACTACATCTCGATATAAATAACATTATTAAATGGGGAACCACCAACAGAGTGGAACTTAATGCTTCGAAAAACTTTTCTATTCCCGGTATGTGTAGCAACGTCAATCCGCTCAAAATTGCAGTGCAATGCCCACATCCGGCCAGCTGCTGCTAAGAAATTGCCACCAAAATTGGGTGTAATATTCAGCCCCTTCAAATCGTCAACCATAACACCCGTTTCCTATGAATGCTCATCAATATATACACATGCTTATGAATCTTCGAAAATAAATGGCTATCAAAACCATCAGCATATACGAGTATTTCACACTTAATATAATGTTTAAAAGACCAACGAATTTCATATACGTGCGGACTACTTATATGTGCATCTCTTAGCAGCTTCAAGCCTACATGTACAAGTATGATACTCGTATTGCTCATCTTCAGGACAACTATAAAGGCGAAGGTCTAACGAAAGTCGTCTATGAAATATTTTCTTATAGAATGAGTTATATTTTCATAGTCTTCTCGGTCATAGTCTTCTCCAGTAAACATTTCAAGCACACAAAGATGAGTGCGACAATTTTCACGGATTTTCATGTCGGCAGATGATTATGAGTTTTCAATTTCAAATAGTCCATCCCCCCCCCCACCCCCCACTCCCGTTTATATATAACAGTTAATTTTATTGCTAATAGCAGCACATATGTATACATTTCCTATGGCTTAGCATTTTTAATCGAATTTCCAATTTCACTATTGAAAACACCCACGCAAATTAAGCACTAGTGTGTTTCTTTATTATTTTTTTTTTGTTTTTCATGAATATGAGTATTGTGGTATTTACCACCTTTTCCTTTTTGTATAAATGAAACATTAATTAAATATTTTATTTTATATATTATATGTTATCCTCATTTGGCAATGGAATTCAAATATTTCTCTTTCCAGCAATGCGGTCAGCATTCGAAAGATATTGATTACAATGGTTGGCCCACACCAAGGAACCACATGTCCATGAAACAAGGATATGAGGTATAAATACTAATTTTACCATTTAAATCGACATTCTACCATGAAACAGCATTCAGATTGTTCATACAGTACATCATTAGACTTTTTCCATTTTGTTTTCTTCATGCTTCGTTTGAACAATCATGTAGAATTTTAAATCCAACACCGCGTAAAATAAAACTGAATCCATGTCCTTTTTCTTCTCGTTTCAGGCCAAAATGAACGACCACCATGTGAACCTGCAAAAAGGTAATGCACTCAACTTGAGTATTCATTCAATCTAATCGACCAAAATACGCTCCATACACACACCGAACTAAATTTCTTCAGTAGCTTGGTATCTTTGTATCTCGGGCGCATCTGTCTCACATCACTCCCACAAGCACCACCGGGTTGAAGATCGTGAAACAACTACCCGAGTTAAAATGTTCCGGCAACATGTTTACATTATGTTGCACTATCGAAACTATCGAGTTTACAGTCGCGAATCGCAAATCGAAAATCGAGATAATGTCATCGGGATGGCGATAGCAATCTTTCAGCATTCCAGGAGGTTGGTTCGCTCTGTGTATCTCAAAGACGTTTACAACCCATTTCATTTGGAAAACAAAGTAACATGATGCATGGTGTACGAGTACGAGAACAAGTATCTGTATGCGTTGTTGTGAAAACAATACTGTCTGCAGACTGGCAATAGCTTATTCTTAAATGCCATGTAATTCATCTGCGCTTTCCATTTCCACTTTCTCGGTGTAAAGATTTCCATAAATGAGACGATTAATTTTCGGAAGCATCATAGAAACCGATCGTTGGATGATCGTCCATCTATTGTATACACCGCCGCCGCCGCCGCCGCCGCCGCCGCCGCCGTATAAATGATTAACCGACAAACACATACTCGTACCCGCATTCGTACTTGTACTTGTACTTGTACTTGTTCGTAATGATGCGGTAAAACGCGCCACAAAAAAGCCAACAAAACACGACCCGCATTCGCCTTCGCCATTGACTCCAAAACGGATCGCGGAACATGGATGTCTTACATGGTAAAAATGTTGTCAGCTACATGCACTGTCTTGTAGTACATTCGCTACTTGTCCCGAACGAACATACATCAACAGCAACGACCAATGCGACATAGATACAATGGCCACAACAGCAATCATCAGCGATGCGTGGTATTAGCGGCGGCGGTGGCGGTACTTGTGGTGCTGGTAGTAATGGCCACTCAAGTGGAGCCAATACCTCAGACAACAACAATTAGTGGCAAGTTCAGTTCTAATCGACATTAGATAGATTCTTCGTTTCTGTGGTGCCGTACTCGGCAAATTCAAACAACCACCATTGTCGTCGATCGGTGATCGTTACTATTGCACATATAATCCTTAAATGCGGCAGCGCAAAGTAATTTACACCAAGCGCCACCCGACCGCCTTCTAGGGATACAACAACAAACGACTTAGCCTTGTAATATTATCATTATTGCTCAGGATGGACATTTAATAAATTGCTGGAGGCACTGGCGTCTCTAAAATCCATAGATTCCATGCGACTAAGCGCCAGCGCACAATGTTCGCGCATTCTTGATCACTTTGTGCTCTGCGATCATTATTGGCGCATGTACTGGTGGAGCAGGTTTTTACGACTCTTACTCCGGCTGCCACTGTACCTGTACCTGTGGCTGTTGCTCTGGATCTGGCCTTTCTCTCTAATTAGGTTTTATCCATTCGTTGTTATACGTTGTTGTCCTCCAGTTTTTTTTTTCTCAACGTTTTATTTTTTTCGGTTTTTTTTTTTTCCTGCTTCCTTTTAAGATCGCGATTATCTTTCTGCAACTGTATTCGGTTTAATTATCGCGTGCGTGTGGCATAAATCGTTATGAGATGAACTGCATTCGAGTTCGAGCTGATCAGTTAATCGAGACTGTCAATAGCTCGGGGTGTGTTCGTTAGGAGTGTTTGACAGATGCATTTGATGTTACAATATTTAATGAATTGTTTTTATCTTTATTTTATTTTATTTATTTTTTTATTTTTGTTCACCTTTTTTGTAGGACATATTTTTGACGATGGACGATTGGATCATCATACGAGTACAGCGCAGGGCAATCAAATGACAATTTATGGACCGGGTGGCCCAGTGCGGACAGCGTCTTCGAACAGTAATTCACCTGGTGGGGGAGGTGGCGGTGGTGGCGGAGTGGGCGTTGGCAATCATTTACATCATAGTTCAGCGGCATCAGCGTTGTTAGTTGTGCCACAACCAATCAATGCGACGAAGATAAGTGCAAGTCTGGGGCCAGGCGGTGGTACTACCGGAAGGAAGTATCAGTGTAAAATGTGCCCACAGGTAAGTGACGTTAAATTATTATCATTACCCACTGTCAGGACGAGTGAAATTCTGAAAGAAAGGAACGGATTTTCGTATATTTTTCTTCTTGATGATCAGCCTAGAGGGCTGAAATTTTTGCCTATAATGCCTGGCATCAGCTAATTTATGTGTTCTTCAAAGTAAAAAATTCTCTCCTAAATTTGCTGGAGCTTGATTTTGGCAGGATTCTATTATATCAATTGAATATGTTTTATGTTTCTTTATCGTGAATATGAAAAGACACTTCTCAATTGTCTTTTAAATGTAAGTGAATTTTGACTACTCATTCATGATCTAAATATAAACAGACTTCAGAAAAGAACTTGCATACGCATCATGCATCTGCTTCACCTAACAAACCTTAAAGCAAAACAGTGTTCTGCTTTGTTAAGCCAACTTTCGACGATCCATGCAACGAATATTTGAACGCGTAACAGACTTTCGAATAATCAACGGAAGCCCTAGGCAATAAAGACACTGATATAGCTATCATCCTCAAAGTTTTAAGTTCAGTAGAAGGAAGCGGCATCAACAATAGATAAATAGATCCACCATTCCTCAGAACTGGCCAAGAAGAAAAGTATTCGGCATAAGGTGAACGCCCTATCGCCAACATTAATCTAACATATGCCTATGACCCCAAAGAGTAAAAAATACCAAATGTGGTTTAAGCTATGAGCTCCTCAATTTGTAAGTTTTGCCAAAACCATAGACACGACGCGACGGGCTTAATGTTTTACAGGATCTAGTAGGATAGTCAGCTAATTCATAAAGGTTCTGGGCTGTTAATATACCGTGGAGATGCAAATGGAACCATGGAGATGTTGAAAATCAACTGGTACGCAACTGGAAGTAACTGGTTTAGGGGTGAATTGATTCGCGCGGTTTGTTGAGTAGGGGTTGTTCGCTTTATTCTATAGATGGCTATGATCAAAACATATGTAGAATAGATTAGATTAGCCCATTTGAAAGGTTTGTTTTGTACTTTAACGTGATTGAAACTATAGATGAGGGATGAGAATTATATCCAAAGTTTTCGTGTCTAGGAAATTATGACGCACGTAATTAGATACACTTCAATATTAGAAAGTAATTCACAAAGAGTTGACAGTCGAGTATTAGATAATAGTCCAAATGCTTCTTCTTTTAGTAACCATTGAATAATTATATAATATCGCATTGATTTTGTGTGGCTTGCGATATAGAGCTCGCAACCAATCGCATGGCAGCACATTTTAGATAAAGCTTTTGCAGATTCCAAGCAAACTCTTGCATTCTCTGCTCTTCTGGCTCACCCTGATATCAACGCCGACTGGGGAATCTTAATGGACGCATCAGAAGGAGTAATCGGAGCGGTTCTACTGCAGCGATCACAGTCTGCCTGGCTTTTTTTAGCCACAAGCTTCCTCTTTCTGCCATGAAACAATCCGATTATGACCGGGAGCTGCATGTAATGTATGAAGCAGTACAACGTTTTCGGGATATCTTGGAGGGACGATATGTGACTATACATATATGTATATGGACCAACCACTTATCAATATTTTTTAATTTTTAACAAAGCCCGGAGCGCGCATCACCATGGGAGTTCAGGAGCCAAGCTGACCATCGACCAGTGCACACGCACATGTGCACTCGTAAATTCGCTCCTCGCGTGAAGAACAAAAAAAAAAAGCGCGAGTGTAGCGGAACCGTCACCTTCCTGCCCCTGGTCATACTATTGCTGGCACTCGGTCACTGCCGTTGCTGTATTACATTGTCATACAGACAGCGCGTGCAGTGACAGAGTGTATGTAACAACCGATGGATAGCGGGCTGTGGGTTTGAATTTTGTTGGTGTGCTGGTTCCTATTGTTGTAAGGGCATAACACCTACAACAATTTCATTCGGTAAACCAACTCTGAATTTTTACTTCACAGCTGTGCTTAGTAACGTCGGTGTTTGTGTTTTTTGCGTTTGTCTTTCGTTATAATGACTCGGGAATTCAGAGTGGATATTGCCAATATAAGCGGCCTAAAAAGTAATCACATTTCTGCGTACGTCCACGTCTGCAAATACAGACCAGCTGTTTTGGCACTTAGTGAAACACAGGTAGATCCCCGCCCACACCTATCAGATCACTCTGATCTGAAGCTGCCTGGCTACGAACTAGTGCCATTATTCTTCTCTCACCGCGGTCTCGCCATTTACGTGCGTAGTGGTGTAGCTTACCAAATTCCACCACAACGTAATCCCTGTTCCAATTGCATTTCCGTAAGCAAATTATCCACTACTCCTTTATTTACAGAAGCCCTAAACTGGACAATTCGACTTTTAATTCGATGCGCTGTCTGACTCCATTCAAAGAATAGTATCCCTGTATCCTCATACTGAAATCGTGATTACGAGCGATTTCAATAGACACAATTCTGGTTGGCTTCGATATTCAGGACAGACAACGCCCGAAGGACAGTGTGGTGAGATCTTCGCTGCGGGAAATAATTTAACCCAGCTTGTAAATGAGCCCACACGAATACCAGACGTTGACAGTAATACCCCTAACACCCTGGACTTGTTTTTAACTTCTCACCCTGATATACAGTACATCGTCGATGTGCTCTCCCCTCTAGGCTCGTCGGGCCATTGTGTTATATCAGCTAACTTCTCGTACACCGACCACACAGTTAGAGAAAAGATTCCTAAAACAACCGTATGGCAATACGAGAAAGCCAACTGGAGCGGACTTAACAACTTCTTTAGGAATTTTAACTGGTCGTTATGTTTCCTCGATAACGACGTGGATGCCGCTGCTGACATGATCACAGACACCATTCTCTTTGCAATGAGAAACTTTATCCCTCATTGGAAGAAGAGTATCAAACCAAAAGAAAAGGCATGGTACGACTCGAGCTGTAAAGAGGCTGTCAGGGTTAGAGAAATGTTTTTGCCGGTCCTTCAAGACCAACCCAACAGAGGAAAACCGAAAAAAGTTTAAACGAGCCAGGAATGACTGTAACGACTTCCTTAAACGTGTAAAATTGCAATACGACCAAAAACTGAGCCAAAAAATACTACAATGTCCCAAAAGTAGTAAAAGTTTTTGGTCGTTCGTCAAAAATTTAAGAAATTCTGCCTCATCCTCCATCCCAACGCACATTTATAATGATATTCCAGCTGTCAGCTCTTTGGCCAAAGCCAATTTACTTGATGCACATTTTGTGGCCAGCTCAACACTCAAAGGTTGTGCTTTGTCTCCGCCTACACTTAAGTACCTCGAATCTTCAATGGGACAAATCCACTTTCGCATTCGTGTAGTAGCAAGAGTTCTTAAAGATCTTAACATTTACAAATCCGATGGTCCAGATGGTATATCTCCCCTCCTTCTGAAAAGGTGTTCTTCCTCTCTGGCAAAACCATTGCGTAAGCCTTTTCATCAATCCTACTCTTTAGGACTCTTTTCGAGAAGATGGAAAACAGCATTTGTCCAGCCCGTCCCTAAAAGGTCCATTCCACTTACGTCACTTCTTTCCAAGGTCATGGAAACGCTGATAAACCGTCAGCTCATGAAATATTTCGAAACACGAAAACTTCTTAATGACCGGCAATACGGTTTTCGTAGCAACAGGTCCACTGGTGTTCTGATGGCATGTCTTACCGAAAAGTGGAACCAAAGCGTACATCAATCTGGTGAAAGCAAGATAGTAGCACTTGTTGTTGATATTTCTAAAGCATTTGACAGAGTTTGGCATCAGGCTCTTTTGTCGGAAATGCGTGCTCTTGGGATCGATGACTCTCTTCTTCAATGGATTAGAAATTACCTTTCGGAACGTTCAATTCAAATTGTCTTGGACGGTTTCAAGTCTGATATTCACAAAATAAATGCTGGTGTGCCCCAGGGCTCCGTTCTGTCTCTTACACTCTTTTCAAATTTTCATCAACAATCTCTTGTCTGCTACTTCTAATCCAAGATATTCCTTTGCTGATGACAGTACTCTCTGCTTTTCATATTCGTTCCTGGACTCACTTCCCTGTTCTTCGGCTGTAGAATGGGAAAGACAGCGTATGTAAAGCTCATTAAATTCTGATATTAACAGCATAACTAATTGGGGAACCACTAACAGAGTAGAATTTAATGCTTCCAAAACACAATACTGTCTGCTGTCGTCAAAGCGAACTTTAAACACCCAGCCATTATCCATGAATGGCACTTGCATCGTCGAAACCGATAAACTTTCCATTCTCGGTATGTGTGTCAGTGAAAACTTACGTTGGAATGATAGCATATTCGGTGTCGTCAAAAATGCTGCGAAATGTCTAGGTTTCCTCAAGCGATGTAAGAAATACTTTACCCCTCTGATCTGGCCTCAATATAAGTATAAGGCATTTATCCGCCCCAAATTGGAGTACAATGCCCACATCTGGTCGGGTGCGCCCAAACCATCTCTGCACCTGGTAGATAGAATTCAAAACCGTGCGATAAAACTTATAGGTGATACTATGTATGTAATATCACTCAAACAATGGGCATCCTCGAACACCGACGTAGTGTCTCGTGTCTCACTCTGTTTTATCGCTATTTCAACCAACAGTGCTCCGTAGAAATCGCCAGTAGCATTCCGCCCATTCAAGCTTTTAACCGTAACACCCGTCTCGCTATGACTGCTCATCAGTATACCCTCAAGCCAACTTTTGGACGTACTCTAAAATATAGTGATTCGTTCCTAAGCCGTACAACTCGTTCTTGGAATACCCTGCCTATCTCTTTATTTCCTAGTCTTTATAACCTTCAAACATTTAAAACCGACGTTCACCGGTACCTCGCTTTCTATCCTCCCTCATTTTCCTTCGCCCGCGCGAAGGTTGAACTTTATAAACGAGTTTACTACTGATTTTATCGCTGATGGCGGGTCAATAAGTCCGTGACTTTTGGATTAAAACAGATTTTTTGATAAAAAAATAATTTTATTTTTCAACGTAGTCTCCCTTGAGCTCTATATACTTTGTCCAACGCTTCTCCAATTTTTTTATCCCTTCCAAAAAAAATGATTTGTCGAGGTCCTCAAAATAGGCCTTTGTTTGCGAGATGACTTCATCATTGGAGTCAAATCTTTTTCCACCAAGCCATTTCTTCAGGTTTGGGAACAAGAAGTAGTCGCTCGGAGCCAAATCTGGAGAATAGGGTGGATGAGGGAGCAATTCATAGCCCAATTCATGGATTTTTGCCATGGCAACTGCACATGTGTGCACCCTTGCATTGTCTTGGTGGAAAAGAACTTTTTTCTTGGCCAAATGAGGTCGTTTTTTTTTTCAAATCGTCATTGAATCGGTCCAATAAGTTGGCATAATATTCCCCATTGATTGTTCTTCCCTTTTGAAGGTAGTCAATGTGGATTATCCCGCGTGCATCCCAAAAAACAGTCGCCATAACTTTATTGGCTGACAAACCCACCTTGGCCTTCTTTGGCGCCGATTCACACTTAGAAACCCACTGTTTTGGCTGCTTTTTGTTCTCTGGTGTGTTGTGATGGATCCATGTTTCGTCCACGGTTACAAAACGGCGCAAAAACTCCTCCATATTGCGATTAAACAACGCCAAACCTTCCTGTGAAGTTGTTACACGATTGCGTTTGTGGTCGACTGTGAGCAAACGCGGCACCCATCTTGCGGAAAGCTTTCTCATGCCCAAGTGATTATTCAAAATTTAAACCAAAGCTTCACGAGAACTCCTTGCCCAACGATTAACAAAGATTGCCCCAGATGGATTGAGTGCTCCCTTCCGTATCAGGCAAATAAGGGCACTCGCTATACAATTTCACCGAGAGGAAATTTCGATCTACCCTCACAAAGATTCGAGCATATTTATTTAGATCGCATTACTGTTTCAGCATCAAAAGGATTTAACACGCCATTTCCTGAAGCTGTTGCTTTGGAATCTGGAACTGCAGAAACAATTGCTCGAGCATTAGTTTCTTGTAGTGTAGCATTCGCAGAAAAATCACCGCTTCGATAACCTTTTCTTCACAACACAAAATTTCTATTGCTCAGCACTGAACGCGCATATTTAAATATACATTTAGGTAGCGAGTATCTAAAGAAAAATTTTAGCTAGGGCTCGCTACTAAAATTATTGCTCGAATTTCGTTCTTTCGATCTAAACTCTCAAAGCGGCAAGACGGTTTCCAACCCTATCTATCCTGACGCACTTTTATGGTTAAGAATATTGTGCTCGTCAGAATAAGCTGTGGTACATACTTGACAAAGCATTCGCCAAGGTTAATCTCAACAAAAACGTCAACCAGAAGTATTTCTTGAACGATAGACTGGCAAAACATCTGTTAACCTAAGCACCGGGGGAACCCCCAGGCAGAATCGTTCAAAAGCGGAGCGCCAGTTGCAGCAATACAAACAAGACACACCACCAAAGTCCTTCTTCCTGTACAGCCCCTCTAGTACCCACGGCACCCAAATCCCCACAAATCTCAGCCTCGTGTCTCTTCCTTTTCCCCCTTGATCAAAAATAGACAAAAAAAAAGAACTTAAAGTGCGAAAATTTATTCCAAAAAAGAAAAGTAATAAAATAATTGGAAAGAAAATCAAAAGCCATAAAATTTGCACAATATTGAACACGCTATACTTGGATTTTTGGTTTCGGCGTTCTAGTTCGAATTACGTCAGATTTTGGTCCTCAATTTGACTCGGAGATTTTGAAAGACCTAATGACAACGCCGTACCACCCAGAGGCAAAAGGACTCGTAGAGCGTTTTCGCAGGCAATTTAAATCAGCACTACTAAGATGTCATGGAGAACCATGATGGTAGTATGCTCTACCAGTACTACATCTTGGGCTGCACGCTCCGTGGAAAGAAGATCTAAATGCAACTCCTGCCGAGATGGTATATGGGGAATCGGTTACATTACCGTTCATTCGCGTTGTTACTGTTCAAGCAGCTCAACGGTCAGGGTCAACGAAGAACTTTCGTTTGTAAAAACCTTGCAAATGCTTCCCATATTTTTGTACGACATGACCACATTCAACTGTCATTTGCTACACCCTACGATAGATCCTATCCAGTCATAGAAAGACGTGACAAGTGTTTTAAGGTTTATATCAAGGGTAAAACTATTTCATTGCAATATCCATCTACTAGCTCAACTGCAAACAAACCGCGTATACGGCCTTCACTTTGCATAATAAGCTAAAGCAGTTTTTTTTTTCAAAAAAACAATTTACATTAATATTTTTTTTTCGCAGAAGAGGAGGTATGTCTTGACCATCATATAATTGTCCATATGGGTCAAAATGACAAACTAAATACGGTTTTCGTATCATACCATGGTAGGTAGGTAAAGTGTGTAAGACTTGCTGTTGGAAATACCAACCCACTTAGGCCTATTAGCCCATTGTGATGCCACGCGGATCTATGATCCTCTTACAAATGGAATCAGTTTGAGCTTATGATGAAGCATAGGAAGCTGTTTACGCCTGAAATGAAATTTTCTGCTCTGGGAGAGAGCTGAACATGTACAGAGTAGGTGGAGGATTGTCTCCTCCTCTTCCTCGTCCATGCAGCTTCTACAGGAATCATTTGGACAGGTTCCAAGCCTTCTTGCGTGCTTACCTATGAGGCAGTGTCCAGTGATGACACCTATGATGGCGCTGAGATGTTTCTATTTAGAAGTATCGGACACTTAGAGCGATCCAGATGCAGTTTTGGCCAGATCTGTTTGGCCGCTAGACATGTTGGTTCAACAGTCCACCTAAGGTCTGTTCTTTTATTGGCATCCAGCTTTAATGTTAGTTAGCACGTAGCGATTGCTATACCTATGCTACGGTTTTCCGGTAGAATAGGTAGAGTGGTTCCAATTTTGGCGAGTTCATCGGCTCTATAGTTCTCTGGAATGCCTCTGTGGCCCGGCACCCAACAAAGGTGAAGGTTGAACTGCTCTGGCATCTCCACAAGAGATGATCGCCATTCAAGGGCGGTTTTAGAATTATTTGAGACCGAGTCCAGGTACTTGATAGCGGCCTGACTATCCGAAAATATGAGGATATGAGATATCACGTTTTTCTTCAGCCAGGACCTAGCTTCTTTAATCGCCAAAATTTCCGCCTGGAACACGCTACAGTGATTTGGAAGACGGAAAGAGAGGCTTAGACTTAGCTTATCTGAGAACACACGGCCACTAACTCCGCTATCGGTTTTAGATCTATCTGCGTGAAGATGGCCAAATGGATGGCGAATAGATGCAGGTGCAGCTACGTGCCTGCTGAAAATGTCAAGGGGTGTCAAATGAAACAGAATGTCTAATTCCACGGAGAGGGTAGACCACAATGCTCCGTTTATGCATAGACATGCTGTTCTTTGGACTCTGCTTAGTTTGCACTGCACTTTCTAAGGCCGTTCAGCAGACGACCACCCCGTAGGTGCTAAAAGCCAGCGGGTTATGCAAGGTTAAAAGCCCCATTTATTCCCAATGGCTTTTTTGCGAGAGAATAAAGCTATTGTAGCTTTATTGACTCATTATCGAACTGTCAATGTTCAACTAGAAACGCGATGACTTTTGACAAGTAAAACCTAGGAGGTCATTGAATATGAATCGATACAAACCCGCACAACGTGTTGAAATAGTGGAAATTCTCTACAAAAACTGCGATAATATCACGGAACCGTTTCGTACCACTTCATCAGTAAGCGTCTTCCCGCACGGCTTTGTATAATCGATAAATTTGAACGTCTCGAACAGTGTAGTGATGTGAAGCTGAAAATATGGCCACCGTAGCTGAGAGTATGACTGAAAACCCAGTTGTCCATTTCGAGATGACCATAGGAATTGAGCGTATCCCCAACCACTTTGCATCGCATCTTTTCATATATGGTTATAAGTTTCCACAAAAATTGAAACGCCAGCAGACCATGCACGCAAAACGCCGTGCTTTAGCTAATTGGGTGCTGGAAATGAATGAACAAGATCATGCTAGTTGGAGTGTTGAGGCTCATTTCCATTTGTCCGGGTACATAAACAAAAAGGAAATCTGACAATCTAAGAGAAATTGTGGAGCAACCTCTTCGTATAGTTTGGTGAGGTTTCTGTGCTGGCGGTATTATACGGCCGAATTTTTTCGAAAATAATGCTGGGGCGACCATTTCAGTGAATGCCCGAAATTGATACTATGAACGTGAACCGCATTTATTTTCAGCAGGACGGCGCCACAAGCCACACAGCCTCTGAAACAATGGCTCTTTTTTTTTATATAATTAGCGCGCGGTCAAGATGTACCCTTAATTTGTACACAGCGCGGGCAAAGGAAATATGGGGAGGAAGAAAAGACAGGTACCGATGTACATTGTTTTTAAATGTTTGTAAGTTATAAGGACCAGGAAATACAGAGATCGGCATTCCATAAGCAAGAGTTTGTCTGAAAATGTGTTTGAGGGTATAGTGATGAGCATTCATAGCGAGACGGGTGTTACGGTTGAAAGTTTGAATGGGCGGAATGCTATGGCAATATGGAGGACTGGGAGACAGAAGATATTACGTCGGTGTTTGAGTTTGTCAATTGATTGACTTATGTTACATAGTATCAGCTATGAGTTTTATCGCACGGTTTTGAATACTATATAGCAGATGCAGAGATGTTTTTGAAGCACCTGACCAGATGTGGACATTGCACTCCAATTTTGGGCGGGTGAATGCCTTATATATTGAGGACAGATCAGAGGGGGTAAAATATTTCATACTTTGTTTGAGTAAACCTAGACATTTCGCAGCATTTTTGACGACATCGAATCTATTGCGTGACAAATTTTCTGTGATTGTGGCAAATTTGTAATTTCTCTAAATGGACACTTCAATTGGGCGTAAAGATCATGCGATTTAACATTATTAGACTTCTACCTTTAGGGTTAGGTTAAAGATAAGGTGTACGGCAATACTGCATCAACAATTCATGCAGCAAAGAAACTATCAAAGCTGTTATTCGCGAAATACAGCCGCAATTAAGTGAAAACGTGATCAAAAGAATGACTCTTTGTAGGCAAAACCGAGGAAGAAATTGCAAATATTGTATAACCTAAAAATTTATACTTTACATCAAAATCAAAATTTAGAAACTTTTTACTAAAAATATTTCTGTTGGTCCAAGAACGAAATCAAAACCAAATTATAAAATATCGAACAAATTTATTGATTTTAATTTCTATAAAATATCTATATAGCTTAAATAGTATTAAATTCAACTTAATTTACAAATTAGTGTAATTAATGGGCAACAAATTAAACTTTTAAATTCCAAGTAAAAAATTCCTCAGCAACCAATCTCTAACCTTATCTTCTTCGATGATAATGAGGACCGCATGCGCGCGTAGTACATAGACAATTTTCTATCTTTTTCGTTAGAAAGAGACGAAATTGATAATTCAAGTGGGGTTGCCAGTTGTCGAAATTGTTTAAAAAGTTGTTACACATATGCGTTTTTCCATGACTCGATGACATTTCGGGGGCCGTCTGAGATCTAGGTCTTAGATTGAAGACTCTAAGTCCAAAACAATTAGTCTTCCAACTGATCTCATAGCCTTTATTGATCCGTTGGGAAGTTTTACGTCAGCCACTCGTACAACTCCATCCGGTCCTGGGCGTCGTTTTATTTGACCCTGAGCCTCAATAAGCGCGTTTCGCAAAACATAATCTCTAGGTATGAGACCCTTTAGCACGAAGTCGATGCTCCTTTTTCCCAAGCTCCTCCCATCCAAGGAGAATATGCCGGTATAGAACGCCACAAAATACCCTCGTACCTTGACGAATACTCACATAGAGAGGCCTCCATCTCCTTAATATCTTTGTCCAATAGATTCTTTGTCCCAACAAAGTTCAGACCGCTGTCACTGTAGAAAAACCTCGTCACAACTCGGTTAATAAGGAACCACCTTACAGCCATAGTGCATTGATCTAAGCTAAGATCGTTCAACAACTCTATCTGCACTGCTCTGAATGTAAGACAAGTGAAAATCATTCCGTAACGTTTTACCGTACCGCGACCAAATTCAACCAGCAATGGACCGAAACAATCTACTCCAACATGGGTAAAAGGTCTGGAGTTAAATGCTAAGCGAGCCTTAGGAAGCTGGCCCATTACCTGCATTTCCGCTTTAACATTGAGACGCTTGCAAACGAAACATCTTTTTCGTACTCTCTCAACAGCTAATCGTATGCAGATTATGCAGGTGTTTTCACGAATGTCAGATATAACCGTAGCAGTCCCCATGTGAGAGTTTTTATGGTGATGATAGTAGATAAGTAGGTCGACCAAAGGATGCTTTTTATGAAGAATTTGCCTTTTGCACTCTCGAACGCAATCGTAAAGTACCATCCTCGTCAAAAAACGGTGACAAACTCAAGATTGAACTTGACGGGCTAATCTTTCCCGCTTGATCTGAGAGAAGCGATGTCACTCGAAAACGAATCTTCCTGGATCTTCCTAAATAACTACGGTCTTTTTTGGGAGGATTTTTTTTAAAACGAAGCAAAAAGTCAATTGCTCTGACAGAGGAAGACCAACTGGATTGAAATCTTGCAGATAACAAGTCATATGCACCATAGTAGCTCTTTCTTTTGCTTACATGGAGCAACATCTTGAAAGACTTTCCTTCATCGTTCTCTTTAACACATGCCGTTATGCTAGGTGTTACGGGCCATTCTTCCAAAGGACGTTTTAGAAAATTCGGGCCTTTAAACCACCTCGTATCTTGATTTCCCATAGACGAATCGAAATGTTTTGTGCCATCGTCAGCCACATTATCGTTGAAACCAACGTGAAACCACTGACGGCGAGGGGTAGTGTCCAAGATCTCACCCGCTTGAGTTGAAACGAAGGAAGGCAGCTTATTAGTACAATTGATCCAAGAAAGCACAGTCTTTGAATCCGATAAAAATAGCGACTCATCTATTCTAATGCTATGATACTTCTTAACAGTAACTGCCAATCGAACTCCAAATACAGCAGCTTGTAGCTCCAAACGAAGTACGGATAATTGTTTTACAGGCGCTACCTTGGCCTTTGCCATAACATTTCCACTTCAACCTTATCGTGTCGAACGAACCGAAAGTAAGCGACTGTCGCAAATGCCTTTTCTGATGAATCAACAAAAACTATAAGACTTACTTTGCATTCGTTAGGATTCCAAGATAGGTATCGACGAGGAATCTGGATATTCTCGATGTGCTTCAGCTCTTTGATGAATCCCAGCCATAAGCTTCGTAAATAAGGTCACACCGACTCATCCCAATCCAAACCTTCTTTCTATACGTCTTGAAGAATGATGCGTCCGCGGATGATGAACAACGAAACAATTCCGAGAGGATCGAAAGTCTTGACAATGGTATTAGGTATTTGATGCTTTGTTATAACCGCTTTATCAAACATATTTTTCATGATCTCATCGTCTGACAATTTATGCGAGAAGTGGTCAGAGGATGCCAGAACATACCAAAAACCTTGGAAACCAAACTATCGCTTTCGTTTGACATTACCATCTGGCATCTAGTGCAAAAGATCACGACTGTTTGGCTGTATTCCAACAAGATCAAAATTCATGGAATGGCAAATCCGTATAGCATCTTTCGTAACAGCAGTTGCGTCTTCAACGGTGTTATGACTATTGAAATAATCGTCGACATAGGTACGTTTGATCAATCCATCAACGACTTCAGGATATTCATTTTTAAATAGATTGGCAAGATGATTTTTAACATACTGCGTGCATGTCGGAGAGCATCTGGGTCCAAACATCATGTTCTCCATAATGTAAACTGTCGATTATCTTGAGCTATCTCCTTCTCTCCAAAGAATGCGTTGGCACTGTTGGTCCTCAGCCTTAATTCGAATTCTGTGGAACATCTCTCTAACGTCTACGTTTACAGCTACTTGGCGTTCTCGGAATTTAAAAAGACCAGCATGTAAGAGAACCAGGTTGTCTGGCCTTTTCAACAAGTGAGTATTTCAGGATACACCATTGACTTTCGCCGCTACGTCTGCAACACATCTGGGCTTTGGAGGTATCTTGTTGGCATTTACCATGATAAAGGTTGGCGCGTACCAAACCCGAGGCCAATTCTTCTCCAGCTCCTTCTGCGAAACAATTCTGGCATAACCCTTAGAGATTAAGTCCCGAAAATAGTTGTTCTTCCACCGTAGAAGATGAGGCTTCTTTCCCAAAGACTTCTCCAATCCCAAAAGTCGTTTAAAAGCCATATCATAACAGTCGGGAAGTTTAACGTCATCTGAATCCCACAAAAGGCCAATCTCACATTGCCTTCCTACTAGCTTGAAGAAACGTTCCAATATATCCAATAAGCAACTGACTTCACGACTTACCAATTCACCCTTTGGGGGCATGATACCGAATTCCTCGGTGGTAAAATGACGCCGCACAAGGTCGTGCAGATCAACTTCCTCCCTGATTGCATCATGGAATATCAGTTTCATTGAAGGCTTTGATGCCTGATTTAAGCAGGACACATTCATCGATGGAGCTGATTTGGCGTATACGAACCAGCCTAGAAGAGTCTTCAGAGCATGAGATTCATCATCCTTTCCATGGCGTTGACCGTGGCCTAACAAGAATTTTACTTGATCCAAGCCAAGCAATACTTTTGGTCGAGCGTCCACTAAATCAGGGAGTGGAAGGCCCCGAAAGTATAAACCTTTACGTCGCGCAACATCGATGGACTGATTAGCAAACTCCAAGCCTTTAATGGTGTAGCCATTCTTTAACACATACTGCTTTTGCCCCTTAACAGCAGACACGGAAAAAAAAAAGTCCGTTTAGAATCTTCTACGCGGGATACACCCTTTGTCCACTGCAATGTTAGTTGTTTGGGTTAACCGTCCAGTCCAAGCTCATAAAAAAGGTCTTCTTCAATCATCGACAATGAAGAACCATCGTCCAGGAAAGCAGAGGTGTCCACAAACTAATCTCCAACGCCATGAATCCGAATCGGAACTATTTTAAACATTATTGAAACATCACCCCCGACATGGGAGGAGTGAATGTGCGGTTGTGTCACGAATAGAACTGCTGCAGAATTTAACTCCGTGGTGCTGAGATTAGATGCATCCATCGGTACCGCATGATCTTTTCTTTGAACAAGCCTTGCAGTGGTGCTTTGCTGGGTCCAAGCAAGTAAAACAAATAACCTTGTCGTTGATCCGGTGTTAAAGCTAAAAATTCTTCACATGCTGTTTTTTATTGAACTTGCAACATAGGCTGGTTGCCGCTGGCGGTGAAGGAGGTTGATGCAACAGCACTCGAGACAATTCGGTGCTTCCACTGGACTGCGACTTCTTTTGTTCCACCATCTGTCTACTAGTTTTCGACAAATCAGGGGGCAAGTCAATTACCTTTTCAGTGAGGAACTCCACAAACTGTTGGAGATTGGATCGTGGAAGAGCTGACTTTCGTTTTTGCCAATCTTGATACAATATAACCCTGCACCTAACCTGGAAGCTAAATTCGTTAAAACATACCCATTTGATAAATCCTCTTCTCTGTGTATGGATTTAATGTCAGCAACGAAACCGTTCAACCTTACTGCCCACATGCGCAGCTTCGGATCGCACTTTGAGCAAGATGCAGCAAATCAGAAGTCAAGTCGTGGACCAACACATCATAGTGTCCAAATAATGTGTGAAGCGAATCCATAACCGCGTCGCTCGACGATCACTAACAAGCTGGTACGCCTCACCCTTTAAAGCCTTCCGCAAACGGGCCACGTTTTCCTTTGAACTGTACCTTCCCTCCATCGTGGTAAATTTGTACACTTCCTCAAAATAAGGTTACTCCCGTTTGTTCTCTCCAGAGAAACTCAGCAGTTCCTGCACATTGCTTCGATTCAAAATAGTGAGGAGATTTGACATTTTTCGCAGCGGCGTAGACTGACGTGGTTGCTGGTTTGACATTTCTCCCAACAGAGAAGACATGCGCTTCAGTTACGCAGAGAAGGCTTACTGTTCTCTGCAAGAACGCGCAATGGTTTGGTCTACGTTAAGAATAGTAGAGATGAATTAACCTGTTTTTATACCTCAACTTTACTCGCTGTTTTGATGAACAATATTTTGGTCGGGAGCATAATTCATAATTCATATTGGAATGGATATGTATTTACATATTTAATCACATTCTACTTTTCTTCTTCGTTTTTCACTCCTTATTTAACATTTTTCGCTTTTCCTCCTTCCTATTCTCATGTACTGGTATTTGTAGTTGTTGCTACTTTTTATGTTATGATTTGTTTTTTATTTAATTATGCTATGCTTCCATTGTTTGTTTATTGGATGTCATGATGATGGTTACAAAATGTTTAAACTCATCTGAGGATTTTACTGGAGCTGCAGAGCGATCAGTGATCAACATTTTATGTTCTGCATCTCAGGGTATTAAAATATGCTATCTGAACGCTCGAAGTTTAAGCCTATCTAAATTAGATTACTTGAGATACACATATTTTTAATGACTCAGCGGTTGATATTATTTGTGTTACTGAGACTTGGCTGAGTCCAGATCCAAACGATAAAGATAAAGTGACCGATTTATATGACATTCCGGGTTATAAACTCCTTCGAAATGATAGGGTGACCGACACCACGGCAGTACATCGCAACTCCTCACTTAAGTACAACATACTCGTACTAAGGAAATCTGAAGGTAGCGCCGTTGAATTTCTCCTATTTGAGGTTAGTGACTGTAACTCAAAATGTCTGATTGGCGTTGCGTACAATCCAAACCAATGTCACTCTCCAGAGCCACTGTTTTCGGCAATCATTGAGTTCACTGCTCTGCATGACGATATTATTATATGTGGCGATCTCAACCCCGACCTTCTTAAAAACGAGAGCAGAGCACGTCGACTCTTAGATTTTGTGGCTTCAACCGGGCTTACTATTGTTAACTCCCATGCTACCCGATTCGCTCCAGGGGTACCTCCTGGTCTACTCGACGTTATCATGGTTTCAGATCGGTCAAACTTGCTACCCCAGGATCATCTATCTCTAGCCGACTTTTCTGATCATGATTTAATATATTGTACGTACATATCGACAACAGTATAGTATGTTACAACTAAATGCTAATCTTCTCCCTTGGAATGATTGTTAATATGCTTGAATGTCAATGAAAAAATGGGCCATTTGCAAACCCTGCTCGTTTTAATAGGCACAACTGAGGTTCACAATGTCATGGAAGTTCGTAACAAGTTGTACACTAGATGGAAGCTTAGGCTATCAAGTTTTTAATTGGGATTTTTTTTGTCGTGCTCTAAGCAGCTGTGGAGCAATCTATAGTACGATCCATTGGTGTAGGAAAAAAGGCTGTTGTCGATAACGTTCCGAATGCAAACGACCTTAACGAGGCGTTTCTTTCAAGTTTTCCAAATAGTCCGTGCTTTGCTCCAGATAGCCAACTGTTTTTTAGCTCTGAATTTGACTTTAAAGTCGTCTCAGAAGTTGATGTAGTAAATACCATTCGTTCTCTTAAGGCCAATGCTATAGGTGGGGATGGTGAAGATGATATTACCACATATCATAATCTCTCTTACACACATAATCAATTTTTGCATTACGTGCTCTACCTTCCCTGATAGTTGGAAGTTGGCTAATGTTATCCCGGTTCCGAAAAAACCTCAGCCATCTGTAGCTTCTGACTTTCGCCCAATAAGTATTTGTCAAAGGTCTTAGAGAAAATTCTCGCTCGCCAAATTTCAAGCTTCCTAAACCAACACTGCTTGCTATCCTGTTCGACAGCTATGATTAAAATTCTCGACGATATAAGGGTCAAATATGATGCAGGCGAAATAACGGTGCTTTGCTTGCTAGATTGCCTTTGATAGCGTGGATCACAAAATACTATGTCACAAGCTCAGACTATTTTGGTTTTAGTGCAAGATCGGTGGACCTGATAAGCAACTATTTAAAAAATCGCTTTCAAAGGGTTGTTATTGAAGGAAAAAAATCACAGTTTAAAATCTTAACGGCAGGAGTACCGCAGGGATCAATATTAGGGCCAATACTTTTCTGTATTTTTATTAATGACCTACCCAAAGTATGCCTGAATGTAAACACTCATATCTACACTGATGTTGCTCAGATATACTTGTCACGACCGATTGGGCTCATTGAGGATCTTTTTGACAGAATAACCAGCAGTATACAACTGGTCACTATGCAATGGTCTCAATCTGAATCCTAACAAATTCCAGCTTATTCTTATTTCTAAGAAGCATTACGATACTGATCTGCTGCCGCTAGTAAGCTTGCACAATAAGCAACTCAAATTTGTGGATGCTGTCACAAATCTCGGCTTCAAATAAAATTGTTCTCTCTCTGCCGTTGACCATGCAAACTATGTTATTGGACAAATCTATGCTGGGCTACGTAAACTTCAGTTATCTTCTAATTTTACTCCGGTCGACACTAAGCTAAGGTTAATAAAAACCTTATTTATGCCATATATTATTGGTTATGTCACTGTTGTTTACTGCAAGCTCGACTCCCTTTCTCAGCACAAGTTGCTTGTGGCGTTTAATGATATGGTTAAGTACATGTATGGTCTCCGTCGGTATGAACACATTTCACACTGTCACAAGCTGGTTCTTGATTGTTCGTTTCAGCAGATCCAAAAAAATCCCTGCCTTGTGTTCATGCACAAGGTCATAGACAGCGGATCCCCCAAGTATCTTTTTGATAAACTTCAATTTGCTCAGTCCTCCAGAACATCTAATATGTAAACTATTTGAACTCATCGTATCTCTTCTTTGTGTATATCACCAGGCTCTGGAATCAACTTTCGAAACAGCAAAGCAAGCAATTGAAGCTATTAAATTCAAAAGTATCGTATTGATAGACATTGAATAAGCAACACATAACTACTCTTTTGAAATTTTTTATCTTTTATCTATTTTCTGCAATATTCTTTAAATCTTTTCACTATCCTTCTCTCCACAACCCTTCCTTCTCCAATAGTTTTATTTTTAAGTAATTATCGCTAATGTTTATATTAAATTTAGTTAATTTTTAGTTAATATTGTAATGCATCCGCTACTTTATGCACTATAAAAGACTAGGTCTTATTTGTACAATGTTTTTTTATAAATAATAAATTGAAATTGCATTGAATTGAATGAATGAAACAATGCGCCGCCGTACTGCTCAGAAGTGCCTGATGGTTAGCCTGGATCTTTCTAATTATAGTATGTTTAGTATGGCGCTTAAACTTGATTCTGGAGCGCCGGTGAAGGTGGGAACGGGCTGTTCTTTGATGACAGAGACCTTTGTCTCCGCAAGTTCAGCTCGCAACTCTAACAACTCCTTGTCACGTTGTGCTACTGCGGCTTGGGCCACTGCGGTAGCTTTCATTATTAAATCGTCGTGATCGGCGACGTCATCTGCTACGGTTGGTGCTGGCAAAGAACCTCCGCGACTCGTTTGCACATTAGAGGCACGAAAAACACAAAACCAGGGAGTTAATGTGTCGAACTTCTATGGATCAAAATCATGGCAATTATAATGCCACCAACGCTTGCACCTGTCACATGTCACCATGAAGTCGTCATTTGGACTTCGACAACTCGGTAGTGTACAATTATGTGCCACTTTGTCCGTCTCAAAAGCAGAAGTCACAAACGAAGAGTTCAATTTAAAATAAAACAATGTTGCGCCAAGAACGAAAGCAAAACCAAATTATAAAATCCCGAACAAATTTATTGATTTTATTTTCTATAAAAAAAAAACAAATACATTAGCTTAAATTGTATTAAATTCAACTTAACTTACAAATTAGTGTAATTAATGAGCAACAAATTAAGCTTTTAAATTCCAAGCAAAAAACTCCTCAGCAGCCAATCTTCTTCGATGGTAATGAGGACCGCATGCGCGCGTAGGACATAGAAAATTTTCTATCTTTTTCGTTAGAAAGAGACGAAATTGATAATTCAAATGGAGTTGCCAGTTGTCGAAATTGTTTAAAAAGTTGTTACACATATGCGTTTTTCCATGACTCGATGACAATTGCGTTTTTCTATTGATTTAAAATGACACCATTTGTTGGATGGCCATATAACTACATTCAAATCATTAGACATACTCGCAGTATGGCACTCGTATAAGGGTAAACAAACATCCCTTATTTTTGGAATGATGTAATTCATTTGTATTTTTAGTAAAATCCATATCTATCTTACAATGTATTCCTTGCTGGTGTACTGCAGTTAATTCTGTCGACTGATTACTTTAATTAGTAATAGTAATGAAAACAACTAATTACATTGAATAGTTCACTTAAATAAAATCTAATTGTGTGAATTTATTTGCATTTAATTCTGGTCCAAGGACAATTAAAAAATGGACATTGTCATTGATTATTGGATGCATAACAATAAATATAAGCACACAATTGCCTTAGTGCTCATGAGATTTTTCTTATATTCACACCTGTCGAAAGGTGAAGTTTTTCTTGCAATGAATCCTTAAGTTATCCCGAAGTTTTCCATATATAGCATCTACAATAGCTTCAATATATGTACTCGCATAGTTTATCATACTTTATTGAGTTTAGTACAAATTTTAATTTAATTTAATTTTGGTTGGGGCGAAGGCCCCCATTTATTCGGCTTAATACAAGCTATAACTTAAAATTAAACTTAAACTTAAACTTAAAACTAAGGTTGGTTGGAGTGGTGGAGGAGAACGGATTTGAGGCGGTGGAAGTCAAAGGCAGCAGGGTTTCAATTGATTATACGTAGCATACGGGAGACTGGTTCGTTCGCTACATAGGAGGTGCGATGGGTTGGCAGATTGAATGGTCCAGGGGTACGTAGATTTCGAGGGTTAGTGTTGAGGAAAATAGAGTTGTGGAGGAATGCGGATTCAACGTGACCTAAAAGTAGTCGAAGAACGAAGAGAAAGTCGGCTGCATCTCTGCGTTCCTCAAGGGTGCTTAAGTTGATAAGGTTGAGACGGTTTTGATAGGGTGGCAGAATAAAAGAATCGTTCCAGGGCATACCTCGAAGAACAAATCGAAGAAAGCGATTCTTTCGATTCTCGAGATATGAAGGGCTTCTGATGCAATGCAAATCCAACACAGTTCTATTAAGGTCACGTAGCAGTGGTTCGTTAAAACCATATGCGGTTCGGTTCGATGAAAAAGGGGTTTCTCTCAAATCGCAGGGGTTGGTATTAAAAAAATCTGACCCAACAGTCAGGGACGATGGTGCCGATTAAGAATTGATAGGGTGTCCCCTAATTCGTTAAGGATAATTTGGGTATATTCTAAGAAATAAATCGTTCTACAGTAAGGCTCCGTATCAAATGTTGGCATCATTTATAGGATTTAAGAAAAGGCTTACTCTGATGTACACAAACCTTGTTAACGAAAATTGGTTTGTTAGTGCTAATGTTAGAAACTTCGTTTAGGACATTAATCTCTGATTTTTAACATAAACAACCTGTCATGTAGACTTATGTTTACGGGATGCCCATACATCCATGGGAGCAAGGATACGCCTTGCCATCGCTCTCCGCCAATACTTTGATACCAATTCGGAACTGTATTGGAGGCACAAGTTCCACCCTTGGTATGAGCCGAGAGGGATCTAACACCTCTTATTGCTCTTAGGGTTACAGCACCCAATACTTATTTGCTACTCTACAATGGGTCAAACCAAGGAAGAGCTTTCCCGCGATTTGGGTTTAAACCACAGCCACCATGAGGCTCCCACAAGGGGGCCTACCTTAACAAGTCAGGCCCGGACCGAAATCCGGGGGGCTCCTGACTCCCATGGTATCGTGATTTGAGTCCTGGTAGGGACTACCGGTGGTCTTGCCGCCAACAAGACCTATGACCGGCAACTTGTAACTAGCCAAATCGTAGCAACCTTCTGAGGCGTCATCTGAAGATGTTTACGATAAGACCAGTAATATGCTCTACCCCCGCTGTTTACTAGACAATGTCATTGATGGGCGAAGCCTTGGTAATTGGGAGGGGGCCCCTTCGTTTAGGACAATATTTTTAGAAGAAATATCAGCTATTGTAACTGCGTTTAAATATCGTTGATATTTTGTTTGAATCTTCAGATATCCAATTTCTAAACTGGTTCCATTTTTGACTTTAAGGTCACTTTTCTCCAGAAAATGCCTATTTATCATAACGTTTTACTATAAAACCCATAGATTTTATGATACTTGTGAAATCCTGCAACAGGTAAAAAAATTAATTTATGATTTTTTACCTACGTTTCTAACAACAGTTAACAATACAGCTATTCCCCGATTTCGACGGTACTTTTTTTTACACGTTTTTTTCGCAAGCCCTTATCCCTCGATGTACACGTTATTTTTCACTTTTACACGGTTTTTAAATTCACGAATTTTCCAAAATAAAACTGATGGAAACAAAAAATTTATCCTGGTCACGCTGGCATTAAACTAGTTAAGGGGACTTCCTTTTGTATAATTTTTTTGCGCTAAAGGTATTGATTGTCCAGAGATCCCTTAGCAGCAGAAAGGTGCATGGTGTTTTTTTTTTTAATTGAAATTTTTAGAAATTCATATTTAACAGTAAGTGATAATTATTTATGTTTTATAATAAATTAGTACCCTTATTATTTTATAATATTTTTAGCATTATTGTAATTCAATTAAAATTGTTAAAGCTTCACCATGTCGAAAGTTATTAAACAGCCCGTGAAAAGGAAAGTGATCTCTTTAGAAACCAAAATTAAAATTCTTGATCGTCTATGTAATGGAGAAAGGGTAACAACGGTTGCTAAATCGTATTCCATGAATGAAGCCACAATAAGAAGCATCAGAAAAAATTAAAGCTCCATCAGAAAAAGTGTAGTAGCTGGGACTGGTTCGAGTAAAAGCACAACTTCTTACGTAAGGAATATTGGTATTGAAAGCATGGAAAAAGCGTTAATGATATGGATAGAAGATCAAGCTCAAAAGGGAATAATAATTGACACCAATGCCATCACAAATAAGGGTTTGTGGATTTACGAAAAAATTAAGGATGAGTTCAGCTAGAAAGAAGTCATTCTTTTCAGCTAGCCACGGTTGGTTTGAAAGATTCAAACAAAGGCATTCTCTACATAATCTAAGATTAAAAGGTGAACTAGCATCTGGTGACGTAGATACAGCGCAAGAATACCCCGCAAAGTTGGCTGAAATTATTGCAGCTAATTCATACACTCCTGATCAGGTATTCAATGCTGACGAGACGGGGTTATTCTGGAAAAAAATGCAAAAAAGACGTTTGTACCTCAAGCTCACAAATCAGCTAGTGGTCATAAAGCAGCGAAGGATTGTATAACAGTTCTTTTCTGTAGTAATGCTTCAGGCAATAATATAATGAAACCAACCTGCCAGTTTATTGGATGGCCAATAAGAAAGCATGGGTTACTGCCACGGTTTTTAACGAATGGTTTCATAAGTTGTTTGTCCCCGATACCAAAAGTTATTTAACTGAAAAAGGTTGGCTCTTTAAAGTGCTTCTGCTAATTGACAGTGCTCCCTGCCATCCTCAAAATTTACAACATGAAAATGTGCAAGTTGTATTTCTACCAAATAATACAACTTCTTTATTACAGCCACAAGATCAAGGAATAATTTCTACTTTTAAGGCACTGTATATCAAGCGAATCTTAAGGTATATTTTAGAACAAACTGATAATGATTTATCTTTGACAGTAACTGATGCTTGGAAAAAACTTACAGTTTTGGATTGTGTTAAGCAAATTGCATTATCATATTCCGAGATTAAGCAATCAACGCTGAATGCTTTTTGGAAAAAAGTATGGCCAAAAGTAGTTGAAGGTGAGATTTTTTGTCAACCATTAGACCATGAATATTCTCAGATAGTTGAGTTGGCGCATGCTGTGGGAGGAGAAGGTTTCGAGAATTTAACTGAAACAGATACTGAAGAGCTAGTGGCTGATGAAAAATTAGATGAGGATGATTTAATTAACATGATTGATGATACAATTGATCAAGACAACGGTCCTGATGAGGAGACTCAATCAATTGCATTCACAGCAAAAGTCATCCATGAAGGACTTGCAATCGGGCGAAAATTAAGTAATTTTTTTCTGCAACATGTTTGCGCTAGAATTCCTATTTGCAAGCGCAACCTACATATATATTTGCTGCTGCTATATTCGCCCCTCTCAACCAATTCAAGGTTACCAGCTAGCTGTTGGTGCAATCGACAGCATTTTTAATGCTGCTGATCCCAACGACTCACAGCGTGACAATTCGCACATTTAGCGGGATTTAATTCAAAAATCGACATGTACAAATGTAAACAAAAAACGGTTTTTCTTAAAGCTTAAACCTTCCACTGAATGACTGCAAAAAAAAAATTTATGTTAAAAGCATGTGCAACAACAAAAAATGACATCAAAGATCAAGTTGTGCACAATTATTCATAAGAAGCGGTAAAGTTTTTTTTTCAAGTTGTTCGCGTGGCTTTAAGTAAAAGTTTAATTTTTTTTTAATAAATATAATATTGTTGAATATTAAGGTAAGTTGTTTTGGGATAAAAAGGGTTTTCGTAAAAATTAGGGGTGCTTGAGAGTAAAAAATTAGTGATAAATTATGTGTTCAGTGTTTTTCAAGGTTGAGACCATTTTTGTTTTAAAGCCTTATATATGTGGAACCAAAAAGTATTTTGACTTTTTGCGCACAGGTGCGACACCCATACTAAATTTTTCGTATTTTAGGATGGCAACCGAAATTACGAAAAAACAAATTTTTGATGTTTGGATTTCCAAAATCAAAATTAAGCGCTTCGATGCTGTATTTGCTTTCGTAATGGATTGTTTTAATAATTTTTCTTTTTCTAAAGAGGCAATTAAGTCCTTAAAGGCAACCTTGAAAAATTTATGTTTGAGGTTTGACGAAAAAATGGCCAAACATGGTCGCGATAGAGAACGCTTCGAAAGCAATAATTGTGCCTGGTTAAATGAAACTTTAACAGTATCACAAACTGTTTTAGATGAAATTCCCTCTTCATCTCATGGCACCATGGTATTAGGAAGACCACGAAAAAGCTTCGAAGAACACTGTGAGAAGACCAAGAAGAGAAAAGTACAAACACTTCTAGATTCATTTAGCGCTGAAGAAATCAGAGCTGCGAATGAAATAAACCTTAGGAAAGCTAAATAGGAAAGGGAAATACTGCTATTGCAGTTAAGCAATTATCAATATGTTCTCCTAAAAGAGGTTAGTTTCTTGCTTAAGTCAATTTTTTTTTCTTATAAATTTTATCATTAGGTATAAGGTTCAATTGTAAAGAAAACACTGGAAACACATACATCTGACTTTTTGCCAATATCTGCAGATGATGCATTAGCAATGATAACAGACGCATAGCTATCCACTCATCGGTACGATATAATACGTCAAAAAATTAATATAAATGTTCCAAATCTACTACCTTCGTACCACAAAATTAAAGAGGCTAAGCCAAAATGCTATCCCGATAGCAGGACTGTGAGTGAGTCTTTTGCTGAATGCGGTAAATCATAGCATTGAACGTTTATGCTTAGCTCAAAAAGATGTTTTAGATTCTGTTTCGGATTTTATAACTGGGCTTAAAGAATTGTTCCTGCTCATAAAATGAGGTTGCGGTGGTGCTCAACAAGAATATAAAAAAGTGTTTTTGCAAAAGAAACGACTGAATTGATCAAGTTGGAAGTAGATTCAATACAAGAACAAATTAAAATGTTACAGCCAGTTGAGATAAATAATGACAGCTTTCATATCCAAATAAAACCAATTTTCTTACTTACCATGATCGACGGCAAAATATGTACTGCTTTATCAACTATAACTTCTTCGTCACAAACCTGTTATATTTGCGCAGCAAAACCATCTGAAATGAACCAAACTTTCAGAAAAGCAAGTGGACCAACAAGCAATGTCCTATGGGCTAAGTCCCCTTCGCTTATAGACTGGATGTTAAAGTTTGGTAGGTTAGAGACCAAGAGAGTAAAGAAAAGGTCAAAGCAAGAAAAAAGTTGATTCAGGATAGATTTAGAGCGGAAAATGGGTTATTGGTTGATATGCCAACTCAACAGTCAGGCGATACGAATGATGGAAACACGGCCAGAAGATTTTTCAGAGATGAGGAAAAAACTGCTGAAATAACAGGGATAGATAAGGAAATTATCAAATAATTTCACATACGAGTAATTTTAGAAGCGATTGGGTCTGGGTTTCCAATTGACATAGATGCCTTCGAAACATTTGCAAGAGAAATGAGAGCTGTATATCAGAAAGTATGGCTGGTTTTGCATGCCAGTAAGTGTACATAAGGTATTATTTCATGGGAAACAAATAATTTCTACTTGTATACTTCCAATAAGACAACTTTCCGAAGAAGCTCAAGAAGCTAGAAACAAGGAAAATCAAAAATTTAGGGAGCTGTTTACCAGGAAAACCTCGCGAGTGGATACGAATACTGACCTTCTTAATAGGTTGCTAGTATTCTCAGATCCATTTTTGGTAAGTCTTCGATGCATTCCAAAAACAAAAAAAAACATTAATTGAACACGAAGTTCTACAATTGTTAAATATACCAACTGAGTAATAAAATGCAAATTATTGGCTATTGCATGTTTTTTTTTCATCACAACTGTTATAGATATGTTTACAAAATTTATTACATTTCATTCTATAAACAATTCTCATAAAAGTAAGTAAAACATATTTCACAAAAACATTTCAATCTAAGCGCTATTAATTTAATCCCGCTAAATGAGCGAATTGTCACACTGTGCGACGTAGTTATTTTTTTAGCTGATTTTAATCTACCTAAGCTTCTATGGTCTCAGACTGACCAGTCCTACTTTACTGCAACAAATCCCACCTCTGATAAAGAAAATCTTTTCATCGACTGCCTTACTGACTCTGGTCTCTATCAATTAAGTGGTGTCACCAATAACATTGGCAGACAACTCGACCTAGTCTTCGCCACTGATACAGATAACTGCATCGTTTTAGAAAGCAGACATCTTCTTTCTAAGTTGGATAGTAACCACCCTCCCCTTTCTCTTACGTTGGCGTATGACAATGGTCTTAATCGCGATTCTTAGAAGTATTCTTACAGTTTTAATTTTCATAGGTTTTTCATAACTACGCCAAACTGAACAACCTCCTCAGTATGGCTAATTTTGACTTTCTTTACGATAATCCCAACTTTACGGTTAACGATTATCTCGCATCCTTTTACACCGAAATCTTCAAATGTCTCTCCCAATCTGTACCCAAAAAGAATCCCTCATCATCACCCGCCTGGTATAACAAAGAGCTGCGATCTCTTCGTAATAAGAGAAATAAGCTCTGATATATTTACTTAAAATCGCGTTCTGGCACCGATTTCTTTTATTACCAATTTACCCAAATAAAATTCTCTGTACTTTGCCAAACTCTATATGACAACTATTTAAACCAAATGAACCATACACTCATTTCCGACTCCAAACGATTCTTTCAGTTCATTAAAACTAAAAGTAAATCGGATAACTATTCATCATCTCTGAATTTTCTAGATAAGTCCTCGGGCGATCCCCAAATTATAGCAAATCTCTCCGCAATTTTTTTTAGTCAAGCGTTCGCCACCCATTCCCAAGAGCCAAACCACTCTTACTTTTCCTACTTAAATAGCTGCCCAGAAACAACTTTGGAATCTGTGTCTATAACTTTAGAGCAGGTTAAAGATAAAATAATAAACCGCAATGATGTTTATTCTGCCGGCCCTGATGATCTTCCTCCTATATTTTTAAAGAAATCTGAAATGCACCTAGCCCAACCTCTTACAGCTCTCTTTCAGCCTTCTATCACCCAGGGATTATTTCCCTCGACCTGGAAAAGCTCTTTTATTATTCCCCTACATAAAAAAGGCCGAAAAGACGATATTTCCAACTATCAACCAATTGCTAAGTTGTCCTGCATACCTAAGCTTTTCGAGAGCATTATTTATGACATAATGCTTTTCCATTGTAAACCTATTGTTTCCCAAAACCAGCACGGATTTCTCAAAAGTAGATCTACTACCACCAACTTAACGGAATTCGTATCAAGCACTTTATGTGCAGTGGAATCTGGAAATGAAGTTGATGTGATTGGCACCGATTTCAGCAAAGCCTTTGATAGGATTTCACATGATGTAATCCTTCTGAAATTAAAAGCTCTTGGTTTCCAAATAAACTTTATAGCATGGGTTCAACCATATTTAAATAAAAGACATTACTATGTTCTAGTTAGGTCCATGGTTTCTGACCTAATTAAAGCCTCGTCTGGTGTTCCTCAAGGCAGCCACCTTGGCCCCTTACTATTTATTATGGCCATTAATGATGTTGATTGCATCATTACAAATTCATACATATCTGTTTACGCAGACGATATGAAAATCTTTAGATATATATCTTCTTCCTCAGACAACCTACCACTGCAGGAAGATCTTGACAGATTTTGTACTTCTCAAGCTTAACCTCAATAAGTGTCAGGCTACAACGTATACCCGTAAGCGGCCCCCTACTTCACCTCGCTGCTATTTAATCTTTAATCTGCCTGTTCCCTTAGTGAATGAGTTGCGTGATTTAGGTGTTATCTGTGATAAGGAACTCAATTTCCGTTCTCACATTGTAATATAATAAAAAAAGCCAACTCTGCCCTTGGCTTCATCAAGCGCTGGTCTAAGGAGTTTTCCAATCCTTACGTTACCAAATTTCTTTACATAACCTTTGTTAGGCCTTTTCTTAAATATGCAAGCCAAGTTTGGTCACCCTACTACAGAACACACATCCTCCGGATAGAAATCGTTCAACGCAGGTTTTTACGATTCGCTTTACGTGTTCTTCCCTGGGATGATAGCCAAAACTTACCACCTTATACTGACCGACTGAAACTCATAAATTTACAACCCCTTTCTATACGTCGAAATGTTGCCAACATTCCCTTTATTCATCAAATTTTACTTGGGAATATCGATTGTCCTTCTTTACTTCTACTTATTCCTTTTAACACCAACCCATGCAATCTTAGGTCTGTGTCACTTTTCCGGCTTAATCTTCACAGAACGAATTACGGACACTTAGAGCCAATGTCTATGTAGAATGCTTCGTGAATTTAACGATATTCTGAGTCTCTTCGACTACCATCTCCCCAAACTCTCTTAGGACGCCTCACGTCCTAACTTTTTTTTAACCGCTCCCACCCTTTAGTTTTTATCTTTAGTTTTAAGTGAAAATTGTTAGTTTTAAGAATAAGCTTGCAATAAGTATTAATAAATCTGTCCGGGGTCAAATCAAATAATGTTGAGCGGGCTCTTCGGTTCCAGCGAGATATCAACAATTGTTTAGCTCAATATGAGGAGGTATACAAAGATCTTACCAAAAACAAAACACAAATGTTGATTACTGATTTCAATACCAAGTCTCTTCCATCTGAAATTGTCAGTTATTTATCATCTATCGAATCAGAATCGGCAAAAATAATAGTGAGCGATGTAAGTGAAATCTCATCAACCAAGAAGAAAAGATTGATGATAGCATGTAATTAAGTCTTTGCACTAGTTTCTTATGAATTTTGTATTCTTAATTTCTTTAAAACAATTTCTTTATTAGTAATTACATGAGTGGACTGATTTGATTTTTCAATTCTATTTTATTCTTATTTGCGTTGAAATAAAAGAATTTTAATAAAAAAAACTGAATAAATTCTGTGCATTTTATTTGTTTTTCAATTTACATGATATTTTCAGGAACGGATCTTCCGTGTAAATCTTAAGAGTGGTTTTCCAAGAATTAATAATTTTCCACTAATTTTTTTAAAATTGCATAGCTAGGGTTTACACAATACACATATAGCATTTTAGAAAAAAAAAATTATTCTTTACGTGAAGGTTACAGTTGCTTAGAAACGCTATTTGAAATATCTGCATTTACAAACCAAGAATACGCAGACATTATTCACGTTTATGGGCTGTGCAATGGAAGTTCAACTAGAGCGCGACAAAGATACTATGATCTTTATCCTAGCCGGCGACTTCCTAGTGAAGGAGTATTTGGAAATACGTATCGAAGGTTTCGAGAAACTGGATCAGTTTCAAATACACGACCTAACACGCGAGCTCCACAAGTAAGAAGAATTTCGGCTGATGAAAGAATACTGGAAGCGGTTACAACTGATCCATCAATCAGCCTCAGACGCTTAGCTTTGCAATTCAATGTTTCCAGACACAAAATTTCTAATGTACTGCATGAAGTGGTATGGAAAATATTTATCCATACCAGCATACACCTGTACAACAACTGCTTTCCGATGATTTGGAAAAGAGACTTGAGTTTTCTAACTGGTTGCTGGAGCGGAGTTTGGATTACAATGAGTTTATTAGCAGAATTCTTTGGATGGATGGGATCACAAATGTTCATAATCTTCATACATGGGCTGCCGTCAATCCACATACAAGGCGACATAAACCATTTTAACACAAATTCAGCGTCAATATGTGGACAGGTGTAATCGCCGCCTTCACACTACATACACGGCATAAGTATTTTGACGAAACCTCTTTCTGACTATTGAAGCTAGCTTAGCTTAGTACCGTTAAATAACGGTGCAAAAATTATGCGCTAAACAAAGAATCTATTTTTAGCTCTATGCATGCTAAATTTTATATTGTCTACCATTTCCATTCTCTTTCTGCTGATAAGAATGCATGGAGATAAGAAATTTTTGCGTTGCATAAGTATTTTGACGGAAGTTTTGTGTAAATACGCTTGCACTTTTGAGCACGCTAGAGCCGAACAACTTTTGTATTTAAGTTGATAAAAAACTAAAAATTTATTAAAAGGTGTTATAAACCCTGGGTAAAACGGCAGAGTTGAGTTTGGTTACCAGATCTTCGATGGTAGCAAACTTTAACGCTCGAACGGCAGTAAAATACATTGCAAAAGAGTTTAATGTGTCGCGTCAAACTATCAAATTTATAAGTTTAAAAAGCATAGGAACATCAGTAACTTAACGAGATCAGGTGCTAAGCGCAAAACAAAGCCCACTCAAGACCGAGTCCTTCTACGGGAATTCAAAAAAAAATATTTTTCTGAAGCCTCAACCTGCTGCAGATCAATGGAATTTGACGGCCAAGAATCCAATCAGTGAACGCACTGTCCGACGACGTTTAAAAGAAAGCGATTTTAGGACAATGAAAGCTAATGACGTGCCGTATATGGTATACCATCTTGATCAAAAAATTCCCGGGGGACACCTCCGTGTGACGCTTCCATTGTTCCGATTTGAATTCTGTTTTTTTGTTAGGTTGGTAAATCTGTTGTTGACATTCCCTCTTAGCGTCATAGCTTGACATTCGCAAAAGTTACGTAGCCAAGAGTACATCTAAGTTTGTGGGTGTTGGCGATTTTTCACAATTTTAGAAATGGATTTAAATTTGCAACAACGAACTTGTATTAAATGTTGCGTAAGAAATGGATTTGATGGTGCGCGAACGTTGGAAATGTTGGAAAAGTGTTTCGGCAACGATTTACCAGCGGCACGAGCAGTTCAAAAGTGGTCGTGAGTCAAACGAAGATGATAAACGCAGTGGCAGACCATCGACATCGAAGACCGACGAAAACATTGATGAAGTACTCGTAAAAGAAACGTTGGTCAGTAAGAAGGAGGACTTGAACATTGCCTATGGTTCCGTACAAGACATTTTGGTTAATGGTTTGGGTTTCCGTCGCGTAGCAGCAAAGTTGGTGCCAAGAGACCTCAATTTTATGCAAAAAAGAGACCGTGTTGATGTCGCAAAAGAGATGATTTGCGAGGCTGACCGCTGAATCCGATCCCACATTCATCAAAAGGATCATTACTGGAGATGAGACGTGGGTTTATGAGTACGACACGCAATCCAGACTTCAGGCAAGTGAATGGCGTTCACCAAATGAGCCGAGACCAAAAAAAACACGTCGTTTTCAGTCAAAAAAGAAGGCAATGCTCACGGTCTTCATTGATTACAACGGTGTAGTGCATCATGAATTTTTGCCAGAAGGCCAGGCAGTAAACAAAGAGCATTACTAGTATTTGGGCGTTATGAGACGTTTGCATGAAGCAACTCACCGAAAGAGACCAGAGTTGTGGACAGAAAACTCGTGGATTTTGCACCTTGATAACGCACCGTCGCACAGTGCCATCATTATTCGTAATTTTTTGACGAAAAATGCAACAAATACCATCCAACAGCCACAGAATTCACCTGATTTGACACCCTGTGACTTCTTTCTGTTCAATCGAGTTAAAATACCACTACGGGGAACGCGTTTCAGCAGCCGCGAGGAAGTAATGGAAAAATCGCAGGTAGCACTGATGGACATACCGAAAACTGAATATAAAAAATGTTTCGAAGATTGGATCAAGCGCTGGCATAAGTGTGTTGCAGTCGATGGGGATTTCTCTGAATGGGAAAATATAGATTTAGATGAATAAACTTGTATATCCAATTTTCTGAATACATTCTGAACTTTTTGATCAGGGTAGTATATAAGGCAAACAAGCTTAAAAGACTGGCCTTTCAAAGGAACACCTGCACAAGCCAAAGAAGTTCTGGAGAAACGTTTTATGGATAGATGAAAGCTCCTTTGAGTATAACTCATCAAAAAACACATTTTTTGTAAGATTGCCAAAGGTAGGAAGGCAAAAGAAACGACCCGTTTGCCAAAAAGGGAGCCATGGTGTAGGCTCTGTCATGTTCTGGAGATGTGTTGCGTATAATGCGCTGGGTGACTTGGTTCATGTTACCGGCTCGATGAACCAACATCAATATTTTATCACCCTAAATGAATGATGTTGATGTTGAAACTTTTTACTGGCCACCTCAAAGTCCAGATTTAAATATTATAGAAAACGTCTGGTCTCTTTTGAAACGCAAAAGAACAGTTTCGCTAAATAAAACCAGAGAGGAGACAATTTCTGAGGTCACTTCTCTTTGGGAAGAGATATCTCCAGAGATTCCTATAAATGTAATGGATTCAGTACCAAGACGCCTTCAAAAAGTTATTGATGCCAAAGGAGGATATACATTCAACTAACATCTTCTTCATTTCTTATCTTTTGTTAAGTTTAAAAATTGTTTTGTAATTACTAATTAATTTATATCCTTTTACTTTTCTATGAAAATATATTTGGTTGCTTATTTTTAAGTTTATATTAGTTATATTTAAAAAAGAAAAAATTAAGAAGAATTCTTTACAAAGCCGTTTAAAAGTTAAACATTTAAGTGCACGATTTTTATTTCGTCAAAATACTGATGCCGACTAGTGTACTACCTCGACTGAATTCCACAAGCTATCTGAAGCTTACGAAATGATTTACCAGAACTATTGAAGGACATTCCACTTATTAAACTTAACTTCACGACCATAGTGCTCCAACTCACTATGGTCGTGAAGTTAAGAATTGGCTAGATGAGGAGTACGGTAGCCGTTGGATAAGAAGAAATGGACCAGTTCACTGGCCCGCAAGATCTCCTGACCTTACAGTATTGGATCTTTTTGTGTTTGGAAGAATGAAAGAACTTGAATATTCAACCGAAATAGTATTGTAACTTCAAGTAAATCGGAAGAGCGTATTCTCAAAGCGTCATTAAAAGTGAGGCAGCAGTTAGCATAAATAAAAATTCGCAGTAAAATCCAAAAACGGGCTCTAGCAGACATACAAAACCAAGGAGAACACTTTGAGCACCTATTATAACTGTTTTAGTACACACATAAAATAAAAATTATCTAAAACCACACGAAATCATTTTTTATTTATTGCCTTAGAGCAAAAAACCCTTTTTTAAATTTCCCTGCTGCAGGTTCTCCCAAGTATCATAAAATCTAAGGGTTTTTCTGCAAACTTATTGATGATATTGTTTTTTTTTATTATTATTACGTTCCTAAGAAAAAAATAGTAAAACGTTATGTTAATTAGGCATTTTTTTAGAGAAAAGTGACCTCAAATTCAGAAATTAGCATGTGCAAGAAAAGTGGAACAGATTTAGAAATTGGATATCCGAAGACTCAAAGACGATATCAACTTTATTTAATCGCAGTTACAAAAGCTAGTATTTCTACTAAAAAATAAAGTCTCAAGCTAATTTTCTACCATTAGTACTAACAGACCAATTTCAGTTAACATGGGTCAGGGTACACCAAAGTACCTTTCTTAAATCTTCGATAAATGATGTCAAACTTTACTGTAGAACGATTTTTTTCTTAGAAAGTACCCAAGAATCATTTCCCATATTATCCTTGACGAATTAGGGGACACCATATATAAAGGGAATATCGGCGGACTCGAGGCGTTTTCCCAGAGAGAGTAGACCCAGTAATTTGAATCGGTCGTCAAAGGACAGGAGAATGTAATCGTCAGCCCAGAGCGAATCGTAGAAATCTGCATTATACACGTTCGACATGTTGAACATGGGTTTCATAGTAGAGGGACTAGCTTACTCGAGAAGTGGCATAGCAATCCTGGTGTACCGGAATATTGTGACGTAGGGGTGAGAGAACTCTTTGGAACATCGTTTAGCCAAGTGCGGAGTTAGTTCTGCTAATAATGGAATCAATGTGGGTGCGGAAATTAAGTCCAGTATCACAGATAACACCCATGTCCCGCATTAAAATTACCGAAGCTACAGTTTGGGTTGATATAGTGTTCGGGTCAGGAAATATTGAATGCTTTCGGGAGTATGAGATGGCTTGGCATTTCTTTATGTTGAGTTCAAGGTAGTTTTTATGACACCATGTTGAGAGCCTATTGATATCGTCTTGTAGAGGTTAAGAATCAGAAAAATTGTACTTTCATACCATCGGCATAGAGAGATGTGTGTGAGTTCTTTACAATATTTCCAACATTATCAATAGTCAAAATGAAAATTAGTGGACCAAGGCGACTGCCCTGCGGAACACCCGAGGTGTCTTTAATTGGTTCAGAAAAACAAGGAAGAAAACGTACTAAGTATTAGCGTTCTTCCAAGTAGGATTTGAACCAAGAGATTAGCCTAGGTTGAAAACCAAGTACATTAAGTTTGTTAAGAATTAACTTATGAGCGAGCCCACACGAACACCAGACGTTGATAGTCATACCGCCAACACCCTGGGCTTGTTTTTAACTTCTCACCCTGACAAGTACTGTGTTGATGTGCTCTCCCCTCTAGGCTCGTCGGACCATTGTGTCATATCAGCTAAATTCTTGTACACCCACCACACAGTTAGAGAAAAGATTCCTAAAAGAACCGTATGGCAATACGAGAAAGCCAATTAGAGCGGACTCAACAACTTCTTAAGGAATTTTAACTGGTCGTTATATTTCCTCGATAACGATGTAGATGCCGCTGCTGACATGATCACAGAAACTATTCGCTTTGGAATGAGATGCTTTATCCCTCATCGGATGAAGAGTATCAAACCAAAGGAAAAGGCATGGTACGACTCGAGCTGTAAAGAGGCTGTCAGGGTTAGATAAATGTTTTGTCGGTCGTTCAAGGCCACTCCAACAGAGGAAAACCGAAAAAAGTTTAAACGAGCCAGGAATGACTGCAACGCCTTACTCAGGCGTGTGAAATTCCAATAAGACCAAAAACTGAGGCAAAAAATACTACAATGTCCCAAAGGTAGTAAAAATTGTTGGTCATTCGTCAAAAATATTAGAAATTCTGCCTCATCCTCCATGCCAACGCTCATTAATAATGATATTCCAGCTGTCAGCTCTTTGGACGAAGCCAATCTGCTTGCTGTACACTTTGCGGCCAGCTCAACACTCCCAGATTTTGCTCTGTCTCCGCCTACACCTGAGTGCGTCGAATCTTCAAAGGGACGAATCCACTTTCGCACTCGTGTAGCAGCAAGAGTTCTTAAAGATCTTAATATACATAAATCCGCTGGTCCAGACGGTATATCTCCCCTCCTTCTGAAGAGGTGTTCTTCCTCGCTGGCGAAACCATTGCGTAAGCTTTTTCATCAATCCTACTCTTTAGGACTCTTTCCGAGAACATGGAAAACAGCATCTGTCCAGCCCGTCCCTAAAAAAGGTGAATCTTCTTCTCTCTCCTCCTACAGGCCCATTGCACTTACGTCACTTCTTTCCTAGGTCATGGAAACGCTGATAAACCGTCAGCTCACGAAATATCTCGAAACACGAAAACTTCTCAATGACCGCAATATGGTTTTCGTAGCAACAGGTCCACTGGTGATTTGATGGCATGTCTCACCGAAAAGTGGAACCAAAGCGTACATCAATCTGGCGAAAGCAAAATAGTTGCACTTGATATTTCTAAGGCATTTGACAGAGTTTGGCATCAGGCTCTTTTGTCGAAAATGTCTGTTTTTGGGATCGATGACTCACTTCATCAATGGATTAGAAATTACCTTTCGGAACGTTCAATTCAAGTTGTCTTGGACGGTTTCAAGTCTTATATTCACAAAATAAATGATGGTGTGTCCCAGGGCTCCGTTCTGTCTCCGACACTGTTTTTTATTTTGATTAATGATCTCTTGTCTGTTACTTCTAATCCAATATATTCCTTTGCTGATGACAGTACTCTCTGCTTTTCATATTCGTTTCCGGACTCACGTCCCTGCTCTTCAGCTGTAGAACGAGAACGGCGGTGTATGTTAAGCTCATTAAATCCCGATATTAACAGCATAACCAATTGGGGAACTATCAACCGAGTGGAATTTAATGCTTCCAAAACTCAACGCTGTCTGCTGTCATTAAAGCGAAATTCAAATACCCAGCAATTATGCATGGATGGCACTTGCATCGTCGAAACCGATAAACTTTCCATTCTCGGTATGTGTGTCAGTGGTAACTTACGTTGTCTACGCTGCGAAATGTCTAGGTTTCCTCAAGCGATGTAAGAAATACTTTATCCCCTCTGATCTGGCCACAATACAGATATAAAGCATTCATCCGCCCAAAATTGGAGTACAATGCCCACATCTGGTCAGGTGCCCTAAAACATCTCTGCACCTGCTAGATAGGATTCAAAACCGTGCGATAAAACTCATTGGTGATACTAATATCAGATAATCAATTGACACCCTCGAACACCGACGTAATGTCTCCTGTCTCGCTTTGTTTTATCGCTATTTCCACCACCGCACACTGGGGCAAAACACCACTAAAGTTGGCATTAAATCAACTATCAAATCTATGGACTTGAAATTATGCACGATTACTTCTAGCATGATAGTTGGCACATTTTAAAAAACATATTGATGACACGCCCACTAAAAACGCCTACTTTGAAAAAAATATAAAAAATAGTGCAAACGCTTTAACGTGATTCTTAGTTTCAAAAACAAAGTTGACAAAATATTTAACAATTGTAAAATTTTAATTATATTAATAATGATTAATGAGGAACATTTATATTTGTATTGACATTACGAAAAACAAGATAAATAATCACAAATAAAAATTTATTCTTCTTCGTCTTCATCACTCTCATTTACTACATCAATGTCACTTTGATTTGGTATTGGTGTGTTTGGGGATTTGAGCAAACTGATTGCTTCTTGGGGCAGATGTTGATTTTTTTTTTTTGGAACTCTTTGCAGACTTGTTAACACGGGGTCCGATGATAAAAGGAACAAATTAAAAATGTCTGCATTTGTATTTTTTCGGCTATTTTTTCGGGAGTGATGTTCTCTATAATTTTTGAAATCTTTATTACGTGCTTCTTGAGCTTCTTCACTGAGCTGTCCTATAGGCAATAAAGCTTTTGAAATAATTTCATTTCCATGAATGAGATACTTGTGGACTGTAGGAGGCATATAGTACCAAGGATACTTAGCAACGAAATATTTTGCAGTTTCATGGGCAAATTCTCGAAATTTTTCGCAATCGACCTCATGACCACAAGCAACCACTGTCATGATAATATGCATTTTTTTTATCAATTCGACATCTACTTTAGTAATATCAGCTGAAGTTTCAGCATGTTCAAAAAATCTCCTGGCTGTATTTCCGTCATTAGAATTTCCGAAGCCCGGCTTTGGCTTGTCAACGATCAAACCCAAACGCTCCCGAAACTGTTTTTGTATTTCTTTTTTTGTTTCAGCAACAATTTTTTTATGCTCCTCTTGTCTAGCTTGCCATTGTCTTATTTTTAATTTGTATGAAAGGTGGAGTAGACATTCGAAAAAACGGATCCACCCATGCAACACAGATAAACCAAATTGAAGATTATCCGTTTTTACTGGTCTTTTTATCATTGCATCAATGGAATTAAAATCTTTTGACGTGGCATTGCAAATAAAACACTTCTGTGTAGATGAATTTTCACTGATGGCGTTACAGACCTTTCCATCTATCATTGTGAATAATAAATTGTGTTCAACGTTGAAAGCATTTTCACCAACTCTAACGAAACTAGGCTGTAGCTCCTTGATTTGATTATCCACTCTTTGTTTTTCTGCCACTGATACGGATGCGGATTCCTTGAGAAACTCAATTTTAAGAGGCCTACAATATCTAGTTGAACTTGGGCGAGGATTCTGCCAGATTATTTTGTCACCAGATATCAAACGAAGAGGAACAACGCATGTAATGAAAACAGATGAGTCATCGGCGTCAAGTCCATGAAAAGCTTGCTTATACGAACTGTGGCCTGAACTTCCATCAAAACCCCACTTGGAGTATAAGCTTATAGTTTTGAGTTCTTCAGGCCTAAGAGTTTGGATTACATCTTTTTGAACAGTTACCAAACGAGCAACTGTAAGGTTTAGCAAGCTTTGTAAATTAGTACATACAGACATTTCTGATAGACTCATATTTTCAGGCTCCGGATAGCAACTTTTTTTGCACTCTTGAACTACTTTGTATGAAGGAAATACTTTGGGAGCTTTAGATCGTATAGTTTCATACTGAAAGCGTGACAGATTTGCTTCAATAATCATTGCTAAAGCTTCTTCCCCAGTCATTGAAGTAAGTTCAATTGAGTCCCTCAAAACTTTTCTGCATTTTTCAGCATGATTTGGGATTGTTGTCACGTCACGCATTAACTTTGCAGCATCTAACTGCCCAAAAGCTCTCAAACCCATTTCAGCTGCGTAAGTCAACTCAGCGATAGACGTTGATTTTCTCAAGAGTTCGGTTTTTTGACGTTTTGATCTTTCTGATGATTCTTCAAACGCAACCTTTGGACGACCACGTTTACAGTCTACAGAATATTTAAAAAGTATAGGTGTTTTCAGCCACACAATGTTTGCTTTCAAAAATTTTGCTTCTATCCGACAAGCTTTTTCCCAACGTGATTTAAATTTCGATTTGAACTCCGTTACTTTGTCATTAATATCGTTTTTGGAAGCATCGCTGCATCGGACCCGTTTTTGAATTTCTTCCCTTAAAAACGCAATTTGGCTGTCTAATCCCTTCAGATTTGAACTTTTCATAATAGTATACAGCTCTTCCCTTGTAATTGACAAAGTTTTGGAAGATTTTCGGTCTAAGAAGTAATTAAAATCAAATCAATAAAAAAAATCGATATTTTTCGAAAGTGACGTCACCAACAAGAAAGTCAACTGTACGAAAAGTAGCAAATAGTAGCAAAAAAACTTTACAGATTCTAAAACTAGACAAACCACTTGACACAAATATATATAACACTTAACGTCATGTCACGGCCAACACATCTAAAACGCTTAGATATTTGACTAAATACAAAAATTAACACATTGTTTTTATCTTTAACCACATATTAAAAGGACAAAAAGAAAAATTTCTTATAAAAAATAAATAAAAATCAACACACCTGAGCTTACTGATTCCATTGTAATAATTTTTTTTTGTATAATATAAAGCTGTAAGAAATTGCACACAGTTAACTGTTGTCACTCAAAACAAAAAACACGTCTGGCTTCGATGAAAAAAATTATCAAAGTCCCCATTCGTGACGATTTGGCAAAGACCACGTGCTCCCAATTAACTGTCGCATTCTCTTTTTGTATTCTCTATCCTATTTACAATGAAAATAAAACGGTAGTTTAAATCAAAGCTCAACTTCAGAATTTTATTAAATGCCAGCATTAGTGGTGTTCTGCCCCAATGTGCACCGGTGCTCCATTGAAATCGCCAGTAGCATTCAACCGTAACACCCGTCTCGCTATGAATGCTCATCAGTATACCCTCAAGCCCATCGGACGTACTCTAAAATATCGTGATTCTTTCCTAAGCCTTACAACTCGCTTATGGAATGCCCTGCCGATCTCTGTGTTTCCTGGTCGTTATAACTTACAAACATTTAAAAACAATGTACATCGGTACCTGTCTTTTCTTCGTCCATAAATTTCCTTCGCTCGCGCTGTGTACGAAGATTTTAAAGATACAAAAACCCCTTGAGCGCTGATTATAAAAAAAAAAGAGGCCTTGCTAAAGTCAGTGGTAATGGCATACGCTTTTCCAGTGCTCTACTGTGGCACACAGTGTACTAGAAATGAACTCAATAAGGCTAGTAGTGGTTTATCTGCGTTCAAGAAATCCATATTGGTTCGGGCCAAAGACAGATTTGCAATGAAAGAACATTGCATCATACTGATGTTTTCCGAGATCTCGGGACGGCAGGATAGCCTAGCAATTTATGAATAAGGTTTATATAAGCGCTTTTACAGAGGCAAGGAAAAACCCCCAGGGTGATCGAAAGTCTGAAGATACGAGGGCGGATCAATAAGTCAGTGACTTTTTGAATTTCTGACCTCTTTACTGAAACAGCAACACTGCTCCTGTCAACAGGCATCTGTCAGTTGACCCCTGTCAAAATTTAAACTTGCTGCGTCAGTTAGTTTGTGTTTGACAGTTATTTTTATCAGACTACTCACTAATTTGAGGAGAAAATGGAAAAAAGTGAATTTCGTGTGCTTATTAAGCATTATTTCTTGAGAAAAAAAACCATTACCGAGACCAAGGCTAAGCTTGATAAATACTATGGGGACTCTGCACCATCGATTTCAATGGTAAAAAAGTGGTTTACTGAATTTCGTTGTGGCCGTACAAGCACTGAAGATGCCGAACGTCCTGGACGCCCAGTTGAGGACTCTACACCCGAAACAATCGAAAAAATTCACGATATGGTGTTGGCCGACCGAAGATTGAAAGTGCGAGAGATTGTGGAAGCCGTAGGGATCTCGCATGGCTCAGTGGTTTCAATTTTGAATGATCACTTGGGCATGAGAAAGCTTTCCGCAAGATGGGTGCCGCGTTTGCTCACAGTCGACCACAAACGCAATCGTGTAACAACTTCACAGGAAGGTTTGGCGTTGTTTAATCGCAATATGGAGGAGTTTTTGCGCCGTTTTGTAACCGTGGACGAAATATGGATCCATCACAACAAACAACAGTCAAAACAGTGGGTTTCTAAGGGTGAATCGGCGCCAAAGAAGGCCAAGGTGGGTTTGTCAGCCAATAAAGTTATGGCGACTGTTTTTTGGGATGCACGCGGGATAATCCACATTGACTACCTTCAAAAGGGAAGAACAATCAATGGGGAATATTATGCCAACTTATTGGACCGATTCAATGACGATTTGAAAAAAAAACTACCTCATTTGGCCAAGAAAAAAGTTCTTTTCCACCAAGACAATGCAAGGGTGCACACATGTGCAGTTGCCATGGCAAAAATCCATGAATTGCTCCCTCATCCACCCTATTCTCCAGATTTGGCTCCGAGCGAATACTTCTTGTTCCCAAACCTGAAGAAATGGCTTGGTGGAAAAAGATTTGACTCCAATGATGAAGTCATCTCGCAATTTTGAGGACCTCGACAAATCATTTTTTTTGGAAGGGATAAAAAAATTGGAGAAGCGTTGGACAAAGTGTATAGAGCTCAAGGGAGACTACGTTGAAAAATAAAATTATTTTTTTATCAAAAAATCTGTGTTTTAATCCAAAAGTCACGGACTTATTGACCCTCCCTCGTACTTACGAGGGGTTGAATAAGTTTATTGGCACATTACAAGAGATTTTTGAAGGGATTGTGTGCTTTTCCCAGACGGCAATAGCAACGTCATCCACTTAGGCTATTATCTCGCAACCATGTGCTCCAAGCATACTACCAAGTTTCAGAGAAGGAGGATAGAACGCTAGCTTGCGGTATTCCTCTACTGGCAGGACTTCTATTAGATGTCTAAATAACTTCTGGTCGGAAGGATTTTTCTTCGCCTTGATTTTTCGAAAGATTCTTCTTATTAGACACACAAAAATTTTTGTGATTAAAGGCAAAGTCAGTAGTGTTACAGGAAGCTCTTGAAAGTTCAAAGGTAACCAATTTCCTTAGAGATGGTACCGGAGACAACAGCAATTTGTGGAACTTCTTGCAGAGAATTTGGCTACTTCTCATCAGTGTGCGTGGCCGTGTCTCATGTGGTAGTGTGTTCGTCACCACAATTGAGCAGGGAAACCTCTGCTATGATGAAATTTGAGCCTTCCTATTCCAAAGGCGGATCAAGAAGTTCATTTTTACCATGTCTGCAAATCTGTCATCGATGATGGCGGAAAACTTCATCCTTTTTTGAATGGGGAGGAAGCGAATGTTGTAAGGTCTGAGATTATTGGATCTGAGTCTACAAAAGTGGCGGCAGTTTATCTGCTTCCAGTTCATCCTTTTATAGAATTTGAGGGTGATAGACTCGAAACCAAATCTAATAATCCCGTTAGTCTTCGCCTAAAGATAAACAGTTTCCTTATTGATGACAATAGATTTTTATCTGCTTCTCCATCTTTTCGGCTTTCCCAAAGGGTTGCTAAGTTTAATGATATTGACTATTGAGAGTTGCAATCCAGGTTTACTCCGAACGTCGTTGAGTCTCGGTCCCGATATCGCCACATGGGAACTCAGTACTCCGCGTGCTGTTGACAAAACGCGCCACATGGACATAGTATCCCGGCGTTAAATCCCGGACCCTACAAATTAATTTGTATCGTTCCCTTGATAATAATAATAATAATAAAAAATCCGCCTTTGGATGAGATCAGAGGAAATCCAGGCTATCTTTCGCATTCCTCACGATGCTCAGGCAACGCTTGATAGCCTCAGCCCCAGCATTTCCCACCGTTTTTTTTTTCCGTCGGAACTCAGACAAAGAACTAGTACATTATACTCCTTGTAAGTTACTTTTAATGGAATTTTTCAGCTTTTCGAAGAAAGATGAATAAGCGTTTCAGTGATAAGTGGTTACAGTACCAGCACCTACCACGTCATCGCCGAGTACCTACAGTCTGATGCGAGCGTTAGATGGACATTCACAGAGCTAGTGCCCCGCAGTGACACCATTGCTTTCACAGCAATGTTTTATCATTTATTCCCAACTCACTTAAGTGGTTGTCGAAAGCGTAGAGCCCCGTTACTACGCAAGTAAGCAGCCTTCAGTTTTTCTTACAAAGGGACAGTAAGAAAGCCGCCGACCTGTTAGAGACGTCGGGAAGCATTCGCTTGGTCTGCCATCAACCTGCCGAGTCATGCCATCTGCAGTTGTACTCATATGAAACGCAACTGTCAATGGAAGCCTTAGCTGAGGACGCATGCAGACCCAATACAGCTTCGAATCCTGAAAAACTCTCCCCTGAGCCTTGCCTCGAATTAACTTGTAAGCAATCAGAGGATTCAGTAAGGCTCTAAGCGCAGCTTGGCTGTCGCTATCGATATAATTGCTTCGCCAACTCCATCGGTTTTTCACAATATAATTCGTTCCCATCAGGATTACGTACATACGTTATTTTCCGCTTGGAAGACAGATGCAAGTTTTCCTAATGAGGATTGAAATCTAAAGGTGTCGCCCTCCAGAAAGACACCAGCGCAGCATCCTATATCCGTGAAGCCCCGCCTACATTCCTTGACTGGCTCAGATCCGAAACCAGTTTAGAGCACAAGTAAAGTTCTGGTGTCTTTGCGTCAGATGGCATGTCTTTGAGACCACAGTCAAAAGACAGCCGACGCTCAATGCCATCAAAACTCCAGTGCGTGTTGTACCAAAGACTTATCTCAATCACTGCGATAACGATCTTATCCTTAAGAATGTCATTCCGAGGCCTTTGAAACTCGAAATGCCATGAACTTAGTGGGAGAATTTGCCGAGCAGGGTATGTTGTACAATTTCACTTTATTCGCGAACTATTATGAAGAAGCTCAATGTCGAACGGTTACAGTACAGGGGATCACCGGGCTTTTTCAAATCAACCCTTAACCTCTCGAAGAGTCTGACGCCGCTAGCATCGTTCCTTGATGACCAGTGAGATCAGTGCCGCAGAGCAATCAGTTAAGCTGCCTCTGATGTTGTTGTATTGGGTTTCAGACTTGCATATCTGCTTAAACAATGGATTTACACAGAGACCCTGCAGAAGAAAACGGTTAAGGCTCTCGAGCCCTACGAGCAGAAAAGAGGAGGAGAACATAGGCTTCTCAGAAGAAAAAGAAAGAACACAAGAAGCGCTCGATCGAGACCATGGAGTGGCGCTACCAAAGAAATTAAATTCGGAAGTTTTACTTAAAAATAAAATGGACATGCCGTAAAGCCCGAACAGAAATTTACAAGGGAACGTCACAGTAAAGCTACAGTCAGTGCTGAGAATCTGCAGACTGTCAAACGGTGATAATAAACAGCATCCTACCAACAGTCAAGATAGCAATTTCCAAGTTTTAGTCTAAGAATGCTGCTGGACCTGATGGGTTATCTTCAGAGCTGTTTAAACCACCAAATGAATATTGGAGACGAAGCATATCTACATCAATTCATCTCTAAAATATGGGCCAATAAAAGTATGCCCTACGAATGGAAACTCAGCATTTTTTGTCCGATCCTAAAGAAGGGAGATCCCCTGAACTCTGTAAACAGTTGGAAGCCGGTGAAAGTTGGAAAAGTTTAATTTTGCTGAAATGATCCATCTGATCCAACGCCATGTTTCATCTACAAGTCAGTAAAAATCAATGCTTCGTATTTGGAGCTAATTATACAAGTTTTCCATTCCGCTCTAGATGGAAAATTGACTTGTATATTGCTTTTGATACTTAGTTTGGGTGTCCTGTAGTCCATGTGCATTTGACTTAGCTGCCTGGATAGCAGATGCAAGGGATTGGTCGTATGGTTTCAGACAACAGCTTTGAAAGTAGCCATGCAGCGCACAAGCTTTAATTATACAATCCCCCAAACAGTAGCTCTGAGATGAAGAAGATCATATTTCCTGCGCTTGTAAATAGCAAAGAGAGTTTCAGCACTACGTATGTTCTTATTAAGATTTAACTTTGTATTGGTACCTGCATCTAGGATTTCTTCTTTCTCTGTGCACTTTGGATACGATTGCTACATGCATCTTTCCCACAGAAAAAATTTTAACTATTTCAAACGTCAGCTTTGATTTCAGATTTCTCGTAACATTTTGAATCACACGAACCAGACCATTGTCACTATCCAATATCACACGGTTCACACAAATACGCATCTAAAGGTATTAACCATCTTCAGTTACAAGCAGTGATTTTCATATTCATAACAAACTTCAAAACTGCGTAAGATACATTTCAATACAAGAGAAAGGCCCACCTTTACGATACCTTCAATCCGATAGTATGATCTTGAAACACCTGGATGCCTACCACACTATGGTATCGACGAATTCACCAGCAATTCAGCAAAAATCCTAACCAACAACAACCAACTATCAAGTTTTGTATGGCAAATTTATTAAATTTGAAACCTGATACCAACACATGACACAACAGCATGGTATGGAGAAGCACCAGCCTAAGGTGGGCACAGTTTTATTGGTCAAGACGACGAGCCTGTGCTTGGCAGCTGAAATGCGTGGGAAAGTGCTTGTCAAGCGTAACATAACATACTCAATGCCTATATGAGTACTCGCTATGCCGACCACACACTTTGCGGCATCAATACACTATTTGTCATATAAAACAAGCGCCATGATCAGCCAGTTCCATGTACAGTATGTCACTCTTAGCAGTTTTCCCATAATTTTGTTGCGGCTGTGTGGCATGTAGTAGAAGGCGATGATCGGCGTTAATCGATGTACGTGTAAGTAAATGCGGTTGATTAATTTCTGATTAATATGGGTAAATAAGTACGAAAAGACGGACAGCCTTTGTGTGAAATTTAACCCCGATTTAGGCTGTGATTGGCAGCTGTGATATAGAGAAGCCATTGAACGATTCCTATCATTCAGTAGGTTATTTCTAGCAGATGCAAGTGAGACGTCAGTGATCTTTTGAATCAAAATTTAGACACTTTGCATATGTAAGTCATATACGATAGCAGGCATATTATAATGAATTTATGTGTTCAACTAACTAAAGTGATAAAGGCTTAGAATTTCAGTAAAAAGCTTTTGAAACTGAAGCCTGTAAAGAGTGTGATTAGAATATTTGATTAATGAACTCCTCAACTTGCTTTAGCCTCTCTTAATGATTTCTTACTATTGGGGTGTTCAAAAAGTCATTGGGTTTTTTTTCATTTGATTTTCAGGTGCATTTATTTAATATACGTAATGAACATCAATCAACGATGTATTGACCGTTTTGTTCGATGACCTTCTGCCATCTCTCGGCAACTTCATAATATAGCGTTCATGAAACTTCCTATCTTTCTCTGCACTAAACTTGCCAAGCTGCTGTTTGAAGAGGTCTTCCGAAGCAAACGGAGTTTTCCAAGGAACGAAATAAGTTGAAGTCAGATGGCACAAGATCTGGGCTATAAGGTGCATGGGGAAACACATGCCAATCAAGCTGCAACAATTTTTGCCGAGTGACCCAACTTGTGTGTCTCGCATTTTTGTGGCATCACAACGGAATTAATCATTCTGTTTTTTGGAAGGAGGTCATATCAGATTGACAGCATTATCTTCTTTTGGTGGATGTCGGCCTTTGCTTGTCTTTCCGATGCTTTATCTCGCCTACACCAACTTTTTTTTTGGTTGACATTGTTGTAGATAATCCATTTTTCCTTGATCGTGACGCTGCAACAATAGATCGTTTTCTTCGCATTTTTTGAGTTGATCGCAGACGTTTATGGGCTTCGTCAGACGAATTTCTTTCAACTCATGCGGTACGCAAATATCGAGCTTCTTTACGAAGCCAAGCGATTTCAAGTGGCCACGAACGCTTCCAATGGACCCTTTGAGAGAGGAAGCAAGCACCCGAACCTCTGAATGCTTATTTGCTGGCACCAGGTATACAAATTCAATATAAAATAAAACACTTGAAGTTAATGTTAATGTCTATGATATTAGCTTTATTTAATAGACAATTTTATGCCATTAGTGTTTGAATATGACATCGGGCATATGCACGCCACGGCTAGCTCGAGTGAAGCGCAATTCTGAAGTCTTTCTTGAAAATGAGAATCAAACTGAATCATGTTTTCGGCAAATTCACCGAACCTACGGCGCGTATAATAGTCACGCGGTTTCAACTCTTGCACAAGCTGGATCTTATAAGCTTTTAAGCGAAGCTCTTTCCGGATGGGCAAAGCTCCAATTGCTTTGTTCTTTCTACTTTTTCTGTTCACACTGTTTGCCGTCTTTGGGGTGCGTATTATCCACTAGAGTGTACGTGGTGCGAAAACGATTCATCGTGTTCCGAGTAAGACGGACGATTATGTCGACCATGAAATGGATCTAGTGCACGATAAGTTTGGCGAACCGAACCATGGTTTTCAAATTAAGGTTGCACAATTTGCACGCCTTGTTCTGGCATTAGTCGTACTGACTACAAAGTAACTTTCAACTGTCAAATTGATAATTTGTAGAAACAGTGTTGCCACTTTAAAAAACTAAACCTATAAAAAAAACACCCTTTACTTATGTCACGCTCGGATACGAATTTATTTATTTATTTATTTATTTATAAAATTAACAATAAATTTAAATCTATTATTAATACAATTTTAAAGAGTACTAGCAACTAAGGCTTTCGGCTATTCGTATATATATATATCTTAAGTAGTAGTAATAGAGCTAAATTTATGTTTGTTTAAGTTTAAATTTTGTGAAGAAGAAGTAATTTGTTTATGAGATTAATATTTTCGAAATTTGGATCTTGAAGTCGTTCCAGTACGGTTAGCTGATTATTATTAGTTAGTTGAAGAGGGTTACTGGCTGAAAGATAACATGATCCTAAAACGTGAGATATCGTGATAGTGGTGTTACATTTCGGGCACATAGGGGGCGTTGCTTTTTTTAAAAGATATTCGTGAGTCAGTTGGATGTGTCCTAAGCGTAAACGAATGAAACTTATTATGTTCGCCTTAGAAATATTGGTAGGCAAGAAGAGACTGATTTTTTTGGTGTTAATGGTTTGATAGTGGTGCTTATATTGAGTCCACTTCAGTGTATGATGTTCTTTGATTTTATCAATTACTAGTCCGTTAAGATCCCTTCTGCTTGTGGATTGGAACATAAGTAATGGCCAAATATGACATAAATTTACAGCACGGTCAGCGAGTTCATTGCCTAGAATTCCAACGTGGCTTGGAACCCACATTAGCTTTATTTTCGTTGGAGTTTTTATTAGCGTGTCTCGGATTTTGACAATTGTTGTGTTATCATTGTTTATGTTGAGGACAGCTTTTACAACAAAAAGACTGTCAGTGCAGATCGTCCATTTGCCGAGCTTCTGCTGAAAAAATTGACGCTGCACCTGAAAGAATGCCTTGTATGATAATCGATCCATTGTGTGCTGTTACTGCGAATGAAGTGCTATCAGCGGTTTTCGAGCCATCTGTATATATAAACTTCCAGCCCTTTGAAGTAAAGTCACAGAAGATTTCTTGAAACATCTTCTTATATACCAGACTACAAGTATTGTTTTTGCGAAACTCGAGGAGATGCAGTATGATGGAAGACGAATTCAGGTACCAAAGTGGTGAAGATGGAGTGTATTTTGCAAATGGTTTAAATGGAATTTCCAAATTTTGTGCCGTTTTTATGGTGTTATGTATAGTAGAGGGGATTCTCTTTTGTCGTTTGTGTTTTAGATCTAGGGCTACATCTTTGTCGATAATTGAGTCCGTTTGAAAACATAATTTGGTCACCAACTTAAGTGACACTTCGAAATATCTTTCTTCAATGGATGATAGGCCAGCTTCAGCCAGGATGTTTTTGATGGGCGTTGTGGGGAAACCTGCTATGCTTCTTCTTGCTGCTTGGTGGTAGATGGGTTTTATAATGTTTTTTGTAGATTTAGGGCAAGAACCATAGATAACTAAAGCGTACTCTATCTTACTTAACACTAACATTCTAGTTAAATAACATAAAGTATTAATATGAGCGTTACTTTTTCTTAAGGACAAATACTTAATAATATTGAGCCTTGACGAAAGCACTTTTTTAAGAGATATACAGTGATTTTTTCAATTATACCTATTGTTTATTAGAAGCCCAAGAATAGTTAAATTGGATACATTTTCAATTGCTATGTTATTAACTGATAAATTAAAATTTTGACATTTTTTTTTGCGGCAAACGTGAAGCGTTTTACATTTTTCAATAGAAAGCTTGGAACCGGATATAGAAGACCATTTCGTTATTTCTTTTAATGAGTTAGAAAAAGTTTTTTTTGTTAGATTGAGGTCATTGTGTTTACATAAAATGTACGCGTCATCAGCGTATACACAGTGATCTAAATCTTTGTATTTGGATATTATACCACTTAACTCTTCAAAGGCGAAAGCGAAGAGAATTGCCGAAAGAGGCGAACCTTGAGGAATTCCATTTTGTAGGGGTAGGACTCTTGAGAAGGTATTTCCAATTTTCACGCAAAACTTTCTTTTGCTTAAGAACGATTAGTTTGATTAGTTTGAGCTAATCAATTTTTTGGACTCAGTGAACCAAAGGATACGGTTGGCTATTATTTTTTCTAAGATTTTAGATAAGCATGGCAGTAAAGAGATCGGACGGTAACTGTCAACCTTATCAATTTCCTTTTTTGGTTTATGGATTGGGACAATACAAGCTGTTTTCCAACTTTGAGGTAGGAGATCTTATCCCGCCCATGTGTTTTACCTTTCATTCTTAGTAAGCAGCTTTCGAGTTCCACCAAAGAAATATTTTTTTCTATATGTTTTGCAGCTAGAGTTGTTGCAGGTTTCGGGGCTAACGAAAATGATTCCGAAATCAACGATGAAGATTTGTCGAGCATTTTAACTGGAGATGAAATGTGCGTTCACTAAAAGCAAGAAGAAGTCTGCGCAAAAGCATAATAAGGCCGCGAATAACACAAAGAAAATTTAAAGTCTCCTCAATCTGCCGGCGCAATCATGACGACTGTAGCTTGGAATTCGCAAGAGTTTTATTGACAGAGTCCATATGGTATGGAATGGTTATACGAGAATAGGGGAAAGACCCTTCTGTATTACGACAAAATTGATCTGATATGCCCTTTTCTTCCTTTCTTACTTACGATAGCGTTACAATCGGGCTAATCTGGGATCTGGATCTCAACTAACAAGGGTCTCCAGCCAGCATTATCTTTAGCTACCTCTCTCCAGTTTCGCACGCTAAGTTGGTTGGTATTCCCTTCCACTTGCGTGAGCCACCTGTCGCAGTCTGCCTTTACTTTGCTATCCCTCGGGGCGGACTCGTAGACGTTTCGGACCGGAACATTGGTTTCCGGAACATTGGTGTCCGGAATATTGGTGTCCAGAACATTGGTGTCCGGAACATTACCCAGCTATCTCCGTTGTTGAACTTTCACTCTTTTAGCTAAGTCGATGCCGCTGTACAGCTCCTAGAGTTCGTCGTTGTATCACCCGAACATTTTCCTCTCAAAGCATTCAAGAGCACGCTCATCAATTTTTGATAAAGTCCATGCCTCTGCGCAATAGAGAAGGAATGGGATTATTAAGGTCTTACGAGTATATGGGGTAAATTTTGTTGCTCGAGATAGGGCTTTCCTAGTTAATTGCCCTCTTAGCCAAAATAAGCAGCAGTTGACAAGAGTTATTCTTCATTTGATCTCAACGCTGGTGTCGTAGTCAGAATTGAGAGCGGAGCCGATGTATACAAGGCCTTAACTCAAAGTTATATCTGTCAAGCGTGACGTTCTGTCCGAGACGTCGGTTTTAGATGCCCTTTATTCTTGACACCATATAAACTTGGTCTTGCTCTCATTGACCGTTAAACCCATCTTCGCCGCTTCGGTGTCAGTACCCGCGAAAGCGTCACGCGGCTTTCTTCCGATTATACCAATATCATCGGCGTATGCGAGTAATTGAACGGACTTTTGAAAATTGTGCCTCTTATGTTGGTGCATAAGTTTTGCACTATTTTGTCAAGAATAATGTTCAGAAAATCGCATGACAGCGCATCACCTTGCCTATATCTTTTTTTGACCTCAAAATTCTCGGTGAGTTCCCTACAGACCTTGGTGAAGCAACGTGCATTCTCCATCGTCATCCTACACAAACGGACGAGTTTGGCAGGGGTTGCAAAACTAAACATTACTCTGTTCAGCTCGCCTCTATAGATGGTGTCATACGTGGCCTTAAAATCGGTAAATAGGCGGTGTGTATTGATTTGGAGCTCATGGATTTTTTCCAAGATCTACTGTAATGTAAATATTTGGTCTATGTTGGACTTTCCTAGCCTGTAGTCACTTTGATATGGACCAATCAGGTTGTTGACGAATAGCTTCAGGCGTTCACATAATACGGCAGATATGATCTTGTGAGCGATGTTAAGAAGACGCAGTTCTTGAAGTTTCTTAAAGATCGGATAAATAATGCTGAGGTTCCATTCATCGAGTGAAAATTCCTCCGACCATATTTTACAGCGAGTTCGTGTATGCTCCTTACCAAGTCATCGGTTGCTGCTTTGAAGAGCTCGGCAGTCAGGCTGTCCGCTCTAGCAGCTTTGTTACATTTAAGTTTAGACGGTTATCTTCACTTCATCCGGGGACAGGTGAACGAAATTGTTGAATTGCATCGTCCACGTCAAAAGGTTCATTCTGCCTGTTAACGGTATTTGGTTCAGGCATCGCCGCTAAACAGACTACAGAAATGATCTTTCCAAAGCCACAGCTGGGATTACGACTCTACTGCTATGTTCCATTCGTCTCCGCAGGCTTCGGTTCGGAGTTTGAGTGCGTGGCGTATTTTTCTTTAACTTTCTGGTAAAACTTCCGAATCTCTCAATTTCAAAAACCGAGCGCTCCTCATGCTCCTTCTTCTTCCTCCTGAGTAGCCGGTGTTCGACTCTCCTCTTCTGCTCGTAGAGCTTGTGAGCAGCTCTAGCCCTTCTATGCAGCACCTCTTACTTAGCTGCATGTGGTTGCCGACACTCGTCGTCAAACCAGGGGTTGCGTAGTGGTGGCCGAGTGAAACCCAGCACATCAGAGGTGGCATCTTTAATGCCTTTTTGGCAATGTTACCACTTGTCTTCGATGCAGCATAAACTGGGTTTACTACATGCTTGCAAGCAGGAAAATAAACTGTTCCATTGAGCAAATCTCGGTTAGAATGTCCGTAACCAGCGGAACCCCTCAGGGGGTAGTCGTATCTCCACTCCTGTGGGTGGTGGTTATCAATGACATCTTCAAAAAGCTTAGTACAATGGGTATAAGTGCAAAGGCATACACAGATGACGTGGTCATAATAGTGCAGGGAAAGTATTTTAAGCGAGATTATAGATGTTGCCCTGAAGACGATCAGCACTTGGGCAAAAAGCTGTGGTCTCAATGCCAACCCCTCCAAATCGGAACTGTTTCTTTTTACCAGAAAGGTACAAGATAGCGCAATTCAAACTCCCAAAGCTCAACGGAGTGGAACTGTCCCTTTCGGACAGCGCGAAGTGTCTGGGTGTGATTTTGGGCAAACAACTGAATTTGGATCTTAATGTTGCGGAAAGAACTTAGAATGCTCTTTTTATCTGCAAAAGAACAGGAAAAATTCGTTGCTTAAAGCCTGCTATGGTGTACTGGCTGTATACGGTGGTGGTAATACCTACACTTACATACGGCGCACTAGTATAGTGGAAAGCAACAAACAAGAAAACGATTTACGGATAACTAATGGCGGTTCAAAGAACGGCTTCCATAGCCATTACGGGTGCGCTCCGTGCCACCCCTACGGCAGCATTAGACACCTTTCTGTACCTAACACCGCTTAATTTGCAGATCAAAAAACTTGCTGGCAACAATGCAATACGACGCACTAATCTGGGTTACTTCAAGAGCAGTAGTTTCGGACATGGCACGGTCCTAACGGAGCTACTGCCAGGCAATTCAATTCTAACGGATGAAATTCCTTCCAGGTTCTGGTATCTTCTCAAAGGACTCAGAACTAAGAGTGTCTGTAAGACTACCGGACGCAAGCAGTATCTTCCAATCAGAGGTTCTGGCTGTCCTCAGGGCGGCTGAGCTAATGCAGATGAGATCGGTATCCGAAAGAGATATCGCTATCTACATCGATAGCCAGGCCGCACTCAAGGCAATGGAATCAATGATATAGTCAGAGGCTGTCGCACAGTGCTCAAGGCACTATGCTGCCAGAACCGTTAAGAGTGTTCCGGATGCCAGGACACTGCGGTATTAAAGGAAATAAACAAGCGGACGAGCTTGCAAGAAAAGAAGGGATACTCAACATCAAACCATCCCTTTGCATAGTGAGGGGCACTATCGAGGAAAAAATCAAAAAGACTGCCAACCTAAGGTGGTGAAGTCTCGAAGGGCACAGGGTATCCAAGGCTCTTTGGCTGCTCTTTGACGGCAAAAGGTCTAGGAAGTTAATAAAATTAAACAGGGATAAGCTTAGGACAGTAATAGAAATTCTGACAGGACACTGTCTCCTGCGGCAACACGCAAAGAGACTCAAATGACTTCAAATTACTTAGGTATTTGCCATTCGAAGACAAATTCAATTGATTCCTAACCGAGGGCACTGCTCGTACGTCTTGTCCAAGAGCTCGTAGAAGCTATCTTTGGTGTCGTCATATTTCTCTTCTGTACATGCGTGTGCGCATATAATCATAATATTTTTTACTTTTGCTGTCGATAAAAAACGCCTCAATATCACAATAAATGTCCCAGTTTTTCATTCTCTGTTTTTTGCATTCCTTAGACGGAGGTAAGATCTGCTTTGCAGCAGTAAAGGACCGCCGCAAGTTGTTCTACTGTATGTGGCCTATTAAGGGACCTAACAGTACACGTACATATCCAAAGTTTGTTGTACTTCTTTCGTTTTCAAGGGTTGTCAACAGTAGGTCCGTCCGTATCATAGGCTTGTTGTTGGTTCGTAAGTATAGGTTTTTTTCATGGCCAAGCAGTTACCCGGCGGCACAACCCCGAACCTTGAGGGCCAGTTCCATTATAGAGACCCAAAGGACGAAAGGCTGGTTAGATCAAGGACAGTAACCTGTTCGTGGATGTGAGCGCTGCCGTTGTCCCATTAAGAGCTCATCTCTTTTCCAAGACCTTAATTTAGTCTCAGAAATCCTTACCGGCCTGAGCTCCAAATATGTCGGAGTAGCCGGGACAAGGTCTTATTTATTCATTTCTGAGTTTTACTTCAGTTCATAGGTGTTTTATAGATTTGCGAATGTGGCTTTAAAAAATGTAACCACCTATAGTCCGGCAGCCTTGCACGTACTGACTGTACGATCAGCGATTCTGACCGCTTTGATGTAAAAATTTACTTCGTTAGTTCGTAGGAAAATTCACATCAAAAAATTAAATTGGGGGTTGTGGATTCTGTGGGTCTTTCCGATTTTGCGATTTTTTCACAGCGAGAGGACAAATGACGCAGCGACAACGAATGAAAAAATGCCAAGCGTGAACAAGAGAAAAAAGAGGCTCAAACTGAGCGTTTATTGCTTTTTATACAATTCAATTGGTATAAATTTTAACGAAAGTTAACAATAATTAAATACAATAAATATGGCGGCTCGATATTCATAGGCGCCAAGTTTAAATGTTAACGAAATTTAGTACAATGAAGATTATCGATTTAATTCACAATTTACAATTCAATAAATATCATTGTTGTATGTTGTTGATAAAGTGCTCCAACATTCCGCCCCCTTTGAAAGGTCCCTTTCAAACAGGAAGGACAGCAAGCTTGCGAATTGGACGTCGTAAAACGCCTTTTGTCGTCCGGATGTCAGCAACTCTCACCTTGGCATCATTGCCTGGAATAGTTTTAATGACTCTACCAAGCAGCCACTTCTGGGGAGGAAGGTTATCGTCATGTACGATGACCATTGCGCCAGCTTCCAAATTTTGCTGAGGGGAGGACCACTTTGACCGTTGCTGAAGTTCGTTGACGTATTCGTTTGACCACCGCTTCCAGAAATGAGTTTTTACAGCGTTTATGCGACGCCATCTTTGCAGGTAGCTGATATCAGATACATCATCTGGTGCTTCGGGAATGGCCCTTAGTGCTGCTCCGATGAGAAGATGCCCAGGAGTTAAAGCTTCAAAATCGTTGGGATCGGTCGATAGTGAAGATATTGGCCGGGAATTCATCACGGCTTCAATCTCGACCAATGCTGTTGAAAGCTCTTCAAATGTCAGCTTAGCGTTGTGAAGACTTCGATATAGATGTCCCTTTGCAACCTTGACGGCGGCCTCCCAGAGCCCACCGAAATGTGGAGTCCTAGGTGGGATGAAATGAAAATTAATATTGTCATTAGAACAAAAGTGATTAATGATTTCAAAAGATTTTTGTTGAAACAACATTTTGCGGAATTCTTTAAGTTTTGAGTCCGCCCCTACAAAATTTGTAGCGTTATCACAAAAAATTGCATGTGGTAACCCTCGACGACCAATCATCCGCTTTAAAGCTGCAATGAATGCGTCTGCAGATAAATCTGATACGGCTTCAAGGTGGACAGCCTTTGATGTAAAGCAGACGAAAACTGCAACATACGTCTTGTAGGGAATCTTCCCACGAATCCTATAAAAAGTATAAATTGGTCCACAAAAATCCACACCACAACGAGAAAAAGGCCGAGACGAGATAAGTCTTTCAGCAGGTAGATCACCCATGACCTGTTGAAGTAGCTTCGGACGGTATCTTGTACAAGATACGCACTTTCTGACGACCTTCCTAGCAATATCTCTTGCGTTGACGATCCAGAATCGTTGTCTAATTAGTGCAACAAGAGTCTTGGGTCCTGCATGAAAATTTGATATGTGTACATCCCTAACCATTGATAGAACAAAGTTTGACTCCTTTGGAAGAAGAAATGGATGTTTCTGCTCCTCTGGAACGTTCGCATTCTTCAGTCGACCTCCTACCCTTAACAATTGAATTCCGTTGGACTCATCAATGAACGGGCTTAAACATTTGATAGCTCCTTTAGGTTGTTTCCCATGTTGGATTAGATCAATTTCATCAGCAAATGAATATGTTTGGATAATCCATACGATTTTATGGAGCGCAGAATCTAGTTCCATGGGGGTAAGAAATTTAACGTTTTCCACCGAACGTTTCCTCATCCTATTGACAATCCGTAATACGTACGCGAAAATGTGTATTGTCTTTCTATAAGAGCTATATTTATTTACGATATCCACTAAATACGGTGATTCTTCTGAATGTTTTTTACTAAGCAATGCGGTTTTTCTCTTTTCCAACGTAAGGAATTCCGAAGAAAGTTCTTCATTCAAGTGAAGTGGCCATTTTTCAGGGGGTTCTAACAAAAAAGAAGGTCCAGAAAACCATATCGAGTCCCTTAGGCCCTGAGTCGTACAGCCCCGTGAAACAATATCGGCAGGGTTTTCTTTTGTGGGAACATGTCTCCAGACGATATTCTGCGTATGTTCCTGAATTTCCGCTACTCGATTTCCTACGAATGTCGTGAGTTTTGAAGAATGCGTGGAAATCCAATGCAACACAATGCTAGAGTCTGTCCAAAAGAAGATTTTCGAGAACGATGTTTTGAAGATTGGTTCGATTTTCAACCACAATTTGGAGAGAAGGTGAGCACCACAAAGTTCTAATCGTGGGAGTTGTTTCCTTTTTGTCGGTGCAACTTTAGACTTTGCTACCAAAAGTTTGACACATATCGAACCTGAGGTATCAGTAGTTCTGATGTAAATGCAACATCCATATGCGTGCAGAGATGCGTCGCAAAATCCATGGATTTGTATTTCCTTCGTATTTGGAGATAGAACGAACCGTGGAACAGAAATGTTTTTGAGAGAATTTAAATCCAACATAAATTGAAGCCACTCTGTTTCAATATTATGCGGAACTGCCGCATCCCAGTCTAACTTTTCAATCCAGACCTTTTGGAGCAGGATTTTTGCAATAATGATTATTGGGCTTAGCAACCCCATTGGATCGAATAGAGCAGATGATACTGACAACATAGATCTTTTCGTACAACTGGTATATGTGCGATTGTTTTTGTAGCTAAACGAAAAATGGTCGTTTTTGGGATCCCAAGTGATTCGTTAGATTTGAGTCTGCTATATTTATATCTTTGTGTTTCGGATTCTGTTGTTCAACATCCAACCCATTGCTATACCACTTTGAAAGTTCAAGGCCTGCTGACTTCAAAATTGACACCACTTCCCTTTGTATCTGACGTAATTCATCGAGAGTGTCAGCTCCAGTGAGCATGTCATCGACGTAAAAGTCCGAGCGAATTATTTTGGATCCTAATTTTTTACTTTTAAATTTATCTGCAAGATACATAAGCGAGCGGATTGCCAGGAATGGCGCCGAAGTTGTACCATAGGTTACAGTATTCAGCTCGTAGGTTTGTATGGGTGACTGCTCGCTTTCCCTCCATAAAATATATTGATACCTACGATGAGAAGGATGCATTAGTATCTGTCTATACATTTTAACTATATCTGCAGTCAAGGCGTATCTATGAAAACGAAATCTCAGTAGAATGAGGAACAAATCGTCCTGAATGGTCGGACCTGTCATGAGGATTTCATTAAGGGATATCTGCGATGATGTCCGGCATGAGGCATCAAATACTACTCTTAGTTTAGTTGAAGTGCTTCCTGGTTTCAGAATTGCCTGATGAGGTAAGTAATAATGAGATTCTTTCAAGGTAGGGCTCTCTACTAAAGACATATGCCCTAGATCCTTATATTCCTGCAAAAATTTAACATATTCAGATTTTAGTGAAGGATCTTTGGAAAACCTGCGCTCCAACGATAGAAATCTCCTCAAAGCAATGTCGTAAGAATTTCCTATGCATCCGGGATCTTGCCTAAATGGGAGTTGAACCATTAGTCTTCCACTAGGTAGTTCTTCGATAGTTTTCCGAAAGTGCGTTTCACAATCTATATGTTCTTTTGTCAACTTTGACTTGCGTGCATCCACTGCTTCCAGCTCCCAAAACTTTTCGACAAATGCATCTAATAGGTCTTCCGATGAACTTAGACAGCACATCTGTTTTTCGGGTTGCAGCCGGTTTCTATATTTCCCAGATACAATCCATCCTAAATGTGTATTTTGCAGCGAGGGGAGTTCCGGTCCGAGCTTAATTTGACCTGCCAGAAGTAGTTCAAAGAACGTTTCAGCTCCAAGTAGCATGTCGATCGGCGATGGTACGTTAAAATGGTCATCTGCAAGTTCAATATTGTTGGGTAAGTTCCAGTCCTTTACCTTAAGTTCTGAATTAGGTTGATATCCTGTAATGGTTGGTGTAACTAGGAATTCCAAAGAAATTTCAAAATTATTGAGTCTTGAGCGGATGGTAGTTTGAGTAAGGAATTTAATCTTGGTTTCAGTTGATCCGATTCCAACTATATCCATATTTTTCCTTTGCCTATGTAAATTTAAGGAGTTGGCGAAGCGCTCCTTTATAAAATTGACTTGTGAACCTGAATCCAATAACACACGGCCCATTTGGAAACTTCCGAAGCCATCCTTGACCAAAATCAAAGCAGTCGCTAAAATCACCTGTGCTGTTTTAAAGGCGGATTCCTTCTCCAACGCAGAATGAGAAGCTGCAGAACTAGTAGATATTTGGATATTTCCCGAGGTTACTGTTGGCTGTTGTTGAATTCGATGCAGCAAAGTATGGTGTGGTTGCTTACATGTTCTACACCGATATGTTGATGGACATTTAGATACAGTGTGACCTTTACCCAAACAGTTTAAACAAAGGGATAGCTTCTTAACGTTTGCAAAACGATCTGATACAGAAAGTTTGCTAAAAGTGGAACAATTGCTAATTATATGGTCGGTTTCTTTACAAAATGCACACGATCTTTGCGTCACAGTCAAAGAAGTTTGTAGACGTTGATCAAAAGATGATCTGGTTTTATTTGGCCATTTCCTATAATGGTCCGAGCGCAGCTGCTGACCATCGCGTGCTTCCAGGTATTGGCATCGTTTATTTAAAACTTTAGCGCACGCATCCCAACTTGGAAGTGTCTTAAAGTCGCACTGTTCATCCCACTTGACTCGAGTTTCTTCGTCAACTTTGGACATCTTGATGTAAATAATTACAGCATTACATATGTCTGCATGAGTTCCAATTGACTGTAAAGATTCGAACAATGCAGAGACGTTGTCACATAAGCTACGTAAAAGCGATGCTGACGGCTTCGAAACCTTATGCAATTCAAAGAGTTGAGATATGTTTTCCAAAAATATTAGACAATCGTTATCGTAGCGATCTTTGAGCCGAGCAAGTGCTTTAGGGTAGTTAACTTCTGTGACCTGAAAAGCTTTTATTGTGCCGAGTGCTTGACCACTTAAGCAAGTGAGTAAATAATTAAACTTTTCGATTGTTGAAAGACTCGGGTCACTATCTACGAGTTTAGTATACGAGTTAATGAAGTTCTTAAATTCTGAATATTTTCCACTGAATCTAGGCAAGCTTAATTTTTGCAAATGGTTGACCGATTGTGGAACTGAGAATGTAGTTTCTAAAGTACTGTTTCTTACTGCACCTAGACCCGCTAGTATTTTCGTTTTTGTACAAATGTAAAGTTCTTCAAGTTCTCCTCTTGCCGTATCCGTAGGCGTTAAACGTTCAATTTGCGTTTGATATACTAAAAGTTGCTTAAAGTAGGATTCAACTATACCTAAGCGACATTCTAATTCTGTTGGTGACAATTCATCTTTGATACTATTTTTTATTCTGGTTATGCTTCCCTTGGTTGAAGAACGCATTTGCTTTAACTCCTCTATCGATGGTTCCGACATTTTATAATGAATTTATAATGAATTTGCCAAACTGCAGAAACCTGACGACCGTTAAATGATTTTTTTGCTCCAAGGTCTGTGAGCGATGAAAAATTAATGCGAAACTAAATAGCTATGAGATCGAAGATACAATCAACTAAAAGTATAGCGAAGCCCTTATATGACAATTTATAAATTTACAATAAACTCGAAATTGTAATAGCACTGTGCATGTACGAAGAATAAAACGATATTGTAAGATTAATGCCAAGAAGCTGCTACCTGATAGCTTCACACTGAAATTCCAATAAAAATCCGAATATTAATACTTCAAAAAATCCACTGATAACTGCTGTTAAATTATTAAAATCAAGTCCAATGATGATATGGTATGTGTCTGCGAGCTCTTGTTCTGCTGCGATATCAAACGAATCGGCCGATAAAGTTGCGATGTACAATGATGCTCAATTGTGTGGAACCTGTTGCCAAACGAATTTGCGAAACGTGTTCCTTACGAAAAAAATTGATGTTGATTGAGTTGTTTGTCTCCTGCAGAAACCGAAATAAAGCGATCGAGCGAAAGGGCGACAATTTGCCTGGATCATATAAAGATGTCTGTGCGTTTGAATGAGGAAGGAAACGACGATTTGAGTGGGCGAAAGGTATTTTGCGAAGGAGCGAAAATTATTTTGCTATGTTACGTGTGAACGAATGAGCTACTCGTATTTTACGAATGAGCGAAAGCTATTTTGCTAATGAGCGAAGAAAGCCAAATTAAAAAAAAATGTGTGGAATGTAAGAAACTGCGATATTAACTTTGTGGATTCTAATTTTGATCTTCTACCGACAATTTGCACGCATTAATATTATTGTGAAATATGCACTCGTATATCATGTTCAATGTTGTTTCAGCATTTTTTTTAAAAATCAATGTAATATAATTTAATGTAAACGATAAATGCATGCAGTATATCTCCTCGTATGTCGAATGTGCGTTTTGTGTAATTTTGATTTTAATTGACTGGATCGATATTATGCTGATATTAAAGTAGTTTCGGCCAACGTACATTCGCATAGATGAAGTGTTTCTTACGTACCTTTGCAGGGAGGATACTTAGCTTTCCCTGTACTTCGTAATCGATGGGACAATAAATGTCTTTTGGCTCTCCTTTCCTCTTCCTCCTTGGTGATGATGATTGGTGCTGGTGCTGGTGCTGGTGCTGGTGCTGGTACTGGTGCTGGTGCTGGTGCTGGTACTGATGCTGATGCTGGTTCTTCCAATGTGATTTTCGCCTTGCACTTTTTCCCGTATTAGCGTAAACCGATAACCGAACGCGACTCACTGTTTCACTGCCCACTGTTCTTTTTTTTTTTTTTTTTAATACGAGGGCGGGTCAATAAGTCAGTGACTTTTGGATTAAAACACAGATTTTTTGATAAAAAAATAATTTTATTTTTCAACGTAGTCTCCCTTGAGCTCTATACACTTTGTCCAACGCTTCTCCAATTTTTTTATCCCTTCCAAAAAAAATGATTTGTCGAGGTCCTCAAAATGACGAGATGACTTCATCATTGGAGTCAAATCTTTTTCCACCAAGCCATTTCTTCAGGTTTGGGAACAAGAAGTAGTCGCTCGGAGCCAAATCTGGAGAATAGGGTGGATGAGGGAGCAATTCATAGCCCAATTCATGGATTTTTGCCATGGCAACTGCACATGTGTGCACCCTTGCATTGTCTTGGTGGAAAAGAACTTTTTTCTTGGCCAAATGAGGTCGTTTTTTTTTTCAAATCGTCATTGAATCGGTCCAATAAGTTGGCATAATATTCCCCATTGATTGTTCTTCCCTTTTGAAGGTAGTCAATGTGGATTATCCCGCGTGCATCCCAAAAAACAGTCGCCATAACTTTATTGGGTGACAAACCCACCTTGGCCTTCTTTGGCGCCGATTCACCCTTAGAAACCCACTGTTTTGACTGTTGTTTGTTCTCTGGTGTGTTGTGATGGATCCATGTTTCGTCCACGGTTACAAAACGGCGCAAAAACTCCTCCATATTGCGATTAAACAACGCCAAACCTTCCTGTGAAGTTGTTACACGATTGCGTTTGTGGTCGACTGTGAGCAAACGCGGCACCCATCTTGCGGAAAGCTTTCTCATGCCCAAGTGATCATTCAAAATTGAAACCACTGAGCCATGCGAGATCCCTACGGCTTCCACAATCTCTCGCACTTTCAATCTTCGGTCGGCCAACACCATATCGTGAATTTTTTCGATTGTTTCGGGTGTAGAGACCTCAACTGGGCGTCCAGGACGTTCGGCATCTTCAGTGCTTGTACGGCCACAACGAAATTCAGTAAACCACTTTTTTACCATTGAAATCGATGGTGCAGAGTCCCCATAGTATTTATCAAGCTTAGCCTTGGTCTCGGTAATGGTTTTTTTTCGCAAGAAATAATGCTTAATAAGCACACGAAATTCACTTTTATCAGACAATTAGTGAGTAGTCTGATAAAAATAGCTGTCAAACACAAACTAACTGACGCAGCAAGTTTAAATTTTGACAGGAGTCAACTGACAGATGCCTGTTGACAGGAGCAGTGTTGCTGTTTCAGTAAAGAGGTCAGAAATTCAAAAATGCACGGAATTATTGACCCGCCCTCGTATGTTCACTTAGAGTTTTATAGAGTTTGTAAGTTGTTTTTTTTTTACACAACGAAACCGAATACCGATACAACTCGAAACTGAAAAGATTGCCTCACGTTTTGGCGCCAAAATGTACGATCAGCGATTCTGACCGCTTTGATGTAAAAATTTACTTTGTAAGTTCGTAGGAAAATTCACATCAAAAAATGAAATTGGGGGTTGTGGATTCTGTGGGTCTTTCCGATTTTGCGATTTTTTCACAGCGAGAGGACAAATGACGCAGCGACAACGAATGAAAAAATGCCAAGCGTGAACAGGAGAAAAAAGGAGGCTCAAACTGAGCGTTTATTGCTTTTTATACAATTCAATTGGTATAAATTTTAACGAAAGTTAACAATAATTAAATACAATAAATATGGCGGCTCGATATTCATAGGCGCCAAGTTTAAATGTTAACGAAATTTAGTACAATGAAGATTATCGATTTAATTCACAATTTACAATTCAATAAATATCATTGTTGTATGTTGTTGATAAAGTGCTCCAACACTGACTATATATTACTAATTTAAGTATGAAATTTCGTAAGGAGCTATTGTATTGTATTGTATTTTATTTATTTATTTATTTATTATTCTAGGTTCAATATGTAGAAGTATGGATTACATAAATTCAAAAAATAGTAAATTTAAAAATAAAAAGCCATAAATTCAAAAGAATACCCAGAAATATAAATAAAAGGAACAGTCTGTAGACAAGCGAGTGTCCCATCAAAAATTCAAAATCAAATATACATATAATTCTAAAATGAGCGTGGGGGAAGGAGAAAAAAGGATGTTTAAAAGTCGTTCAAATACTTTTTCAGAACGTTAATATGATCGAACCAGTTTAATTTGCTATCCAAGATCACTCCAAGATACTTAAAGGATTGAACACAATCTATTTTAAAACAATGATTGGAGCAAGTTTCACTAGAATTAAATGTACTGGTGCTCGATGCAGTAAAACAGTCAGAAGCGTGATAAAAAGGATTACAGTCAAGCAGAGTAGAAGACCCTGATAAATTGAAATACATCACTTTAGTCTTATTACTCAAAATCATACGATGCTGAGCAAACCAGCGTCTCAAAAGATCCAAGTCAAAGTTAATGTCAACTGTTAAGTTAAGTGGATATTTACTTGCGTAGGAAAAGGCTATGTCATTAGGAAAAGCTGTCGAGTAACCTTTAAATTTATGGAAAAAGATGGAGTTAACAAAAATTAAAAAAAGTAATGGTCCAAGGACTGACCCTTGTGGTACACCTACCTTTAAGTTACGTAGCACACTGTATTCTCCTTTAATTTTAACATGCTGTTTTCTATCAGACAAATAAGAAGCAAACCAATGGTACAAAAAACCAGAAATCCTGCTCTATAAAGCTTACTCAACAGAATGTGAGGATCTACTAGATCAAACGCTTTAGTTAGATTAACAAAAAGGGCAGTATTGATGAAACTTTGGTTGATACCATCATAGACCTCACTACATAACTTTAAAAGTGCGTCTTCAGTAGATCTGCCAGCTCGAAATCCAAACTGACAATCACTAAAAAATCGTTGTTTGTTTAAAAAATCTAGAAATCTTCTTTTCATGGCTTTTTCAAATATCTTGGAGCAAACGGACAAAAGAGAGATCGGAACAAGGGTTGGATTTTTTATGGAGCGGAATAACTTCAGCAATTTTAAGTGCATCAGGAAAAACTCCTCCGAAAACGCTTTTGTTAAAAATGTGAGCTAGCACATCCACAATATAAAATGCTATCCTTTTTTAGAATAACATTAGAGCAACCATCGGTTATAGTATAACAGTGTTGGAGTCTTTTAATGAATTAATAATTTTATATAATTCACTTGAAGAAATGGGATTAAAACAACAGCTTTCACTAAAAAAGGTATTGCTTACTAGTCCCTCGTTAGCAATAGTAGGATTGTTTTTATCAAATAAGGACTGAAATGAATAAAATTTGGAAACTTCAAAGTAAAAAAAACAATATTTTCATAATTCATGTAAATTTTTTTTATTTGCTTTGAAACTCTGTTTTTATTAAATTCATTCACAATAACAAAAAATAAAAACAATTATTTGGGTTCCCATTCTTTCCTCAACTTCTTTCGAATATCCTTCATAAGTTTGGTGACAGTTACATCCGTGATCTTTTTGGACGCTCTTTTCCATTTAGCACTAAAATCTTTTACGTCCTTTGCACACTGCTCACTTTTCTTCAATTTAGCTTTGACGAAAGCCCAATACCTTTCAATGGGATGGCACTGTGGCACATTGGGTGAATTCATGTCTTTTGGGACAAAGTCGACATTTTTACCAACAAGAAAGCTCAACGTCGCATGAGCATAGTGAGCTGAAGCTAAATCTGGCCAAAATATTGTTGAACCCTCGTGTTTGTTTAAGAAAGGAATCAACCGTTTTTTTATGCACTCGTTAATGTACACTTCTCCGTTAATGGTTGCCGTTGTAATAAATGATGAGCTCCTGTGTCCACATTGGCAAATGGCCTGCCAAACGAGATATTTTGACCCGAATTTTTCCATCCCAATTGATGTTGTTGATTGCGGAAGAATCTCAGCTTCATACAAGCTGTAAAACTGCGCACCTGGAAGAGTAGTAAAGTCGGCTTTGACATAAGTTTCGTCATCCAAAACTAAGCACGCTTTCTTGTTGCCGATCAACTCGTAAAGCTTTCGGGCTCGTGTTTTTATGACTTTTTTTGCTTTTCAGTAACTTTTGGTATATTTTGTTTTTTTTTCGTGTTTTTAGACCGTTACGTTTTTTAGATCTTTGTACCATTATTTGGTTGGTATTACATTTCCGAGCAACATCTCTGGATGACATATTCCGGTTTTTTACGATGGTACCCACTATTTTCCTGTTCAAATTTGTATCATGTGCTCCACTTTTAGCTCCACTTTTCTGTTTTCGCTTAACTGTCAACGTCTTCAAATATCGTTTAATAACAGAATCCACTGTACTGGGCGCTATGTTTAAATTTTTTGCGATGAAATGGTTTGGACGCGAAGTATTTTCGAGCCATTTGTCGATGATCTTTTTACGGCGTTCCTCTTGACTCATATTTTATAAATATTTTAAACCGCACCGAACTACTCGTAAAATGAATAACAAATTGAAACTAGAGAATATACAGGCTAATTTGGGTACAAAATGGGATTGAAATTTACAGATTTTATTCGTTTCAATCCTTACTTCAGTAACTAAATTATTAGCTGTGGAAACAAAAAACTCATTGAAGTGATTAGGAACTTCAGTCGGATCCGAAACTGTCAAATCATCCACTGTCACAATTAATGGTTTGTCTTCAGACTTTGCGATTTAAAATTTTGTTGACTACGCTCCATATTCCTTTAAAATTTGCTTGGTTTTTTTCGAGTTCAGACAAATAATAATTTTCCTTAAATGTCTTTATCTCAACTGAGATCTCTTTACATAAGCTTTTGAAAGAAGTTTTGAATGCACTATTGAAAAGGTATTTCTTACATTTAAGTCCCAATTTATTTTTCTTGTTTATTTTTTCTTAGCAAAGGTCCAGATATCCACTCTTTTAAACATCTAGATTTGTGATCAGAAGTATTTAAATTAAGAGTACAACAGTCAAGTAAAATCCCTAATTTGTGTAAAAAGTTATCAAAAGCTACATATAGAAGGGCAATTTTCGTTATAGACATCCGGCCAATATTCAAAGCGAAGAAGGAAGTTGAGCCTATCGAAATCAACTTTTTTAAAAGGTTTGCTAGTAATTGATTTATTGCTTTCATTAATAATGTCTAAATAGTGAAGACTTATCATGCAATGATCGGTGATACTGAAATCAGCTAAAGAGCTCACAAGACCACAACTACGAGATCTACCACTTCTATAAAAGATATGCTCAATGCATGTACTAGAGGTACCACATATGTGCGTTGGCTTATCAATACAACAATTAAAACCATTAGCAGCCAGTAACATTAGGTAACTACATATTCACAAAATTAGTCTTAGAGAGGAGATCAATGTTAATATCACCCAGGAAAATTAAGTGTTTGGATTTTTCATTCACGAGTAATTCATTAAGTTCATCAAGGAAAACATCTCTATTACTATCATGCAGCCTATAGGCACCAACAAAGACAGTTTTTTCATCTTTTAAATAAAAATAAATTTTTTATAATATGCGCAGATTGCAGATTAAAGTTAGAAACTTCTGAATTATTGTATATGTATATTTTTGGTAAAAATACCGACACCAACAGACGAATGAGAATTATTGCAACAGCAAAAAAGGCAGAACCCGGGATTTTATAATCGTCTTTTTCACTATCGAAAATCCAAATTTCGGAAACAAAAATAAAGTCAGGCTTATAGTATTTGAACACGACTCAATGTGCAGTACCAATAAATCAAAATTAGCGCGAAGACTACGAATATTTTGGTGAACTATAAAAAAGCTATCTCAGAATTCATGGTTATTTTGAAAAATACTTTGCAAAATATCTTTATCAAAGCTACAAGACGAAACAATATTAATTTCAGGATCAAGATTGTTTAAGTTATCAAAATGCATTTGATTAAAGATTTCTTAAGTCATCTATACAATTAATTTTAATAACTTTATCACCTTCTGATTTTCTCATAAACAGTTCTGAATTATTGAACCATAAATTATTTTTATTTCCTTCGCAACTTTCCGAAATTCCCTGGTGTGAAAAGATAAACTATGGTTTATATAGATACAATTGATGTTGTAATCGTTTCCAAACAATTTAGCTGTCAAGCGCCTTTTACTATATATATGAACAAAACTTAATACAAAGAATATCAGCTGATTCAGTGCAAGTAGTTATGTAAATGTTGTCAATTTGATCTACGAGTATATTACTATTTACATCCAGTCCATCCGAGAACAGCTTGAGAGCTTTGTCTAAAGCATTAGAGTTAGTTAGATCAGGTACTCCTACTATTTCTACAGCGTTCCGTCTCTGATTTTGCTAAAGCGAATTCCTGATCCTCCATTTATTGCCGACTTGAGTTCTTCATCATCCGAAAATCTTTTTCCACGAAGACATTTTTTCAAATCCGGAAACAGGAAATAATCTCTAGGGGCAAGGTCTGGACTATAGGGTGGGTGTTGGATTTCTTCGAAACCACAATCTCGCGCAGCGGCCTTGGAAACTCGCGACGTGTGAACAGGAGCGTTGTCATGAAGAAGCAACACACCCGCTGCGAGTTTACCCCGTCTTTTCTTTCTAATTTCCTCCCGCAAATTATGCAAAGTGGAAGCGTAGGATGTGGCGTTGATGGTTTCACCTTTTTTTTTGTACTCAATGAGCAAGATTCCCTTTGAGTCCCAAAAAACTGTGGCCATGAGCTTTCGGGCAGACGGAGTGACTTTGAACTTCTTCGGGGGGTCTGTTCCTTTTTTATGCCACTGCATGGACTCTTGTTTGCTTTCAGGGTCATAGTGGTGGACCCATGTTTCGTCCCCAGTAACAATTCGATCCATAACACCGTCCGCGTTCTCACTACACATCTCCAAAAGCTCTCTACAGCATGCGATTCTCACTTTTTTCTGAGGCGCTGTGAGCATTCGTGGCACCCACCTTGCACTGACCTTTGAAAGGTTAAGATGGTCATGAAGAATGGTGTGAGTGGTACCAATTGAAAGCTTGGTGATCTCTGCCATCATTTTCACCTTTATTCGGGCATCCTCAAGAACAAGTTTTTCGACTTCTTTGATGCTTTCTCCCGTACAAGCAGTAGCCGGGGCGCCGGAGTAGGGGTCGTCTTCAATGCTCTCTCTGCCTCTCTTGAACTCACTTGACCACTTTTGCACAGTTGATAATGAAGGTGCAGAACCCTGGTAAACAGCCACCATCTCTTCATGAATAGTTTTTTGACTTTTTGCTTGCTTAGTGAGAAATTTAATTACAGCGCGATGCTCAATTTTCACCATCATCGTCTCAGTTGCCATTATGATTCTGTTTAACTAGAGATAAAACGCGAATTAATAATCACATTTATATGAACATTTACATGAATGCACTAAAATAATAGTATTACTTGATAAATAAGTCAATTTATATATACAACCACAGCTTCACCCCGATATCGAGAATATGTTGAACGCCCCTCGTACGTAAGAGCAGCTGCAGAGTTGGTGGTGATAGGAACAGTAGTAGCGGACAGTGGAGAGATGATTCCTGATCTACGACGAAGAGATGTATAGGAAGGGCAGCGGAATGGAAGACGGTTTTTTCCATATATTCTACGTCAATATCAAGAATATTAACAAAAGCAGCGTGAAATAATTTTGCACAATCGCCACAAGTTAACTTGGAAACAGATCTATCCACTTTACTATGACAAATTACGCAAATGCAAGGCATTTTTTTTGTATTTAAATTATTTTTGATAAACTTTGAATAATTTAACTCAACAACTCGTTAAATTCCGATGTGCACCCCACGACTCTCATTCCATTTTCCAACGATGCAGATCTTAACGTGGCGATGAAAGCTAATTTTTTGAGCGCGTAAAGGGAACATTTTATGCAGGATTTTATTGAAAAATAAAAATGATGCCACACAGCTGTGCCGATTTTTTAAGATTTTTTTTTTTTAATCTAAGTAAGGAATCCGACGTCTAAGAATCAGAGTTCGTTCGATTTTAGTTAATTGTGTTCAGAAGGTTAGATGCACGCCTGACATCGGTCGGCAAGTGACATATTTCCTTAACCATTAGTTGAACTGAATAAGGAGGTATTGATTTGTGGATCTTAGTGAAGGTATGATTGTTATCGACTGCTGCGTAGACTGGGTTCGAATCGGGTTAACTCTGATAGAATTTTTTTCAATGTCACCGAAAGTGAAGTCTTCTGCCTGTGAAGTCTCTCACTCTGACGTTCTAAGATACAATTTTGAGACGGTGATCTGCGCAGCGTCTATCCAAAAGGAAACTCCTTGGTTGGTATGCGTAGTAAAAACTGAAAGTTTAGAATATGAATGGCTTATCGACGCAAAGGCTACAACCGATTTCTCATCAGGAGTTCCCATCCGATCGTATTTAATGTTTCCCTGCTATTTTCATGCTGCGTTTTGATATGGTAGAAGTGATTATTATAACCTAGCACTCATAAATTAATACGAGCGAGGCATCATGAATGTTGTATTTCTTCAAGAAATAGCTGCGACCATTATAAACAAACTCATCAATTAAAGTTTTAGGCTAATACAGGGTGACTTACTCGAACCATAACTTTTTAAAATGCTATAATTTTTTTATTTTTTGATAAATTTTATTGTGCCAAAGCAAAAAATGTTGGAAAATACATTAATTTTGAAACCGTATCAGTAGTTTTCAATGTGTCAACCTTTGGCCCATTCCCGGCTAAGTGCTTGTTTGAGGTGGTCCAAACTTTAGTATTTTTTAGTGCCAACCTTCGCCTTCAAAATACCCCAGACAGAGAAATCCAACGAATTTGCATCCGGAGAATTTGCAATCCATTGTGTCGAAGAAATGAAGTGTGGAACATTGTTTTTTAACCAATCTTGGTTGACGCGCGCTTTGTGAGACGGTGCCGAGTCTTGTTGAAATGTCCACGGTCTCCGATCGAAATGATTGTCTGCCCAAGGCTACAATACTGCCTCTAAGATAGTTTCACGGTATACGATCGCATTTATTTTTGACGCCACGGTCTAAAAATACGAGCGGAGAGCGACCATCGGAGGTTATGGCGGCCCAAACCATCACCATCGGTGCTCCCTGCTTTCTGGTGGCCGTCTGAAGGTGTAAATTTTCGAACGACCTCTCTGGCAAGTAAATTCGGTCATTTTGTTTGTTGGCATATTGCTCGAGAACAAATGGCGACTCTTTCGTGCAAGCGGAGCAACTCCTTCGCTCTTTCGATTTTAACTTTTTTCTGTTGCGGTGTAAGATCGTGTGCTTTTTGGAACTTCAATGGCTTGAGCCCAAGCTCATTTTTCAGTATGTGTTGCATCCGTTCCAACGATATGTTTTCTTCCATTTCGATGCGGATTTCGCTCAATTCGAGCCTTCACTTTCCGAACCATTTCTGCCGTTGTTGCTGTTTTTTAATGACCACCTCCATGTCGTTTTGCAACGCTTCCAGTATCACGGCTCTAACGATAGCTAGTTGTGTTTTCCAATCACACTATCACGTTTGAATTTCATCGCAGATAAAAATTTCTCAACACAACTGAGACGCAAATCGTTTAAAAGGCTTGTAAATAATAAAATTATCTGTCATGTATCAAAATTTGAGCTCACTGTCATGAACGGTTTGGAAATTATAGCAGTCTGAAGTTGGTTGCAGTTGCAGTCATTCAGGGTGTAGAGTCAGTTCTTTAGGAATTATATCCGTAGTCAGTTCATCTGATATCATTTTTAGTGTGGTCCCATTCTGACTGTGACTATGCAGACACAAAGAGACAACTCTTTCCACCCAGTAGTCCTTTCAAACTGAATCGCTTAATATCCATTCGTCTTCACTTGAGGACTGTAAGTCACTTGATGTAGCCCTTTTAAGTACTGCACCTTATTTGAATATACATATGTACTTGTATTTGTCACGGTTAACAACTATGTCTGGCGGAAATTCGTTGTATGATGTTTTGGCAATAAATTATGTGTCATCTACGTACGCTGATATTTAGACAGACTTTTAAAAATTGAATATTTTATATTCGCCTTTGAGTTTCAACGAATTCATTCAAATTAAATGTTTCGAAAACAACACGACGGTGCTTAGCCTTGTGTGAAAATTTTTTTTTATATAGGTGGCTGCCTATTATATACACACTCGTATATTAATCATCATTCCACACATTCGGATGAGTTTAGCAAAAACGCAGAAGAACGCAATTATGTCTAAAATTCACGACTAAAAAACCTAAATGAACTTGACTTTTATATTTTAATACTTCAGGACTCTAGTTCGCAATTCAAATATAGTATACTCGATATGACCGAAGACATCACAACGAATGAATCTATATAACAGTTCTGATGAGTTTTGAAGTTGAACAGTCTTCCAGACTTTGTCAGACAGCTTTTGCTTTATTTCCTGCTCTCAGGCAACACGATGCTCCTTAGGCAAGACGTTTCCTCGGCTTGGTGTCTAGCACTATTAAGTCCCGTGAAAGTGTTGAAAAGGCCAAAACTCTGCTTTAAGTTTCGGATTATCCATCGAAGTTTCGGAATGAGTGGATATGCAGTGTAATCTAGATATTTTAGAAAAGCCGACACTGTCGATTTCCTCTGCCTCAGCGTGAATACCTTGTATCGATCAAAGAACTGATGACAGAATGTACTTAGTCGTTTCCACCTTAATTCGTTTTTTTTTTTCTGTCGTAACAGAGAACTCAAAAAATGAACTAGTCCATTGTATGTATGCATGTTATGTTCCTTTTACTGAAATTGTTCAAACTTTCGAAAAAAAATTAGCAAGCGCTGCAGTGATAAGGTGCCTATGGTACACCACACAACACATCAGCCGCGAGTACTTACAGTCTCATGCGAGCGTAAACTGAATATTCACGGAGGAAGTCATCACTTTCACGCAAACGTCGTAGGATGTTGCTTATAAGGACCTACATAAGTCCTTAGTAAAAGCGCAGTGCTCCGTCACGACGCCCGCAAAGCATCCTGTAGTCTTTCCTACTGAGCGACCGCCGGAAAGACACTGATCTCTCAGAAACATCGTTTGGTCTGCCCGCAACTTAGAGGTCTGCCCGCAACTTAGAGGTCTGCCCGCAACTTAGAGGTCTGCCCGCAACTTAAAGGTCTGCCAGGCCCAACTGTCAAGGGAAGCGCTAACCGAGAACGTAGACAGACCAAATGTAGGTTTGGGTCCTGATAAACTCTTCTCTAAACCTTGCTTTGCAAGTTCATCTGCGATTTCATTTCCCGTGATCTCATTGTGACCTGGGACCCAGAGAGGCATCCCATGAAATAATATCATAAAAAATATCAAGGGGAGGTAGATTAATGAGCGCGTCAAGAACAGAGCCAGGTATGCTATGGAAAGCCTCCACGTAGCCAAGACAGACCGTCGATCACGTTTAGCTTTAGAGCAGATAGTCACTGGACACGACACAACAGATAATGGATCTACATCATCAGTCATCAGCATATGCATTCAGATCGTTAAACAGTAACTCGACCAACATGCAGCAGTGGAGACAGAATACCGCCTTGTGACGAACCCATGTTTAGCCGCGCCATCATATGTTGGGCGCAGTCAACACTTAGGTAGATGAAAATACCCAGCGCGTACTCACACTCCATGTTCCATCTTAAAAAGCGGATCCATCCGCAAAATAGTTTATCGTACATGGAGCTCGACTATTCACTCCATACTCCTTAACATGAATGAGGTTAGACTGATAGATCTGGAGGTTTTAGTGAGCGCATAGTTATTTTTCCCGACTTTCGGTATAAAGAATACTCTCATTATTCGCGCTGATTTCAGTTTGTATGTCAGTGCCAGGCTAGGAGTGAAGATCCTCTTCAGAGTTACTAGCCGCTGGTCTATACCTTTTTCTAGCATAACTGGGTATATGCCATCAGTACCAGGCGACTTAAAATCATCGGAAGAAGCAACAGCATATTTGATGGCTTCATCCGTCACGACAACCGATAACAGATACGCCCTACGGCAGCTCAATTAGCTGGTTCTGATTAGGTTCTGATTAAGTGGGTCTAAAGCATAAGACAGACGGGCTCTGCTTTCGACCAGTGTAAGTACTATCAGATTCTCTGATTGATTTCAACATGGTTGATTTTGAATTGTTGGGGACTTTCACCTATCGAGACTTGCCACATTACTCAGAAAAGTGCCATTAAAGACTCGCTGTGCTCGTCCAATCACATCAATGTCATGCTCGTGCCCAAGTATTTCTGCAAACTTAAAGAGGATCGTGCCTCCTTTGTTGGTCAGTGAGTTTTGAACGATTCTTTCTAGGAACATGAACTAATACGCAGGCATTATCAGCAATGAATTGCTTTTCGCGGGATATTGCTTAGAGCTGTCCTCAGTAAGCTCATTGGTTATATCATATATGTTGTTGCATCGGCTTGCCGAATTTCCAGCCCATGCAGCTAAGCCGTTGGTGTGTTTATGCTTGTCGCATCTAATATAAAGTCAAACTCAGATGTTTCTTCTTATCTCTGGAATGCGCTCTGTGATTTGTCGAAATCGTTCAGATGTGTGGTTTTTCTTGTCTTTGAAATGTTAATTATTTATGTGTATAGCACAAAGGCAGTTGACATTGTAGAAACCGGCAAATCATTGCCGTCCGATTGTGTATATCCATGCCATGCTTGAGGGCGCATTTTTCATTCCCTGCATTGACATTGAAATATTCCATAGTGACGATGCCGCTATAAGACGTTAAATGGTAGACGACAAGTATTGTAGTTGATCGTAAGAGTAACACTGAATGTTCTTTCTGGAATTTGAAATTTAAGCTTGATGTTCGCATTATCTTTTCAATAAATTGCACATATCCAGTTGGATTGATAAAATAGTGTAAGATCTCATGAACTCCCTCTCAAGATAATTCACGTTCCAGAATACGATCGTTCTCCATACTCGATAACCAAAGGTCGTTGACAGAGCATCATTCCGTATCTAAGTCATTGATCTCTATTGTCTAAGTTTGCCACAATCTAATCAACGAATTAAAGGTCCGCTTCCGTGCAATTTGTTTCAAATTCTTAAATTAGATTTTTTTTTTTTTTCATTGCATATTAAAACTAATTTTCGTGTGAAAACATTAGTAGCCAATACATTTTCCATTTTGTACAGCCCTTAGAACTCCAGTTAAATAAAAATCAATTCCCTCCACATATTAAACACTCAAAAACCTTAACGAACTAAAATGATAACCACAGAACGAGCCCAGTCATATTGCAACCCTTTAACACATTTTATACACTTTGAATAGCACGCAAAACTTTAGATACAATTTTACCCCTTTTTTTCTGCTGTTCATTCGTTCAAACTTTTTGGCCAAAAAAAGGTGCAATTTTTTTTTACATAGACTGAAGGATACCAAAAAAAAAACGAATAATAAACCTTCATCATCCTGCCACAACTTAAAAAAAAAAAAAATGGTTTACTTACACATCTAGATCCCGTTTCTCGTTGTAAGTTCGTATGCAAAAGTGTCAAAAGACAACGAAAAAGTTGTGGAAAAAATCGCCCAAAACTAACACAGTGGTATCCTATTTCCTATTTCAATCGCCATCATAGTGGGCACAACATCCGAATACTTAGAAAACAGCCTGCAATCCATATACGAGTGCTCCTTCTTCCCACCAACCTCATTTCCGAGGCCCACAAAAAAAGATAAAAATTATACAAATAAAAAATAACTGGGATCTCTTCCCAAATAGAAGGGTTGGACGACGACGTATTGATGTTTTGTTGATGCATACCTACACAAGTACATTCTACTTAACTCGGAGTACTGCTAAAAAAAAGTGTGGTCGCCTAACTATTGGCAAATGAGGATCTGAAAGCTTTTTTTTCATAACCCCATAGGATGCTAGAAGAGAAAAAATCTGTCCAAAACTCCAAACTGTTTCCTATGACTCTGTTCTGTCCTCTATGTGTATGTGTGTTAAACGAAAAAAAAAAATAATAATAAAACATTTTTTTCTACCATCCTCTCTCTCGTTGGCTCTTTCTATCTCGTGTCAAAGCTTTGGCGGCGCAAAGTAGTAAAAAATCCAGAAGAGTGTAAAATAAAAAATAAACAAAAAAAATCTAAAAGCGAGAAAAAATCCCGAAAAAAGTGTACAACTACAACTACACCCGATAAAACTCCCTTCCTCGACTAACTACAGTCAGGTGGCGCTACAACCACGCCACTGTGTTTCACACGGTCGCTGTATAGCAGTGCTGGCGGCAGTGGTGGAGTACCATATTCAAAAAAAAAAAAAAAAAACAACACGCGACAGCCCCATTTTCCTACTAGTACTCAACTAGACACAGACATCCTGTTATCTGGACATCTGAAAAGTGGGTCGTCAGAGAAATGATCTCCTCTTTGGCGCTCTGACCAAGTCTGTTTCTAAGAAACCGGTCTTGGGCCTGCAAGTTGTTGACATTTCGTCTACATTGATTGCTGTTAACGATGCGATGTAGTCGCTTTTGTTTTCTTTCAAATTTGATCCTGAGTAGTTATTTCTAACACATTCCAATCCGCGCCTACATCTGCATATGGTATGCATACACATTCCAATTCACATTCGCAGCCCCATTCACACTCCGCTCTACGCCAATGATTGGGTTAACGCATTTTTACTTCCGGCTTAGCGCACACCCACACAAATGTCGATGGTGCCTGCATATTAGCAGCATCGTCGTCATAATCATCATCGGCACATCCACACGCAATGTGTTGTGCTCCCTTGTACTGGTACACGCTGATGTTATTTAGCGTGAGAATACAAACAAAAAAAAAATCGAAAAAAAAGACGAGGAAAACGAAAAAAAACTTAAAAAACAGAACAAACCGCTTTGGCTTTTTTCGTTTTTTTGGGCGGGAGAATTTTTTCGAAAAGCTCAAATCGTGATGAGTCTCTAAAAATGTGTATGTACGAATAGATGGATGGAAAGGATTCGGTCATGTAGCGGAAACGGGGGGTGGTGTACTGGGAATTGAAGTGGGGTTTTCCGGAAGGGACGGTCAAAAAACACGACGAAGGACGACGCACATGGCATATAGACAGATAGATGGCATCGACATAGAGTGCAAGCTCATTTTTTTCCGTTTTTTTTAGGACTTGTTTGGTCTATATAGTCAAAGCGTAGTCAGAGTCAGAGTCAGTGTTGGGGATGGAAAAAAGGATGTTGAGTATAATGTACAATAGAACGAATGCGGCCATAGATATAGAAATTGGGTAACAAAGGGTTGCCACATACCATGAATGAGAAATTTAGAATTCTTATTGCCGTTGTATGAAATTTGTGTGTGGTTTAAGGCCGCAAACATTTTAAATAATGTTTTGTGGAGATTTGATTATTGAATAGTGAGAGTAAAATCGGGAAATGACATAGGTATTTTGGCAGGATTTTAATGAGCTATCAAATGGAATATTTATTGAGGAAATGCTTTCATCGGTGCGAACTACGAATAGGCACGAAGATATTCTAAGCTCGTGTAAATCACACGATCTTAATATGCTAAATACGTTATTTGATTAAATACTACATCGGTGGACACCAAACGCAGATAAATAACCACCTGTGCTGGAACAACACGAAACGACGAATAAAAAATCTAAAGTTAGGCGACCCACTACGAGTAGCAACTCATCACCGACTTCTGCTCACAGAATTGTTCGTGAAAAAAAAAAAACAGAAAATAACCAACGAATGCCGGCTTCAGTAGAAAAAATAAACTGTCACAATTTAAACAAGAATAGAAGCCAGCTCTGGACGCTAAATTTTGCGAGAATGGCTTTAAAGCGCCATAAACCATAGAGAACCAATGTGAAACAACTTTGAAGACAAATGTGAGAGTATTTCAAAAGGCAGGGAAAGCTTACGGGAAACATTGAGATGTGCAATATATAGTCTATAATGGTTATAAGAAACTCGCTTATAAGAAATAATTGCTTATAAGAAACTTAAATAAAAGCACCATGCACTTTTCTATATATCTCTGTACAAAATATAACGAATATAAGAAAAACGCTTATAAGAAATAAACGGATAAAAGAAAGATTTTCCTAAAACCAACATGCCTAATTGCATACAATAAAAATCGCTTATAAGAAAATTGTCAAGTTTTTGTCATGAGTGTACGTTTTAATTACACAATGTTCCTACAAATGTGGTATGAACAGTCCCTAAAAAATGAAAGATCAATTTAAAGTGTACTCTGACACTTGACAGCGATAAAAAAATAAACAGTGTAATTTTGTGGCAGTTTCGTGTTCAGTGCTTGTTTGCTTTGGCGTTTTAGTGTAAAAAAGTGTAGAAAAATGTCAACAAAACGAAATATGTGATCATTAAAAACAAAAATTGAAATCTTAGATGAATCTCGAAGTGGCAAAGCAAGGCAACAAATATCCAAAGAATACAACATTCCTCGAAGTACGCTTTCTAAAGATCTGAAAAACTCAGAAGAAATTGAGTCCAAAAAATTCACGTATAAGAATTTAAAGGTCAAAAGACACCGTAAGCCTAAACACGAAAACTTAAAAAAAGCGATGACCAAATGGTTCGAACAAATGACTAAACAAAATGCAATTATCACGGGGCAATCTCTTATGGAAAAAGCTGAACAGTTTACCGTACAATTGGAAATTCCAGGCTTCAAACCCAACCCTGGTTGGCTTCAAAGGTGGAAGAAAAATGAAGATATCCATTTCAGAAAGCTGCTCAGAGAGGCTTCTTCTGGCGATTCTGTAGCATCAAATCAGTTCAAAGAAAACACCCTCCCTCTTTGATGCAAAAAATATGCGCTGGATGACATTTACAACGCAGATGAAACCGGTCTTATGTAAATAAAGTAATCAATGGTCTTAAAATTCGTAAAGATCGAATTACATTGTTCTTCATGTGTAACGCGTAGGGCTTAGATAAATATGTATTTTCCATTGGAAAATTCAAACAGCCAAATTGTTTCCGAGGAAAGGACATTCCTATTCCGTACAAATTTAATAAAAAGGCCTGGATGACTGGCAATATATGGTCTGAAATAATCAAGGATCTTGACGATAAGCTCGGACGAAAGAAAAAGAAAATCCTTTTGTTGATTGACAAACGCTTCTTGTCACAAACTCGGTTTTACGCCTGAAAACATCGAAATTCAATTTATACCGCCGAATACCACAAGTCTTATCCAACCATTAGACCAAGGTAAGACGTAATTATTTTCGAAAAGTTTATCTCAACTTTGTTTACTATTGTACAGGCATTATCCAATCCTTTAAGGCTCACTACCGAAAATGTATGATAAGGAAACAAATTTTGGCCATCGAAGGTGGACATTTTCTTTAAAGAAATTACCATTTTAAAAGTCTTGAATATAATTAAACGTTCTTTTTGGCTTGCAACACCACAGACAATATCCAATTGCTTTAAAAATGTTGGAATTTCATAGCAAATTGAAATAGAAACTGATAATGATATCGAGGACATAGAACTGATTGACTTTGATATGAATAAGGAACACGAAGAGTTTTTCAGAGCTGTAGGTGAAGTGGAACGACAGGATTGCTTCGGAGAAATTGATGAAAACGAACTCATAACTGAAATTTTGGATGAAAATATCCAAGAAGTTGAGTCTGAATTTAATGAAATTCATTTACCAAGGCAGGGTAGTGAAGAAGCACTTTTTGTTTTGAAACAATACCTGCTAAATGATGAGGATTACCTTGAAAAAGTAGAAGAAACACTTTTCAGGCACCGCGATAAAGCTCTTGCTAAAAAAAAAATCGAAAATATTTTTCGATGTGTATACTGTATGGCAAGAGTACTTTAACGTCTTACTAAAAGAAAAATTTCCGCGCAATACCATTCCTTTGTTTGCTGCGCACGGAAAGTAAACGCAGACTTTACGGAAGCCGAAGTTACTCGTAGCTAAGCTGTAAAAAGAATGAATCGGGGAAGTGCAGTAGGACCGTTTAACAAACCCTCCGAAATGTGAGCGACAATCAGAAATATGATTATGATTATGATTACAATTACCACACAGTTAGAGAAAAGCTTTACAAACAAGCCGTATGGCAACACCAAAAAGTCAATTGGAGCGGACTTAACAGCTTCTTTAGGATTAACAGCTGATCGTTGCGTTTGATCTTTTCTTTTTGGAATGAGATCCTTTATCACTCATCGGATAAAGCGTATCAAACCAAAAGAAAAGGTTTTTTTTGAAGGATTTAACACTCATGATCTTAAAATGCCGTGTTACGTTTTTCGAAAAATTGGATAGAGAGAGAGAGAGAAAGATGTGGTTATTTCGCTCCATGGGTGACATCCAACATTTAATGGGAAGACCAAATTATTAGTGTAAACTGACAAGATTTTAGTTGCCTGGAAAAAAGTCTTTCGAACACTGCTGGTATTGCATCCCGAACCGTCCGATTAGGAAGCCAATACACTACCACATGGGCCACGGCCACCCATGGCATGCTACGGCTCGGGCTGTAAAGAGGCTGTCTGGGTTAGAAAAATGTTTTTTTGCTCCTTCAAGACCAACCCGATAGAGGAAAACCGAAAAAAATTCAAACGAGTTAGGAATGACTGTAACGTCGGCGTGTGAAATTTCAATACGACCAAAAACTGAGGCAAAAAATATTACAATGTCCCGAAGGTAGTAAAAGCTTTTGGTCGTTCGTCAAAGATATCAGAAATTCTGCCTCATTCTCCATCCCAACGCTTATTTACAATGACATTCCAGCTGTCAGCTCTTTGGAAAAAGCCAATCTGCTTGCTGCACATTTTGCGGCCAGATCAACAGTTCCAGATTGTGCTTTATTTCCGCCTACACTTGATTGCGTCGAATCTTCAATGGGACGAATCCACTTTCGCTCTCGTGTAGTAGCAAGAGTACTTAAAGGTCTCAATATACATAAATCCGCTCGTCCAGGTGGTATATTTCCCCTTCTTCTGAAGAGGTGTTCTTCTTCACTGCGTAAGCTTTTTCATCAATGCTACTCTTTAGGAATCTTTCCGAGAAGATGGAAAACAGCATTTGTCCAGCTCGTCCCAAAAAAAGGCGAATCTTCCTCTCTCTCCTCCTATAGACCCATTGCACTTACGTCCCTTCTTTCCAAGGTCATGGAAACGCTGATAAACCGTCAGCTAATGAAATATCTCGAAACACGAAAACTTCTCAATAATTCTCGTAGCATGGCATGTGTCTCCGAAAAGTGGAACCAAAGCGTACTTCAATCTGGCGAAAGCAAGAAAGTTGCAGGAAACTCTTGGCTTCGCTAGCGAGATGAACGAACCTATAGAACCTTTCAAAGGTCTAAAAATTTAACCAATCGCACAAGTGACAATGTAGTAATGCAGAAACATGAGAGGAATACGTAAAATCAATGTATTCGTAATTACATGCGTTATATACGAGTAGGTATATAACGGATAATTAAGAAGAAGAGGAATGTTATCGAAATGCCTTATAGGAATACAACACTTATATCGATCGGTTGCTGGGGCAGAATGACAAACTATGGTTAGAAATGAAAGAAAAAAAAAATTTCAAAAATAAAACAGCTCAATTCTATTAATAGATGGCCCACGACCATGGTTTTGCCAGCGTGGACTACGCAAGTGCGAAAGTAGGCTTTTCTTACTAAATGTTCTATTTTCTCGAAAACTCGATGGTTTTGCCATCAGTATGGCATATGGCGCCATCCTGTGAAACTGAATTCTCTGCAGACCATTTTCGCACACTTTAACCGGGCGTCATTGACCTTAACATTTCGTTTTTCTTCATTTTTGAAGCAGCACGGCCTGATGATGTCGCCTAATGCATTAAGTAGAGGGAGGGAAGTACAGCTCACAGTGCACTTAAGCCGCAACCATCACCCCTGCTATTTACTTCGATCTTGCCCTAATCGCCACCAGTATCTCACACCAAGTTAGTTGGGCTACCTTTCCATTTCTTCCATTTATATTATTATTCCTCTTCCTGTAAAGGCACTCGAGTTTGACACACTATTCAAAACTACACACGACTCTATACAGCTCGTTTCTACAAATGTTGCTACAGCTGGCTTAAAACCGATGAATAAGTGGTGTAAATCTATTCGAAGTTCTTGGGTTTGAATTATCTGGTCGATGGCTTGCTTAAGAGGCTTTAACAACATTCAACAACAACAAGATCGTTTCATCCCTCTACTCAATTTGTAAATGGGGTAAACTATGCTAAGATTCGAATAACCGCACATACATTAACCCTACAATAGTTATTTAAGAAAATATGCTTTATAGCTACTCAATTCCTGCTGCTTTAAATAGCTAAGGAGAGGCTCGTTTGTAACAACTAGTAGTCCGGATCTACCTCAGGACAACTTTATTGCATCGAACAAATTAAGGGTACCGATCTTAGATTAGTTGATGTTGCCAGTCAATAACTGGTCAAAAAAAAGTGATCGGGTCACGTTTTTTTTTTAGAGAAAGTACTTTTTAATCTATTTTCGTAATGGGCTTATAACATACATAAGGATAGATGAATGAAGAGCATGAAGTCTAACACGAATAAATTTTCGATGGTCGGTTTCAATTCCTTGAATGTGGATTTGTTGAGCTATATTTGAGAGGTCTTAGAAAGGGGTTTTGTAACAGAGAGTTAATTTTGTTATTAATGCTGTTGATGGGTGAGCGGAAATTAAATTCTCTGTCCCACCTTACTCCAAGATCACGAACTTGGGTAGTGGGCGGAATAAACTCAACGCACATGAAATAACATACTTTCTTTGGGATGTTGACGTTTGCTTCTACGATGTTGCTTGACATTTGTTAACATTAAGCTCTAAAAAGTTTTGCCTGCACCTTTGCAAGGAGATGGAATCAAAGGGCGAAGATATGATTCTGGCAAAGATGATTCGCCCAAGATGGCTACCCTGAGGAACTCCAGATGTTGTGTTCATGAGGTCGGATATTGAATATTATTTGAAGTGAACTTTGCAATGCCAGTCTTCTAAACTGATTTTATTCATGATTTGGTATTAAAACCGAGAAAGTAATAAGCTGGCGAGAAATACGAGTATGTTCCTGTTGATCAGTGAAAATGACTAGTCTATAGCACAAAAGGTTTTCTTGATACACCATTCTTCCGAATAGTTTGGATACACAAGAAAGTTTCCTATAGACCTATTATTTTAAACTACTGCTTTACGTCCTTTTTATTGTACGAGTATATGCAGATTGAAACTGACTGATAAAAGGTAGCAGCAGCGGGAGGACAATAGTTGCAAAGCCATTATTGCCGGGAGAAGAATCGTTGTTTTGTTGGTTTTTTTGTTACAAAAAAGAGATGAATGACATCTGTGGGCAGTTATTCACGTATGTAGCTAAAATGACCTCAGATGTTTGACTTGAAAAAGTATCTGACTTTCAGTTGATATTAATGGATTCGTGGTAACGCTTTGGATTAAACAGAATTACATGCGGTGGTGAAAGTCAAGATAAAGGGCCTTACAGCGTTTTAAAAAGCTTTTGAATATAAAATCTGGATAGTTGCTGCAGTTGGAACCAGACACGGTTTTTAGAAATCTTCGCCACAACTTGTTTCTGCTGTTATGAAGAGAGCGTAACTGCTTATTAAACCATAAGAGACGACGAGCAGTCTTTTTGTAGAATAGGCTTCGATCCTTTGAATGTGGATTTGTTTATAGGCTTACCATACTCGGCTAGAATATCTGAGAAGAGGCCTTTCAAAAGCGATGTACAGGAACCCTTCAACATAAGGGTTCGGAAATTAACTTGAGAATGTCGAAACTAGATATGACTCGCCCCTATAGATATTGTAGTATGCGATCCGAACTTATTGGATGCTCCCCAGAATCTACTGTCAAGTTTGAGCTAAAGCTGCCCTGATAGGGATTTTTGCAGAGGATTTGGGCAGTAACACAATGCGGCAGATAAAATATTGTAGAGACGTACGCATTGTTAAGAGCCTTCATAACTCGGGCCTCTTAGAAGGTCGTCATACGTGTAGATCGGGCAAACATGCCCTCCGCATGCATGAAGTATACTGTTCTCCGACTTATCCTTGGAAAAATTTGGTACTCGTAAGTATCCACATATGTCCTCTATTACATCGAATCCGACAGCTTTCTTATACTGAAGATTGGGTACTTCTACCTTTCACCGTTTGTACGCCGTATATGCCCTTTCATCAAACCAGCGGTTTCGTGTGGGTAGTCGGGTTAAACCTAGCATATCAGTTGCAGCACTTCCTTAGTACTTGACGTATGTCAAGTTCGGACATCTAAAATACTAGAACAGTGCCATTCGTCGATCTCAATATGATCTTGTTGGTTATCCATTTTATGATCAGGTGACTGCTGTGTTTCTTTGTGATTGTTAAGTTGACGAAAACGTGTGCTTGGCTTTGGTTCTCTAGGTAAACAGTTATGAGTGAATTTGACTACCCGATCAAGTAAACACTAAACTGGCAACGAACCAACCAAAAGCATCTGATAAGAACGGGCTTTTTGTTGCCGGTTGATCAATTACAATTATTACGGCTTCAGCGGCATGTATCAATCCGTATGTCCAAATTTTACGAGTAAGATGACATACTGCCATAATTGCTGCTCTATTCTACAAATATGACTTATTATCTCGTCCTTTAGTTTTTGAATTGGCATAGACCTTACTTATAACTAACCCTAAGGAAAAAACTTCAAGGCTGTCAAAACGCACGACCCCGGTGACTAATTGACATCGGTGTTCCGCGAAATAATGCGTCCTGGAAACTTCTCGTGCACTATATATATGTATATTAATGTTACAGGCATTGTTGCATTGGCAGTGTGATATGTTATTTATCATAGTACGATAATATCCAACATTTACAGCTTGGTCTCTCGGCCAAACTTTCACGTACGGCAGCAATATTTTCGGATGAACTGCTTATACGAACATGCCCTTGTGATACTACCGATTCAGTTTCTTGGAATTTGTGCACCAAATGCAAAATTATACGCTCAATTGGTCGATTATTAACACCAAATAAATCACGTATTGCGCGATATGCATTTTATTTTGAAAGACCATTTTCATAAGAGTCTTCGAAAACTATAACTAAAGTTTTTTATGACTGTAGATGACGGACGTCGATATAAAACCGTGTTTTTTTTTCTTTTACATTTAGGTTTTATTCGACACTCTTATGGTTAAATGCTTATTAGCCACCCTTTACGTGTAAGTACTACGACGACTATTGCAAAAGCAACTGTTATTTGGATGTGGGTTTGCGCAAAAAAGCTGTACAGTTTCGACATATAATCGACCGCCTTATAACTCTATGCCCTGAGTTTAGCGTTGAAGGTTTACTCTGGGAAGGGAGCTCACCCGATTTGTAATTGAAGGAAGCTACAATAGTTTATGATAGAACTGGATTGAGGTGCTTGTTTTGGGGTGTTGTATCTACTTTTTCCCGAAGATTCGGTTGAGTTCATATAATGCAATAATATAAGACTAACTAAGTAAGTCCTGTAAATTGTTGGATATGTGTGTACTTAGTTCTCATTACCACTCTCATACGGCAGAAAACATTCTCGGTTTGGTAAGATTCGTATCCGCTACCACAAGTTGTCCTTATTCACCTGGCTGAAGTTTGTTTCTTTGTGCAGAGTAGTCGGGCTTGGCATATTTTTTCTTTCTTATTCACTGAACTCAATTTTTTTTCTTGGATGTGAAAGTCGCTCTGGTAGAGCCCAGAGCAAAAATGTGATTTTATAGTAAAACTTCGGGGCCTTATGTTTCGGCTTTTCAACTCTTTTAAAATAGAGATTTCATTTCATTTTAATTATTTTAGATACAACACTCATAAAAGTTTTATTCTGTGAAGTTTAAGGCCTACGAGTATCTGCAGAAGCTTAAATTACAAATTTATCAAGAATGAGCTTAGTTCAATTTCAGTACGTGATTAAATATTCAACAAAAATTGTAATATTCGTCTGCCTATACAAATATTTGATACATTAGTCGGTTCGAGGTGTACTTTTGGCAGTACACAATCGCCTTGACTCTACATTAGTCAAAACTTCACATACAGCCGATTTTGAGTATATTTTTGTCAAAATAACTTTCCCAAAGCGCAAAATTTATATCTTCTTCTGCTACATTTAACCGTCCCAGCCGACACAGAGTTACAATCTTGCTATAGATAGTTGATCCTTGCGACACCATCTTAATTTTGGGAGATTTTAATTTTCAAAACCTTCGATGGGCTCCATCGGACGATCAATGCCATTATATAGCAATTAATCCCTCCTCAAATAAGGAGGTCCTTTTCATTGACTGTCTTTTAGACTCCAGTCTTTATCAGTTAAGTGGAGTTGTCAATAACCTTGGTAGGCAACTTGATCCCATTTTCTAGTCAGATGACGACAATTGCATCGTTTCAGGAAGTAACCATCTTTTATCCAAATTGGATCAGTATCACTCTCCTCTATCTCTTACAGTGTCTTACAATAACGTCTATAACACTGTACAATCTGAATATTTGTTTAATTTTCGTAAGGCAGACTATGTACACAAAACTAAGTAACCTTTTGAGTGCAGCTAACTTCAACTAGATTTTTAGCATTACACGCACTTCTACAGATAATGCTCTTGGATTGTTCTATGTACAATGAAATTTTCAACTGTTTTAAGCAATCTATCCCATTTATGCCCCAGAAAAATATTTCATCATCTATACCCTGGTATACTAAAGATTTACGAAATAAACTCTGGCGTATCTACCTTGAATCTCGCTCTGATTTTAATTTTTCCTAGTTCTCTGAACTCTGCGAGTTCCTTTATGCTCAATATATTAATCGCATGCAATCTGACATCACCGCCGATACCAAACGATTTTTTTAATTTTACGAGTATCAACAGCAAAAAAAAATCAGACAGCTACCCTTCAACTCTGACATTCTACAATACATCATCGAGTGATCCTCAAATAATAGCAAAATTATTCGCATATTTCTTTAGCCAATCGTTCTCCAACCACATGTCAGAGAGCGATCATTTTTACTTTTTCTACATGACAGATAGTGCCCAAACTACTTTCACTTCTGTCGATATATTAGTGGCACTCTTGTTAGAAAAGATTGACAAACTTAAATGCAATTACTCTGCTGGTCCTGACGCTATACCGACTGTAATGTTAAAAAAATGTGTCAACTCTTTGGCTCTTCCCCTTACTGCTCTATTCCAACTTTCTATTTCACAGAACGTCTTCCCCTTACGTGGAAAAATTTATTTCATAAAAAAGTTCCAAAGAAGAAAATTCGTAATTATCGTCCTGGCTATAGAACTCTCTTGCATACTCGTACCTATGCTTTTTGAAAGTGCATGTTATGTTTTTCCATTATAAGTCTATATTTTCCCCTCACCAGCATGGTTTCCTAAAAGGTAGGTCAACAACCACAAATTTGACGGAATTTGTATCTAGCACCCTGTGTGCACTGAAGGATGGCAAAGAAGTCGTTGTTGTCGCCACAGATTTCAGTAAAGCCTTTAATAAAATCTCAAAGGCAATTGTACTTTTCAAACTTAAGGTCCTCGCTTTTCGAACTGGGTTTATCGCATGGATTAAATCCTATCTGCAAGGCCGTCAATATGAAGTCCTTTTTAGATCTTCTGTATCTAATCCCTTTAATGCAGCCACCTTGATCCCCTGATTTTCATTCTGTCGATTAATGACTTTGATCGCATTATTAATTATTCGCGTCTATCAGTTTATGCGGACGACATGAACGTTTCATGTACGTCTCTACACCCACTGACTCCCATGCACTTCAAGATGACTTGAACAGCTTTTCTACTTGGTGTATCAAAAACTTTCTACACCTGAATGTCGGCAAGTGCCAAGCTATCACTTATTCTCGGAAGCGTCCCCCGACAGCCCCCAGAACGTATGTAATCAGCAATGAACTTGTTCCCTCGGTTACGTTTCTGCGGGATTTGGGTGTTATATGCGGCAGTGAACTTAATTTTCGCAGTCATTTTGATAGTATTACGAGTATTAGCAGAGCAAATTCTGCACTCGGTTATGTGAAACGCTGGTCAAAGGAATTCTCAAATCCAAACGTCACGAAAACCTTATACTGCGCATTTGTAAGGCCAATTGTTGAATATGCCAGCCTAGTCTGGTCCCCCTATCACGATACAAATGCGTATCGAATTGAGGGTGTCCAACGGAGGTTTATCCGTTTCGCTCTACGCGGACTCCCTTAGCCTGATGGATACAACCTACCTCCTTACGAGCAGCGTTTGAACTTGTTGAATATGGAATCGCTTGAAAAACGAAGAAAAGTTGCTGATGTCCTATTTATACAGGGCTCCCGCCCAATTATCAAGGCTTCGCCAATCAATGACGTTGACTAATAAAATGCGGGGGCAGAGTATATTACTGGTCTTATCGTAAACACCTACAGATGACGCCACCGAAGGTTGCTACGATTTGACCAGTTACAAGTTGTCGGTCATAGGTCTTGTTGGCTACAAGACCACCGGTAGTCTCTACCAGGACTTAAATCACGGTACCATGGGAGTCAGTAGCCCCTCGGATTTCGGTCCGGGCCTGACTTGTTGAGGTAGGCCCCCTTGTGTGAGCGTCATGGCGGCTGTGGTTTAAACCCAAATCGCGGGTAAGGTCTTCCTGTTGGTTTGACCCATTGTAGAGTAGCAAATAAGTACTGGGTGCTGTGACCCTAAGAGCAGCAAGAGGTTTTAGATTGGCCTCGACCCATACCAAGGGTGGAACTTGCGCCTCCAACACAAGTTCTGCTTTGGTATTATACTATTAATGTAGGTAAGCGATGGCAAGGCGTATCCTAGCTCCCATGGATGTATGGGCATCCCGTAAACATAAGTCTATACCACAGGTGGTTTACGTTAAAAATCAGAGACTATGTCCTATTTGTCCAACAGCTTTTAGCAGGTAATATTGATTGTCCTGTGCTTCTTCAAACAAACTCACTTACCACAAATCCGCGTACTCTGAGGTCAGTGCCCATCTTCCACCTGAAATTCCATCGCACGAATTATGGGCGTAATGAGCCTATGTCTCGAATGCTACGCGTGGCTAATGACATTCATCAACTTTTCGATTTTGAAACTCCCTTTTTTCCCCTTCCCCTCTTAAATTTGTTAAATCGAATTCTAAGTTTTTTTGGAACTGCTTGTATTAAGCGAATAAATAAATAAATAGTCTTGATAGTTTTGAGAAAGGAACAATCCTTTAATAGTTTTTTTCTGATTCTAAAATTTTTGATGTTGAAATAGGACTGAGGAATTTCCTTTAATATTGTAGAAACACAATTTTTAAGATAGTTGTTGTAGGTTATTGGGTGTTTGGAGCAGACTTCTTGCTCGTCTTCTTGAATTTATTTGGTTTCTTAAAACGACAGTCTTTGAAGTACGCCAGCGCTAATTTCATCTTATAGATTTGCTGCACTCTCAATACGTTGAATTTTCTTTTCTCAAAGGTAACAAATCCCTTTCTGCTGTTTATCTTCTTTAGGATGCTTGATTGAAGTTTTTCCAATTTACTGATATCTGTTACCGATCTTAGTTTGGATTCCACAAGGGCAAAGTACGCTTGCTGTTGTACCTAAAGTGTTGAATGAAAGCCTAGGTATGCTAAGCCAAATAGGAAACGGCTCTGCATTCACTGACTAGCCACATCGAACGATCCCTACAATATAAAGAGTACACAATGGTTGCTTTCCTGGACATAGAGGGTGCCTTTAACAACGTCAACACATCCGCAATCACGACTACGCTGCTAACTCTGCAGGTAGACGACTCACTTGGGGAACTGATCAGCAGGACAATCAACTCCAAACTGGGTGAGACTTCTGCTAAAAGATGTGTCAGCAGAGATACACCGCAAGGCAGTGTCCTTTCTCCCCTTCTCGTGAACTTAGTAGTAAATGAACTGCTGATATACCTGGAAGCGGGTGGTGGCAGGGTGATTGCCTATGCGGATGACGTTGCTATAGCCGTCTCAGATAAGCATCTTAATACCATTAAAGAACTCCTTCAAGTAAATCTCAATAGATTAGCCCGCTAGGCAGATCGCATAAAACTGATCTTGTCCTCTTTTCCAGGAAACACAAAATTCCAACTATAGACCCTCCTTCAATAAACGGTACCAGTTTAGTGTTATCCGATACAGCAAAATATCTGGGTCTCAGTTTTGACAGAAAACTAAACTGGAAACCTAACACTCAAGAAAGAGTCAATAAAGCTACAATAGCTTTATTCTCTTGCAAAAAGGCCATTGGGAATAAATGGGGCTTTCAACCCCGGCTGTACATCTCGGTCATAAGACCGATACTTACTTACGGGGTGGTACTCTGGTGGACGGCCTTAGTAAGTGCGGTTAACTGCATTAAACTAAGCAGAGTCCAGAGAACAGCATATCTATGCATAAGCGGAGCATTGCGGTCTATCCCCTCTGCGGCATTAGACATTCTGTTTCATTTGACACCCCTCGATATTTTCAGCAGGCAAATAGCTACAACTGCAGCTATTCGCCTTAAAGCGACTAAACAGTGGACAAATAATCCATTTGGCCACGCCAGTATTCTTAATACATTAGGAATCCCCACAGAGAATATCGATTACACCACACCTGAACATTGGTTTGACAAAAACTTCCATGTAAGCTTCCCCTCTAGATCCTTCTGGGAGGAAGATGCTTTCATGGAAGACAAGTCAATCCATTTCTACACAGATGGATCTAAAACCAATAGCGGAGTTGGTGGCGGCGTTTTCTCAGACACGCTAAATCTAAGCCTCTCTTTCTGTCTTCCAAATCACTGTAGCGTGTTCCAGGCGGAAATTTTGGCAATTAAAGAAGCTCTGTCGTGGCTGAAGAAAAACGTGATATCTGCGAAGGTTATCCGTATCTTTTCGGATTGTCAGGCCGCTATCAAATCCCTGGACTCAGTCTCACTAAATTCTAAAACCGCCCTTGAATGCCGATCATCTCTTATGGAGATGGCAGAGCAGTTCAACCTTCACTTCTGTTGGGCGCCGGGCCACAGAGACGTTCCAGGGAACTGTAGAGCCGATGAACTCGCCAAAATTGGAATCCCTCTGCCTATTCTACCGGAAAAGGGTAGCTGTGTGCAAACTAATTTTTATTATTACTGCAATAATAGGCGCAAATAAATCCGCATGCACTTGTATTCATGTCCCGTGTTCTTACCTCGCACAGTGGAGCAGAATGCCTTAAAAGTTGACATTAAATCAACCAGCAAAGTTAGGAACTTGGAATTTCGCATTATTACTCTTGGTGCTAATGTTAATTTATTGTCAAAGTTATTTTTTGTCACGCCCACTTAAACGCCCACTTTTTTTGAAAATAAGGGTTTTTATCGCATGTATATATACATACATGCATATACATATAATCATTTACAATTCTTCATCACATTCTATGATGTCATAACCATTTTCATTTGGGGAAGGGTCAGATGGGGATCTGAGTTCGGAATCCTATGCATACATGTTAACCCCGGATCTGATGACAACAACAATAATTTAAATATGGTATGTCCGCATTCGTGTTTTCGCTGTTATTTTTAAGGGAGTGACACTCCATATATCTTTTAAAGTTCTTGTTGCGGGCCTCTTGCCCTACTTCACTTACTAGATGGAGTGAAAAGTGACCTCCTTGACCGCCAGAATGCGCTGCTACAGCAAAAAAGGTTATGGTGCCTTGAAGTGCGTTCATATTTAGGCAGACATGCCAAATTTCAGTGCGATACTGTCTTTAGTTTTGTTTTGACAGCTGATTGTTGTTGACGTGTTTGGCATCATGTTGAGTATGGACAAAAACGATTTTCGTTCTCTCATAAAACATTATTTTTTGAGAGGCAAAACGGCGAAGGAAACAAAAGAAAAATTGGATAAATATCATGGGGCTAATGCTCCTTCAGATTACACCGTCAAATATTGGTTTCGAGAGTTTCGTGGTGGCCGCAACTCCACTACCGATCAAGTCCACAAGGGCAGGCCCTCCGATGCGGTTACAGAGTACAATGTCAAAAAAATACGTGAAATGGTGTTGGCTGACCGCAAAGTGAAGGTGCGCCAGCTAGAAGATACCACAAAGATTAGTACTGAGTGCACACGCCATATTTTGGGCAATATTCTGCATATGAAAAAGTTATCCTGCCGTTGGGTGCCGCGAATGACCAAAAACACGAACGCGAGAGCACTTCAAAAGAGTGTTTGGACTTGCTGATGCGGAATCGGGCGGACTTTTGGCGTCGATTGGTAACTGGATTTGGATCCCTCGGACTATTATCTCTTCCCAAATTATCTCATTCCCATGGATCAAATATTTATGGACGGTAGGAGGCATATAGTACCATGGATACTTCTCTACGAAATATTTAGCAGTTTCATTGACAAATGCTTTAAATCTCGGGACATCAATTTCATGACCGCATGAAACAACAATCATCAATTGTTTCTGCATTTTCAAAGAACCTCCTTGCCGTGTTTCCGTTATTGGAATTTTCAAAGCCCGGCTTGGATTTGTCAACAATCAAGCTCAAACGGTTTCGAAATTGCCGTTGAATTTCGGCTTTTGTTTATAGAACAATTATTTTTAACATTCCTCTCCTCTAGCTTGCCATTGTTTTATTTTTAATTTATATGAAAGGTGAAGAAGGTATTCAAAAAAACGGATCCATCCGTATAACACAGATAATCCAAATTGAAAATTTTCACTTTTTATCATTTCTCCAACCGAATTAAATTCTTTTAACTTGGCATCGCAAATATAGCACTTTTGGGTCGAAAAGTTTTCGGTAATAGCATTACACACCTTTCCATCAACCATGGTAAACATTAAATTGTGGTGAATCGGAACAGTTTTCCCACTTACCGTTATCATGCTAGGCTGGAGGTACTTAATTTGATCATCAACTCTTTGCTTTTCAGCAGGAAATACTGCAGAGGATTCTCTAATAAATTCAATTTTAAGTGGTTTAACTTGGACGAGACGTCAGAAACAAAGGGGAACAAGACATATAATAAAAGCAGCTGAGTCATTTGCATCCGAGCCATGAAAAGCTTGCTTATATGAACCGTGACCAGAGCTACAATCAAAGCTCCATTTAGAGTATAAGTATATATTTTGCAATTCTTCGGGCTTTAGCAAAGCAATAACCTCTTTTTGAACAGTAATCAAACGTTCAACTGTTAAGTTGAGAAAACTTTGCAGATCAGTGTTGACAGAAGTCTCTGAAAAGCACATTTTTTCAGGTTCAGGGTAACATTTTTAAGGCCTTCATACGCTTTTCAGCATGACTTGGAACGGTGGTGATTTCCCGAATTAATTTTGCTGTACCCGATTGTACAGATGCTCTCAAACTCATTTCAGAAGCATATACCAGCTCAGAAAGAGATGTCGATCTTCTCAAGTGTTCCGTTTTTTGTCGTTTCGTTCTTTCTGATCCTTCTCCAAAAGACATGTTTGGGCGACCTCGTTTTGAATTTAGCCAAGCGTAATTGTTTTTTTAAGAATCGTGCTTTTATGTGACATGCTCTCTCCCAACGCGATTTGAATTTCGCTTTAAAATCTGAAATTTTTCTTATTGAAATCATGTTCAAAAGGCGCACTGCAATTACCCCGGTATTTAACTGCTTACCTTAAAACTCGATTTGGCTATCCAGTCCTACGCAATCCGAATTCTTCATTATATTAAGGAGTTTTTGTCTTGTAATTGACAAGGTTTTGGAAGTTCGGCCTAAGAAGTTATCATAATGTATATTAAAAAAAAAATTATTTTTTTCATGAGTGGCGTCACCAACAAAAAATTAAATTACACGGAGGGGAGCAGATTGGAGCAAGAAAATTGTATATGTTCTGAGAATAGACAGAACACATAACTAAGCGACATTTAAAACTTTACGGCATCTCAGGGCTAAACCAAACAAATAATTTACGGAATTCAGTTGTAACTTTGTAAAAATTGTAAAAATAACACTTTTTTTTACACTTTTTCTATATTCAACTTATAATTAAGATAACAAACATTTTTTTTATATATAAATAAACATTAAGCAACCAACCTGAGTTTCCTGCTCCATGACAAAAAAAAATTATTGAGATTGAAGTAACGGATGAAAATTAACAGACATTTAGTTACGTAAACACGTCTTTAGTCGAAGCAAAAAATAAACGAATGCTCCAAATATGACGATTTACTGCAGATCACATGACCTTAATGAATTTTCTCTTTCTTATTTCTTATTCTCTATTATATTTCGAAGAGAAATTGAACGTAACCTCAAGAAAAAGATCAACTTTATAATCTGAATTTCTGCCAGAAGACTGCCCCATTGTGCGTCGACTCCTGATGATTCCGTTGCGTCGAGCACTTTTAGATGGTTATACACCTCTTCGTTGCTAGTATCTTCGAGAAAAATAGAGCTTGATAGCCGAACATCTACATGGTTTGAAATTCTTTTCTCACAGTCATATAACTTACATGAGTATTTTGCGAAGTGTGTGCTACGTTTATTAGACAGAATTGTTAGACATTTTCAGAAAGTTTCTAACCATAGTTTCATCTACATTGGGTCTGTTTCTTCCCATGATCTCCTTTATTAGTGTCCATGTTTTACGCGGGTCCTCTCTTGCCTGGGTAAATTAGTTTTTGTAGTAATTTGATCACTTTATTCCGGAAGATTTTAGTAAGACCCTGTCAACTCACTAGCATTCCATGCTAAAGTTCCATATAAAATTGCGTAATGTTCAGGCAAATCACTTTCAATTACAGCTGAAAGAATTGGACTACTTGGGATGCTTACGGCAATGTGGTGAACTAGCGGTGATGTTCGTCGGCTAAGATCTAACAATAATTGTGTTTTCTTTGACCATGTTTATTAAATCATTTGACGGCAACATTTGCAAATAGTCCAAGCAAAAAGGAGTTTTGAAAAAAAAAACAAGCCACGCAACTTGAATCAAAATGAAATACGATTTTTGCATTATAAATAGTTGTTTGTTCTGCCACACAATGTGTCTAATACTAAAAATCTAACCTCAGCACAATTGACTGAGACGGCCTTGGTTCGAACGGGAAAGCTCATGCCGTTTCGCGATGCAGGTGAAAAATGTATACCTTATGTCTGACCGGATACTTGAGTCCTCTCGTATTTTTGTCAGAAAGACGGACACTTACGCGAGTTAGCTTCCCTCACGTGATTATTATTTTTGTCTCGAATATTTATGTCCATGTCGCCAGTTGTTCGAAGTTATCTCCAAGTTCGTTAATGGAATTTTTTATGCTGAATCCCGGTGGTCTAAATATTGCGTTGATATTCGTGTGTTTGTCTTTAGATGTTTGCTTTATTTTTACCATCAAACATTCGTACGATGTGCTGTTTAATATAATCAGGGGACCATATTCTAAATCGTCTTTGATAAACATTGTTAAGCCCTCACCTCTACCTTCACATCTGTTTAAGAATTTGGCAATTATAAAGTTCATATTCCTTCTCTTTGATATTAATTTCTACTAAAACTATAATTTAAAAAAAAAAAACTTAAACTTTCATTTATGCTGCCAATTTTTTCTGAATGATCTTTGCATAAGCAGCAAAAGTTAATACGAGGGATCATTTTAACGTTTTCTTTTTGGTGGCAATCGTTGAAAAGCATTTCTGCAGGCTTGAAGACGATTTGTCTTTTAATTCCGTATAAGTGTTAGTGGCTAACTAGCTGCTAGTGGCTGCAACGACGAACTTTTATCTTGAATTATGAATTTGACTTTTGGAGATTTAGAGAGCGTACTTACAATTTCGCTCGCTCTCCCTACAATGGATTTATATATTGGGTCTACAAGTAAGTTTCCAGCGTTTTTTTCCAAAATTTGAAATTTTATTATGAAAACATAGTTACAATGCTTTATTCAAAGTATCGTCCATCGGAAGCTACAACTTTCCCCCATCTTTCTGGCAATTTATGAATTCCGGACTAAAAAAAATTCTCGTCTTTCGAGCCCAAGAACGTATCGAGCCAATTTTTGATTTCCTCTACTGAGCTGAAGCGTATTCCCATAAGAGCGTTCTGCATCGAACGAAACAAGTGGTAGTCAGATGGTGCCAAGTCTGGACTGTAAGGCGGGTGAGGCAGAATTTCCCATCCACTATTTTCCAAATAGTTTTTCACCGAAACCGCAACATGTGTCCGAGCGTTGTCGTGATGAAAAATGACGGACTCATGCCTGGTCTCATATTCTGGCCATTTTTCATTTAATACCCGCTTCAAACGAATTAGTTTTGGTTCAATATAATGGTCCTTTGATGGTTTCACCACTCGGAAGCAGTTCGTAGTATACGACACCCTTTTGATCCCACCATATGCAGAGCATGACCTTATTCACGTGAATATTTCGTTTCGGCGTCGATTGGGCGGGCTCGCCGGGCTTTGTATACGATTTTCTGCGTTTAGGATTATCGTAATAAATCCATTTCTCATCAGCAGTGACAATACGATGCAAAAATGATTTATTTTTATACCCCTGCAGTAACATTTCGGACATGCAAAATCGCCGTTCGACGTCTCTTGGCTTCAATTCGTACGGCACCCAGTTTCCAACCTTTTGAATGAATCCCAGTGCTTTTAGGCGCAGTGAAACGGCTTGTTGCGTGACGTCCAATGATGCAGCAAGTTCTTCTTGAATCTGACACGGATCCTCATCCAGTAAAGCGTCCAATTCCTCGTCTTCAAAACTTTTCGGCTTTCCGGGGCGATCTTTGTCTTCAACTCCAAAATCACCGCTTTTGAACCGTTTGAACAACTCGCGGCACGTCGATTCACCAAGACATTCCGCCCCATAAGTTTCCGAAAGCAAACGATAGGCCTCAGCCGCACTTTTCTTCATATTAAAGTGTAAAAGCAGCGCTTCCCGCAAATGACGTTTATTTGACTGGAAACTTGCCATGATTTTGCTCGATAAAATGTACGACACCGATAGAACTGCTCAAATATAACGCTGCAAAGTTGTTGACAGATACAAAACCTACAAATGAAACACATGGGGTCGGACATTTCTGCCCGGGATCCACTGGTGGCGCCATCTCTGACAAACGCTGGAAACTTACTTGTAGACCCAATATATGTAAGTGGATGGATCAATAAACCCGTGACTTTTTGAATGAATGAACATATGTACATATGTAGGTACATAGTTTCCTTTGAGCCTCAATACACTCAGCTTAACGTTTCTTAAATCGTTTAATCCCCACCAAATAATTAGATTTGTGGAGAAGCTCAATCTCTTCCGCTGAGCTATTTTTTCAGACTTAGAAACAGGAAAAAATCAATTGGGCTTTTAGGAGTATCCAGGGGTTAAGGTGGGTGAGGGAATAATTCATGGTCCAGTTCAGGAAATTTTGCCATAACAACTACGCACGTGTACTACCGTGCATTAACTTGACGGAACAGAACTTTCTTTTTGCTCAAATGCTGTTATATTTCCCTCAACCGATTAAACGTCGTTGAAGCTGTCCAAATAAGTTAGCTACAGACCCATTGCACTTACGTCCCTTCTCTCCAAGGTCATGGAAACGCTGACAAACCGTCAGCTCATGAAATATCTCGAAACACGAAAACTTCTTAATGACCGCAATATGGTTTTCGTAGCAACAGGTCCACTGGTGATTTGATGGCATGTCTCACCGAAAAGTGGAACCAAAGCATACATCAATCTGATGAAAGCAACATAGTTGCACTAAGGCATTTCTCTTCTTCAATTGATTAGAAATTACCTTTCGGAACGTTCAATTCAAATTGTCTTGGACGGTTTCAAGTCTGATATTCACAAAATAAATGCTGGTGTGCCCCAGGGCTCCGTTCTGTCTCCGACACTCTTTTTAATTTTCATCTCTTTAATATATTCCTTTGCTGATGACAGTACTCTCTGCTTTTCGTATTCGTTCCCGGACTCACGCCCCTGCTCTTCGGCTGTAGAACGGGAACGGCAGCGTATGTTAAGCTCATTAAATTCCGATATTAACAGCATAATCAATTGGGGAACTATCAACCGAGTGGAACTTAATGCTTCCAAAACTCAACGCTGTCTGCTGTCATTAAAGCGAAATTCAAATACCCAGCGATTATCCATGAATGGCGCTTGCATCGTCGAAACCGATAAACTTTCCATTCTCGGTATGTGTGTCGCTGAAAACTTACGTTGGAATGATCACATAGTCGGTATCGTCAAAAACGCATCGAAATGTCTAGGTTTCCTCAAGCGATGTAAGAAATATTTTACCCCCTCTGATCTGGCCACAATATATAAGGCATTCATCCGCCCAAAATTGGAGTACAATGCCCATATCTGGTCGAGTGCTTCTAAAACATCTCTGCATCTGCTAGATAGGATTCAAAACCGTGCGATAAAATGGTGATACTACATAATATCAGTCAATCAAGTGACACCCTCGAACACCGACGTAATGTCTCCTGTCTCACTTTGTTTTATCGCTATTTCCACCACCAGTGCTCCATTGAAATCGCCAGTAGCATTCCGCCCATTCAAACTTTTAACCGTATCACCCGTCTCGCTATGAATGCTCATCAGTATACCTAAAATATCGTGATTCTTTCCTAAGCCGTGCAACTCGCTTATGGAATGCCCTGCCGACCTCTGTGTTTCCTGGTCGTTATAACTTGCAAACATTTAAAACCAATGTACATCGGTACCTGTCTTTTCTTCCTCCCTAAATTTCTCTCGCCAGCGCTGTGTACGAACATTTTAAGGGTACAAAAACCCCTTGAGCGTGCGCTGATTATAAAAAAAACGCTAATATTCGCCGGTGGTTTTTGTACCCCTTGTGAAGGTAATCGATGTATGTACATCTCAAAAAACTATCGCCATGATCTTGGTACCCTTCTTCAGAGAAACCCACTGTTTCAACTGGTGTTTGTGGATCCGGTGTGCTGTGGATCCATGCTCCGTCCAGCGTTATGAGACTGCCCAAAAATCGTAAGGATTGCGGTTAAATAGGGCCAAACTCTCCTTAGAAGTTGTCACATAAAATTTACTTTTTTACTATATTTTCGCACGCGGCTGCTTGCTTTCAATGACAGTGACACACTAAATGACGCAGCTCTCTCAAAATTTAACAGAAGTCCATTGACAGATGGTAGCAGGGAATTGCTTTTCCAATGTAGGCATTCCTGTAATTCAAAAAGTTAAGGACATATTGGTCCACCCTCATACGTACTATTTTCTGTGCACTTATGTAACCGGCTTGAATTTAGCACTATAGGAATAAGGTCAAGGAGGTCGATTTAAATATGTATTTAATGTAGAATCGAGGTGGATGGAAGGTTTAAATTAGCTTTCCTATGCACTATTAAGGTATACCGGTAATGATGGTGGATAAATTATTGTCATGCGATCATACATACAAAGGACTTAATACGATATGATTACGCATGAATACAATATCGAGTAGAGTTTACCTTTTCAAGTTTTAATTCTATCCCCTATAGACAAATCTTGATCCGAAAAAAACGAGCACAATTAACAGGGTAACCCTAAAACCAGTCTACGTTGGAACTTTAAATTCTATGTGCGATAATTCACCCATCCCCCAACCAACCCATCACTCGTGTTATGTATTTAAAAAAACGAAAAAAGAAAAAAACTAAAAAAAAAACCAAAACGAAAAAAAGCGCGTACACAACACACACATAAAAATTCAAACTTACACACATTCACAAAATGTTCCATTATCAGGGGCGTAGAAAAAAATGTAAACTGTTTAGTACAAGCAACGTTAAAAAAGGCGCACAAATTTTTTTTTTTTTTTCGGGGTTCGGGTTGTAAGGGGTTTTTCTGTTAGAGGGTACACGGTTGTGCCACCCCTCATTTTGACGGCCGCCACAGCATCACAGCATAGCACAGTACGGCACAGCAGCACACAGCACAGTTCAGCTACATTGCTGAGCAACATTTTTTCCCAAAGACCATCCCTTAGTGCTTTGCGCTCCACCGTTGGAGGCACATACTATCTACATACGGACACACTCACAACTAGAATCAAAGTTAAAAAATATAGAAGTGAAGAAGGAAAAATACGGCATTTTCTTCGTGGTGCTTTGTCGTATTTTTTCTTCTTTTTTTTTCAAATTCTTTTTGTGCTTAACTCCTCTTGATGGGAAGGAAAGAACAATAACAACAACAAGGACGACCAGCCGCCAAAGGTAACGGTAACCAAGTACGCGGGACCGAACGGTTTCAATGATTATGATGGTATTCGTAGGAAACAAGGAACGAAAAAAATAAGTAAAAAATTAACACTGCAACAAGACTAAGGCAGATTGGGAAAGAAAAAATTCCACAAAACACTAACGAAAAAGGGGAGAGAGAAAAGACACACACACACAAAAAAAAAAAAAAGAAAAAAACAAAAATTGAAAAAAGGACCTAACGGCAGTTGGAGTAGTTGTGTACACACAAAGCAACGGCAGGCAGAGCGGCAAAAGGACGTCACTACCAGTAATCAGTGAATGAGGTAGGGGGCGGAAATACGGGGCAGAAGGCACTGGTAGCGCGAAGCGGTTTGCATACCATGCCATGTCGTCATGCTCCAGACTGATAGACACGAGAACCTAAAGCAAGAAACGACAAACGAGAACCGAGATCTCTGTGTGTTAACTGTGCTGCCTCTCAGCATCATCATCGCCACTACCACTGCCACCCTGCCGGTGGACTTAGGGGTTGATGGTAACTGGAGAAAGCCAAAGCAAGAGTGAGAGTGGCCAAGGTGGCAAATGGGATAAAAAAAAAAAAAAAAATTCGCTGTACAAAAAAAGAAGTAATTCAAAAAAAATTTTAAAAAAACCTGTAGAGGGTGTGAGGTGGAAGAGTGCTAAGCGGCAAGAACCATACCAAGAGAGCTATAAACAGACCCCCTCCAACCCCCCAATAGATAGAAGGAGATAGACAGAGAGAGAGAAAGAGGAACCAAAGCGGGTGTAGGTATAGAAAGATACTACAAGAGGCGGGAGCGGCAAGTAGTGGCGGCGGCGGCGGACACCCCAAAAATATATTGTTTCAGATTTTTTCTTGCTGCTTTAGTCGGTTTCTCACGTTGGTGACGGATCGTACTTGAGGAATAAAAAAGGGCCGCTATGCCAACCCAATACATCCAACATCCAGCCGACCTATAAAATAATCATAATCATCATCATTACGAGTATAATGGTAGACATAAGAGCCGCCTCTACCTTGGCTCCATTTATCGACGTCGTCGTCGTCTGGTTGTTGTCGTTGTCGGCTTGGTTGTCGTCATCATCATCATCATCATCATCGTCGTCGTCGTCGTCGTGTATGTTGTTATTGTTATTATTGTTGTTGGTGCTGTTTGTTATTGTTAGCATTTTGTCCTGCCTTTAAAGTGGATGCTTTGCCTCACCTGTATTATCGGTGTAGGTCTCTTCATTGTCAACGAAACCAGTGCACACTATTTGTTACGCGTTCGGTATTTGTATCCAAAATCTCGTGTAATCGATTACATACTTAGACACATACGCACCTGTCAAACTGATCCGATCGGTGGAGATCTTATCCGAAATTTTGACTCAGATTATTCTTTAGTAATTAGCCGTCCATCGTATGAGTAAGACTGATTCGTGTCGTGAGTGTTTCTGCTCTTGAAATCGTTGTTTGGCTGCTGCATGACATTCAAGTCATTAATCGTAACAATCGAATGCCGCCAACCGGAAATGCTTCGAACGTCTCGTGCTTAAATCTTAAAAGAACCGTGTGTTTGCCTGTGTGTTGTTTAAGGAAGTATCTTCTCGTTTTCTTTGCCAACCATCTGTACCATCCGGACTACCCCACTTTGTATCCTGTTGCACACACGTTAACATTCCCGGCAAGTTATGTGTATGGATATATGCCTTATAGACTTAGCCAACAGGCGACCGGGTAAATAAGGTGAACCTTTGGGGTGTTTCTTGTTTTTTTTTTTTTTTTTATTGAAGAAGATTTCCGTCTTAAGGACACTCACAGAAGAAAACCTAATTTTTACTTATTTACGGTGTCCCGACGAGCGGTGTGGAAAAGCGAGTGTATGTGTTCTATATGTATGGGTAGTAAAAAAGATGTGTAACGGCGAGGAGTAGTGGAGAAGAAACAAAGCAGTTGTGACTGACAAAAGCAAACAAAAACAAAGTGAAATCTAGGATATCCGACAGGGACCTACACAACTACATAAAGAAAGTGATTTTCTTATTTTTTTTTTTTTGTTTTTCAATTTTTTGTTACAAGTGCTTGGCTTTGTTTACATTTTTTTTTTTTTTTTGACTTGTGCGGTTTTACAAATTTAGGAATTACGAGAGAATTTTTGGTGATTTGTTTTTTTTTTTTTTTTTTCTAAATGGATGGACGTCTCCTTGAATACCGTCCGATTGGCGGTGGTCTAGATTATCATCATAATTCACCATTGATTGGGGAGATTCCGAATGGAGAGTATAGTCATGTGGTACATCGCTCAATAGATCAATTACGAAATAGTTTAAATGAGCGCGTGACATTGGGGCCGTTAAGTGTTTTCTCAAACACAACTGACTTGAGAAATTCGGTTTTGTCGTATAATAGCCATCAGAATAATGTGACATTGTCAGCTGGTACTGGTACTGGAAATGGAGCAATATCCAGCGGTGCCAGTGAAAATAGAATCCATTATGACATGCATCGGTCGTCGGCAGCAGCGACTGCAGTGGATCATCATCACAAGGCCAATAATACAGGTTGCATAGATGATTCGAAGGACATGCTTCATGGAGACGTTATTATGGGATCAAGTACCGGCGGTGGCACTGGCAACGGGAATATTGGTCCGTCGGAGGAGATAAGTGGTGGCATGATTAATTCACAAAATGGAGAAAATTTACATATGAGATGTGCTAATGGAGGTCAAAACCAACAGCAACAACAACAGCAGCAGCCGCAGCAACAACAGCAACGGACTACTCGGAAAGGTAGACCGCCAACACTTCAACATGCTGTCTGTCATGGAAATAGCAATAGTCAAAGGGTATCACAGAATCATCATCATCATCATCATAATCACCATCATCATCATACGTCGTCCAACTCAAATTCTCCACATGGGCACGACATAAAGGATTCCAAGGTGAGATAATCATTTTTATTGCTAATTTAAGTTATATCTCATTCCGTTCATTTTATAGCTGAATCCTCGTTGTTGTTAAAAACGTATTCAATGCTTTTTTTAAATATAAAATAAAATATACTAATAATTTAAAATGTTGTCTGGACTTATGGTTCACAATTATGCTGTGGTATGTCGTGGTACTGTTAGTCAGAATTCGATCTGGATGATTTTTATTTTCTCAAAATAACTCGCTCTTCTGCTATACCATATTCATAGTTCTGTTGTTTTTCCTGAAAACATTTGCGAATTTGTCTGTTAGCTTTCCGACGACAACATATTTTAATCACCTTTAAAAGGCATCAGGAATTATGTAGCATGCTTCAGAGATTGCAACTTAAGCTAACATAAAATAAACATAATGACCACTGGCTAGTAGTTCTGCTACTACATACCACTGCTTCGAGAAGGTTGTACTTTCGACCAGATGGCGAAGTTCTGCTCTTAGAACCCTTTTTGATATTTCAGAAAGAGACACGTTATTGTCAGATGTCTGCCTACTTACAATACATTATGTACTCGTATGTACCTTAACATCATTTATTTCTGAATTTGATTAGAGATTTTTTGCCCCGTCTCGAAACAATCTTCTATAAACACTGAGGACAATCGACGGCGTCTCCTGATACTATTGTGAGTTCTCACTTAAAAACACTTTATTGTAACTATATTTAGTTACATCTGCAATTTTTTATCATGAAATAAGTATGTTTGAGAGGATCCATTAAATTTCCTGTTTGTTTAACCGTTTAGCCGCGGTTGATCTTAGTCGTGAAAAGTAGAAATGCTTGACCTTTTATACAGGGTGAATGACTCGAACTCCAAGTTTTTAAAATCCTATAATTTTTTTATTTTTTGATAAATTTTATTGTGCCAACGCAAAAAATGTTGGAAAATACATCAATTTTCAAATTGTATCAGTAGTTTTAATATGTCCACCTTTGGCGCGAATAATGGCCTTGAGACGGCCGAAGAAAGCATCGCACGCTGCACGCAAGTGTCTCTGCGGTATTTTGGCCCATTCCCGGCGAAGTGCTTGTTTGAGGTGGTCTAAACTTTGGTATTTTTTAGTACCAACCTTCGCCTTCAAAATACCCCAGACAGAGAAATCCAACGGATTTGCAACCGGAGAATTTGCAATCCATTGTGTCAAAGAAATGAAGTGTGGAATATTGTTTTTTAACCAATCTTGGTTGACGCGCGCTTTGTGAGACGGTGCCGAGTCTTGTTGAAATGTCCACCGTCTCCGACCGAAATGAAGCCCAAGGCTTCAATACTGCTTATAAGACAGTTTCACGGTATACGATCGCATTAATTTTGACGCCACGGCCGCGGTCCAAAAATACGAGCGGAGAGCGACCATCGGGGATTATGGCGGCCCAAACCATCACCATCGGTGCTACCTGCTTTCTGATGGCCGTCCGAAGGTGTAAATTTTCGAAGGACCTCTCTGGCAAGTAAATTCGGTCATTTTGTTTGTTGACATATCGCTCGATAACAAATGGCGACTCATCGGAAAAAACCAAATTCGGCAACTCACTTTCGTGCAAGCGTAGCAACTCCTTCGCTCTTTCGACTCTAACTTTTTTCTGTTGCGGTGTAAGATCGTGTGCTTTTTGGAATTTCAATGGCTTGAGCCCAAGCTCATTTTTCAGTATGTGTTGCATCCTTTCCAACGATATGTTGAGCTCACGAGTCATTTTTCTTCCACTTCGAAGCGGATTTCGCTCAATTCGAGCCTTCACTTTCCGAACCACTTCTGCCGATGTTGCTGTTTTTTTATGACCACCTCCATGGCGTTTTGTAACGCTGCCAGTATCACGGTAACGAGCTATGGTTCGAAACACAAATGATTTATTCACGTTGAGGTGCTGGACGGCTCTAACGATAGCTACTTGTGGTTTTCCAGCCAAATATAAAGCAATCAAACTATCACGTTTGAATTCCATCGCGGATAAAAATTTTCAACAAAACTACGACGCAAATGGTTTAAAACGCTTGTAAATAATAAAATTATCTGTCATGTGTCAAAATTCGAGCTCACTGTCATAAATAGTTTGGAAATTATAGCAGTCTGAAGTTGGTTGCAGTTCGCGTCATTCAGGGTGTAGATGGTGAATTAAATTTCTGTCCTGCAAAATTTTGAGAAGTCTATTATCGTGTTCAATATCTCTGTGTAAATTGTCGTTTCTAATTTATCACGGTCTAATACAACATACACTAGTCGGCATAAGTATTTTGATGAAACCTTTTTGTGACTATTGAACCTAGCATTGCTTAGTATCCTTAAATAATGTTGCGAAAATGATGCGCAAAACAAAGAATGTATTTTTAGCTCTATGCATGCCAAATTTTATATTATTTACCGCTTGCATTATCTTTCTGCTGATAAGAATGCATGTAGACAACGAATTTTTACGTGGCATAAGTGTTTTTGACGAAGTTTTTGTGTAAATGTTTTTACACTTTTCAGCACGTGAAAACCAAGCAACTTTTGTATTTAACTTTAATTGATATTAAACGTTGATAAAAAAATAAAAGTTATTAAAAACCATGGGTAAAACGGCTGAGTTGAGTTTGGTTATCAGATCTTCAACGGTAGCAAAGATTAATGCTGGAACGGCAGAAGTTTAATGTGTCAAACTGTGCACTATCAAATTAATAAATTTAAAAAGCATAATGACATAAGAAACTTAACAAGGTCAGGTGTTAAGGGCAAAACAACGCTCACTGAAGACTGAGTCCATCTACGGGAATTTAAAAAAAATATTTTTGTGAAGCCTCAATCTGTTGCAGATGAAAGGAATTTGACGCCCAAGAATCCAATCATTGAACGCACTGTCCGACGACGTTTAAAGGAAGGAGATTTTAAGACAATAAAAGTTAAGGACGTGCCGTACATATCAAAGGCAAACAAACTTAAAAGACTGGCCTTCGCAAAAAAACATCTGCACACGCCAAAGGAGTTCTGGAAAAGCGTTCTATCGACAGATGAAACCTCCTTTGAGTATAACTCATCAAAAAACAAATTTTTTGTAAGATTGCCAAAGGTAGTAAGGCAAAAAAACATTCCCGTTTGTCAAAAAATGAGCCATGGTGGAGGCTCTGTCATGTTCTGGGGATGTGTTGCGCATAATGGGCTGGGTGACTTGGTTCCTATCACCGGCTCGATGAACCAATGTCAATATGTTAATAATAGGCTTATTGGGGATTCATTTATCCAGCAACAGGATAATGTCCCATGCCACAAAGCTCGGATGGTAACTAACTTTTTGAAGGCTCTTGGTGTTACCACTTTGCACTGGTCACCTCAAAGGCCAGATTTGAAAAATTATAGAAAACGTCTGGTCTCTTTTGAAGCGCAAAAGAACAGTTTCGTTAAATAAAACCAGAGAGGAGGCAATTTCTGAGGTCACTTTCCTTTGGAAAAAATTTTTTTCCAGAGATTCTTCAAAATTTAGTGGATTCAGTACCAAGACGCCTTCCAAAAGTTATTGAAGCCAAAAGAGGTTATACATTTTACTAAATTCTTCTTCATTTCTTTGCTTTTGTTAAGTTTAAACTTTGTTTTCTTAGTATTACATACTTGTCAAAATACTTATCCCAACACGTGGAATTACTAATTAATTTATATCTTTTTAAGCTTCTATGAAAAAATATTTGTTTGCTTATTTTTAAGTTTGTATTAGTTATATACAAAATTGAAAAAATAAACGAAAATTCTTTATAAAGCCATTTAAAAGTTAAACTCAAAACTGCACGATTTTTATTTCGTCAAAATATTTATGCCGACTAGTGTATATCACGTACGTATCAGCATTGGTAATGTGCCGCTTCTGGTTAAATTTGCGGACCTTAGAACTATTCTAAGGCCAATTATTTTTCATTCGGCCTCTTCTTAGAATCCCGTCTGGAACTTGAGTTGCTGTTTTTTTGCACTTTCATCCCAATTTTTCACTAGTGAGGCATTAAGTCCCGTTTGTCACAGAAAGTTTTTAAGGATAGGCAACCTTTCGTTCGTTTTTTTTGTAAGTGAAATTTACATGAACAGATTTGGTTTCCTTCATAGTGATCCACCAGGCCTCGGAACAGTATCATTATACGAATATCTATTAATTAGAGTGCACTGCAATTCTATTGTTTCTTCTTTGATTATTGCGCTTCGCTACATAAAATTTATTTGAATTGGCGGGTACTGGTTTTTGCGTCTGATTCGGGACAGTCTTTTCCCGAAAGATGTTTTCATAAAGCATACAGGCGAAAGCTGTTGTAATTTTAACTTCACACTTGCATGCAACAACTTACCAAATGCTTCAAAAAATACACTTGAGCGAGCCTTTTTCTCCCAAACATTGCCGGGATAGAATGCACCTGGTCAAGCAAGCACTCAACCTACTGGTGATCATGCGCAGGATTTTTTCCTCACTAGCTTCTTGAAAATATTGTTTTATATCATATTAACAAATATTATATAAATCGGAAGGAGAAAATTGGGCGGTATATGGTCGATGTGATATCACTTTGCAACCAAGGAAAAAAATAGAGTGTCATGAGTTACCAAATATGTGGTCTAGCGTTGTCGTGGTGAAACGCGCTTCTCTTACGATTTACCAATTCTGACCGTTTTTCTTTGATTGCTTTCCCTCCAGCTTCAACCTTGGAAGCAGCTCAAAATAATCAACACCAACCAACGAAACTCAACTGGGTTTCAAACAAAACAGCTCGATATATTTCCACTTGTGTTAGGCTATCCAAATTAAATTTCTATACTTCAAAACTGAATACCTCGTTACCCTCGAAAAAACCATGGAGTAATTTTCGCAAGATCGGTGTTTCTTGTGGCAAATAGAGAGAAAGTAGTCACACAGACGCAGAAGAACTAAATAATTATTTTCTCGAAGGTAGTGTTTCGGTGCCAAGAGTTTCAATTCCTCAGAATTAAATGGATAGTTCCAGTGCCTCTGTGCCAGATTTTGAAAGTTTTAATATAATTACAGAGGTTGATGTTACCCTAACGGTATTCTCAATCAAATCAAATGCAATAGGTGGAGACGGTATACCCGTACGTTTTATAAAACTTATTTTGCCTTTCATCATCTCCTATTTGGCTCGTATTTCTAACCACTGCTTGATTATGTTGGAAAAAAGAGTAGGAGTCTTGCCAATCGCCTAAAAAGCTAATCTCGTAACCGCTGCGCACTACAGAGCTATACAGCCATACTGACAGAAACATCATTTGTCGGTAAGCGATTTACTCAATCCGCGCCAATCAGGTTTCAGAGCTAACCATAATTGTTCCATTGCCCTAATTAGCAATGTCGATGATATAGGACGGAAATTCGATAACTAATTTGTGACGATTTTTTGTCTGCTTGATTTCTGGAAGGCTTTTGACATTGTAGATCATGACCTACTTTGTTGGAAATTTCAGAATCTTTTTGATTTCAGTATTACGGCGATGAACCTGATTCGCTGGAAAACATGTTTCAAAAAGTTATTACAAGCAGATCTATGTACCACCTTGATCAAAAAGTTCCCGGGGGATACCACAGTGTGGCGCTCCCATTGTTCCGATTTGAGTTCTGTTTTTTTTTTTTGTTAAAATGATAACTCCGTTGTTGACATTCCCTCTAAATCTTAGCGTCAAAGCTTGACATTTGCAAAAGTTACGTAAGAGATAGTTACATCTATCTCTGTCCATTGTTAACGATTTTTTACAATTTTAGAAATGGGTTTAAATTTGCAACAACGAACTTGTACGAGTATCAAATTTTGCGTAAAAAACAGATTTAATGGTGCGCGAACGTTGGAAATGTTGGAAAAGTGTTTCGGCAACGATTCTCTAAAGAAAACGGTCGTTTACCAGTGGCACGAGCGGTTCAAAAGTGGTCGTGAGTCAATCAAAGATGATGAACGCAGTGGCAGACCATTGACATCGAAAACCGACGAAAACATTGATGAAGTACGAGTAAAAGAAATGTTGGTCAATAACCGCAAATTAACCACCTTCTGATGGCGGAGGACTTGAACATTGCCTATTGTTGTATTGTATTGTCCAAGACATTTTGGTTAATGATTTGGGTTTCCGTCGCGTAGCAGTAAAGTTGGTGCCAAAAGACCTCAATTTCATGCAAAAAAGAGACCGTGTTGACGTCGCAAAAGTGATGATTTGTGAGGCTGAATCCGATCCCACATTCATCAAAAGGATTATTACTGGAGACGAGATGTGGGTGTAGGAGTACGACACGCAATGCAGACATCAGGCAAATGAATGGCGTTCACCAAAGCCGAGACCAAAAACCACGTGGTTTTCAGTCAAAAAAGCTGGCAATACAATGCTCACGGTTTTCATGGATTACAACGGTGTAGTGCATCATGAATTTTTGCCAGAAGGCCAGTCAGTAAACAAATAGTATTATTTGGGCGTTATGAGACGTTTGCGTGAGGCAATTCGCCGAAAGAGACCAGAATTGTGGGCAGAAAACTCGTGGATTTTGCACCATGATAACGCACCGTGGCACAGTGCCATCATTATTCGTAATTTTTTGACGAAAAATGCAACAAATACCATCCAACAGCCACCAAATTCACCTGATTTGGCTCCCTGTGACTTCTTTCTGTTCAATCGAGTTAAAAAACCACTACGGGGAACGCGTTTCAGCAGCCGAGAGGAAGTAATGGAAATACCGAAAACCGAATATAAAAAATGTTTCGAGGATTGGATCAAGCACTGGCATAAGTGTGTTGCAGTCGATGGGGATTACTTTGAAGGGGGCAATATAGATTTAGATGAATAAACTTGTTTTTCTAATTTTCTGAATAAATTTTTCGATCAAGGTGGTATGTATTGGGTCTATAACTTAATTCGTGCGGCTTGGAAAGCTATTGTCATTGTACGTCATTTCAGTATATGTCATAAGTGGTGATTTTGGCTTGGAAGACGATGAACATCCTGGGCAGCCAAAAAAGTTTGACGATGAAGAACTGGAAGCATTACTCTATGAAGATTGTTGCCAAACACAAGAAGAGCTCGCAGAATCTTTGGGTGTCACTCAATCAGCCATTTCAAAACGTTTAAAAGCAGCTGGATATATTCAAAAGCAAGGAAATTGGGTTCCACATGAAATCAAGCCGAGAGACGTTGAAAGGCGGTTTTGTATGTCCGAAATGCTGCTGGAACGCCACAAAAGGAAGTCATTTTTGCATCGGATTGTTACTGGTGATGAAAATTGGATCCATTACGACAACCCCAAGAGCAGAAAATCATATGTGAAACCCGGCCAACCATGGCGCGAAGGTAATGCTCTGTATTTGGTGGGATCAGATGTGTGTGCTGTATTATGAGCTGCTAAAACCGGGTGAAACCATCAAAGGACAATGCTACCGAACACAATTAATCCGTTTGAAGAGAGCAGTGGCCGAAAAACGCCCGGAATATGCGACCAGACACGAGGCAATAATTTTCCATCATGACAACGCTCAGCCCCACGTTGCTATTCCGGTTAAGAACTATTTGCAAAACAGTGGATGGGAAGTCATACCCTACCCGCCTTATAGCCCAGACCTTGCCCCTTCTGACTACCATTTGTTCGGTCGATGCAGAACGCCCTCACTGAAATACGGTTCACATCAGAGCAGAATATCAAAAATTGGCTTGATTCATTCTTGGCTGTCAAGCCGGCGCAGTTCTTTTGGGATGGCATCCACAATTTGCCAGAAAGATGGGAAAAAGTCATAGCTTCAGATGGGCAATACTTTGAATAACACTATTGTACATGTTTTTCTTAAATAAACGTTCAAATTTTGAAAAAAAAAACCGAGCGAATTAAGTTATAGTAGCGCTGTTATTAAAGCAAAATAGTGACGTCACAAAGTAAACAATAACTTTGCTATATACGAGTATGTATGCATGTAATTAATAATTTTTGTGGTTGCAAGAGAATTCAGTTGTTAAATTAATCGACAAATTGTTCTCGGATTGTAAATCAACGCATAGATCATCACATGTCCTTGTTCTTTAATAATTATGCAAACCAAATTGTTTCGCAAACCACTATAGCTAAATTCAATCCTAATAGTTCTGTAGCTGTCTCCAGTAGCTAAAAATCTGTAACGAGAGATTAAACAAACAAAAGATGATAATGAAAAATTTTTTGAACATGGACGAGATGTAAATTCAAAGAAATTATCGTATTAAAAAACGTACTACTATTTCGGTACAACTTTACAAAGTGCAAAGCGCTATAAACACTGGCAATGCAACGAATTATAGCATTTCTACTTTTGCAAAGACTATTGGCAACATACTCTTAAGCTGTAATGTAACCCAATTCAATAGAGATACAAGCGATGCCAGAAAAAATCCAGAAACTTCAAATGCAAATATTCAGGGGGAAAATATCAAAGTAACCAACAATCACCCCAGTCAAGATGAAATTTGTCCAGATTCCATAGAGTTTGCAACGCCATCTCCTTAGCCTAATCGCAAACGTCGGACCCCAAGTTCGAATTGCCTTGTAGATGCGCCATCAGCAGTAGATACGAGAAAAGTGATTGAACACCTACAAAACAAGGAGCGTAATGTGTAATGATGCAACCGAATTGATATTGTTCGGTTATGCCAAGACAATAAAATCATTTTCACTGGAACGACAGATACAAACTGAATTGGAAATTGCCCAAATTATAATGCAGCAAGAAATGGAACGTATACAAGAGCAAGCACAAATGACTCGAGCTTCTAAACCTCCCATCCAAAACCCTATATTTTTCGAAAAGGATTCAAATTCACAGGAGCACTCTCCTGTTGTCGAAGATCAGTCATTCACAGAAAATTCGTTGGCCTCTTTTTTTACTCACTACGACAGCGATTTGTAATATTTTTACACTTATTATTCTCACCTTAAAGCGATTTCTATACGCTACTCGGGAGGAATGGGTGCATTTTTTTTAATAGTTTCTTTAATAAAATTAATCAAAACAATCTGGCATCATACGAAAATACAGGTAAAATCTTTTTTCATCTTTTAAAAGTTTCGGTACGAGTTCTAGGGTGCAGAATTCTCCTTTTCGTTTTCTTTCTAAATTAATTTCGTGAATCTATTTCCTTTTGTTTGTTCTTCAACTAGGGAATTTATTAATAATTCTATTGAAATAAATGTATTCATTGAAACATTAAACTTGCCTTTCTTAATCTGAAGAACACGTTGCATCCCTCTTGAAAAACAAGCAAGTGCCAATGTGAATACCGCATATCATAGTGAAATCGTCATCCACAGTGCGGGCATTCCTACCTTCCTGCCCCTGGTCATACTATTGCTGGCAATCGGTATTACATTGTCATACAGACAGCGCGTGCAGTGACTGAGTGTATGTAACAACCGATGGATAGGGTTTGAATTTTTTATTTTTTTTTTATTCAATATTCTTAGGATAATATTGTACAGGTTAATTCTAACTACTAGGTGACAATTAAGGAATGTATTAAATTAAGAATATGTAGTGACATTCGTATTTAGAATTCAAATAGTGTTGAATGCCACATCAGCAGAATTTCATGTAGATAATATATTTAAGAATTAAGATGGTGTGCTGGTTCCTATTGTTGTAATGGTATAACACCTAACACAATAATTTGATTCGGTACACCAACTCTGAATTTTTACTTCACAGCTGTGCTTAGTCACGTCGGTGTTTGTGTTTTTTGTGTTTGGCTTTCGTTATAATGACTCGGGAATTCAGAGTGGATATTGCCAATATACGCGGGCTAAAAAGTAATCACTTTTCATCTCCGTAAGCAAATTACCCACTACTGCTTTATTTACAGAAGCCCCAAACTGGACAGCAACTCGACCTTTCACGAGTTTGATGCTCTGTCTGACTCAATTCAAAGAATTGTATCCCTGTACCCTCTTACTGAAGTCGTGATTACGGGCGATTTCAATATACACAATTCTGGTTGGCTTCCACATTCAGGAAAGACAACACCCGAAGGACATTGTGGTGAGATCTTCGCTGCGGGAAATAATTTAACCCAGCTTGTACATGAGCCCACACGACTACCAGACGTTGATAGTCATACCCCCAACACCCTGGACTTGTTTTTAACTTCTCACTCTTATAAGTACATCATTTATGTGCTCTCCCCTCAAGGCTCGTCGGACCATTGTGTTATATCAGCTAATTTCTCGTACACCGATCACACAGTTAGAGAAAAGATTCCTAAAAGAACCGTATGACAATACGAGAAAGCCAACTGGAGCGGTGTTAACAGTTTCTTTAGGAATTTTAACTGGTCGTTACGTTTCCTCGATAACGACGTGGATGCCGCTGCTGATCACAGACACCATTCTCTTTGGAATGAAAAACTTTATCCCTCATCGGATGAAGGGTATCAAATCAAAAGAAAAAGCATGGTACGACTCGAATTGTAAAGAAGCTGTCAGGTGTAGAGAAATATTTTTTCGGTCCTTCAAGACCAACCCAACAGAGGAAAACCGAAGAAAGTTTGAATGAGCCAGGAATGACTGCAACTCCTTTCTCAAGCGTGTAAAATTCCAATACGACCAAAAACTGAGGCAAAAAAATACCACAATGTCCCAAAGGTAGTAAAAATTGTTGGTCGTTCGTCAAAAATATTAGAAATTCTGCCTCATCCTCCATCCCAACGCTCATTAATAACGATATTCCAGCTGTCAGCTCTTTGGACAAAGCCAGTCTGCTAACTGGATACTTTGCGGCCAGCTCAACACTCCCAAGTTGTGGTTTGTCTCCGCCTACACTTGAGTGCGTCGAATCTTAGATGGGACAAATCCACTTTCGCACTCGTTAGTCGCAAGAGTTCTTAAAGATCTTAACATTCACAAATCCGCTGGTCCAGATGGTATATCTCCCCTCCTTCTGAAGAGGTGTTCTTCTTCGCTGGCGAAACCATTGCGTAAGCTTTTTCATCAATCGCACTTTTTAGGACGCTTTCCGAGAAGATGGAAAACAGCATTTGTCCAGCCCGTCCCTAAAAAAGGCGAATCTTCCTCTCTCTCCTCCTACAGGCCCACTGCACTTACGTCCCTTCTTTCCAAGGTCATGGAAACGTTGATAAACCGTCAGCTCATGAAATATCTCAAAACACGAAAACTTCTTAATGACCGGCAGTACGGTTTTCGTAGTAACAGGTCCACTGGTGATCTGATGGCATGTCTCACCGAAAAGTGGAACCAAAGCGTACATCAATCTGGCGAAAGCAAGATAGTTGCACTTTATATTTCTAAAGCATTTGACAGAGTTTGGCATCAGGCTCTTTTGTCGAAAATGCGTGCTTTTGGGATCGACGACTCTCTTCTTCAATGGATTAGAAACTACCTTTCGGAACGTTCAATTCAAGTTGTCTTGGACGGTTTTAAGTCTGATATTCACAAAAAAAATGCTGGTGTGCCCCAGGGCTCCGTTCTGTCTCCGATACTCTTTTTAATTTTCATCAACGATCTCTTTTTTGCTACTTCTAATCCAATATATTCCTGACGACAGTACTGTCTGCTTTTCATATTCGTTCCCGGACTCACTTCCCTGCTCTTCGGCGTTAGAACGGGAACGACAGCGTATGTTAAGCTCATTAAATTCTGATATTACCAGCATAACTAATTGGGGAACCACTAACAGAGTGGAATTTAATACTTGCAAACACAATGCTGTGTGCTATCGTTAAAACGAAATTTAAACATCATTATCAATGAATGGCGCTTGCATCGTCGAAACCGATAAACTTTCCATTTTCGGTATGTGTGTCACAGAAAACTTACGTTGGAATGATCACATAGTCGGTGTCGTCAAAAACACATCGAAATGTCTAGGTTTCCTCAAGCGATGTAAGAAATATTTTACCCCCTCTGATCTGGCCTCAATATACTCGTACATATAAGTCGTTTATCCGCCCGAAATTGGAGTACAATTCCCACATCTGGTCGGGTGCGCCCAAAACATACCTGCACCTGGTAGATAGGGTTCAAAACCGTGCGATAAAACTCATTGGTGATACTAATATCAGTCAGTCAATTGACACCCTCGAACACCGACGAAATGTCTCCTGTCTCACTTTGTTTTATCGCTATTTCCACCACCAGTGCTCCATTGAAATCGCCAGAAGCATTCCGCCCATTCAAACTTCCAACCGTAACACCCGTCTCACTTTGAATGCTCATCAGTTTACCCTCAAGCCCACTTTCGGACGTACTCTAAAATATCGGGATTCGTTCCAAAGCCGTACAACTCGCTTATAGAATGCCCTACCTAGCACTTTATTTCTTAGTCATTATAACTTTCAAACTTTTAAAACCAACGTTCACCGGTACCTCTCTTTCTATTCTCCCTGATTTTCCTTCGCCCGCGCTGAGTGCAAGCATTTTAAGGGTACCTGAATCCCTTGAGCGCACAAATTATAAAAAAAAAATATAAAATACCGCCAGTGTGAACGGACAAGCGATATACCGCTACTACGCTTCTACTTGTACTCGTACTGCTCTGGTTTGTGAGCTCCTTAAATTGGTTACCTATTTAGGATTCGTAATTGCTCACAAGCTGTCTGGGTATTCTCATACTAATTCCATTATTCGTCGTATCTACGGAAGCTTTCGTAAACTGTGATTAATCGCGGCCTTCATCCCTGCCACCACAAGACAGATGCGCATGTTACCGATTGTCACAAAAAAAGACCCAACTCCGCTTAATAGTACATAATAGCACAGATATATGTATCTATGACGTTTAATGACAGCTGAGTTCAGTTGCTGAGCAAATTTAAGTTGTTTTGTAAAAATTTTGTTGGCAAATGTTTGACATAACTGAAAATTCATTGGAAAATTTCTCGCAAAGTACTCGTACATTAAAAGTTAGAAATCAAAAAAATAAATAAGATATACATATATTGGGTCTACAAGTAAGTTTCCAGCGTTTGTCAGAGATGGCGCCACCAGTGGATCCCGGGCAGAAGTGTCAGACCCCATGTGTTTTATTTGTAGGTTTTGTATCTGTCCACAACTTTGCAGCGTTATATTTGAGCAGTTCTATCGGTGTCGTACATTTTATCGAGCAAAATCGTCATTTGCGGGAGGCGCTGCTTTTATTCTTTAATATGAAGAAAAGTGCGGCTGAGGCCTATCATTTGCTTTCGGAAACTTATGGGACGGAATGTATTGGTGAATCGACGTGCCGCGAGTGGTTCAAACGGTTCAAAAGTGCTGATTTTGGATTTGAAGACAAAGATCGCCCCGGAAAGCCGAAAAGTTTTGAAGACGAGGAATTGGACGCTTTACTGGAGGAGGATCCGTGTCAGATTCAAGAAGAACTTGCTGCATCATTGGGCGTCACGCAATAAGCCGTTTCCCTGCGCCTAAAAGCACTGGGATTCATTCAAAAGGTTGGAAACTGGGTGCCGTACGAATTGAAGCCAAGAGACGTCGAACGACGATTTTGCATGTCCGAAATGTTACTGCAGCGGTATAAAAATAAATCATTTTTGCATCGTATTATCACTGGTGATGAGAAATGGATTTATTATGATAATCCTAAACGCAGAAAATCGTATACAAAGCCCTGCGAGCCCGCCCAATCGACGCCGAAACGAAATATTCACGTGAATAAGGTCATGCTCTGCATATGGTGGGATCAAAAGGGTGTCGTATACTACGAACTGCTTCCGAATGGTGAAACCATCAAAGGACCATCATATCGAACCCAACTGAATCGTTTGAAGCGGGCATTAAAAGAAAAACGGCCAGAATATGAGACCAGGCATGAGTCCGTCATTTTTCATCACGACAACGCTCGGCCACATGTTGCGGTTTCGGTGAAAAACTATTTGGAGAATAGTGGATGGGAAATTCTGCTTCACCCGCCTTACAGTCCAGACTTGGCACCATCTGACTACCACTTGTTTCGTTCGATGCAGAACGCTCTTACGGGAATACGCTTCAACTTAGTAGAGGAAATCAAAAATTGGCTCGATACGTTCTTCGGCTCGAAAGACGAGAAATGTTTTTGGTCCGGAATTCATAAATTGCCAGAAAGATGGGGGAAAGTTGTAGCTTCCGATGGACGATACTTTGAATAAAGCATTGTAACTATGTTTTCATAATAAAACTTCAAATTTTGAAAAAAAAACTGGAAACTTACTTGTAGACCCAATACATATAATAAAAATACAATTATAATATAAAATATAGAAAGATATACAACAAGACATTTATTACATTTTTCAAATAGCCATCATATTTTGAAACAAATTTACCTAATCATCGTTTTGTTGATTGTTTGTGCCCCCATCTGCCTCATGAATTCTTAAAATGGTTGAAGAGTACCCAAAATGTCTTGTCCCTACCATACGCCTGATTTCGTATGGCAACAAGTTCCGAAGCCTAACAGAGTGAAAACAGAACAGATAGCTACTTTCTAAATATTTATGACAAGGATGAATTAAAGTACCGGTAGTGAAAGATCTAGGAAATTGTACCTTAATGTATAAGCAAATATAGAAATATGGTCGAACTTTCGTAAATGGAAAACATTTCTTACAATAGCGTTGAAAGTTAGTTCTAATTTTCAGGAATATAAAATCAGGAAAACTGTAAACAAAACAGCAGTAACTTATTTGCTGTTCAAGTAGAGCTTTTACTAATTTTAGCCGAATGTTTATTTGAGTACAGAATATATCGGATATAAGAAACTCAGAAAAGGCAGGCTTGTATGCAATAAACGGATATAAAAAACAGTGTTCCTTGTATCCGAACAACGGATATAAGGTATAATATTTCTTATATCCGGACGATGGATAAAAGAAATAATAGTGCTATTTTTTTGCAAGGACAAGGATCGATAGAATGAATTCGAATGAATATTAATCCTTAGCTTTAAGGAATTGATTTTATCTGTTCTTAGCGTGTTGTTGGATTTAACATCGAATGTTAATAAAAGCATATAAATTCTTGCGAAAAAAACAGCACTAAAGTTTCTTAAATCCGAACAACGGATATTATAAGAAGAAATATGAAAACAACTCTTTAATAAAAAGTATTCATTAAAAAAAAATCTAACTTAAAAACAAGAATAAGGTACATAGGATGTTTAATTCACGTAATATTCCATATTATCTACGTATTTAGTATGTAATCACATTAACATTTTAAATAATAAACTAAAATAAAATAGGTTCGAAAATAGTTTTTTTTTGAACAAGAGTTTTATCGCGGTGCCTGAAAAGTGCTTCTTCTGCGTTTTCAAGGTAATCCTCATCATTTAGCAGGTACTGTTTCTTCACTACCCGGCCTTGGTAAATGGATTTCATTAAATTCAGGCTCAACTTCTTGGATATTTTCATCCAAAATTTCAGTTTTCATCAATTTCTCAATTTCTCTTCACCTATAGCTCTGAAAAAGTCTTCGTGTTCCTTATTCATATCAAAGTCAATCAGTTCTATGTCCTCGAGATCATTATCAGTTTCTATTTCAATTTCCTATGAAATTCCAACATTTTTAAAGCAATTGGATATTGTCTGTGGTGTTGCAAGCCAAAAAGAACGTTTAATTATATTCAAGACTTTTAAAATGGTAATTTCTTTAAAGAAAATGTCCACCTTCGATGGCCAAAATTTGTTTCCTTATCATACATTTTCGGTAGTGAGCCTTAAAGGATTGGATAATGCCTGTACAATAGTAAACAAAGTTGAGATGATTTCGAAAATAATTACGTCTTACCTTGGTCTAATGGTTGGATAAGACTTGTGGTATTCGGCGGTATAAATTTAATTTCGATGTTTTCAGGCGTAAAACCGAGTTTGTGACAAGAAGCGTTTGTCAATCAACAAAAGGATTTTCTTTTTCTTTCGTCCGAGCTTATCGTCAAGATCCTTGATTATTTCAGACCATATATTGCTAGTCATCCAGGCCTTTTTATTAAATTTGTACGGAATAGGAATGTCATTTCCTCGGAAGCATTTTGGCTGTTTGAATTTTCCAATGGAAAATACATATTTATCTAAATCCTTCGCGTTACACATGAAGAGCAATGTAATTCGATCTTTATGAATCTTGAGACCATTGATTACTTTATTTTAGGGAACGTATGTCCCACTTGGAAGTGCCTTGTACATAAGACCGGTTTCATCTGCATTGTAAATGTCATCCAGCGCATAGTTTTTGCATCAAAGAGGGAGGACGTTTTCTTTGAACTGATTTGATGCTACAGAATCGCCAGAAGAAGCCTCTCCGAGCAGCTTTCTGAAATGGATATTTTCATTTTTCTTCCACCTTCGAAGCCAACCAGGGTTGCGTTTGAAGCCTGGGATTTCCAATTGCACGGCAAACTGTTCAGCTTTTTCCATTAGAGATTGGCCCGTGATAATTGCATTTTGTTCGGTCATTTGTTCGAACCATTTGGTCATCGCTTTGTTTAAGTTTTCATGTTTAGGCTTACGGAGCCTTTTGACCTTTAAATTCTTACAAGTGAATTTTTTGGACTCAATTTCTTCTGAGTTTTTCAGGACGAAGTGTACTTCGAGAAATGTTGTATAGTATTCTTTGGATAATTGTTGCCTTGTTTTGCCACTTCGAGATTCATCTAAGATTTCAATTTTTGTTTTTAATGATAACGTATTTCGTTTTGTTGACATTTTATAACACTTTTTTACACTAAAACGCCAAAACAAACAAGCACTGAACACCGCCAAAACCGCCACAAAATTACACTGTTTATTTTTTTATCGCTGTCAAGTGTCAAAGTACACTTTAAATGATCTTTCATTTTTTAGGGACTGTTTATACCACATTTGTAGGAACATTGTGTAATTAAAATGTACACTCATGACCAAAACTTGACGATGGAGGAACTGAAAACGAAATTTTCTTATAAGCGTTTTTTATTGTATGCAATTAGGCATTGTGGTTTTAGGAAAATGTTTCTTTTATCCGTTTATTTCATATAAGCGACTTTCTTATAACCGATATATACTGTATAGAAAACAGGAAGTCCACAGCATGCGCAACGCCGTATAAATATTTCTTGCGAGCTGGTTTATATGGTCACAGGTTGTAAGATGGTTATTTAAAATGATTCCAAGACTTTTTACCGATTCATAGAAAGGAATCTTTACTTCAGATAAGTAAACATCAGAATATTGGTGAGCAATCGCAATGTTTTTGCCTATCAGTAAGCATTGGGATTTTATGGGATTATGGGATTGTAGAAGACCATTAGCGTCTGCGCAGAAATTTATTGCCCCTAACTCCTCATTCTATTTACTGACATAATTCCCGATTTCTGATCGCGCAGTCGACAAATACCAGATGGGTTGAAAAGTAACCTCCTTGGGAATGAAATTTTTTTTTTTTAAATGTTTTTTTATATTATTCAATATAGTCCCCTTTTAGTTTGATACACTTATTCCAGCGATTTCCCACGTTCTTGATCCAGTCCGAAAAGCAATTTTCCGGAAGGTCTGCAAGATACTCCTCCGTGGCGACGATGATTTCCTCGCGTGAGCTGAATTTTTTATTGATGAGCCATCTTTTAAGGTTTGGGAAGAGATAACAGTCCGAGTGATCCAAATCCAGTTACCAATCGACGCCAAAAGTCCGCCCGGTCCCGCATCAGCAAGTCCAAACACTCTTTCGAAGTGCTCTCGCATTCGTGTTTTTGGTCAAGAGTGAGTATTCGCTGCACCCAGCGGCAGGATAACTTTTTCATATGCAGAATATTGCGCAAAATATGGAGTGTGTGCTCAGTACTAATCTCTGTGGTATCTACTGCTCGCGCACCTTCACTTTCCGGTCAGTCAACACCATTTCATGTAATTTTTTGACATTGTCCTCTGTAACCGCATCGGAGGGCCTGCCGCCGGTAGTGGAGTTGCAGCCACCACGAAACTCTCGAAACCAATATTTGACGGTATAATCTGACGAAGCATTAGCCCCATAATATATATCCAACTTTTGCTTCCTCAAAAAATAATGCTTTATGAGAGAACGAAAACCGTTTTTGTCCATACTCAACATGATGCCAAGCACGTCAACAGCAATTAGCTGTCAAAACAAAACTAAAGACAGTATCGCACTGAAATTTGACATGTCTGCCTAAATATGAACGGACTTCAAGGCACCATAACCTTTTTTCCAGTAGCAGCGCATTTTGGCGGTCAAGGAGGTTACTTTTCACCCCACCTAGTACATATAACATATGTAGCATATAGGCTTATCGTAGTGTGCTTACAAACTTGAAGGAGGTCATTAATGTATAAAGCAAAGTTTGCTGTATTTATGCACCTTGCAGCGATATAACGTATTTTGTGTAACTGTAGCTTCAAAAATTCCCTCAAGAGCTAAAAGATATCGTATTATCTCAATCACGAACTAATAGCACCAGCTATGAGCGCGATGACTTCATGATCAAATCAATGGGTTCCGAACCACACCTCATTAACTCCCAGAATTAAAAAGTAAAGCAAAAATTGCAGCTTCTAGGTTGAAACAGATGTTAGAGTAAGTGATCAAAGAAAGATTCGAAAACGGACTTGGCTATTGTGTTGATGTTTAATTTTAATTTTGGTGGGGGCTGAGGCCCCCATTTATTGGCTTAATACAAGCTTAATCTAACTTAAAAACTAACAGAAAGAATTAAGAGCTAGTGACTAAGGAAGTGATGGAGGAGATCTTGTTTAAGACGAGGAGTGCTCAGGTGGAAATGAAAAAGGGAGAGGTTTGAGTTGACTTTTCGGAGCATTCGGGAGATAGGTTCGTTGGAGCCATAAGAGATGCGGTGGACCGGTAGATAGAAGAGACGAGGACAACGTAGATTGCGGGGGTTGGTATTGAAGGAAATGGAGTTCAAAATGGATGCACAGTCGATGGAACCTGAGAGAAGACGATGAATGAAAAGAACGTCAGCAATATTCCTACGTTCTTCTAATGAATTCATATTTAGAAGTTTGAGGCGGTCTTGATAGGGAGGTAAGATTAAGGGAGTGTTTGAAGAAATCGGAATCCCATGCGTTCAATTTGACTGGCGTCTTTCCATAGACAGTTTCACAAAATGTTTAAATGTTCATTTCTCCCTTTGGCTGATTCCTTGATGCTTAAAGAAAATTACGAAATTATGAAAATGATGCGTGAGAGTTATTCAGTACCCTTGGCCGGTGATAGCGGATTTTACTATGGTTGGCTTTCTGGTGGTAACGGAAGGCGGGTATGCCAAACATCCTTGCTACCTTTGCTAGGAGCAGACTATTCGCATTACCAGCAGCACTCATGGCCTAAGCGAACCGAGTTCGAGAGAGAAAAACATGATGTTAAATGTGACCTAATTGTCGAGCTTAAATACATGCTGATGCCTCCATTGCATATAAAATTATGCCTCATGAAGCAATTCGTAAAAACCCTTCGTTAGGACTCTGAAACTCTTCAATATCTAACAAAAATTGTTGCCTAAACCATACAAATTAGATAAAAGCTACTCGTAGTATTTTCATCGGACTACAAATAAAGAAAATAATAGCCAGCATCGAATTTTAACAGCTATTCAAGACTCATGAAAGGCGATCATGGGGCAGCCTTAAAGTAGTTGTCTATGGTTTTCTCGGAAACGTAAAAGTTGAGATCTACAAAGAACTGATTTCAAATATGCTTGGAGATTCTAAACTCATGGGTTGCAGAATGTCCCGTAAAGTTAAAATAATATTGGGTCTATAACTTAATTCGCACGGTTTGCTAAGAGATGGCGTAACTTGTATTATTCCATTGGAACATGCGTTGGAAAGCTACTGTCATTGTACGTCATTTCAGTATATGTCATTCATGTGTTTTTGCGGGGAGTTCTTCTTCATTACTTTAACATGAAGAAAACTGCTGCCGAAAGTCATCGTATTTTGGTGGAAGTTTATAGTGAACATGCGTTAGCTGAGCGAACGTACCAGAAGTCGTTTGCACGATTTAAAAGTGGTGATTTTGGCTTGGAAGACCATAAACGTTCTGGGAAGCCAAAAAAGTTTGACGATGAAGAACTGGAAGCATTACTCTATGAAGATTGTTGCCAAACACAAGAAGAGCTCGCAGAATCTTTGCGTGTCACTCAAGCAGCCATTTCAAAACGTTTAAAAGCAGCTGGATATATTTAAAAGCAAGGAAATTGGGTTCCACATGAACTCAAGCCGAGAGACGTCGAAAGGCGGTTTTGCATGTCCGAAATGCTGCTGGAACGCCACAAAAGGAAGTCATTTTTGCATCGGATTGTTACTGGTGATGAAAAATGGATCTATTACGACAACGCAAAGCGCAAAAAATCATATGTGAAACCTGGCCAACCAGCCAAATCAACGGCAAAGCCGACTATCCATGGCGCGAAGGTAATGCTCTGTATTTGGTGGGATCAGATGGGTGTGCTGTATTATGAGCTGCTAAAACCGGGTGAAACCATCAATGGACAACGCTACCGAACACAATTAATCCGTTTGAAGAGAGCAGTGGCCGAAAAACGCCCGGAATATGCGACGAGACACGAGGCAATAATTTTCCATCATGACAACGCTCAGCCCCACGTTGCTATTCCGGTTAAGAACTATTTGGAAAACAGTGGATGGTAAGTCTTACCCCACCCGTATTATAGCCCAGACCTTGTCCCTTCTGACTACCACTTGTACCGGTCTATGCAGAACGCCCTCACTGAAATACGGTTCACATCAGAGTAGAATATCAAAAAATTGGCTTGATTCATTCTTGGATGAATTGCCAGAAAGATGGGAAAAAGTCATAGCTTCAGATGGGCAATACTTTGAATAATACTACTCGTATTGTACATGTTTTTGTTAAATAAATGTTAAAATTTTGAAAAAAAACGCACGAATTAAGTTATATACCATATACAATAGATGTTTTTAATATATTTGGTATCTTGCATTCATTTAGACTCTGGTTAATGATCTTCGTGATAATTGGAGGAAATACATCCGCATGCATTTAATTGTCTCTCGTTCTAATGCCATCGATCCCTGCTGATTTGTTTTGATACAATAATGTCAATATTTTATACTGTGTATACTATATACCTCTTCAACGCACGTTTCCTCTATGAAGATGGAGTTGTGTAGGGTTTTATTGATGTGTGTTGACGTTATATTATCACAATTGTGGATAATATGATTCGTTTGTTCAGACAAACGTTTTGCACATCTGTTTGAAAGTGCTGTATAACATTTTTCCGATGGGAAGTTTTTCACAAGTACTTCGTCCAAGCTTTGTTTTTTTTTCCCCCATTATTTCGTTGACAAGGCTCCATGTTTTACGGGGATCATTTCTAACAGCGTTAAATTCTTCTTTATAGAAACTGGACTTTTGCCAGAAAATGATTTTATTAACTTTCTTTGTTTCGTAATTTCTTGTACTCTGTTTCATAAGTTTTATTTAGTCTGTTGTTCTTCCACCTTTTGTAGGGCTCATCTCTTTGTTTACATTTTTCGCGAATGTAGGGCGTGATCCAAGGTTTTAGTCGGCTTTTACGCTTTGGTTTTTCAAGGATCATGGAGTCTTTATATATGTTTTGCATAGTCGTTGATAATTTGTTGTATGTTACCTCCACGTTTTCGTCTATCAATAGCGTCTCCCAGTTTGTTAGGTGTATTTTTTCGTCCACCAAGCTGTTTTTTTAAGTGGGGTGCTCTATCAATTGGGAACTCACTGCTGCATGCGTCGAGTGTCCCATAAACCGCCGCGAAGTGGTCAGAAACGTCGCTCTCGATGACTGCTGAAACCATTTGTGTATCTGTTAAGTTGACAGCTATATGGTTAATCAGCGTTGATGATCCTCGATTTAGATCAACCCTAGTATCTTCTTTTATAATGTTAATTAGACCATCGAGTGCCAACAATTCTAAATAGTTCCTCGCGTGAATTTGATCATGATCCTGAATATGTCACCCATTAACACCATATCTCAATTTTTTTGCCTTGCTGTTTGCTGGAGTAGGTTTCCAAGGTCTTCAATAAAGTCTTTTATACTTAATGCCGGTGGCCTGTAAACTGCTTACAAATACTCTACTTTAACTCCGCTTCTAATTTTTATTCTGAGAGATTCACAAGTTGTACTATTTAATTCTTGAAATCATACTCTATATCATTTTTTATATATATGGCTATTCCTCCTCCTCTTTGTTTATTTCTGTTTATATATTCTGGATTGTAGCCGCCTATTGTATAATGTTTGTTGTTTTCCTTCTTAATATTTATCTCCATTACAACAATAATTTTAAGGCTTGTCAGTAGGGGGTTTATGCTTGCGTAAAGCATATCCCAGTTTTTCCGCATTGACATAAGCAACTAAAGTTCAGTTTTTTTAATTCATATAATTTGCTATCTCTAAAGCCACGTATTACCCTATAATCTACGTTGTCTTACAAGTTATCATTTCCGTTTGTGTTTTCCATTTTTGTCTATTGTTTATGTTTTTCTAATACGAGTATATCGCACATACACCGTCAATCTTATGTTCGAGTGAACAAATGTCCAAACCGAATTGACATCCAACGTCATTTGTAAAATCTGTGGCAATTTCTTTCAGATAGGGTCATACATTACGGCAATACCATAAAGGATAATAAAGGAATTTTTTTTAAAATTCGTATTTTCATCCTGACAGCCACATAAGCAGGTACACTTTTTCTTTATTAGTAGGGTGTGGGAAATAAGATTGAGATAAGCAAAACCCAGACTCAAAATTTGTGTTAACCGGTATTATCTATAAATTACTATTTTTGTATTAAGTTGTGCTGTGGTATTACTCTGTGTACTACGAGTATAACAGATTAAATCTTAACGTACAATTCATTCATTATAAAGGGTCTTTCATTAAGCGTTTCCTATCTTTAAATTTAAATAAAACAAAGTGTGTGCGAGATATCATCGAAATTTTTTATTCATTTGAAAGGCCTATCGACGCCATTGTGTATGGAATATAACATCGTTCAAATGTCCGCCGCGGCTTCTCTGGATGGCGCGCATCCGGAATATCCAATCTTTCATGACCCTGGCGCATAAATCAGGCTGAATTTGACCGATGGCATTGGTTATGTTGGCTTTGAGGGCCGCTGTGGTTTGTGATTTATTCGCGTAGACCTGCGACTTCAGAAAACACCACAAGAAAAAGTCTAACGGGGTCAAATCGCACGATCTCGGTGGCCAGTTCACATCACCACCACGTGAGATGACCATGTCCTCGAATCGCTCGTGCAAAATTTGCAATGTGGAGTGAGCTGTGTGGCACGTAGCGCCACATCCATTCTTATCATCCAATTCAGGCCAAAAGAAGTTGGTAATCATCGACTTATAGCGCTCGCCGTTGATGGCGATGGCCTGGCCAACGTCGTTCTCAAAGAAATATGGATCAGGACGCCGCCAGCCCAAAATCCACACCAATCAGTGACTTTTTCGGGATACATTGGACGCTCTTGGATCTCATGTGGATCAGCATCGTCCCAAATTCGACAATTTCGTTTGTTGACGCACCCATTCATCCAGAAATGGGCCTCATCGCTTTAGATGAAAATTAGGATGAGTTTCCAACTGCTCCAGAGTCCATTTAGCGACCACACGTCGTTGTCTATGGTCGTTTACCTTCAACTCCTAGGTCAGTTGAATTTGGTACGGGTACAGGCTCAAGTCATAACGCAAAATTCGCCAAGTTGTGGTCTGCGACAGGCCGAGTTCTTGTGAGCGACGCGAAATCGACTGCCTCGGATTCTCGGACAGCGGCGATGATTTCGGCAGATCTTGTGTTTTGTCGACGTAAGGGGGTTTGGGTAGGGTGATTATGGCGACCGTAAAACTGGGCGAAGATCGCGGAACGTTGCCCGAACACCCATTTTGATAAAACAATTTTGAACGCTATGTCTGTCCATGGTGATTTGGAAAAACAGACTGAATAAATGAGAGCCACTTTGGCTGCTTTCAACCGTCAAAGGTCGGAAGTTCCTAATGGAAGACCCTGTATGTAAATAAATTGAAATTGAAACCTTTAAAATCTCACCAAATTGACAACATAATCTTCTCTTGGTGCAGTACAGCTTTCTATATGGTTTATGCTTGTTTATCGTGCTTAGACAATAATCATTTCGGAACCGATGTACATTGTTTTTAAATGTTTGTAAATTATAATGACCAGGAAACACAGAGATCGGCAGGGCATTCCATAAGCGAGTTGTACGGCTTAGGAAAGAATCACGATATTTTAGAGTACGTTCGAAAATGGGGTTGAGGGTATACTGATGAGCATTCAAAGCGAGACTGGTGTTACGGTTGAAAGTTTGAATGGGCGGAATGCTACTGGCGATTTCAATGGAGCACTGGTGGTGAAAATAGCGATAAAATAAAGTGAGACAGGAGACATTTCGTCGGTGTTCGAGGGTGTCAATTGACTGACTGATATTAGTATCACCAATGAGTTTTATCGCACGGTTTTGAATCCTATCTAGCAGGTGCAGAGATGCTTTAGGAGCACCTGACCAGATGTGGGCATTGTACTCAAATTTTGGGCAGATGAATGCCTTATATATTGTGGCCAGATCAGAGGGGGTAAAATATTTCTTACATCGTTTGAGGAAACCTAGACATCTCGCAGCATTTGTGCCGACATCGAATATGTGGTCGTAAGTTGTCACTGATACACATACCGAGAATGGAAAGTTTATCGGTTTCGATGATGCAAGTGCCATTCATTGATAATGGCTGGGTATTTGAACTTCGCTTTAACGACAGCAGACAGCATTGAGCTTTGGAAGCATTAAATTTCACTCGGTTGATAGTTCCACAATTGATTATGCTGTTAATATCGGCATTTAACGTGCTTAACACTGACGTTCTCGTCCTACAGGGGAATAGCAGGGGCTTGAGTCCGGAAACGAATATGAAAAGCAGAGAGTACTGTCATCAGCAAAGGAATATATTTGATAGAAGTAGAAGACAAGAGATCATTAATGAAAATTAAAAAGAGTGTCGGTGACAGAACGGAGCCCTGGGGCACACCAGCATTTATTTTGTGAATATCAGATTTGAAACCATCCAAGACAACTTGAATTGAACGTTCCGAAAGGTAGTTTCTAATCCATTGAACAAGAGAGCCATCGATTCCGAAAACACGCATTTTCGACAAAAGAACCTGATGCCAAACTCTGTCAAATGACTTAGAAATATCAAGTGCAACTATCTTGTCTTCGCCAGATTGATGTACGCTTTGGTTCCACTTTTCGGTGGGACATGCCATCAAATCACCAGTGGACCTGTTGCTACCAAACCAAATTGCGGGCCATTGAGAAGTTTTCGTGCTTCGAGATATTTCATGAGCTGACGGTTTATCAGCGTTTTCATAACCTTGGAAAGAAGGGACGTAAGTGCAATGGATCTCTAGGTGGAGAGAGAAGAGGATTCGCCTTTTTCAGGGACGGGCTGGACAAATGCTGTTTTCCATCTTCTCGGCAAGAGCCCTGAAGAGTAGGATTGATGAAAAAGCTTACGTAGTGGTTTTGCCAGCGTGGAAGAACACCTCTTCAGAAGAAGGGGAGATGTACCATCTGGACCAGCGGATTAATGCATGTTGAGATCTTTAAGTACTATTTCTACTACACGAGTTCAAAAGTGGATTCGTCCCATTGTAGATTCGACGCACTCAAGTGTAGGCAGGAACAAAGCACAATCTGGGGGTGGTGAGCTATTATTATATCCATTTTGTGTTAAGTGGATCTCTTTCAAATTATACTGAACTCAAACACCGAGATTTTTTACGAGTCCAAGACGATTTAAGTGATTTTCAATTGTTGTCTGTGATCCATTTAACCTCTCTGCTATCTCTCGCACAGTTGGTTTACCAGAGCTTTGGTCATCTTTGAGATCAAAGTTTTTTGAAACAATTCTGACACATGTGCTCTGTTAAGCAGGCAACACCGTACACATCACATATCTCAATTTGAGCCTCAGCAGCTTTGTTGCCTTTACAAAAATAAAAAAGCAAAATGTTTATTTTTGAACTCCTTGTTAAAATTGACACTCTACTAGCAGGTGCAAGGAAAATGAAGCTACAAAAAAATAATATTATAGACAAAAGCAAGAATCAACAGACATAACGTAAGAATCAACAGACAGAACGTAATCTACTTGTAAAAACCGAAATTGCTTTGGCTGCTTAACATATTTGAAGAAGCGATCTATAGGATTACCTGTCACTAGGTCGATTTCCTCTTTTAAGGTTCATTATATTATCCGCAACATTCCAATGATTCGGGGGTATTCCAATCTAAGCACGGCGGTTATACAAGGTGACGCCAAGTGGCTGCGCCAATGTTGATACACATTTGCGCCCGTTCTATCGCATTTTCCATGACTTTCCGCAAGATTTCCGGTGATAACTGTTCGCATTCCTGTCGAATATTCTGCTTAAGGGCTGCAATTATCTCAGGCTTGTTGGCATAAACCCACGACTTCAAGTAGCCCCAAAGAAAGAAGTCTGGGATGGTTCAATCGAGCAATCTTGCTGGCCATGCCAAATCGCCATAACGGGAGATTACGCCTTCAGGACACGCTTCCTTCACAATATCCATTGTGGCTCGTGCTGTATGTGCGGTTGCATCCAATTCCGGTAGTCAGAAGTCGTTTATCATGGCCCTGTAGCGTTCGCCAGTAACAGTGACCGTATTGCCGATGGCGTCCTCAAAAAAATACAGCCCAATCACTCTTCCCGTGTGAACGCCGCTTTGATTGGATGTAGTGGCCCTTTGTGCGGATTTTCAGTGCCCCAGAAATGAAGATTTTGCTTATTGACGTAATCGCTTAAGTGGAAGTGCGCCTCGTCGCTCATGATGATTTACGACACAAAATCGTTCTCTTCGTTGTTGAGATTGAGGATGGCTTTACAGTAATTCACAAGCGACTGACGGTCAGAAGTCATTAACTGATGCACTGTTTGCACTTTATACGGGAACATGTGTAAGTCTTTTACTAAAATTCGCTGAAGGGTCCGCCTGCTGATGCCCAACTGCGTGACCCGTCGTCTGGTTCTCAGAGACATCGGCAGCCACAGCCGCGATATTCTCGGCCGAACGACCAGTCCGGTGGCGGCAACGCCCTGCATGCTCTCCTGTGGTTCCACTCTGTTCGAGTCAAGTAACTAAGCGCCGAAATGTTTGCCCAGTTGGCGCGAAAAGATTAGGTAATCGATGTCGAAATTTACGCTGCGCTAACATCACCGACCGATTATTGGTTAAAAACATCGACACAATTATTTCACGCTCTTGTAGATGTTATAGCGCTTCATTGTTTGTCTGTTTATACCACATTGATCAAAAATTCCCGGAATTTATTCAGAAAATTTAAAATACAAGTTTATTCATCTAAACCTATATTGTCCCCTTCAAAGTAATCCCCATCGACTGCAACGCACGTATGCCAGCGCTTGATCCAATCCTCGAAACATTTTTTATATTCGGTTTTCGGTATGTCCATCAGTGCTTCCTGCGATTTTTCCGTTACTTCCTCTCGGCTGCTGAAACGCGTTCCCCGTAGTGGTTTTTTTTAATTAGATTGAACAGAAAGAAGTCACGGGGAGCCAAATCAGGTGAACTCGGTGGCTGTTGGATGGTATTTGTTGCATTTTTCGTCAAGAAATTACGAATAATGATGGCACTGTGCGACGGTGCGTTATCATGGTGCAAAATCCACGAGTTTTCTGCCCACAATTCTGGCCTCTTTCGGCGAATTGCCTCATGCAAACGTCTCATAACGCCCAAATAATTCTCTTTGTTTACTGTCTGGCCTTCTGGCAAAAATTCATGATGTACTATGACCGTTGTAATCCATGAAAACCGTGAGCATTGCCTTCTTTTTTGACTGAAAACGACGTGTTTTTTTTGGTCTTGGCTCATTTGGTGAACGGCATTCACTTGCATGATGTCTGGATTGCGTGTCGTACTCATAAACCCATCTCTCGTCTCATCCTTTTGATGAATGTGGAATCGGATTCAGCCTCGCAAATCATCTCTTTTGCGACATCAACACGGTCTCTTTTTTGCATGAAATTGAGGTCTTTTGGCACCAACTTTGCTGCTACATGACGGAAACCCAAATCATTAACCATTTTGTCTTGGACGGATTCATAGGCAATGTTCAAGTCCTCCGCTATCTCTCTAATAGTTAATTTGCGGTTATTGACCAACATTTCTTTTACTTCATCAATGTTTTCGTCGGTTTTCGATGCGTTCATCATCTTCGATTGACTCTCGCCCACTTTTGAAATGTTCGTGCTACTGGTAAACGACCGTTTTCTTTAGAGAATCGTTGCCGAAACACTTTTTCAACATTTCCAACGTTCGCGCACCATTAAAACCGTTTTTTACGCAAAATTTAATACAAGTTCGTTGTTGCAAATTTAAATCCATTTCTAAAATTGTAAAAAATCGCCAACACACAGAGAGATAGATGCACTCTTGGGTACGTAACTTTTGGAAATGTCAAGCTATGACGCTAAGATTTAGAGGGAACTTCAACAACAGATTTACCAACTTAACTAAAAAACAGAGCTGAAATCGGAACAATGGGAGCGCCACACGGTAGTGTTGTGGGAACTTTTTGATCAAGATGGTATACTGCAGCTGTCTAGTTCACGAATGTCAAATATGATTGACGTACGATGCCATTTGTAAAAATTCCGAAAGGGTGATTAATTTTGCGCCACCTTGTATTATCGAGAAACACAACATCTTAAGAACTTATTCGGCCATGAAGTCATATCCCGGCCCATTTGCTTTCGGTATTCCGTTAACTAATTACTTGCTCGTATTGTATTGTATTGTATTGTAAGAGAATTACTCGTAACTATAAAACAAAATGACAGCGTCAGAGAGGAAAATACTTCCGATGTCAGCGGTGTATCAAAATTTGACCTTATTAGACTGTCGAGGAGAAATTTCATGCTGAACCAATCAGCCGAAAAGCAAAAAAGTTCGTCAAAAAATCCTCCCAAAAATCAATTAAAGAAGGAGAGCTTTGCGGAAAAAGCTGGAGAATAAATAAATAAATTATTCAAATAGAAAAAAATTAACAAAGACTCGGCTTCACTTTTATTCACAAAAAGGCCGCTTGTTGAGTAGTATGGGGTGTGGAAATTTAGCAGACCTTATAAGCACCGCAATTGGAATACAAACGGTGTAAAAATGGCTTATTTTCATAGTTCCTAAAATAATATGAACAACTACAAGTACATATGGCTAAGGACCTGCTTTGGCAGTGATTCAGTAAAATTATGGTAGGTTGATAAATATTGGAAACTATGTCGGAGACCTTTAGTATTTTTAACAATCTTTGAGAAAATCCTCTCCTTTTTCGATAATAAAAATTAGAAAAATACATTTTGTTGTTTGTAAAGGGATCAGATCCGTCAATTGCAGGGTCATTGATCTTTTGTGCCTGATGAATAATAATTATTATTGAAAACGATGAATTAGACGTCGAAAGAGATAAAATAAAAACATAGTTTTGTTTAAATCACCGAGGAAGTTAGAATAAATTAATTAAGTTAAGTTAAGCTAGCTTTTACGCATTTTTTCCTTGTTATCGATTTTAATTGGTGGCTCTGGGGTTTTAGGCTTTTTGAAGCCTTTAAATCATAGATTCCCAAACTTTTTTGGCTGACCACCCATTCGACAGCATAATTTTTTTTCACCGCCCCTCGCCATAAAAACAAATGAAAAAATACTTACCTACTTTTTTCTCAACTAAAAAAAAAGTTAAAATTGTTAAAACGCATCCACTGTTCAGAAAAAATAATTTCAAAGTAAGTTTCGCTTTTCTTAAAACCGATTTAGCTTTATTAAAATGTTAAATAAGAAATTTCAATGAGACGGATGTGCCAGGTGAATATTTGTATGTTTCTGAATGTCTGGTTTAATTTTCAATTTTCCATAAACTGGGGCACAGGCCTGGTATCTGTTTCTGCAGCCGGAACTGCTGGTATCCGCATTTAAACTTTATTTTTAGCTCCTCATCTAAATGGGAAGATACATCTGAGTTAGTCGCGAAAGGGTCCAGCATGCAGTCCGGTATACTTATATTAAGATTATCTTGGAATCGCTTTTTTAGGTCCTCATGAGGCATTTCAAGTGTTCGCAGTACTTTTTGTGGCAGATGCTGCTGCTAAGTTTTGGAAGTTTTTCACCTCTGCCTAGATTACGTCTGGAAAGGTTTAGCTTTTCAATAAAAGCAGCAATAACGTTTCTTGTTTTTATTAGGTTCATGTGATCACCTTGCAGGTTGAGATTGACGTCGTTAAATATTTTAAATATATCTGTCATATAAGCAATATCATGTTTTGATTTAATTAAGTTGTTTAGCTGTTCGTTGTGTCTAGTTTCTAGAAATTCTAGAACAGTATGTAGCAGCAAACGATTCTAATCTTCGTCATTTTCGTCACACAATTGGCTAAACAACCGGTGGTTTAAGGAGTTGCTCCTTATTTTGTTGACAAATTGAAGGGACGTATGCAGAGGTTCACTCAGATTCTTCCCGACCAAATGTTGACGATGTATGACACAACGTACGGCGAGTATTTCTGGTACGGCCCGTTTCAAAAAACCAATGAAGCCCTTGTAGTGTCCTGTCATTGCTGGAGCACCATCAGTACCCGCAGACAAATTTTCTTTTTCTTTCAAAAATCTATCAGTGGCCTCAAATGTGGATTCTCCCTTGGTGCCCGTTCAATATTTTAGCAAATAAAAGTTCTTCACAAATTTGTTCTTCTTTGATGAATCGTACAAATACTAAGAGGAATGGTTCATTGTTTGGAAGAGTAGATTCGTCAAGCTGAATGGAAAATTTACATGTCTTCAAATGATCGCACAATGTTTTTTCAACATTTTTCGCCATTTCATCAATTCTTCTTTGAACCGCATCATTGCTGAAAGGAATTTTTTTGATGATCTCACTTCCTGATTTATGAAGCACGGTGTCTATTACTTCCTACACAGCAGGTAGAATTAATTCTTCACCGATTGTGTGTGGTTTCCCCATTTTAGCAATCAAAAGAAGAATTTTATAGGCCGCAGCCCGTCATCATGTTGCTTAGAGGAGGATGCAAAAAGACTTGATATACTAGCCGGTTTATATCCTTATTGTTTGATGTAGGTATATGTATTATGTATATATGTATGTTATTTTAAATTTAAAGTATTTTTTTTTTTAATAAGGGCAGCTTCTACACCCCAGATTTTTTCTGAGGACCTCACCGCCACCTAAATGCCTTCTGCACTCCCAGGGGGGCGCATTGCATTGCTTTAAATTCTTCCCAAAGCAAGTAATTGGTTTCTTTTAATGCCGTCAAGTTTCCGACATACGTATTTACTACGCAAGTTTTGTGTTTTTTTTTTAGAGTCTCCTTGAGCAGATTACAAAGTTTATTTAGACGTCTTTTATCCTGCGGAGCTCGCATAATTTACCATATCTTGCGTGCTTTATTCTTTTCCATTACCATTTCTTTTATCTCTGGCGGGTAATTTGTGCTATTTTACGTCGTTTTTTGTCGTTGATGAGGTGTGTTGTTCCATGCAGCACATTGAACGATTTCCACTAAGGAGTCAACTTCGATTTCAAGTTCAAGTGGTGATCTTATTGCGACGATTAGTTCTACGTTATCTTCGATTTCTTTCCTGAATCCTTCCCAATTGGTATTTTTTTCCAGTTAGTCGAAACGGTTCTTGTTTTTTAATGAGCGTGTCACTCATTGTCAGTATGACTGTAGAATTGTCGAAAGAAAGATCGAAGCTTTCATCAACTTTTATACAGTGTGTCCCAAAAATCAACGTCAAGTCGGAAACGGGTGATAGGTCAAGTGGTGTCGGTTACTTCAAAACTATAAAAAAAAATCTAAGTCATGTACTTTTAAAATTATTGGCACTCAAAAAAAATCGAGAAATCTGACACCCTGTGACGATCTTTCAAATACTGTGACGGCAAATCTTTACTTTTCTTAAATTTTTTTGTTGTCACGTAACCCTGAGTAACTATTCTGTAAATTACGGTCCAGAAATGCAACATAACTATATCGGTTTTAACTAAAATATTGCTTTTTTGTCCATCCATGTATCTGAAAATCATTAATCATCTAACTTGAAATGACTGTACTGACAAAAAAATGTACTATGCCATTTTGGCAAGTAACTTTAAAAGATGGCGTATTCTGGATTCTGGATTCAAAAATGGTATGACACTTGCTAGACTAACGCTCAATTGAAGACAAAAAAAAACATTTTGTTAAAGAAACCCGATTGCTAGTTAATTCAGACAGTGACGCCGTGATTGAGACGGATAAACACGCCATTTCGACTAGTGGGAGTGAAACAGATGGAAATGCCACCCTTGTCAAGCAGTGACGCATAGGCACATCTGCAATACTGCACTGGATACGTTACGCTCCTTCGCTTACAGCGCATTATTCTGTATTCGTGCTGATTTCGTGCTTACAACTTTGGCTTTCTTTATTGGACTTCATTGCATTGCGACTTTGATTTGCTATCTGACCGTTTCTGTCGAACCTGGATTTCATCTGGGCTAGTGTTGATCGTTGATCCCGTGATTGTGTAGTGTGAATGCCATCATGCCATCTTGATACACTGCTCAGGAATCTGCTAACATGCATCTCATTTATGGGGAATGCAGGTGTAGTGCTGCAGCCAGACTTTATCATGAGAGATATCCAAATGCTCAGCGTCATCCGGACCATCGAGTGTTTGTAAATGTGCACCGGTCATTTTCAGAGGGTCGATTTCCAAATGTAATGGTTAGTGAGGGAAGACCCGTCATGCCCTACGAGGACGAAGTCTTACAAGCAGTCGCACAGACCCTAGTTACATTCGCCAACAAATTGCGTAGCCAGACTCTAAAGACTCTACGTCCCCTGTTCGAGGGTCTGGGGCTCCTCGAATCGTATCGTTTACGCTTCCGAGAACCAAACAACCAATGCAGTACACATAGATGTGTTGATTTAAAGTTAGCTCCATACCGTTTGTTTTGATTTCCACCGGCAAGCAGAGAAGAGAATTCAGTTCACTTCCAACGTCTCTGTTCACTGAATAATGTACTATAACCTAGTTGCTAGCGATGCAAAATCTAGAATCAAGGAATTAAAAATACTAACGTAAATTCAACAGAAATTAGTTAAGCATTTACTTTGGATTTACCTTTGTAAAAAATGAAATTAATTTCTTTTTATTAGCCAGCAAAAATGTTTGTCTGTCGGGCCCCGGTCGGGATTGGACGATGAACCATCCGATTGAGAAGTCAATACAGTGCCCCTTGCGTCACTCACTGAAAGTCTTATTCATTAAAGGCCTATGCAATATTCTATATGCTATAAAATATTCTGTGTAATATTCAACCATCAGAGACCTTTTATCAATTATTCACTATACCAACAAGAACAAAGTTGCAGTTATACCTGCAGTAAATAATAATCTCTCATCAGTTATATTGGGTATTTCGATTATTTCAACAAATGGCCCTGACTTATTTTACAAATCGCCAGTGAAGCTGTAGGATGCTAAGCTCAAAATCAACATTTGGAGCAGATACTTAACGGACATGAGGCTTTTGTTTCTACCTCAAGGCAGGATTTAAAAAAGGTTATGCGACATCTTCCCAGATGAAAATAAATTGATACAGCGATGAAGGAGCTTGATAAAATCAAATTGTTTACCATTTACGAGATATTTTGTTCATTCTCTTCTGCTATTATTTTCCCTAGATCTTGACTCATTTCTTGAATAGTTTAAAATGTCCTTGTAGTTTTGTGAACTTTAGGATGCCGAGGTGATGAACAATTTACCGAAAAAGTCATTTAACATACACTCCTCGACAATTCGTTGAGACACCTTCCTGATTTCGGTATTTTTTTTTTTTTTTTGGTTGCGTCAATGGATGTGGTAATCTTCTAAAGATGTGGTAGCCCGTGGCACCAACATGCACGATTCGCAACACCCGAATATTCGATGCCAGTAGTGCGCCTACGTACTAATCCTCACCACAACGTCCTTCAACCACTCTCCCCGCGGGACTGCCGTTAGGTATTACTTCGCGGGGCTGGTTAGCAATTATGCTCTATTCTCCGAGGCGGCCTCTTGAGCTCTTCTTAGGGCTTCTGCTCTTCGCAGCGAGTACTGCAAGCGCACTATAAATGAGCAGATCTCCATCCTCTGACTGCGTCATGTGACTAATGAGGTTTTCTGGACTTGGCAGATTTACTCTTTCTTCTGCAAAGCGTCTGCAGTAGAACACCGCATGCAATGCATCCTCTTCCTCATTTTGACATTCTGGACACTGTCCAAATCTATGGAGGTATTTCTGGTAGCCGCCGTGCCCAGACAGGAACTGTGTGATGTGGTAGTTAAAGTTCCCCCATGGTCTCATTGTCCATGTTTCTATGATGGGAATGAGCTTGTCTTGAGCTTTTCATCTTCCTTAACCCTCTTTGCCTCTTGCCGGTTCGAGGGTTGCCTAAGATACCCTCTCTTCATCTCATTCGCGAGGATGTCTATTGGGATCATTCTAGCTAAAACGCAGGCTGCATCATCGGAGATTGTGCGGAATCCGCTGATCACTCTGATTGCACAGAGCCTGTGAGCTGATGATAACTCTCTCCTACACTCGTTTGTCGCCAGTGCACCCGTCCATATAGGAGCAGCGTATAGAAGTACCGAGCCGACCACTCTGGTCAGCAAGATCCTTCGGGCGTATCCAAGTCCGCCGATGTTCGGTATCATTCGGGAGAGTCCCGCCTGCATCAGCGAGGCTTTCTTGCTAGCGTAGTACTCGACGTGAGTTTTGAATCGCAGCCGATTATCGATCATGACTCCTAGGTACCTTAAGGATTCTCTGGATCTAATTGTCTGGTCTTCGAAGCGGAAGTTCGCGTATTCCACCGCCTTGCGGCTGGTTATTAGGACAGCTTCAGTCTTGTGTGCAGCTAGTTCCAGACCCGTAGATTCCAGCCATTCCTTTATCTTTATCTATGTCGTCGGCGAAGCCAATAACCTTTACTCCCTCAGGCAGGGCTAGTTGCAGGACACCGTCGTACGCCTGATTTCGGTGTTTCTCGGTGTTTCACTACCAATTTCTAAGAACATTCTATCACCTTATGGTGATTTGTTTTCCCTTAATTTTCTTGGAATTTGCATTTTGTCCCTAATATCCGCGACAAGTGATTGAGACAGGATTGGGTTTTTTGAAATAAAAACAAAATTTAGAGTTTTATGGCAATGGTTTTATTTTTTTTATTAATGAGTACTTCCTTCCTCATAACTTACAACCCCTAAGATTCTTAATGGAAGAGGTTTAAACAGTTTTTTAATAAATTTTCGTGGGATTTTATGCCATTCAGTTTCAATGGCGTCTTACGGTCTGTTACGTTATTGAATTGTCATTCGCCTTGATAGACAGCTCTGGAAAGATGTCTCCATATATTCTCAACTATGTTGAGGTCTGGAGACAATGTTGGCCAGTCAAAAACACAAACATTGTTACGCTCAAAGTACTCTTGTTACTACGAAGCAGGATGAAATTTTCGCCGAATTTTTCTTGGATAAGATGCACGATCTCTTCGTCTAAGATCGTAAGGTCAATTTTCATTCTGCCTTTTACGAAGCGGATGTTATTTTTATTTTCGTATGATATTCTCGTCCAAATCATGATTCCACTTCAGCCTTGTTGTCGTCGTCTGAAAAACAGCTCGTTGAAAATAATGACGAAATCCGTCAAGTCCATCAAGGCAAAAGCGTTTCTCATCGTTGAAAGTGATAGTTCCTCAACGCTTCTTCCATCTCAAACGATTTCTGGCAAAGGTCAAACGGGCTTTCTTTGAAGATGTTCCGCTTCTGCTAACACACGCTGAAAAGTTCTTAGTTTTCTGTCCACATAAGAAATGCCTGCTGATACCGCGATATCCCTTGTTGTTGCTGTAGAATTTGATGCTTCTCTTAGTAGGGATCGTCGATCTGCTGGTTTCAAGTATAAAAAAGTTCCCGGAATGTATTTCAAATACAGTTTTATTCATCTAAATCTATATTGTCCCCTTTAAAGTAATCCCCATCGACTGCAACACACTTATGCCAGCGCTTGATCCAATCCTCGAAACATTTTTTATATTCGGTTTTCGGTATGTCCATCAGTGCTTCCTGCGATTTTTCTATTACTTCCTCTCGGCTGCTGAAACGCGTTCCCCGTACTGGTTTTTTAACTCGATTGAACAGAAAGAAGTCACAGGGAGCCAAATCAGGTGAATTCGGTGGCTGTTGGATGGTATTTGTTGCATTTTTCGCCAAAAAATTACGAATAATGATGGCACTGTGCGACGGTGCGTTATCATGGTGCAAAATCCACAAGTTTTCTGCAAACAATTCTGGTCTCTTTTGGCGAATTGCTTCACGTAAACGTTTCATAACGCCCAAATAATACTCTTTGTTTACTGTATGGCCTTCTGGCAAAAATTCATGATGCACTACACCATTGTAATCTATGAAAACCGTGAGCATTGCCTTCTTTTTTGACTGAAAACGACGTGGTTTTTTTGGTCTCGGCTCATTTGGTGAACGCCATTCAGTTGCCTGATGTCTGGATTGCGTGTTATACTCAGGAACCCACGTCTCGTCTCCAGTAATGATCTTTTTGATGAATGTGGGATCGGATTCAGCCTCACAAATCATCTCTTTTGCGACGTCAACACGGTCTCTTTTTTGCATGAAATTGAGGTCTTTTGGCACCAACTTTGCTGCTACACGACCGAAACCCAAATCATTAACCAAAATGTCTGGGATGGATCCATCCGCTATCTCTCTGACGGTTAATTTGCGGTTATTGACCAACATTTTTTTTACTTCATCAATGTTTTCTTCGGTTTTCGATGTCGATGGTCTGCCACTGGGTTCATCATCTTTGATTGATTCACGACCACTTTTGAACAGCTCGTGCCACTGGTAAACGACCGTTTTCTTTAGAGAATCGTTGCCGAAACACTTTTCCAACATTTTCATCGCTCGCGCACCATTAAATCCAGGTACAAGTTCGTTGTTGCAAATTTAAATCCATTTCAAAAATTGGAAAAAATCGCCAACGCAAACAGAGATACAGTGGCGAGCAAAAATGAATACATGTTGCAAGTGAATGAAATAAAATGCCAAATTTTTAAGTTTTGTTTCACTTTAGCTTTATAAACTATATTTATTCTTAATCCTAAAATATTGATTTACTTTTAAGCCAATAAAAAAAAATAAAAATATCCTTCAGAGATGACTGTAAAAAACGAAAATGTTATTTTTATTTACCTTTTTCTGGTACTAACATATTTAATACTTGGTCCATAGTCCTTTGTTTTTAATTACATTTCTTATTGTTTTTGGCATGCTTTCCACCAGTGCTTCAATATTTCCGTGCGGAATATTTGCCCACTGTTCTTGTATTCGCTCCCATAGATTGGCATTCGTCTTTTTGTGGCTATCGTAGGTCGCAAGCCGTTTTTTTAGAATCGCCCAGAGATTTTCAATCGGATTTAAATCCAGGCTCTGTGCTGGCCACTTAATTGTGTGAAATGGCTGCTCTCCAAGCCAGCTCTGGACAATTCTAGCCGTATATTTGGGGTCTCCGTCTTGTTGGAATATAATTTCCTCGACAGGATAAGCTGCTTCCTCCACGAATTCTGCTAAATTTTGTTGCAGAATATCAAGGTATTGTTTCTCATTATCCCTTCGACATTCCACCAGGTCAAACATCCCCACACCAATAAGCTTCCACCTCCATGCTTCATGGTTTCTTTCACTTGGTACTTTTGGAGACTTTCATTTGGTCGATGCCAATAATACTCCTTGCCATCTAACTCGAATCTATTGATTTTTGTCTCATCGGACCAAATAACTCGTTTCCAATCATCAATGCTCCAGTTCTTATGTTCTTTGCAGAACTTGAGACGAGCTCTAACATTTTTGCCGAAAAGCGCTGGCTTTTTTTACTTAACAGCTGCCTCTAAGCCAATCTTACGTAAGACTCTTCTAACTGTCCACTCCCTGACTTTTTTTGTTTAAGGCTTTCGCCACCGCCTTTGGTGTCTTGCACTCTCTTCGCCTCATCAAACGCTCCATTAAGCGCTCATCAGCGTCAGCCAAAAACCTTGGTCGTCCTGGATTAACATTACTGGACTGCACATTTCTTCTTTTTTTAACCAAAAGTACAGTGAAGGACATTTTTATTTTTTTTTATTGGCTTAAAAGTAAATCAACATTTTAGGATTAAGAATGAATATAGTTTATAAAGCTAAAGTGAAACAAAACTTAAAAATTTGGCATTTTATTTCATTCACTTGCAACATGTATTCATTTTTGCTCGCCACTGTAGATGTACTCTTGGCTACTTGACTTTTGCAAATGTCAAGCTATGACGCTAAGATTTAGACGGAATGTCAACAACAGATTTACCAACTTAACAAAAAAAAACTGAACTCAAATAGGAACGCATTCTTCAAGAATACTGTTGAAAATGATTGTGAAAGTATTAATTTTCTCTGATAAACGTTTGCCCGAAAATTCTTGTAACCAATTCATATTTGAAAAACAGTAATTCATTTGGGAAAGATTTTTAGAATTAAATTTATATGAATTAGTTGAACTACTAAAATTACCAAAATTTTTACAATCCAAATTACTTAGACGAGATTTACAGCACGGTGATTTACATCTGTAATGCACTTTTGTCCAGAAAACGTGTTCGTAGTGTTGGTAGACGAACATTTATGCTCATTTTTTTCTTTTGTTTTTGGTTTGTGTCCTTTCTTCAACGTATGTTTTGAAAGTGTCGTTACTCCCGCTCAGAGAATTTCTACATCTGTTGTTTTGTCGCTAATGAACGTGCCAAATTCAATTAAAATCAGTCGTGTTTATGCTGAAAAGCTGTGAGTTGGAAACGAAATCAGGGATTTATTTGGTGATTACGATTGAAAAATTTTTTTTTACATTTAGAACTTTTGGGTTTGGATAATTGTTGGCCGGAAGTCAGAATGGAAAAAGGAAAAACGCTCTCGGATGAGGAAATCGCCAAAATCCATGCGTATAAGGATACCGGTATGTCGAATTAAATCAATCGGCTTCCACAATCGATAATGGTATTAAATTAGGAAGTAATTACAACACGAACCGGAGAAATAAAAACAATCAACAAATTTTACCAAGGCCGATATCGGCTGTTATCCGAAGTGGGTTGCAAAAAACTGTTAGTGCTTCTAAGATTATTTCAGATTTAAAGTCGCCGATATCTAAACATCGTGTACAACAAATTTTAACTGCCAGTAATCGACTGGTTTGGAAAAAAATGAAGTCAAAACCAGTTCTTACAGAAGCACATAAAGTTGGCCAAGTACACTTTCCCAAAGAACACATGACATGGTCTAAACCGAAGGTTAGCCGTTGGACCTTCAAATATTTTTAAATATGGCGACTACCTATTCAATTCAATTATGTACATATATTTTTTATAACTAGCCCACCATTCATACATTCAACACCCATACCTGCACCAAACAATACAAAGCATGTCTGCTTTTCGTCGTCAGCTGGATGTTTTTGAAAAAGATATTGCTAGACAAGAATTTATTCATTTCCCAACAATTCTTGAAGGTAAAAAGGAGAACTCTGAAGAAGAAGACATTGCAGTGTTTTCGAAGTTTCTATCCGATCCAGATTCCAAGACTTTGCTGAGATAAGGAAGCTACCTCAATTCCTTAAATTACTTTTTTTTTAAAAAAAAAAGAACTTGACACTCAAGTGGGTATGAATACACCATGCCTCAGCATGCTGCAGTAGCAGAATGGACTGACGTGGCTGCGAAATTATTTGGTTTCACTGCAAATGGAATTAATTGAACTGCAAGAAGATATTTCCTTGAAAAAATATAAAACTGCATCCACTGAAGAATTTTGGGGCAAACATGTTTCAAAATTTGCAAAAAAAACTAGCTATCAACTTGGCATATGGTTTGGCTCAACATATACCATATATGCGAATCGTCTTTCTCAAAAATGAATTTTTTGAAGAAGATATGTCGTTCGAGATTATCAGACGCCCACCTTGACGACACTCTTCGCATTTCCTGTTCCCCGCGTGAACCAAATTTTAAAAACTGGCTCAAGACCGTTGTAATTTCTCTGATTAATTTTACCTATTGTGTTTTCTACGGTTACTTAAATGAAACAAAATAAAAAAAAATATAAAACATTACGAGCTTTTCTTTTCTGGACATCGATAAAGTTTTCAAATGTATCTGGACCCCACTTAAAATTACTTGCCGACCCCTGGTCTAAACTAGGAGTGGGTATAAATAAAACGAACTAGTTAAAAAACAGTTTTTCATCTCGTAACGACGTAACTGTTTTATTTTCATAAAAAAACAGTTTATATAGTAACTACTCGTACATTTATTTATTTGCATACACAAAATTCAACTCAGGTATGCGAACGGATCATTCTGTTCCTCCTTGACTGCCAGAATGCGCTGTTACAGCAAAAAAGTTTATGGTGCCTTGAAGCCCGTTCACATTTAGGCAGTCATGCCAAATTTCAGTGCGATACTGTCTTTAGTTTTGTTGTGACAGCTGATTGTTGTTGACGTGTTTGGCATCATTCGCGTATGGACAAAAATGATTTTCATTCTCTCATAAAACATTATTTTTTGAGAGGCAAAACGGCAAAGGAAAGAAAACAAAAGTTGGATAAATATTATGGGGCCAATGCTCCGTTAGATTACACCGTCAAATATTGGTTTCGAGAGTTTCATGGTGGCCGCAACTCCACTACCGATCAAGTCCGCAGCGGCAGGCCCTCCGATGTGGTTACAGAGGACAATGTCAAAAAAATACATGAAATGGTGTTGGCTGACCGGAAAGTGAAGGTGTGCGAGCAGCAGATACAGCAAAGATTAGTACTGAGTGCACACGCCATATTTTGGGCAATATTCTGCATATGAAAAAGTTATCCTGCCGCTGGGTGCCGCGAATACTCACTCTTGACCAAAAACACGAACGCGACAGCACTTCGAAAAAGTGTTTTTACTTGCTGATACGGAATCGGGCGGACTTTTGGCGTCGATTGGTAACTAGATTTGGATCCCTCTGACTATTATCTCTTCCCAAACCTCAAAAGATGGCTCATCAATAAAAATTTCAGCTCACGCGAGGAAATCATCGACGCCACGGTGGAGTATTTTGCAGACCTTCCGGAAAATTACTTTTCGGACGGGATCAAGAAGTTGGAAAATCGCTGGAATAAGTGTATCAAACCAAACGAGGACTATATTGAATAATATAAAAAAAACATTTAAAAAAATTCCCAAGGTCACTTTTCACTCCATCTAGTAGTGCCCCTGACTGACAGTAACTACGAGCACATTCACGAAACGAACGAAAAAGCGTTTTCATATCTTTTAGTGCAAACGAACAAAAAACGGAAAAACGGAGAAAATGTTAAAAACGAAAAAAGCGATAACGATCGGGGAAGTAGTTTAACTTTTCTGCGTTTTTTGTTCGTTGACACTAAAAGTTATGAAAACGCTTTTTCGTTTGTTTCGTGAATGTAGTTACTGTCAGCCAGGAGTGGAATCAACAAGGAAAAGTTGGGTTTATTTTACGAGTACATTGAAAACAACGGTTTCATTTGGGTGGATGAGACGAAGATGGTTTTTGGTTTTCTCGCAGTACATGATTATAATTTCTCGTTAGTGTTTCTTATTAGTTAGTTAGCTAGTTTTTTAACTAGTTATATTTCTTTAAATAACTGTTTCGTTTCGTTTACTCAAAAATCGAAAACGATCCACCTCTAGCTAAACAGTGGAAAAGCGTGATCTTTTCGGACAAAAAAAAGTTTAACCTTGAGCGGCAAGACGGTTTTAATTATTATTGGCGTGATATAAAAAGTCCTGAGGGCTTCTCCACTAAGCGAAACTTTGGAGGTGGATCTTTGATGGTCTGGACTGCTTTTAGCTATCATTGCAGGACTCCAATATGCAAATTTCTGACTGAAGAAACCAGAAAATTATATTACTCTGTTGGAAGATGTTTTAGTAGACTTTTTGGATCATCAGCCGGATTCAAATACTATTTTGAAGCAAGATAAGTCGTGAGTGATTTTCAGGCAAAGAAATTCAACTTTTAGAGTGGCCAGCACATTCACCGGACTTACGAGGGGCGTTCAATATATTCTCGGTATCGATATGAAGGAAAATGCGAATTCAATTTAAATTGTTTTTATTTTTCAATATGATCTCCTCTAACATCAATGCATTTGTTACATCTTGAGATAAGCTTTTTTAAACCCTCAAAATAATAAATTTCCTCTTTCTCTGCAAAATACCGACTTGAGTTCTTCATCATCCGAAAATCTTTTTCCACGAAGGCATTTTTTCAAATCCGGAAACAGGAAATAATCACTAGGGGCAAGGTCTGGACTATAGGGTGGGTGTTGGATTTCTTCGAAACCACAATCTCGCGCAGCAGCCTTGGAAACTCGCGCCGTGTGAACAGGAGCGTTGTCATGAAGAAGCAACACACCCGCTGCGAGTTTACCCCGTCTTTTCTTTTTAATTTCCTCCCGCAAATTATGCAAAGTGGAAGCGTAGGATGTGGCGTTGATGGTTTCACCTTTTTTTTTGTACTCAATGAGCAAGATTCCCTTTGAGTCCCAAAAAACTGTGGCCATGAGCTTCCCGGCAGACGGAGTGACTTTGAACTTCTTCGGGGGGTCTGTTCCTTTTTTATGCCACTGCATGGACTCTTGTTTGCTTTCAGGGTCATAGTGGTAGACCCATGTTTCGTCCCCAGTAACAATTCGATCCATAACACTGTCCGCGTTCTCACTACACATCTCCAAAAGCTCTCTACAGCATGCGATTCTCACTTTTTATCTGAGGCGCTGTGAGCATTCGTGGCACCCACCTTGCACTGACCTTTGAAAGGTTAAGATGGTCATGAAGAATGGTGTGAATGGTACCAATTGAAAGCTTGGTGATCTCTGCCATCATTTTCACCTTTATTCGGGCATCCTCAAGAACAAGTTTTTCGACTTCTTTGATGCTTTCTCCCGTACAAGCAGTAGCCGGGGCGCCGGAGCGGGGGTCGTCTTCAATGCTCTCTCTGCCTCTCTTGAACTCACTTGACCACTTTTGCACAGTTGATAATGAAGGTGCGGAACCCTGGTAAACAGCCACCATCTCTTCATGAATAGTTTTTTGACTTTTTCCTTGCTTAGTGAGAAATTTAATTACAGCGCGATGCTCAATTTTCACCATCATCGTCTCAGTTGCCATTATGATTCTGTTTAACTAGAGATAAAACGCGAATTAATAATCACATTTATATGAAATTTTACATGAATGCACTAAAATAATAGTATTACTTGATAAATAAGTCAATTTATATATGCAACCACAGCTTCACCCCGATACCGAGAATATCTTGAACGCCCCTCGTAAACCCGATCGAAAACATGGGGGGAAATCTGTCTCGTTATGTTTATGCTGTCGGGCGCAAATTTGCTTCGGTGGAGGATTTACTCAAGGCCGTTACAAAGGAATGGGCTCCAATTCCAGCTCAGGAGTTCAAAAACGTGGTTAATTCAATGCCAAGTCGGATTTTCGAACTTATAATCAAGTCTGGCGGTTGGACTCACTATTAGTTTAGACTTTTACGTTGTTTGTTATACTGAAATTTCTTCTTTACTTTACTTTAACTGCCTTTAGTCGAATTTTGCAGTATAAATTGAGTTTTTTTTTGTTTATCTAAGTAAAGTTATGTTTATTTGTTTTAGTCAGTTTTTTTCTTTGCTTATATAAGTCACTTTTAAAATATGTTGCCTTTAATCGAATTTGACAGAGTGTGTTGAAACCAGATAAATTTATTTATTGTAACACATGAACTTTATTTGAAAAACTGCAGAAAATTAGGTTTGTAAAGCTGAGCAAAGGTAGGTGGGGGTGTTCGACGTAAAATTTTAGATTTTGGATCAAAAAATATGCAACCAAACGGAGAAAAGAAAAAATCCTTGTTGCAGTAACAAAAATCTTTATTAGGCTAAAAGGCATGCAGAGGCTGAGGTAACTCTGCCGTACTGCACACGGATCGTAATTTGCCACGAGTTTATATAGATTTCAAAAAGAGCTTTTGCAAAGGAAAGCTTACAATATTAATTCAATAAAAGCTTTTACGCTCGCAAGTTTGTTCTTTGGCATTGCCAAACATATCATATATATAAAATTAATTCAGAACAGAACTGCCAGTTTGGCAAAGTAAAATAAAATAAAATAATTCAAGTAATTCAATAAATCAATTCACAATAATTCAAAAAGGTGGTGTGTTATAGTCTCCCCCTCTGGAACATCAATCGTCCCGATGATGAGACAGGATTCGGTCTTCCCCTTCTGCGGAGTCGTCTTACTGGTTCTTCAGTGATGTTGGATGGAGAATATTTGTTAAGAGCAGAAACATGGTAGGTTCCCACTGGTATTTTTAATTCGTCCTTGTTGGCTACTTTAAATGTAGTTGATCATAGTTTTCCAATGATAATGTAAGTACCATTTCGACGTGGTACGAATTTTGACGTAAAGTTTTTTGAGGAACGTGAGTTGTGATAAGAACATCATCCCCTACTTTGAATTCTGGCTGGCGTCTTCTTTTCTTATCGAAGTAAATCTTAATCCGCTCTTGCATCTTCTCGGTTGTTTCGCGTGCATTCTGGAGCGTTTGCGATAGTTCCTTCAGCCTGGGTGTTACTCTAGGAATAAAGTTCTCTGTTGATGTTATTTGCCGTAAGTCAATTCCTACCTCGTCGATTGTTCTACATTCACGACCAAAGGTTAGATATGCTGACGTGTATCCGGTGCTCTGACATTTCGCTGTGTTCATGGCAAACCTAAGAGCTGGCAAGTGGTTTGACATCGATGCATGATCGTTTCCGACTAGAATAGCCAGTAGTGTTTTCATATCCCTGTTTCTTCTTTCAACAGGATATGATTCAGGATGGTAGACTGGTGTTAAAATCTGTTGAATACCAAGAATACCATTGCTGCATGATAGTGGAAGTAAATTGAACTCCATTGTCACTCATCAAACGTCGGGGGGTTCCGTATCTAAGAAAAATTTCCTTAAGTAGTGTTAAACAGCAGTTCGCTGTGGTAGCTTCTCGTAGTGGAAAAACTTCAGTCCACCTCAAAACGTTGATTCCAGCTGGTTTCAGATTACTTGGTTTGTATCTCTGATATGCCAGACAATTCCCAATGTGTTTTGTAATATCAGCTCTCATTCAATTCCAGTAATATTTAGTTGCAATACGACTTATTGTACGATCAACTCCGTAATGTCCTGCAGTGGCATCATTGGTATTTTCTTAAGATTTCTAGTCGTTCCTGCACTGGAACGACGAGCTGTGCATCTTCTGAATCGGACTCTTGAGAAAATTTGTTCTTCATATAGTCTCGCAAAGTACAATGGGGCACATTTTCGTCCTTTGCTTCAAGAAATTCGATTAGAGGCTTGATTTCGTTGTCTTGAATTTGAGCTTCTCGGTACTTCTCTTTCTGTTGTGGAATAGTTCTGTTCTGCCTCTGACAATAAGCTTGTTGCGTATTCAATAGGATGTTCCTCTGCCTTCTCCCCCTGGACCAAAGCAGCTCCTATCGCGTAGCTACTGACATCTGTTTTTATACAGAGTGGTTTATGTTCACTGAACTGTTGCGAAACTGGAGCTGTTACTAATGCAGTTCTAAGTTCATTAAATGAGTTTAGTTCTTCTTCACCCCATTTCCATGTAGCATATTTTTTTGTCAGGCTACTTAGAGGCTCGGATATTTCTGCAAAATTTACCACAAATCGTCTATACCAAGAGCATGTTTGCAAGAAAAAGAGAACCTCTTGGACGTTTTTCTGTTAATATTGCTGATGTTTTCTCTGGATCCATTTCTATACCTTGACTTGTGATGAGGTGACCTATGTATTTTACTTTGCCACAACAGAATCTCGATTTTTGTCGGTTTCTCTTGAGTTTGAATAAGCCCAGGCGCTAAAAAGATTTAAGCCACTAGGTGGGCGCTAATGTAAAGCTGTGTTCGGCGTAAAATTTTGGTTTTTTAATCAAAAAATATTCCGGTATATCCCTGAAGTGATCGGCTATGGCAGTAATGGTGGTCGTTTTGGGCCTGGCATTTCTAATTAGGTCCTTGTATTGCTCAGGTGTAAAAATACTTTCCTTACTTCTGATTTTTTTCTCGATCCTGGCAAAATCTCAATATGAATCTAGATAAGACTGCCCGACAACAGGAAATTTATGGTCTGTCACCTTAAGTTTACCTTGATGGATTAGAAGTTGGTAAATACATATCATGGCGAAATTCTTATTCTGTCCAGCGAAGGAATCAGATCATACCACAAAATGACTGATAGGACCAAAATCAAAATTTTGCACAAAGGTATAAAGCGCTCTCAAAATTTCAGGACTTCCTCTTCCACTTCATTCTCAGTCCAGTTAAAAAACGGGCATTTTCCCCTTCTTTGCTGATTACGTGTAAACCAAAGTTATAAAACCATAACTGGCGCAAATAGTATGCAATGCTTGTTGTTACGAGTAGTTTAGGTAATGACATGGTTTGCTGTAAGTCCATTGTTACGTAACAGAGTTCACCTTTTTTTTAACACGTTCCCTGTCTATGTTTTGTTGTTCAAACACAGCCTTATAGTTTTCATGATGCGTTTTACTATGGGGCTTCCCAAAAGACTACATAGTTAAATTTTGGATTAAAGTCGTTGGAGTAAGTACACTTCTTCACTTTATATTTTTCAGGCAGCTTCAACTCATCATATTCCTTCAAGTAAAGCTGGTGTAACTGCGATAACCTTAGCTCAGATGATAAATATTGTTATGTCGGCTGTAATGTGATGATTCGTCTGAGAATTTTGAAATATGAGTTACTACTGCCTGTTCTACTTCTTCAGGAGTTTTCATGGGCCGATTTGAGTGCTGATCTCTTTTTCTTCTTGCGGCGAAGAAGAACCTGAGCTTATTTTGTTTTGGATGACTCTAACTTTCTTTGACTTTATTTGGAATAAGGCACAAAAAGCAGTTATGCAAGACATCGATACAGCGTTTAGTGATTGTGATGCTATATTTATTGGTAGCTGTTTTCTTCATAATCTCGCCTTTTCTGTGACGGTTGACGCTCTGTGATTTTATACTTTGCTGTCTTTGCTGTTATACTCCTAGAAAATTTTGTTTCTATTAGTCACACTAAACGTTTCAGAATAGCGTAATCTGCATTTGTCTGAACACAACAAACCCAATTCTATTTGCTTAGCCTCTACTATCTTACCGTTATAGGATACCTCGTTCTCTAGCAAGTACTGCCTTGTTTCTTTCCCATATTTGTGGTTGCTTCATTCTCTTACGAGAATGCTTTTCCGGCGGTGTGAAGACTTTTTTCTTTTTTGCTGGAGGTGGCTCCAAGTCGTTGTCTGAATCTGACGGAATAGGAATCAAGGGCTATATTTCGCATCAGTTTGCACTTCACCGTCTTCAGTTTGCATTTCAGACTTACTTTCAGGCATTTTTTACAGGACGCGTATTTAAAAATACCGCGTAAAATAAGCTTCCACACGTAAAAAACAGTCGACAGAACTTCGCGTCCTCTCCTTTTGCACTGCCTTTGCTTAAGCGGTTCTGGTTGAATTTGTTTTATCACCTAGTAGTCTTGCTGTCCGACTAAACATATGCAACGACGACGAGCGAGAATAAAAAAAGGACAGCTTTGTAGTTCAATTATATTGGATTTTTTTTATTGAGAATTTGTTTGATATATAGGCCACCGTTAGCTAACGCCGCCTCTGGGGCTTCTAATTCAACACATAATTTTGAGCTGTGTTGTTTGCACTTTAGTTTTGTAGGTGGCAGTAAAGAGTGGTAAAGCTGAAAACACTGCTTATAATAACAGACGTGCGGCATGTGCCATCTGAATCAACACAAACAAGCTAAGCAGTAGAGTAGAAGAAAGGCCTATGCCACAAAAATGTTACATAGGTCTTTCTTGCATTGGCAAATGGCGCTATTTATTGCACATAGCCCTTTCTGCACCTCTGTAACTTCCAAACCATCAACTAGATATTGTAGCTCTAAGATTCAGTACATATTTTAGAATAACGATCCGTAGCAACGTCTATGTACTCAAATAAAAAAAATTAAAAATGTTACATAGGCCTTTCTTCCACTTGCCCCTTAATAAAGGGTGCTTTTTTTTTTAAAGCAGTATAACTTTTTTTAACAACAACAAAAGGAATTTAGTTTAAATCAGAAATCTTTATTCATTACGTGAATATGTTTTAAACACGACTTTAAACAAGTGGCTTCCTCAGCCGTTTTTGCCGAAGCGCATACTGTTGGATCAATTTTGGGTGGCACTAATAATACGGTCAATAGATTGCGGTTTATCAGCATGCACCAAAGACTATACATAGCTAACTATGAAGTAATCGAAAGGCTTAAAATCGCACGATTTATGTCCCCGATGCTAAGGTCCATTTTGCGATATCATGTCGTTGAATTGTGTGTCCAGTCAATGACTGCATGGTCAATATCGCGCGTAGAATGACAGTTTGCCGTAAATATCACCCGGATCAGAGTCGTGCACATTTTCGAAAAAAGAATCGCTGATTATTGTCCAGCAACAATTGTAAAAAAAATGGGCAATAATAGACAGTGAGTGTTGTAACTGAGCTTCATTAGTGTTTTTAGGATCTGCCTCACATCAGAAATGCACAACCCAATGAGCCAAAAGCGACCCTCGGCGATCGAGAGAAATAAGTTTATTTTGATAAACAAAAGGGTCGACATCAAGAGCTCAATCTGCGAATTCCCATCACTAACCATAGTCTTGTGGCTTTAGTTCCTGTACCATCTAGATCCAATACGGGTATAGGTGGAGATCTTTTTCCAAAATTTTCCACATGTTGGACATAGCCCAAACTATGGCGATCGATGCCGAATTGACAATTTCGGATCTTCCCTCACAACGGCTACAGTTTTTTTCTGGAAGCACATTACCTTAACACCTTGTTGAATTGAGTCATGCAAATTGTATGTGGTACGTAAACTATAGTATAACGCGACAAATAGTGAGCTATCGTCCAAGTGTTGGACTAATGAAGGAACAAAAATGGGATGCACCGTATGCAGTAAAAGGCGCACATAAAATCACTCGGTGTTATTAAGATGCACCGTGTATACCCCACCCAATGCATTGTCCTAAAAAATCCCAGGCAAGTCTTCCATGGGGCAGCCACTTTCATACATGTAGGTACGATGGTACTACTTCGTACGTCAAAGTTTTTGACGAAAATATCGTCTTCACATAATTCATAAAATGGGAAGAGCGTTGTTTGTCGCGGATCTTTAAAACGCTCTCTTATGGTATTGGGATCAAAATAAACCCGTTGGCCATTTTCCAAATGAACATCCGAATGCACAACATTTGGACGCCGGTCATGTATTGAGAAAGGCCGCAATCCTCCAAACTGCTTCTGATGTACAACACATTTATAGCGACTAGATTGGGTCACCTCGTCTCGGTAAGTGTGTTGACGAGCAAATGTAGCAAATGTGGTAGCTTCCTTTATTCACATATTTACAAATGTATTTAATCCACTTCATGCTTCTGCAGGACTCCAGATTGGCATGGGTTTGTAATGTCCTAGCAAGTACTGTTGAATACGGAAAAACCCGTCTATTATCGATTTTTACCGTCTGCCTGTGCATGTTCACTTCGGTAGTGAATCCATCCTCACTGGGTGACCAATGGGTAACCGTCCTCGCCAGTGATAGTTTCAGTGATAAAATCTCTTCGGAAACCTTTTTGAACATCAGCCGTTTTTCATATACAGTGAATTTCTATTTAAAGGGACCCTGGATCATGTGACTCTTGACGATTTGACGGAGAGCAGGGTCTACTTCGGGGTCAGACAACTCAGCACTAATGACTTGGTAAATGTCATGTGGCCCGACCTTTTCTTCCAACCATAAAAAGATGCGTACATGTGGCAAGCTACGCGTTTGCTATTCGACTGATCGGGTCGCGCCAAACTTTTTTTTTTTGTGTGCGAAAATCCTTCATTCGCTTTTCGTTCGAATAAATACATTTTAAAAGTTCTGTTTCAATTTTGGCATATTGATCTACCAAAAACTGACTAAAAAGTGAACGATAGCAATGTACTCGTATATGAAGATTCTCATTCAATCTCATCTGAATCAAATAGCTATAAAACTGTATAGCGATTATATTCTTATTATGGTTTATACCATACTATCTATGTATACTATGTACTGCAAAATTATATCCGCCTTCCCCACTGCAAAATGTAAGTGTATACTCTAGAGAATCGTACGTTGCATCTCGTTAAACCTACGGAGACGATTATCATGCGTGCGCAAGACAATATCTCTTTTTATCACACATCTGATCAACCAGAAGACGACTACCTCGTTAGTCTTCGGAGTATTGTACCAACCCGGATGAGTTGAGGTTAGCCTCTTATCGGCACTAATGTTTAAAAATTGTTTCGCTCGTCATCAGACCCTGATTCCCTGGTAGCTTGGACGAAGAAATGGCGCGTATGCATAAATACACAGCATCTTAAATCAAAAAATTGTTTGAAAGTGCAACCAAGAACCGATGTGTGATATTGCGAAACATGCTAGTATCGACGCAGCAAAAATATGTACTATATATACCTAACCATGCTTGCAGTAAACAATGGCGGCGTAATCGATTATAGGCAAAAATTAGGCCTTAACATTCTTAAGCTTTGTACCTATTGGAGTCAAATTGAATGAGGGCCAAAGTGTACGTAGTCCAGCATAGATGCGGTCAACGACGTAGTTCGTATGATCAACAGCTGAGAGTGAACTATTTATTTTGTTTCATCCAAGATTAGTAACCGTATCAATAAAAAACAAGCTTTCTACCGTTCAGAAACACTGGTGGTATAACATCCTTGCCAACATGTTTTTTACATATTAAGACGAGTTGAGATTTGGTAGGATTTATATTCAGTTCATTACATACTGACCAATTATATATGCATTTCTGATCCTCAATAAACCCGATGGGTCTAGAGAGATGAACCTGGGCATCATCAGCATAGAGGTTGATTTGGACATTCGAACATATTTTAGGCAGGTTATTAATGAAAAGACAAAATAAGATTGGCCAAGAATTGACCCCTGAGGTACTTCTGCAGTTAAAGTGCCGAATTCAGAAAAGATATCATTATAAACTAGGCGCACTGATCTCTCACTGAAACCAAAAAGTAGCTTATGATCGCCGCTATCAAGCCGAAGTCAAGCAAACGCAAAATCGTCAGAAAGTCCATATCATATTGAATCCTAATATCGTCAAGGATTTTGAGCATGGCAGTCGAACAGCTATGACTTGCACGGAAACCTGACTGTCTTGATTAATGAAAGTGGAAATTTGATTTGTCAAGGTCTTCTCTTCTCCAAGACTTTTGACAGTCATGGTAAGATGCTTATCAGTCGGAAATCAGTAAAGGAGGAGGGTTGAGGCTTTTCCGGGGCAGAAATGACCTCGGCCAATTTCCAATTATCAGGAAAACTGGAGGTACATAGTAATGCCGTAATTTGTGATGTGTGTGAGAGCACTTAAGATATGAGGTAGAATCAACTTCACTAATCTAGTAGACACTAGGTGGGGTGAAAAGTAACCTCCTTGGGAATGAAAAAAAAACTTTTTTTAATTGTTTTTTATTTTATTCAATATAGTCTCCTTTTAGGTTGATACACTTATTCCAGCGATTTTCCAACTTCTTGATCCCGTCCGAAAAGTAATTTTCCGGAAGGTCTGCAAAGTACTTCTCCGTGGCGTCGATGATTTCCTCGCGTGAGCTGATTTTTTTTATTGATGAGCCATCTTTTGAGGTTTAGGAAGAGATAATAGTCCGAGGCAGCCAAATCGGGCGAATACGGTGGATGCGACAGCAATTGGAGCCGTAAGTCATTGATTTTAGCCGTGGTTGCGATGCTCTTGTACGCCTGCGCATTATCTTGCAAAAATAAAATTTTTTTTCCCTTCATGTGAGGCCGTTTTGCAGAGATTTCGGCCTTCAATCGCTCCAATAATGCACAGTAATACACGCTGTTGACGGTTTTTCCTTTTTCGAGGTAGTCCACGAAAAGTATGCCATGACAATCCCAGAAAACCGACGCCATAACCTTTCCGACCCATCGAGCCTCCCTCGGCCACTTCGGAGCACACGTGCTGGCTTCAGTCCATTGCCTGGCACTCATTCTGTTCTATGGTGTGAAATAGTGGATCCAAGTTTCATCAACAGTTACCAATCCACGCCAAAAGTCCGCCCGATTCCGCATCAGCAAGTCCAAACACTCTTTCGAAGTGCTCTCGCGTTCGTGTTTTTGGCCAGGAGTGAGCATGAGCGGCACCCAGCGGCAGGATAACTTTTTCATATGCAGAATATTGCCCAAAATATGGCGTGTGCGCTCAGTATTAATCTTTGTGGTATCTGCTTCTCGCGCACCTTCACTTTCCGGTCAGCCAAGACCATTTCATGTATTTTTTTGACATTGTCCTCTGTAACCGCATCGGAGGGCCTGCCGCTGCGGACTTGATCGGTAGTGGAGTTGCGGCCACCACGGAACTCTCGAAACCAATATTTGACGGTGTAATCTGACGGAGCATTAGCCCCATAATATTTATCCAACTTTTCTTTTGTGTCCTTCGCCGTTTTGCCTCTCAAAAAATAATGTTTTATGAGAGAACGAAAATCGTTTCTGCCCATACTCAACATGATACCAAACACGTCAACAACAATCAGCTATCAAAATAAAACTAAAGACAGTATCACACTGAAATTTGGCATGTCTGCCTAAATATTAACGGACTTCAAGGCACCATACCTTTTCTGCAGTAGCAGCGCATTCTGGCGGTCAAGGAGACTACTCCAATGGCATTGGACTTTAAATTTCGTACTGTATTGACTACATCAGTTTCTGAAACAACACCAAAGTCGAAAATGAGGTCATTATTGGGGATGAAACTTGATTTATTAATAGCACTAGAAATAAATGTCTTATTTGGGTCATTTAAATTGGGAATGTTATCAATCGTGGCCTGTTTTCCAGCACCGATTGATTGCTCCATAGTTTTTTCGAGGTACTCGTATGTTCAGAGTTCTGTTTTCGTAAAAAATATCTTCTTTTTGCTCTTCTGGTAATAAGGAAGGAGTTATTACGGGCCCGACAATATTCTTGCATTTGGCGTATTTTTCGGATTTTTGTCGCTTGGTGAACTTCACAAGTGAACCATGGACACTTTTTATTACATATTGCAACTGTTTTTTTCAGAAACATACCTGTCAAAGGGTTCTAAAATTAGGGATTACAAGTAGTTTGCTTTGTCATTCACGTTGGAGCCAGAATAACATTTTCTACAAGGTAGCTGGCTCGCATCAGAGTGCAATAATTCATTATTAGCCGAGGAAAAGTCTCTTAACTTAAATGTTGTCGGTTTTGTTAGACGACGCAAGTCAACGTTATACGAGTATGTGCAGAATATAAGATCATGAGATTTTGTAAGAATTTTTTGAATTAGGGTTGGTCTCCATTCAAAAGTGTCTCGAATATCTCGGGTGGCTGGATGTAAATGAACCTTTCAAGCTGAACAACACAGCCCTTTTCGCTGCCCTTTCCATATCCGTGCTTGACAGTAGGTACATATGATGCCTCTGCACAGTGGTTCCTCCCATAGCCCAAAAGTCAAAATGAAAAAGTGAAAAGTACCCATATTTTTTGTTGTAAACGTTATATCTGATAACGGTCCATGCTAAAAACAGTTGAATTATTTAACTGAAAGTAAATGTTCATAGCGTGATCAGTAGCTAAAGTTGAACGTTTTGTTGCAGTCGTTGGCGATTTTTGTGTGCATAGGCATAGGCTGTGCAAGTACAGAGATGGATATTGAAGACCAAGGTATGTAGATAATTTAAAACCTATCCATCCTCCGCTTTGATATCACAATAATATTAAAATAGTTACTAAGGTTAGTGTCTCAATTAGGGTCATTTTTATCATAACTTAAATTTTAAAAGGATATACTCGTAACTTTTGATTCGTGTACTTTCGTTTAACATAGTTTGCATAATTTTTTAGGTGATTTCTCCCTCTTTAAGAGCATAGTTATTGTTTTTTGCAAAAATGTGCTAATTTTCATTAGATGTGTATTAAACATTTTTTTCCCCAAAGGGTCAAGTAAAATAATCAAGACACGCAATATATTTTATATATGGCGTAACGTAAAGAAGGTTGGAAGGTCTATTAAGCATAAGGAAGGAAACGTTTGAAATCCTTAAACAAACCTACAACATAGAACGTACAGAACTTTTGTTCAATAGGATAAATTCGCTATGCAAGTCCTTTTTGGCGAGATGGAACAAATACTCAGGGAACGAAAACTCATTTCTTAGAAAGTACAGTGAATGGCTTGACAGCTTTCCAGCAAAAGCGCCTGCTAGTACCGCTATTAGATGCGGATAGTCCTTATCGCGCCAGATCGAATGGTCTCATTCTTCGTAATCGACGCACTAAGTTTGTCTCGTCCAGAATTTGGAGTATTTTATTACTACACGTCGGGGGTGGCCGTGGTGTAGTGGTACTAGCAATCGTTTCTGACTCGGAAGATCAAGGTTCGAATCCTAGCCACAGCAAGTTTTCATTTGTGTAATTGGAACTCAGTCAGAAAAATCTGCGTGTGAAGACATAACACTGACATGTAGATTTGACTGTTGTAGGGTGTTCAAGCACAAAACAACCCTTAAAATTCACAACCTCACATTCCGAGAGAAGAAAAATCTCTCCGTCCTATTCGGACTCCCACTCCTGGAGAGTCAATATCGAAACCAAACACACCTGAGTTTCAAACCACTACATCACAAACTTTCCTTTCTCCTCCTTCTATCTTTCCGCCCGCGCCATAGCAATAGTATAAGGGTATTCATAACCCCTTAGGCGCGCGTAAATTATAAAAAAAAAAAAAAAAATATTACCATGAAGACGAATACGGGGTTTGCGAGCAAAGTTCATTATTTCGTCCTCGACGGTAACTATTCCTAAGTCTCTGTGGATATCACTGTTTCTGATATACCATGGGGCGTTCACGATTTGTCTTAGAGCTTTGTTTTGATAGCTTTAGAGAATATTTCGGTTGCTTGGTTTAGTACAGCCTCAAAGTTGTATACCGTACGTCCAAACAGGTTTAAGCACTTGCTTATAGATGAGCAGTTTGTTATGTATGCTAGTAGCCAGTACATTTGTCTGAACTTATTTTCAAGTTCATCACGTTTCTTCTTAACACGCGGCTTCCATTTCAGTTTTACATCTAGTATCATTCCTAGATACTTTGCTTCATTTGCATATGGTATTTGTACAGAGTTAATGAAAATAGGAAGGTTGTTTATTTTCCGGTAAGTAAAATTAACATGAGTAGATTTGGTCTCATTGAGAACAATTCGCCATGTCTTTGTCCATTTGTAGATTTTATCTAAAGCCATTTGTAGCTTTCCAGTAGCTAACTCGACTGAACGAACGCGAACGTGGCTACTATGGTACCTGATTCTTCTGGTATGTCTCGAGTATAGAGTAAAAACAATACCGGTCCAAGTACACTTCCTTGCGGAACTCTCTTTAAATTCCGAGTATTCGGTGCCATGTTTAACACGAAAAATTCTGTTTTCCAGGTACGATTTCAGAATCGTATGCAGCTCTCTCGAAAGAACCTGGCTTAGCTTAAAATTTAAGCCTTCGTGTCATACCTTATCGAAGGCTTGAGACACGTCAAGAAACATGCTAGAACATATCTTTTTCCCCTCTAAGGCTTTCTCAATTTCATTCGTAATTCTAAAAACCTGGTCAATTGTGGAGTGCTTAGTTCTAAAACCGAATTGATGTTCAGGAATTAGACATCTGTCTTCAATGATCGGTTGCAAGCGCTTAAACAGGAGTTTTTGAAATATTTTAGATATTATCGGCAGAGTACTCAAAGATCTAAACATACACAAATACGCTGATCCCGGTGGTATATCTCCCCTTCTTCTGAAGAGGTTCTTCTTTCATCTTGGAAAAACCACTGCGTAAGCTTCTCCATCAATCGACCCCTTCCGAGCAGCTGGAAAACAGCATTTGTCCAGCCCGTCCCTAAAAAAGGCGAATCTTCTCTCTCCTCCTGCAAACCCATTGTAAATACGTCCCTTTTTTTCAAGGTCATACAAACGCCGATAAATCTTCAAATCATCAGGCAATTCAGTTTCCGTAGCAATTGATTTGATGGCATGTCTAACCGTAAAGTAGAACCAAAGCGTACATCAATCTGCCGAACGCAAGATAGCTGCACTTGATATTTCTAATGAATTGACAGAGTTTATCATCTTGATCTTTTGTCTAAAATGTGTGCATTTGGAATCGACAAATCTCTTCTTCAATTGATTAGAAATTATCTTTCGAAGTGTTCAATTCAAGTTGTCTTGGGCGGTTTCAAGTCATCACAAAATAAATGCTGGTGTACCCCAGGGCTCCGTTCAGTCTTCGACACTATTTTCAATCTTGATCTTGATCAATGATCTTTTGTCCGCTACTTCTACAATAATCCAATATATTTTATATGACAGCCCTCTCTGCTTGTCATATTGGTTCCCAGACTCAGGTTTCTGCTCTTCGGTTGTAGCCTCGGAATCGCAACGTATGCTAAGTTCATTAAATTCCGATATTAACAGCATAACCAATTGGGAAACTATCAACAGAATGGAATTTATTGCTTCTAAAGCCCGATGCTATATGCTGTCGTTAAAGCGACTTGGAACGGCCACATATTCTATGTAGTAAAAAATGCATGTAATGTCTATGTTCGCTCAAGCGATGTGTAGGTATATAAGAAATACTTCACCACCTCTTATCTGGTCTCAATATACATATATTGCATTTATCGGCCCATACTTGGAGTAGAGTGTCCATATCTGGTACGCCTAAATCCTCGCTGCACCTGCAGGATTTAACACCGTGCTAATATCATACAATCAACAACCTTAAACACCTCATCTTGTTCACTACCATTGAAATTGAAATTGCCAGTAGCATTCCGCCCCGTGAAACCCTCAACAGCAACATCCGTCTCGCTATGAATGCTTATCAGTTTAGCCTCAAGCCCACTTTCGGACCTACTCGCCCGAACGACATACCATACATTTTTTTCAGTTAACGAAAATCAAGTAAGACGAGTAGTTGAAAAGTAAGACAAGTAGTAGAAATCAACATCAAGCCAACTTCCACTAAGAATTTAGTCTCCCCATTAAATGTCGGATGCCACCCATTTAGCGAAATAACCACTGAGCCCATCTTTCTTTCTCTCTCTATCCCATTTTCCAAAAAACTTCCAAAAAACACACTGAGGCATTATAAGTGTATTCATACCCACTTTGCAATATCGTGATTCTCTCCTAAGCCGTGCAACTCGCTTATAGAATGCCCTGTGGAGTTCTTTATTTCAATCATTACAATCTTCAAACATTTAAAACCAACGTTCACCGGTACCTCTCTTTTTTTCCACCCTAAGTTTCCTTCGCCCGCCGTGTGTGCAAGCATTTTAAGAATACCAAAAAACCCCTGAGAGCACGCAGATTATACATATTATAAAAAAAGAAGACAAACCTGAAATAATGCATCCGCTCGTAGAACACGTTTATCAAAATTTTGTATGCAAGACCTAATTTTAAATTAACTACAACAGTTTTTTCGATTGCGCCGCCTCTTTCGTTCGTAGAGCACAAGGACCGTATTCGTATTCCAGTGCAACACCACGTCTTAGTTGGTACATTTTACATCAAACGATGTCATTGGTGTTGACCACTTAAAGACATGTCAAAAGTTTGGGGAATACGCAAAAGGGCAAAGGTTTTGGCAATTTGTTTCGATTAGAACTCTTAATCATTCTTGTCTTAGTCTACGAGAACCTCGTACAACAAATCTGCATCTAGATAGCAGCTGCTTCAGTTCTCTGTGATCACCGTAGTATGTGTATGTCACAGTTTTCTATCCTCCATTTGTCTGACAAAATTGTGAAAAGTGAAAATGCCCTTAAGACTCTCCACGAATATACATTTTACACCTTATATACATTACACACATTAATATAAATTCCAAACATATTTAGCCCCGATAGTCCAAAGTCCAAGCCAGTGAAAAAATCATTCAAATGTTTTTCCATCCCCGATAGTCCACACTGCATACGAGTGAAAAAAACTATTCGAATGAAAAAACCATTCATTCATATGAAAAACAATCGAAAATTTGAATAATTTTTTTATTCGACTGGTGTGAACGAGAGATTTCTGAAAAATAATATTTGAACGATTTTGGGATAACCGTCGAATAAATAAACATTTTACAACTATCGAATAACTCGATAGTTCCCAATACTGTACAACATTGATGAGTCGAACAGAGCGTTATAATGGACAGCTATAACTTTTTCGGTAGTCAGAGAATTTGTGCACCTCGGCTCCGCTATTAAATTTGATAATGACATCTTATCAGAAATCAAATGAAGAGTTATGAGCCGAGTACACTCGCCTTCAGCCTTAGAAGGAAAATGAGTAATAAGACATTGTCAAGAGGAAGAGGTTTAATGTTGAACTATACGAGCTGTACAATAACGTTGACCTGGTCAGACAAGTGGACATCAGTCCCCTAAGATGGCATGAAGAGCGAATAAACGCCAACTCTGCAGTCCGACGGCAGACCTCGACTTAGGTGGCGCGCAGAACGACTTGGAGTACGCAACTAGAGGCAGTTAGCCAGAAACCGCGCTAACTGGAGAGGCCTATAGGTTGAGATCTGGGTCCACCTCGGACTGTAGCGCCATCTAAGTAAATCAGTAAGATTTCAACTGTTTTACTTTTCCAACTTCCACAAGCTTATGTAGTGTAAAAGAGAATTGCCTTACTCGTACAAACAGCTTCGAAGTGTTTGAACTTAAATTTCCTATGAGCGCTCGCTCATGAAGTAAGCTCATATGGATTGACATTTTTTGTTTTGATGCTTCTAAATGCTGTAGTTTCTGAATTCAACACAACTTCTCTATTGCAGTTGTTCCGATTATATAGTATTCAATGGATTTTGGAGTAAACCCTTTAGTCCATAGTGTCGTTATAGTCTGTCGCTTTTTTTCACAACCTCTCAACTGAGGTGATTGGTTTCTCGTTAGCCCATCTTCTGATGTACTATGATATACCAAGCTTTTTTCCTGGTGCAAACACCAAGCCCATATCGAATTTAAGAAAATGGACAGAAGACAGCTTTGTGACAATGCGTGGACAGCTGTCATACATATTCAAAATGTCAAATCAGCATTTCAATGACATCACTAATTGGACATCATTTAGAGCGACCTAAACAGCGCAAAATCTTATTTGTTCGTCCAAAAAGAAATGCCTTTGGGCAAAACCATCAAACTGATTAGCATTTCCATAAATTGTTTCGAACACATTTTTTTAAGCGACTTAAATATAAGTACTTTTGAATCCCTCCATAAAATCATACAGGTGATTTTTATTCTTAACGAACGACCAGTTAAAATAACTTATATGTAGTTGTTTGGTATCAAATAGTAGACATCCGGCTAATTAGTTCGTTTGTGCTTCCCAATGACTTTCAATCCAATGAATACCATAAAATGGGAGAGATCAAAGAACTGTAGCGGTCTACAAATCTCAACTTATCTTGCAGACTCACAGTCGCCGGATGTTATCTTTGATTTTTCGGATCAGATTCGCATTGAAATTCATATGCAATACTCGTACACAAACCACTGTGCTTACTTGTAGATCAACTTTTATTGTTGACCAATTTACATATTAAAACGTTATGCGCATTAATTATCTGCTCTTAAACCTGGACGTTGGTACACCTAGTATCTTATCGATTTGGATTAGATTGATTGTATGTATATGTACATATATATATACTATTTCCGTCATAAATGAGCTAATTATTGGCACTGCTTTTGACAGTGGGCTTAGAGGTTATTTTCTTCTAATTAATTCCCTTCTTAAGAGTTTTGTATTCTTATTTTCTTTTTATAGATATTCAGCTCGAAGGCAGATCTCCAATTGCATACGCAAATTCATATGCGTGAAGCTAAGCCCTACAAGTGCTCACAATGTTCGAAGGCTTTTGCAAATTCATCGTACCTCTCGCAACATACCCGAATACATTTGGGCATCAAGCCCTATCGTTGCGAAATTTGCCAGCGAAAGTTTACTCAATTGTCCCACCTGCAACAACACATCCGTACGCATACGGGTGATAAACCGTACAAATGTCGTCATCCTGGTTGTCAAAAGGCGTTTTCGCAATTATCGAATCTACAGTCGCATTCCCGATGTCATCAGACGGATAAGCCATACAAGTGTAATTCGTGCTATAAGTGCTTTTCAGATGAACCCTCACTTCTGGAGCACATTCCTAAGCATAAAGAGTCTAAACATCTGAAGACACACATATGCCAGTATTGTGGCAAGAGTTATACCCAGGAGACATATCTGACTAAACATATGCAGAAGCATGCAGAACGAACTGATAAACGGCCGCCAATTACATCGTCAGCGACATCGGGCGCTAATGGAACGGCGGGTGGTAGTGGCGGTTGTGGTGGTGGGGGTTCAAGTGGTGTAGGTGGAGGTGGAACGACCACCTCACATGGTGGGAATATCAATAGAAGCATTGGCCTAAATCCACCATCTCTGCCACCGGTGTCTGTGGGAGATCATCCATACTGGCCGAAAGTGAGTCCCGATTCAGCGGCGAATCTAACCGATGTTATGCATCATCATCAGCACCAGCATCATCAACAGCAGGCACAGCAGACGCAACCCTCGCACTTAGATCAGTTTCCACCGATAAATACACACCAGCCGTCCCAGGCGAACGGCCATACGGACCTACAAGTTCACCATCGAATGGCTGAAAATGGCAGAGAAGATATTGGTAAGTACCTAATGCTAATTTGTCTTTTTCTATATCATATTTCGAAATAAATAAGTCCAGTATTATATGAAGTAGTCCAGTATATGTGAAACTTCTCCACTGAGTTCCAATACTGGCACGGACTGTTTGGCTACTTGCAGATAGAGAAATTTAAGCCATATGGTGTTTTCAGTGTTAGGTACGAGTATGTAGCGAGTCTATATTCTGAAAGCATCATATTTCTTATTCGTTAAAGGATCACTCCCCCGCTTTGCAGAATGAAAGCAGACGAGGGCTTAGGTGGTGTAAGATAGATGACTGCCCTTTGGCAATTAACCACTGCTCAATGAAACAATCATGTGGATCTACGAGGGTTGTCTGAAATGTTTCCGACCGAACAATGATACAAGACATTTTTTTCTCAAAATTTTTTTTTATTTTTCTACATAGTCTCCTCGTAATTCTACACACCTCTCCCAGCGATGCTCTCATCTCTCTAACCCGTCCAAATAGTACTTGGCGTTTTTCTCTACAAAATAATTGTTCACGAAGGTGATTGCCTCCTCATTTGATGAAAATCTCTGTCCTCCGAGCGCAGTTTTTAGATGAGGAAACAAAAAGAAGTCGCTTGGGGCTAGATCTGGTGAATAAGGCGGATGGTCAAGCAGTTCAAACCGTAATTCATGGATTTTCGCCATGGCAACCGCTGAGGTGTGGGACGGCGCGTTATCTTGGTGAAACAGGATTTTCTTTTTCTGCAAATGTGACCATTTTTCCGCAATTTCTGCCTTCAGCTTGGCAAGCAATGACGCGTAGTATGCTCCAGTAATGGTTTTTCTTTTTTGAAGATAATCGATTAAGATAACTGCTTTACTATCCCAAAAAACAGTCGCCATCACTTTCCCAGCTGAAAAAACAGTTTTTGCTTTTTTTGGAGCCGGCTCGCCCTTTGCAGTCCACTGTTTTGACTGAATTTTTGTTTCGGGCATATAATGGTGTATCCAAGTGTCATCTACAGTAATTAATCGGCGCCAAAACTCGGATTTATTGCGCCTAAACTGCGCTAACAGAGCGTTGGAAATGTTCATTCGAACACGTTTTTGGTCTAACGTAAGCAAGCGCGGCACCCAACGCGCGGACAGCTTTCTCATGCCTAAATCTTGATTTAATATGTAACAAACACGTTCCTTGGACATTTTCATAACCTCTGCTATCTCTCTTACTTTAATTCGGCGGTCGTCTAACACCATTTGGTGAACTTTAGCAATGTTATCGTCCCGAACGTTCATCATTTCCCAAGCTCTTACGGCTACGTTTAAATTCAGCTGCCCAAAATTTCACTGTGGTAAATGATGGTGCAGAGTCCCCATACACAGAGTCCAACTCATTTTTGATTTGCGTAGGCGTATTGCCTTTCAAAAACAAGAATTTAATAACAGCTCGATACTTAATTTTTTCCATTTTCACAAAAAACACTCACATCGACTCACTCAAACGACTGTCAACTAAAAACTACGCCTCCAAAAAGACTGAAACTTCGGTAAGTAACTGTCAAAAGATGCACAACTAGCATTCACTAGCTTTGACGAGTCCCGCTTTCTTTATGGTTCAGTCGGAAACTTTTCAGACAGCCCTCGTATTGTGCCCATTTTACGCTTCACCCTGAAACTTACAGATAGACCGCTGTATTCACTTACTTACTTTGGTAGCGCTACAGTTCGCGGTAATCTTGGGCGTCTACTCACAAGCTACTACGCTTTCGATAGAGTCCTTGCTTCAGCACCAAAAAATAGGACTGGGATGATCAAAGTTTTATATTGAGTCTCCTTAGTCGTTCGTGATAGGGCCTTAATATTCAATTGCCTTCTTAGCTTAAAGAAACAGTGATTCGCAGGAGTTAGGTGTTGTTAGCAGATCCAAAGCATACAAAGTTCCTTACTACGTCAAAGTTGTCGATGTTGAGTGTCCCTTTTTGTTGATGCCGTACACTAGCTTTTGCCCTCATTTTCCGCTAAACCCATTTTGGTAGCTTCCGTTTCAATACCAACGAACGCACTGGTGATAGCCTGTTGAGTACTGCCAATTATGTCAATATCAACGGCGTGCGCTGGTAGTTGTCCAGACTTTTGAAATATTGCACCTCCATTCTTGACTTGTGAGTTCCGCACAATTTTTTTCAAATCCGATGTTACCTGACGGTACATCTAAAACATCTAAAACATTTCTTCTTGTGGTCGGTCTTAGTTACCGAACTTGACAGACAAGTTTGGCAGAAATGCCAAAACTAGACATGGCTCTATATGAGTAAAACTCATCTCTATAAATCCTGTTATATGCGGCCTTAAAATCAATGAAAATATGGTGAACTTTTCGGGTCTGAAACCACAGTTATAGGGGCCAATCAAGTTGTTTAGAAGAGTTTCAGACCTTCACACAATATTGCAGATAAGATCTTGTACGCACTATCGAGGAGTTGTCACATGCTGAGATATTATTTATGAGGCATAGACTTTCTGGCCAGACTTGGGTTGGTTTGTGCTCTCCACAAAGTCACTTCCAGCAGCCTTGCTTGGGATTTAAGCTTAGATATTGCTATTTGTTTTGGTCAGGTGAACGGAAGTTGTAGCTATCGTCGTCTAAGTTGAATGGTCTATTCTACTTGATGGTGGGATATTGGTCTTCGTCACCGTTGAGGTTTTGTTTTTTTACCCTCAGCACCGACTCCACAAAAAGGTTTCGTTCCACATCTATGTATGTTTCAGTACGAAACTTGCCGTCGTGGCACGTTTTTTTTACCTCTACGTTCGTACGTTGTTCCTGGAGTATAATACAAAATTTCAATATACTCGATCGCACACTTGTTTCTTGTTCTGGAGAACCCTATGTTCTTCATTTTACTCGTTTCCTGTTTAGTTGCATGAGTTTGCCGGTATCCTTCGTCAAACCAGATCTGGTATCGTGTAGATTATGCTTACGAATTGCCGCACCGAGATTTACTTTCCTATCTTGGCTTTAAAGTCGTACTAGGTATCATACTTAGGGCATTATTTGATGGCGTCTTCCTTGTCTTCCGTGGTTGCATGAGTACATATTAAGTTTATGTTAGCGAGCTTAGCCTTGAAGCCTATTGTCGTAAGACGCTCACTCACTGTGGGAAGCTCACGACTTCTTGGCTAAGTCTACCAGGTATGATGAATCCCTATCCGCTGTTTCTGTTCCGCGTAGCAATCACCATAGTAAATGCCACAGTTTTCCATCCCATCGTGACCGTGGCTAAAGTGGTACTGAACTGGCTTCCAAATCGGGAGGTTCATTGTTCGAATTTTAACCGCCGCCGGAAGGCAACTAAAATCAAGTAAGATGAGTAGTTGGGTAGAAAACAACAACAAAACAACTAAAAATGTAGTCTCCCATCAAGTGTTGAATGCCACCCATGGAGCGAAATAACCACTGAACCCAAAGATCTTTCTTCTCTCGCTGTCCAATTTTTCAAAAAACTTAATAGGAGTACATGCTGAGGCATTAAAGTGAATACATATCCACTTGAGTGGTAAGTTCTAAAAAAAAAAAACAAAATCTCATTTCCTAGATATCTGCATAATTCCAGGGCCTCTGCTAATTTTTCGGCTGCCTGTGGCCGACGGTTCGAAAATTCCATGTGCAGATCCGAAGGTCATTGTCTTTGTTTCGTTGCTAGGCTCATCATATCCGAGACTTGTTGTTGTTTCGGAACTTGTTGGCTTTTTCTTGGTACTCGTAGACGAGTTACCTCGACACACAACTCCTGACTTGGAGGTATGCCGATATGCCAGGAACCCACTGTGGGGTACAAATGCTGTCGTTGGCCCATCAAGGACTCGTCCGCCACTATCTCTTTTTTCAAGGCCCTGCCTCATTCTTGAAAAATAAAACCTGAACTGCGAATATGTCGAAGTAGTTCAAATAAAACTGGCTGACCTGGCCTTCCGTTGCGCGTCCTCCTTCTGAGCACCTCCTTTTCGACATCTGAAGGCACTTCTCCATCAGATCATCATCACCATCACATGTATGCTGAATTTTATCTGTCTGAGCCTGCGCTGTTACGAGTGCTCAGCTCCACATACTCATATAAAATCAGACTCCGCATATGCTCATCGTTGGTTCACTATTACGATTAAAACTCTGTCCATCAGGCCAGCAGGTTTTGCCGAGCTTCCATGTAAGGATGTAAATTCCAGAAAGTTCATTAGCTAAATTTTTCGTAAGTATTCCTGACCATGGACAATTTGAGACGCATGGTGGCTTCTTTCTTCATCCCGTAGAGCCGAACGGGATACTCGCAAAGGAAACGCCATTGAAGATGAGCAATGTGAGCATTTTCTTACAAGTTTGCTTGTTTTCTATTTGTCTGTGAAGTCTATATGGCATGGCACCTACATATCATAGGGTTGCCGTATTTTGTTGTTGACTTGTTTTTTTTTTTCTTTTTTTCTTTAAAAAAAAAAGAACCTAACACTCAAGTGGGTATGAATACACTTATAATGCCTCAGCATGTCCTAAGTTTTTTAGAAAATGGGATAGATAAAGAAAGAAAGAAAGATGTTTGGGCTCAGTGTTACTTCGCTCCATGGGTGACATCCAACATTTAAAGGGGGGGCTAAAATCTTAGTGGAAGTTGGCTTGTTTTTTTTAGTCAACTACTCATATTACTTGATTTTTGTTAACTGAAAAAATTAATGTCTTTCGTGCACGGTTGGAATGCGAACACTGAACCTTCCGATTTGGAAGCCAGTCCACTACCACTTAAGCCACGACCACCCACCCTTGATCTTGTTGCTACGGTATCTGCTGCAGTAATAACCTTGCTTGAATTGTTGTTCTTTATAATAGTTTCGTCTGAATCATAGCTCAGCCTGAAAAGCCTTACAGTCGCTCCCATTTCTAAAGGAACTCCCTAGCCTAACTCTATTTTGAATCCGTCGTTATAAAAAGCTATCTCTTTTGACTCTTCCTATCAGTTCTGTCGGGAAGTCTGATACTGAGTTCCTTGTCAAAATTATTGACTGCAGAAAGATATCACTTGCATTGCATGCTTATGTATATAGAGCATTGATATTTAAATGCCTTGGCGAAATCGTCGTACTGACAAATATATCTAAATGTTTTGGAAATGACGACAGACTTTTTAAGAGGTGTTACTAGTTTTTGCAGTTTCGGAAATGAAAATAACATGGAACACCCGTCGACCTTTTGAGTAGTAGCCGAATTTTGGAAATTTTATTAAGATATGATTGGCCCTAAAAATAATATGATAGTTTCCGCGACTCTCCTTTAACTTTTAAATTCATTTTTAGTATTTCTTTCATTATTACTTACATTCTAGACAAAAATGATTAAATCTAATTTAACAATTTTAGTTACTTATTCTAACTTACTAGCTCTTACAGAACGCTCTAAACTTAAATCTTATCTATCAGTTATAAATATGTGAAATTTCTAAGAAAATTAGAAAAACTTAAGAAAGAAAAGCATCGGTCACTTCTCAGCGGCGCCGCCTTATGTCGACGAACGTGGTCTCTTCACGAGATCCCCCTAGCTATCCTTAATCTAACTTACAACTAAGAGGAGTGTGTTACCTTAGTAACGTATTGACCTAGGAAAGCGAGCCCACCCTCTCCCCTTCTAGAAGCCACCAGAATTCGGTGTATTGTTTCTCGGCATCGATCTGATCCCTATCCGCAAATGCGGGACTAAAACGGAGTAGCTCCTGAATATTGGCGACATACCCGTCGTAGATGAGCCGCTTGTCCCTCGCACCGCGGTGGCGGTGGTATATTACCGGGACAGCATCCCTGCTTTGCATTAACCCTTTAGCGTCAATATGGAGAAATGCCTCTGGCAAGATAAAGCCTGATAGAAGCGTGCTCTCGTGGTACATTTCATTGGGGTAATAAGCCCCAACGATCACGCTATTATCGTTGGTCATTGCTCGTGCAACGTGTCTTCACATCACCTTAATCAGGAATTTGTCAATCTTATTCAGATTAGCCTCATCGTAAAGGACTTTGTTGGGACAATATTTTTTGTACTCTGATTCTGGTGTTCTGTACAAACCGAGACACCCGAATCCTTTCCATCTGATACGGCGCTACATTGAGCTACACGGGACAACCATACGCGATAACTGGCCTGATTAGGGCCACATAGCATATAACCTTCACCCTGGGAACAAGTTGACTGCTGTGAAATAGCCTTCCTGTCAGGGCTAAAGTCTTCTTGGCCCCAGCAAGACAAGCATCTATATGTTTGTCAAAATACAAATACTTGTCCAGGCAGATACCAAGGTATCTCACTACGCTTCTCACCGCTAATGGTAGTCCGTGCTGTCCAATGATGGCCAAATTTCGCCAGTTATATCTGGTATCCCTAGAAGCCCATCTCAATGGAGTTCTAAACAAGATTCTTTCCGACTTTTGAAAATTGATTTTCAATTTCCAATCGTCGCAATACGCCTTAATATGATCGAAGTCACGTTGCAAAAGGGTATTAATGACTTCGATTTTTGGACCTGATCTGTACGCCACTAAATCGTCTGCGTACGCTATGGAATAATTGAGGGAACCCTATGTAAATTTTAAACAGTATCGGAGAAATCAAAGCCCTCTGTTGTAAGCCGTTTTTAATGTCAAAGATCTTGCTCGAAATGATCTTCTTTCCCATAAGCATGTCGTAAATCATATATAGCAGGGGTTTCGGCATGCCCATTCTGGTCAGCTTATAGAAAAGCCCCTCTAACCATACGATGTCGAAGGCCTTCTCAAAGTCAACGAGGCAGGCACCCATACACTGGTTCTTGCCTTTATTCCATTGTATGTCGGAGACCTGCTTTGACTCAGGATGAATAGTGTCATGCCTCTCCCTAAATCCAAACTGGTTTTCCGGAGTTGTATTATTTTCCTCAACCCATCTTAACAGCCCTCTATTCGGGAGCATACTAATTGACCGAAGATTAGCAGGGTTAGTTCTAACTTTGTCCCTTTTCGGGATTGGATGTACCACTGCTGTTTTCCAATGCGTCGGATAATATGCATTATTCATCGCATTGTTGAATAGCGTAGTAAATATATCCACTGCTTCCAAGGGCAGGTGTCTTAATACGACGTGAGGAATACCGTTCACTCCCGACGACTTTTTGTTTTTCAGAGATTCAAAGATGCGCAGAAGTTCATCTTTTCGCACGAACAAATGCGAGGACGCTCACGGTGAAACCGTGATTCTCGGATCGCCAATTTTGAAGTTCGTTGCGCAGATAATAGTGACTTACGTACGTGCTATTGTCATTGTCGTGATTACAGTGAACTGGATTGTTCACCGTATACACGGCTTCGAAAGAAGCTCCCAGCAAATCCACTTTTTCCTGTGGGTCTTCGACTACGAAAAGACCGTCGCCTGAATCGGTACTCTCTGGACTTATGCCAACGGTCAGTAGTGTCTGTCTGTTTTCTTTTGTTTGTGGAATTCGGACACACTGAATGTCATTGTGATCTTTCCTCCTGAACAATTTATTTATCTGCGGGAACATAGTCGGATTACTATACTGTAATTTTCTTTAATTAATTGTTTTAGGTTTTTGATCAGTGACTTTAGTGTTCTTATTTCCGGGTCTGCACAGCTGCTTAAGCCTAGAGATTAGTGTACTTTTGTGTGCATACAATGCGTTGATTTTTGAAGTTCTGTACTTTTCAACCTCGCTTTCGTTGGAGTATTCTATCCGAGGGATAGTCTGCTCCATAGTCCGTTTGACAACGTCTTGCATCGTCAGTAAATTACAGTCGATTTCTTCATTTGTCAAGTTTCTGTTACTCGGGGGATCAACTCCACTCTAACATAAATTACGCTTTAAGATTTTGGAAAAGCACGACCACCGTACTCTACGGTAGTCGTATGAGTACACTTGATCATACTCCTCCAGTTGCGTTTGCTCGTTTGGGATCCGTATTGTGGCGGCAAGTCCGTAGTGATCACTATCGTATTCGAACGCTCGCAAACAGTTCCTTGTGTTTCGATCCGTGTTAGTCAGTTCTAGTCTACTGTCTGTTAATATCAAGTCCAGGAAAGAGCTGGCTGATGGGAAGGATGGGACATTCGTCGCGCACATTTCAAGTCTGCACTCAATCATATGGTATGTTGACCCCACCAATAGTATAACTGGTTGACCCTGGTGTTTGGCGGATTATTTCCCCATGCTGCATGTCTAGCGTTAAGATCTCCGGCCAAAAAATTTTAATTTTCCTCCGATTGAACTTGAAGGCAGCGAAAAAGTATTTCGAGCTCAGTTATAAATTGAGATTATGAAGAGGAATGCATACGATGCCGGCTTCCAACACCCGGAACCTCATTAAATCCCCGCTATGGCGCATGCCTCTGCATAATAAGATACCAACCGCACCCCCTCGTGAGGAATGTGGACGGTCCCTTCTATATACATATATTGTAGCCACTGTAGCCAATTTTGTGATTCTGGTTGAGCTTAGTTTCGCTAACCAAAAGCACATCTGGGCATTCTTTTAACAACAGATTTTGTAGGTTGGTCCTTCTCTCGATCCTGATTAGTGAGTTAACGTTTAATGCAAGGATCTTCAGATTAACCTCATTCAGACTTGTCAAACAGGGTCGAATAGATGACGTCAATTCGAGCCGCTTGTTCATTTAATTGTTTCTGAAAATGATGAATTTTTCCGTGTAGGGACAGAAGAATTGCTTTCAAATCCAGATCCGTTTCCGGCGCTTTTTCAGCTACCTTTGGCGCATTTTTTGCTGTTATTGTGGCCTTATCCGCTCCAGATACCATTTGGGCAAAGGATACACTGGGCGCCACAAAATGAAAGAAAGCACCACTCTTTTGACGCTTCTCTTCTTCGATGAACTGTTTTCGAGCCTGGACTTTTTTTTCCAGCTCTTGAATCCTAGGACAACCCCTGAAATTGGCAGGATGCCCCGAATTCCTGCAGAGTACCCAAAAGAGTTGACCCCTATCCACTACTCTATCGTTGCCTAAAGTACATTCTCCATTTTTGTGATCCTTCTCGCACTTAACGAATCTAAATTGCATATTGCAATTAGCTGCGCCGTGCCCGAACCTCTGGCAGCGCATACATTGCAGTACACGATCTGCCCTCTTTAATAGTTTCCGCGACTCATTCAGCGTTAAATGTCAAATGTTATCCATTCCCGCTGTTCTATAGGACTACGATATTATGCGTCTCTTTATGCCCATAAATTTTGAAACGCTGTTAGGTTAGAATGAAGGAGGAGGTGAGATTACGTACCCTTAACACTGCGGCCAGATTAGGTGCGATTCCTCCTCTCTTCTATGATCCCTGAAGTTTTAATAAATACCGCTATACTTTGAGTGAGCTGGTAGTGATATCTTCTGCCTCAAGGAATGGCTTAGCTAGAAGACATAAACATGTTCTGCTTAGGCAGTTACAGTGGCAAAGGATATGCTCTGCTGTTTCTTCCTCCTCGTTGCATATATGACAGTTGTTGTCTTGTGCTACTTCCATAGTCATAAGGTGCTTATTGATCCTGCAGTGACCAGTTAGGAATCCTGTTACAGCGTGTGTCTGACCCCAGAAAGTTGTTCTGTGCTTTTGAGGGGAGGGGTTGGTAAAAAGTTGTTGGCTTGCCTGTTACCTCGGTTCAGTAATGGAGTGCCTTGATTTTTAGCCAGTTATTTATGTAGCGTTTTATGGCGCTAATCAATAACCCGCAGAATGGTCGTGGCAACATGAATGTTGAACCTTTCCTGGCCAATTCGTCTGCTCTTCAATTACATATTCTACCGGAAAAGGGCGGCAAAGGTATTCGCTATGTGCAAATTAGTACTAAAACTGGATGCAAATAAAAGAAAAGACCTTCGGTGGACTGTTGGACCAACATGTCTAGCGACTAAACAGATTTGGCCAAAGCTTGATCTGAATCCCTCTAAGAGTCTGATCCTTCTAAATAGGAAACCTCTCAGCGCCATCATAGGTGTCATCACTGGACACTCCCTCATAAGCATGGACATGGACATGCAAGAAGGCTTGACGCTTTTACAAACGATTTCTATAGAAGCTGCATCGACGAGGACGAAGAGGAGACAATCCTCCACATACTCTGTACATGTCAAGCTCTCTTCCAGCGAAGTAAACTTCATTTAGGAGCTTTCTTCTACAATAAGCTTAAAGAAAATAGGCGGAAACAGTCTCCTACTCTTCATCCTAAGCTCAAACTTTTTCTATTAGTAAGAGTATCCTAGATGCACGTGGCATCACAATGGGCCAATAGGCCTAAGTGGGTTGGTGTTTCCAACAGCCACTCTTACCTACCTACCTACCTATTTACCTTCATTGCCATCATAACCACAGTGACCTGGCACCCAGATTAAATGGAGTCTTTTGGTGCTGGGAAGTTTAACGCAGTCCCAAATAATTTCTGAGGTTATCTCAAAAGCGTTGACATTAAGTAGAGCCGCTTTGCTGCCAGAGAGAATGTAAATGTTCTTATTAGTCTGAAGGGGTTTTTGTACCCTTAAAATGTTTGTACACAGCGCGGGCGATGGGCATTTAGGGAGGAAGAAAGGACAGGTACCGATGTACATTGTTTTTAAATGTTTGTAAGTTATAATGACCAGAAAACATAGGGCATTCCATAAGCGAGTTGTACTGCTTAGGAAAGAATCACGAGATTTCAGAGTACGTCCGAAAATGGGCTTGAGGGTATACTGATTAGCATTCACTTCTCTCTATTGCATAGCTATATTGCGAATATTTCAGCTTGAAATACAGAGATACTACTGTCCATACTTGCGTATGAGATATAGTGAGATATTGGTAGTTTCTCTGTATATGCCTTCCCGGAATCCTTTGTCTATTTTGAATCCGTCGCGTCTTTGTACCACACCAGTGAATTTTCTGTAAAGAAGAATTTATCTGTTGCGATCAGGGAATATAATCTTGAAGTTCTGGTCGAGTAATTCCTGTACGAGTAATTCCTAACAGTTCATTTCTTCTGAGCTCCAGTGAAGACTCAGGGTAAGCTATTTTGGAGTTGTTCTCATCGACTGAGGTAAGCATGTAGGCGTTTGCAAAAGCGTCTTCTGTATGTCATTTCATTTCATTTTATATACATTTTTATTAAATTCAATTCATTTACACTTACCTGCTAGAGAAAAAAATACTTAAACATTAGCTTAATTAACTTATACTATCTTACAATAACTTACTGACCGTATACCGAAGCAAAAAGCCCTACCTAGAACTTGAAGGAGAAATTGTCGGTGCTGCCGAGCAACAACCCTCATATCCCTCATATCCCTCATATCCCGAGTCGCCTGTCCGCAGCTGTTCAAGCGACGTGGAAGATTAGCGGCATCACTAATTTGTTCTGAATCAGCTCTTTTTTATTAAAATAGAGAAACGCCTCTGGTGGCGCAAGATATAGCGCACGCTCTCGTGATAAGGGCCATGTAGCAGATTACCTTTACCCCCGCATTGAGTTGGCTGCTATAAAACAGTCTCTTTGTAATGGCAAAAGCACCTTTTGCTATGGCCAGAGCAACATCTCTTTGTTTGTTAAAATATAGATATTGATCTAGCTAGATCCCAAGGTACCTGACCACATTTCGACAAGCGAGTGGCTGCCCGTGTTGTCCCACGATCAAAAATGTTCGCCTATTTCTGATATCTGGTGGGTGGCCGTGGCTCAAGTGGTAGTGGACTGGCTTCCAAATCGGTAGGTTCGGTGTTCGAATCCCAGCCTCGCCCGAAAGACATATCCATTTTTTCAGTTAACGAAAATCAAGTAAGATTTTCCATGACTAGAAATCAACATCAAGCCAACTTCCACTAAGAATTTAGTCTCCCCATTAAATGTTGGATGCCATCCATGGAGCGAAATTACCACTGAGCCCAAACATCTTTCTTCTCTCTCTATCCCATTTTTCAAAAAACTTAACACATGCTGAGGCATTATAAGTGTATTCATACCCACTTGAGTGTTAAGTTCTTAAAAAAAAAAAAAAAAATCTGTAGAGGCCCCAGACAAAGGCGTCCTAAAAAGAAAGATTTACAACTTCTGAAAGTTAATCTTCAACTTCCAGTCATCGCAATATCGCAATTTATTACCTCGATTTTTGAGCCCGACCTATATGAGATCAAGTCGTCTGCATACGCTATGACATCGTTAAGTGAACCCACAAGATCGCTTGTGTAGATGTTGAATAGGATCATCGAATTAACCGCACCTTGTTGCAGACCATTTTTAATGTCAAATACTCCAGCAGAAGTCACATCGCTATTCTTCGCGATGAACTGTCTACTAGTGAGCATATCAAAAAGAATGTAAAGCAGTGGTTTACTTATGCCCAGCCTGTCCAACTTTAAAAATAGTCCCTCTAACCATACGGTGTCGAACTTAGAGACGGCGGTGTAGTCAATCAGGCAGGCACCCGTGCATTGTTTCTTGTTTTTGTTCCACTGAATATCAGAACCAGTTTGCACGCGGCATGTGAGATACTCGTATCATGTCCCGCCTTAAAACCGAATTGATTATCCGGAACTATGTTTTTGTTCTCGACTCATATAGACAGGACTCTATTGATCAGCTTTTCGAATACGTTGCTGATATTGGGAAGGAGACTTGTCAATCGAAGGTTCGTCGGATAGGACATGTCTTTATCCCTTTTGGGAATCAGATGCACCACCGCTTCTTTCTTCATGTGGAGGTTCAGCTAAACCTCTAATGCTGCGGTGGGTACTGTTCTCATTGTACCCGTTCTACACACACGGGCTAGTCTTTAAGGTTTGATTAGTGCACCCTGTGTAGACTCTGGTTTAGTTTTATTTCACCAAATTAGAGATGCATGAGTGACTATAGGTCTAGCAGCTGCTGAGTATTATACATCCACAGTGTCAGTTTTGAGTCAAGGCCCCCAGTTTTTACCCAGTAGACGTTTGCTGGTCCATAATGAGATTCTGGCTTTTTCTATGAATTTTTTGGTATGTGTATTCCAAGTGAGTTTTTGCTCCAGGGTAACCCCTAAGAATTTCACTTCAGTTGAAACCTTTATGGTTCCACGAAAACGTGGTAGATCTTTTAGTTTGTCCAATTTTCTTCTCTTGATGAAGGGATCTATGTTACTTTTTTAGTTTTAACATTTAGTTCAGCCTTTTGCACCAATTTGCTACGAGAGCTCTCTGGAGCCGATTGGAAATTGTTTATTTAAATTCACCTCTGATTAGGATTGCAATGTCCTCAGCATATCCTTAAACATAAAAACCGTCGTTGCTAAGTGTAGAGTGACCAGATAAAAACGATAGGAAAACAAATTTAAACGAAGCAACAACGGTGTGAGATATAAATTGATTCTGCCTTTATTTTGTAACTACGAGTACGTTCATGCCATTATGTGTGGGATATCACACCATTTAAATGGCCGCTTCGGCCGGTCGGTCCAATATGTGCGGTGTTATTCCGGCAATAGCCTGTCGAATGTTGACCTCGAGCTCGCGCAAAGTGGTTGGCTTGTTACCGTAAACCAAGGACTTGACGTAGCCCCAGGAAAAATAATCGAGTGGTGTCAATTCGTGAACTCCCGCCGTGAGATGACCAGTCGCCAAATTTCTCCTTCACAACTTCAAGATTTGCGTCGTTTGTATGGTATGTAGCGCTGCCTTGTTGGAACCACAGCTCGGATATATCGATGTTGTTGAGCTCTGACCACAGAGAGTTGGTTAATCGCTCTGCATCAATATGGTCACAGGCATCGCTCTATCCCTGTGACCATTGACGGTGACGGTATCTCCTTAATCATTTCGAAAGAAATCAGGTCCGATGATGCCGCCATGCCATAAACCGCACTAAACAGTCTACCTTTGTGGATGCATTGATGCTTGGCCGCCGGTAGAGCCACTGAGCAGAAAGTGGACCTCGTCCAAGAAGATGAGTTTTGGGCCAAAATCCGGATCTCCGGCCAACATTTATAGCGCCCAATTAGCGAACTAACGGCGTTGTCTATGGTGTCGATCATCCGACTTCAATTCTTGCATCAGCACAATCTTATATGGATGTAGACACATATCCAAGGCCCTCTGGCGATGCCCAATTCAGCTAATCGGCTCCGAATCGTCATTTCTGGGTCGTCTTCGACACTGGCCGCAACGGCGGCTATGTTTTCTGTTTTTTCTCATCAATCTCTGTCTGGTTGGTGGCTTAAGACCCAAAAGACTAAACCCACTTTCAAACTTTTCCAGGCTGCCACAAATTACCTACACACTGAAGCCGTGATTACAACCGACCTCACGACGAAATTCACGTTGCGTGTTTGTAACTGAAATTTTTTTAATAATTTCCGCACGTTTGGCAAGCGCGAAACGATGCATAATGAAATGGCAAACATTACTGAATATTTTGACAGCTGGATGTCATCGGTAGCTTTGACAGCTGCTGAAACATAACAAAATCAGGAGTTCATTAACTACGATGCAAATATCCCCTCCTTGTAAACAGCTATTCGCAGCAATGACTTTCATTTGTGTGTTACGCAATGTGTTTTTTTTTTTTTGGCTGTTATACAGCATGTTTGTTTTATCCAGTTACATGTAGTACTCGTACTATCAACTCCTTTCTTCGAACGCGGCTTCGTCATCTAGAAATCAAACACCAGGTTAGACCCTGAAAAGCGTGGTTGGTCGATTTTCCTGGATGGTAGACAAATTTATTTATGTTAAGAGGGCTTTGCCGTAAAGCCCGTCTCTTATGTGCCTGTCCACGACTTTCCCCATTGCTTTGAGGAAAAATGAAGAGAGACTTATTGACTGATAGGAGTTTGGTTGGTCAGTAAGTCTGCCCCCAATTTTAGATATGTATGTCACGATAATCTCTCTCGAACTGTTTGGAATATATTCCAAGCATAATTTGTTCTGAAAATGGTTATCAGACAAGAAGTTATGATTTGGGTTCACTTTTAGGGCAGAGCCGGGAAGACGCCATCATCGTGCGGGGCTTTTAAGCGTTGAAACGAGCTGATTACTCATTTTATCTTGCCTCCATAAAATAGTTTCCATTTCCTTAACCAATCCTCTCTAAATGATCTTATGATCCTCTCCTGGAGAGAATTTTCTGTTGCAAGCGGAATAATGGAGGAGGTCTAAGAGCTTAACGTCTCAAGACCGTTTTTAGCAAAAGTGTCATCTACCTTTTTCAACAAACCATTTTGATTGGTGTGGTGCTTAGAGAGGATTTTGTGGAGTGGATTTTGTAGTTTGCTGCGAGTTTCGCAAAGATTTTGAAAAAAAGAATTGTCTACGATTTACTTTTAGCTCTTCTAATCTCAAAATTGTATCTAGTGAGGTTATCCCTATATCTACCCCATTCTCCGTTTCTTTTCGTTCTATTGAAAGGTTTCCTGGTCTCAATCCTCAAGTTTTTTAGACCACCAAGGGGTGATTCTATGGTTGTGATTGTGATTGTAATTGCTCAGATTGTCACAGGCAAGTACAAAACTATCAATATCTCTTACTACCTTAAATAGTACAGCTAGCCATTTTTTCCATGAATTTTAAGCTACATGAGTTCCAGTCTGTGGATCTTGTCTGTTTGTATGTTTCTATAAGTGTAGTTCAGAGATTGACATTGAATAGAACGTGGGGATGATCAGACATGGAAGTTTCTTTTGGTGCATGCCAATTTTCAATAAAGTTTTTTCTATTAAATGATATGCTAAGCAAATGACTGTTTCTATCATACCTCCTTCTGTGGGAAACTACGAGTATGTTATTGCCGCCAAAGAGACTTTTCAGATATACTCGTACTAAATAATTGGAATAATTTTAATATCACTTTTGTAAAGAATACCTGCTATTGGTTTGCCTTCATTATAAGAGTCATAGAGTAACTCACCTGATATGCCCTTTACCTGATCCTTGTAAAGATATGGCTCCCGGAAGAGGCCTACATCAAGGTGATCCGTATTGAATCTACGGCTAAAAACCGCCCACGCGGATGTAGAGTGCTGTAGATTAATTTGGATACAGCTTAAGCCCATTGCTATTGAGTTAGGGCGGTGCTGGCAAAGCTGCCAGCATGTTCAGCCGAAGTACTGTCTTCCGGCATCAAGCACGTTAAGGATGAATCTTCTGCCATTTTTGATGCGGGTGCCTTGGCTGTTTTATGAGGCTGCTTACATGTACCAGAGAGTGTTTAGGTCTGGGCAACATGGTCATCCGTAAACCTTTGTTGTGCGTTGAACTTTGAATGATAGTTTGCTCTGTTTGCAGTTCACATGTCTAGTTTCCCCATGGGATTTGTGTTAAACCCTTTAATTTGTACCAGAATTTGTGAGAAGTTGAAAAACACTTTCGCTCTTTTCGAAAGGATTTGCTCATTCGACTTCTCATCTATTGAGAAAACAATAGTTTGTCCTCCATTTTTCTCCTTCGTATCATAGTTCGAAGGATTCGACACCCCGAGGTAGAAATGTCAAAATGTTGCCTGGGTATTCTACTACGAAAGACTTCTTTGGGCGTGATATCATCGCGGAGGGATACGACGCATGTGTTCGATTTGGGGGTATTATCGCCCTGAATTGTCACAAGGTCCGAATTTAGCCACGGTTTTATTTGTGTTACAGGCGACATGATGCAATTGTTGGTGTCATCGTCGTGATTGAGAGCCAGCCATCTTTCGTTCAGATGGTACGAGTAACAAATTTCAGGGAGGGACCATTTTGGTTTGATTTGTCTATTTCCACCAGCAGGCATTTCTGGATTTGCTGAATTCGTTGAGCGGTCAGTGACTGTTCTGGGTGTATTGAGTCCATAATAGAAGCTTTACATTGGACTGTAGCATCTCATTAGGACAATCCAGATGTAATTGATTGCTCTTATGGATTCTTTTTTGCACTTAATGGACCAACCGATTTTTTAACAGCACTAGAGCGCTTGTTGGTTTTTGAGTGAGCGATGGTGGCTGCTTTCTGTGCCCTCGAACGTATTCTGCTAGGACCAGCGCTCGGCTACTTCGGCCCTCCTTGTGATGAGCCAGCACTTCTGTCGTCGTTTGACACTGAGTGCGGCTGGTACTTTTTTCTTGCTTGGTCCTTCGACGAGTTGTCCGTGGACCTGCATCTTTTAAAGGAGCCTGGGTTATCAGCTTTTGCTGCCCTCTCGGCAAGAGCCTGTGCATATCTTATGTGCTCTTTGTCCTTTGCCTCTTCTAATTTTATTCCATCTTTTACCATGGCAGCCATTCGGCGTCTTTAAACTCCAGTGAAATATTAAAATCTCTACTGGGCTTTAGAGTCTGTTGCTGGCTTTGCCACAGTGACTGGTAGATTTTGTACCTGGGGACTTTCATTGTCACTCTGGTGGTTTAGCCTTTATTAGAGAGGAGAGAGTTAGCTCTTCTGTCTCCGTTTCAATCTGAGATGCGAGTACTGGGGACCGAAGCAGAGATTCTTCTTCTGACTCCATACATTGAATGTTAGTTTTATATTTTGGTTCATTTTTGGCCCCACGAGTGTAGTGAGAAGGTTAGTCCACACCTGCAGAGCTCCTATACAGGTGTAAGGCTGGTTACTATGAGAGGCCGGCCGGCATCTCATAAGAAGGCTAGGTAAGCGATGCAGATATTTGATTCCCTGCGTCGTTTGGTGCTCGCCACGTATTCCACTACACCTTGGCTTGGGAATTTAATTTGCTCTTGGTCTGCAGAGGCGTAAAGCCTCTACAATATGAGTCAACATATGATGTTCTTCTACCTGCAACTTGTAGATGCAACGGGTAGCCTGATAAGCTCGTATTTTCTCGGTCAATCATTGATATAAAATTTCTACATAAATTTTTTCTTAACTACGATAGGTTTTCTAGCCAATAACGCGATTGATCTGAATACACTTGCTGAACTAGAGTTTGATCTAGTTACTTCTGTTGTTATAGGTGAAGATGGGCTACGTTCATTGTTAATTGTGACCTCTACATAGCTACGATCATCCTAATTAGGGTTACGGTAGGTTGGGTATGGCTTATGAGACTGAGAACTGGCTCTCTGGATCGATAATATAGCTGCACCCGCTTTTCTCCCTGCAATGGCCTATGTGGTTCATCAACCTCTCCGAATACTACCCAGCTCTTCATACCCGCTGTTGAATTCTGGATTTGCACGAACTCGAGAATCTCGATTTTATTCACCCCCAGATCTAGACCACAGAGCCTTCCATTGAATCTGGTAAGCATTTCTTCTGGAGGTATTGCTCGTAATGTAGCCTCTCACAAAACATTCCCAACGGTGGCCTGCGGTGAGATCATAGGAGACTTGGCCGTTGCATTCCATCTCATTTTTCCAAATGTAGGAGCAGGGATTTATGATTGCCTCGGACGCGGTCAGCCACTGCTCCGGCCAAGGTTTGATTCGACGAGATTCGAAAGAATATTGACCACCTGACTTTCCGAAATCTAATACAGCTAACTATAGCGGGTTCTAACCTTGGTTCCGCTTTGGTTCTTTTGGGGAAATTTTAAGTTTCTTCTGCAAATCTTACTCCTTTAAAATAGAAAAGAACTCTTTTGGTGTTTCGAAAAATTATAGTAGGACTACTAGTCCTCACCTTAAAGCACTGGGGTCGAGCTCTTCACTTTCCATTAGCTTTTTGTTTTCGATTTGCATTGCCGCAGCGGCCGTAATAGTATGAGTCATGCAAACAACCATGGTTTTGGAAAGGATACCTTTGCCAGGCAACCGCATTCTCATTTGTAGTGGGGAGATCTTCTTCTTCTTTTTCTTTTTGAATAATATTGAATTCCGGAAGAACCGACTGTGCATCTACATTATTCTACTCATGTGTGAAATTAATAACGTCTACAAAATGGCATTCAAACTAAAACCTGTAAGAATTTCATAAGTAAGAATAAATTTATAAAAAAAATGGAATTTAACCCATTAACGACCAAAAATTAAAATGAACCGTCTTGCAACCATTAATGCAAATACATATAATACATTGTATTCAGTCATTCATTTTTATTATTCTAAAACATTTATTAATCGCTTAAATCTAATTCATTTTGTAAACTTAAATCAAAAAGGCCCTCTTTACTTTCATTAATTTCCTCATCTTTGTTGCTAATTTGAAATTCTTGTATGGGTTCGCTGCAACATAATATTGTAGTTGAATGATTTCAGGTGGAAGTGTGGAACGTTTCCGTTTTTGTGAGCGTCTATTTATGAATATTGTCGAAATTAATGGATCTGACGTATCGACAGCCCTATTAAATACGTCTAACAGGTTATTAGTGCGGTTATTTTTGCGGGCGTGATGCAGTCTATCGGCTTTGTACATTTTATGTCGTGATCCAGCAGGTTCTTCCCCAAAAAATCGCATTGGAAATGCAGTATTTTCTATTATTTGTTTTGAGTGTATGAGTACCTTATGGACCGTAGGAGTCATTGGCAACCAGGAATATAGCTCCTGAAAACGTTTTGCTGTTTCAAAGCAATATAATTCAAATTTGCTTTGATTGATTTTGAACTGGCAGGATAATCAAATCAAAATGATCTTGAATCGAAATATAAGATCTTTGCCAACATCAGTTATTTCATAAAAAATAGCATTTTCAGTAAAAGCTCGGCGAGCAGTGTTTCCGTCATTTGTGGAACCGAAGTCACCTACTCTGGACATGTCCACGTGAGAAGTCCGAGCTTTATCCAAAAATCGTTTTGTATGCCAGCTTTGCTTTTTAGGATAGTCCATTTATCATCTCCTCATATCTGCCACTTTTGTAATTTGCATTTATAGCCTAAATATAATACAAATTCAAAGAATCTAATCCAGCAGTAAAGGGAGCTAAGTCCAAACTTTAAGGTTTCCTCTTTTGCACGGAATATTTCACTTTCATAATTAAATGTGTTCATAAAGTCCTTAGGTGTAGCAGCACAAATGGGACAAGCTTGGTTTGATTTAGTTCCAGTTATAATATTTAAAACCTTGCCATCAATTAGTGTTAAAAATAATTTAAATGATACTTTAACAGATTTTCCATCACCAACCGATATTAGTATCTTTTCCAAAGCGTCAATTTCTTTTTTTAAGTCCCGGTCTTCCTTTAAAACAACTTCTTTCGTCACCTTTATGTACTCCAGTTTAATGGGCCGACAAAAACTTACAGATTACGTTGTGCGGTTGTTGAAAATTGGCTTTTCCGATAAGAGCAGTAACCTTAACTGTTGTAGCTAAAAGAGAGCTATCACAGCTTTTTGACGAACTTGGCTCGTTAAATACCACCTTGTTCCGGAATTTATTCAGAAAATTAAAAATACAAGTTTATTCCGCTTTAAAGTAATCCCCATCGACTGCAACACACTTATCCCAGCGCTTGATCCAATTCTCGAAACACTTTTTATATCCGGTTTTCGATATGTCCATCAGTGCTTCCTGCGATTTTTCCATTACTTCCTCTCGGCTGCTGAAACGCGTTCCCCGTAGTGGCTTTTTAACTCGATTGAACAGAAACAAGTCACAGGCAGCAAAATCAGGTGAATTCGGCGGCTGTTGGATGGTATTTGCTGCATTTTTCGTCAAAAAATTACGAATAATGATGGCACTGTGCGACGGTGCGTTATCATGGTGCAAAATCCACGAGTCTTCTACCCACAATTCTGGTGTCTTTCGGCGAATTGCTTCACGCAAACGTCTCATAACGCCCAAATACTCGTAATACTCTTTGTTTGACCGTTGTAATCCATGAAAACCGTGAGCATTGCCTTCTTTTTTGACTGAAAACGACGTGGTTTTTTTGGTCACGGCTCATTGGGTGAACGCCATTCGCTTGCCTAATGTCTGGATTGCATGTCGTACTCATAAACCCACCCCACGTCTCGTCTCCAGTAATGATCCTTTTGATGAATGTGGGTTCGGATTCAGCCTCGCAAATCATCTCTTTTTTGCATGAAATTGAGGTCTTTTGGCACCAACTTTGCTGCTACACGACGGATCATTAACTAAAATGTTTTCGACGCATTCATAGGCAATGTTCAAGTCCTCCGCTATTTCTCTGATGGTTAATTTGCTATTTGTTTTACTTCATCGATGTTTTCGTCGGTTTTCGATGTCGATGGTCTGCCACTGCGTTCATCATCTTCGATTGACTCACGACCACTTTTGAACCGCTCGTGCCACTGGTAAACGACCGTTTTCTTTAGAGAATCGTTGCCGAAACACTTTTCCAACAATTCCAACGTTCGCGCGCTTTTAAATCCTTTTTTTACGCAAAATTTAATACATTGTTGCAAATTTAAATCTATTTCAAAAATTGTAAAAAATCGACAACACACACAGTGATAGATGTACTCTTGGCTACGTAACTTTTGCAAATGTTAAGCTATGACGCTAAGATTTAGAGGGAATGTTAACAACAGATTTACCATTTTAACAAAAAAAAAAATCAGAAATCAAATCGGAACAATGGGAGCGCCACACGGTGTTATCCCCCGGGAACTTTTTGATCAAGGTGGTATGTCGCAGTTTCTTAATTTGTTTTCGTTGCGTATTGCATTATACTGCTCTTTTGAAAAATTGTTTTCAAGTAAGAAAGGTAAAGCATCATCCGCAGGAATTGGGTTTTGGGGATCTTTGTTAAAAAATTTACGAATTGTTTACGGCTTTGTTGGGCTTTCCATACTTTCTGCAGCCAAATCGGCACCACCTTGTTTAAGAGCTGATGTTGTTGCTCCACGAACGAGAAGATTAGTATGAGCTGTCTCATTTGCAAGTTCTAGGGCTACTTTTCATTTTCCAAATTCGGATTTTGCACAGAATGTCAGACTTGGACGTCCGACAACGGTCTCCATTTCATCGAAATTGAATCAATTCCAATTTTCTCAACTACATGTTTGGAAACGGCATTAAATTTTTCCTTTTTTGTGCATTCTTTTCGTCATACTTCAAACAAATCGCTTTTTTTAAACAGAGGTTACCTAAAAAAACGAGGAATTACTTGTAAAGCGTAAAAAATCGCAATTTGAAATAAATTGCAAATTACTACTTACTTATTTTTTAATAAATTTTTTTAAATTTGAAAGAGGTCAAATGGGGTCAAAATTTGTGACGGCTTACAGAAAGTCAAAGTTTAAAATTCATTCTACCGTTTTAAGGTTATGCTGGCTAATGAGTTATTTACAAATGTAGCGACATAAATATAAAGCAGTTTTAATTAAACACGTATATACTTACGTGTCTCTTCGTTTTCCATTTTACATTAGTGAATTATTAGCAACGCAATTAAAGTTGATCAAGTAAAACTAACCTGGCAAGCATCTTTGTAGAGAAACTTGCATCGATTGACTTTGACGCACAGCTGTGTAACGGTGCTCTATTCTTAGAACAAACAAACATCACCCGTCTTTGTTTCGAAGCATTTTCTACTAAAAAAAAAACAACAACAATAAATGTAAAACGGCACTTTGGTTGTTATCACTTTTGCACAGAAAAAGGGGTCATTTGACCTAATGTGCCGGGGTTGGACTTATGGTCTATCTCAACATGTAACATTCCCTTGCCTTCATCAAGGTAGCTGTGGGAATCTCTCTAGCTCTTTGATTTCTTGTTAAAAAAATTGGCCCAACAAGAAATGCAGATCCGTTTTGCACCCCACACCCAGCAAGGTATTCGTAACGATGCGAGCTTATCTGAAAGGATAAAAAAATAATAATATGGGAATGATTACTAGATGGAGTGAAAAGTGACCTCATTGGGAATTAAAAAAAATTTTTTTTTTAAATGTTTTTTTATGTTATTCAATTTTTTTTTTGATACACTTATTCCAGCGATTTTCCAACTTCTTGCTCCCGTCCGAAAAGTAATTTTCCAGAAGGTCTGCAAAATACTCCTCCGTGGCGTCGATGATTTCCTCGCGTGAGCTGAATTGTTTATTGATGAGCCATCTTTTGAGGTTTGAGAAGAGATAATAGTCCGAGGGATCCAAATCCAGTTACCAATCGACGCCAAAAGTCCGCCCGATTCCGCATCAGCAAGTCCAAACACTCTTTCGAAGTGCTCTCGCCTTCGTGTTTTTGGTCATTCGCGGCACCCAGCGGCAGGATAACTTTTTCATATGCAGAATATTGCCCAAAATATGGCGTGTGCACTCAGTACTAATCTTTGTGGTATCTTCTAGCTCGCGCACCTTCACTTTCCGGTCAGCCAACACCATTTCATGTATATTTTTGACATTGTCCTCTGTAACCGCAGAGAGACGAAAATCGTTTTTGTGCATCCTCAACATGATGCCAAACCCGTCAACAACAATCAGCTGTCAAAACAAAACTAAAGACAGTATCGCACTGAAATTTGGCATGTCTGCCTAAATATGAACGGACTTCAAGGCACCATAACCTTTTTGCAGTAGCAGCGCGTTCTGGCGGTCAAGGATGTCACTTTTCACTCAATCTAGTAAATATAAATTGAAACACATTCGAGTTTAGTTAAAAACCTTACAAGGGTGTGGGATGAATTGTCTTAAGATTTAAATACAATAATTTTGGAAACATAAGAACATTGATTGCTTTTTTATATAATTTTATTTTTGTTCTTATATGAAATACTAATAATTTTATTTTATTTTTTTTTTTTCAAAAACAGTATCAACTCCATCCACCATTGGACCATATGATTCAGCCAGCATAACAAAAGCAACGAGTAATTCAGCATTTACACCAATCAATTCGATGACACCTCATTTGAATACATTAAGTCATCATCCGATGGCACAGCGACCCTACCTATATGACGCAATAAGTTTTCAAAACAAAAACGTCAATCAGAACAACGCGAACAGCTTTCCAAATCAGCTGATATCCTTGCATCAAATTCGAAACTACGCTCATCAACCAGCCGGACTAATGGGTGGTGAACACTTAATTGGAGTAAGTGTTGGGGCTGGAAAAGACAAAGGATAGCTATATTTCTAAGGGGTGGGGATGACACAAGACAAAGTAGACTTTAAATAAAAAAAATTTTTTTTTATAAAAACGATCATATGATTACTACGTATGCATCTGGACCTATGTGCTTGTAAGTCTCAATTTTAATGAATATCGTATGTTGAGCTTATTTTTTAATTTTAAATTTAATTTTTCTCTATACCGTCCATTATTGTTTTTTAAGTTAGAAATCAAGGTAAGATAGTTCGTGTAGTGTAAGGCTAGCAATACAATTATTGTAAACCGGATATTATTGGATTTGTAGGAATCCGCGTTGGATAGCTTCGATACGTAAAATACGGTCTTCGTTTAACAAAAACGATCGTAGAGTTAGTTTTATTAACTATGGAATCAATTGAGTTCTGTATCACAAGTAAGGCCCAAGTTTAGCATTGAGGTGTCTGAAGGTTCAGCTTGGGTTTGTATATACATACTCGTACGTAGTAGGTTCGCTTCGGAAGTATTAAATGCTTCCGGGAGTATGAGACAGCAAGGCATTTCTTTATGTTGAGCTCAAGGAAGTTTTTGTGACATCATATTGAACTCCATCTTGTAAAGGATGAGAGTTAGAAAGTTTGAAAGTTGTTAATAGATTTTTATTTTTTATATCATCGACTTTTTTTTGTATCATATTAACAACATCATTGACTGCCCTGAAGAACACCCAATGTTGGTTCAGATAAACGAGAATGAAAACGACTAGGTAGTAGCGATCTTGTTAAACAGGATTTAATTCAGGATATCAGGCTGGGTTAAAAACCATTGAGATTGAAAAGAAATAACTTGTGTGCAATTGATCTACTCTTGAGATAAAAATCTACTGATCTACTTTTGAGATAAAAAATTATTTCAAAAATACTGGGTTTGCAGAATACCTTAGCTATGGGTCGATATTTGGTAATATCCGCTTTGCGTCAAAAAATGGAGTACTAACCTTGAATCAGAATGTATGTATATGCAAAGGCTTCTATGTCCTGAAAGCTTGACAGAGATATAAACCTTAGAATTCGCCTGAGGACATAAGCAACACTTTTGTGCTGCAAGGTCAATCCTACTGGAATCTGTACTGCACACCTCCTAGGATTTAACGGTATTTTGAACACAAATTTAGGCTTAATTCCAGTCTTTTCTTATCTAAGCCAGCAATAGATTTAGCAAAGAAGTTTCTTTCCAGTTTAACGCTCTCCAGATTCTAATTGCCGCTTACATTTGATCCAACTCGTCTCTTGTTTACGAAAGTTACTGATATAAAATCCTCCACTTGTAGCTGTTCATTTGTTCATCTTGTAAGAATTTCATTATAAAGTAAATCCTCAATGTCATATCCTTTACGTATGTTTTATGTCAGCAATCAAATTTACTAAAGTATACGCTATGAACACATTCGATAACATCCGAAGAAGTGACATGACCAATTTTCGACAGAGTTGCCCGTACGCGACGTTTAATTCAAGTTCAATACTGAAGGACTTCCGCTGATATGGATAAACGTATTTGCGAAAAGTTAAGCGACATCCTAAAAAAAGACTACGAATGCAGTTTTAGTTGGTGATGACACATTATCCTGGCCATTCTCCAATTAGAGTACATAAGGATATGTCGCCACATTGCATTGTTACTATGTACTCGATAATTTATAAATCATAATATGTAGTAAACTGGTGCGTAATGTAAACACACTATACAATATATCTCTTTGAACCTTTCTGCGTGAGATCACCGATGGGATTGTTAATCAAGCTTAAGGCTTTATAGATTAAAAAAGTTAAGAGACCTAAAACTGTTTCCATTTTGTATTATCGGACCCATGATGCTTAAATTCCATTCCTCCGACCTTATTTTGCAGATGACCTATTGTATGCTACCAACTTATCTCAACGCTATAAAAAATTATATTACCTAAAGGGTTCGTTAGCCTGTTTAACTTACATACAATACCACATATCGAGATATTAATTTGCGTATTTCACTGAAATCAAACAAGTTCATTAACTTTTTGGTCGAAAGATTAATCTTGCCTGACATCGGATTGTTGCTTACAACAAGCCAGATAAGCGTTCTTTCCAGCTTCTAGATGATAGACGACCTTTCTTGAAGTGCTGCTTTATAAACTGGATTCTAATGTTGAATTTTTTTCAACTGCAAGTGCTCTGACAGTTGTCGCCCAATATCACGCCAATATAGTCTTCTATCTCATAGTGTGGTTTTTTTTTTTATTGCTTGGCTCTATTCGATATATCCGGAGGGGCAGTTGGGCATCTACCTATACAGTCGATAAGTATCGATTTCTATCTTATTCCGATCGCAGTATGTGAGGTAAACAAGAGCGTCTACTGATCGTACCGTACTGACACGTACATTTAATTATTTCCAATAATTTAAATTTTCCTATGCTTTATTTAGATTCCACATGTAAATTTCAAATGACCAAACTTTTATCTCCCTGACAGCGATTTTTTATATATACATCGTCCACCTCTCCGATATATAAATTAAAGTTAGACGTAAGGCTATCGTGTAAAGCAAACTCTGAGTTGAAGTAGTGTTTTTCGGTCAGAAAAGACTTTCCTTATAAATTGTCTCTGGTATTTTTTTTAGATCATAACGATGTGTTTATAAGACTTTTAGGAACTCTGTCGAGATCTTTTTCTAGAGTTATGAAGATGTTGTGCACATCCTTCACAGCGCCTGTGTGTTTCTTTATCCTTATCCTATGTCCTATGTCAACTTGTTTACCTCAAAGTCGCACTGAGTGCCTTAAAGTTTCTAGGATCCGATCGTACGATTTCACCGACTGCACGTCTTCGGCTTATTCTTTTGAGCTTCACCTGGTTCACCTTGCATAAAGTTTGGTGTTACTCCCCCATAATCGACGACAAAGAAAATGATATTGCGTCATAACTCCACTTGCTGTGACTCTTTCCATTTATTGAAAAAGCTTTTGTTTTCTGTAATCAAACGAACCTACTCGATTCTTAAATGTATGTATGTACATATATATACACGATAATTAAGATTCTTGTCAATTTTTTCTTCGTTTAGGCTTCCTACTTGCTTACTTAGATGGCGCTACAGTCCGGGTTGGACTTAGGGCCTGAGCCAATAGACCTCTCCAGTTAGCGCGGTCTCTGGCTAACTGCTTCTAGTTGCGCACACCAAGTTGCTTGAGGTCCCCATTCACTTGCGCGCCGCATTTAAGGCGAGGTCTTCCCCTACTGCGTTGTGCGTCTGGGTTGGTATAGGAGACTCTTCGGGCTAGGTGTTCATTAACTCTACATGTCCTAGATATCTTAGGCGACTAATGTGCACTTTTCTGACCACTGTACAGTTCACAGAGTTCGTTGTTTAATCTCCTCTTAAAAATATCGGCAACGTAAACTGGACCAACAATTTTGGGCTTTTGCACTCGAAACGGCTAAAGATATCTTCATCCTTCAGAAAGCAGGACTATGATAAATGGGTGTTATACGAGTATGCGGTCACCCTAGTGTTTCTTGACAAGGGCTTCTTATTATTTATTTTCGTTCTAAGGCCGATAAAACAGCGTTTGGCAAGAGAAACCCTTCGTTGTTGTTGCTAAGCTTGGATACTGATATTGCCACTTCATTTTGGTCGGGTGGCCGGATCTCTTGACTTTCACCATTCAAGTTGAATGGTTCATTCTACCTGACAGAAGTGGTTTTTCCAGTATCGACAGTCCGACAGTGACTCTATTACTATGTTTTCTTACTGATCTCTGCAGGCCTCCGTGCGGATCCTGTTGCCTTGACGTTCTTTTTGCTTTTTGGTTAGATGCCCGAAGTAGTACATCTATATGTATTTCCTCGCTAGCGGACTTCTCAAGCTCTTTCTTTTTCCTCCAGAGAAGCAGATGTTCTTCTCTTCTATTGTGATCGTAGAGCTCACGAGTTGCTCTCGTTCTTCTATTCAGTGCCGCTTCGTAGGCGAGTTGTTTCCATACATGTGCTTGTCTGTATTCTTCATTAAACCATCATCTCCAAAGTGATGAAGAACATCAGCTGCGGAATTGCTGATGTCTTCTTGGCATTGACGCCATCGACGTATCTTGGCTGCAACGAGCTAATGACCTTAGCCTATATTCTCCGCTCGGAAAGTTCGTACATCTATATTACTAGACGAGTATCTTCGTTTAGCAGCAGTCTTTTAAAAATAATAGCCCGTTTCATTATGCGTTGGTATTACACCTACGAGTATTCTGCAACTTGATCTAGAGTATGCCATCGTTTAGCAGGTAGTATAGCATTATAGGTAGTTTTCGAATGAATCGAATATTGTTTTTAGTTGGTCATCGTTAGGCAACTCTTCACGGACTTCCTATGGTCTTCTTGTAGGTATTTCAAGATTTACCCCCCTTGATTGAATCCCCTTGTCGAGGTGTCCTACTGGCTATTCACAACAGCTTGGACTCCTCTCCCGTTGCAACTTCATCTTCTCTTAAGTTCGACTTTGTGTCAGTTAAAATAACACTTACTCGTAGATGATTGTATGTTATGTGTTGTTACATTCTTCCGGCTCAACCTATCGAATCCTACCAACTGCTAATGCAGCAATTGACAATTTGATTGAATTATCAGACTCACTTGATGATATCATCATCTTCGGCGATTTTAATCTGCCTCAGCTGAAGTGGACTCCATCTGAAGACCTATCTTTTTTCATCGCTTCCAATCCCATTTCTACTAAGGAATGCTTCTTCTTAGATCGGCTAACAGACTCTAGTCTATGCCAAGTCTTCAGTATCGTGGTGTCCCCCATCTCCTTCAAATACTGATAACTTTCATCCTCCACTTCTTCTATCATTTTTCCACAACTCTCCCCTCCAGTCGCTTAAAGCTAATTTCCGTAAAATCAATACCAATCTAACCAGGGCTTCTTTCGAGTTTACCAATCTGTCTCTGGTTGCTGCCCTCTCCATTTTTTACAGAGAGATACTCAAATCCATCTCCCTTTATGCGCCTTATTGCCGCCATAAAACTTCTTCTGCATCCCCTCCTTGGTATAATCGTAGACCTCGCTCTTTACGAAACAATAGAAACAAGTTATGGGTGGTATATTTTCATTTCATTGGACTCTATAACTCTCTCTATCAACACTACCTGAATAGTGCGCAAACCAATCTCACAAATGACCCCAAGTCCTTTTTCCAATTTGTCAATTGCAAAAGCAAGACTGATGGTTATCCTTCCTTCCTCGCTTTCGAAACCAAATCTTCTAGTGATCCTCCTACCATCGCCAACTTTTTGTTACATTTTTCAAACAAATATTTGCCAACAACTCCTTCGTACCAGATCCCTCTTCAATTATCTACCAGATTTCTTCATTGGTCCCTTTCTCACTTAAAATTTCGATCCTGCAGTTATTGAAGAAAAGTTACTAAATCTTAAAGATAAATTTGTATCTGGCCCAGACAGACCCCCCGCAATACAAGACAACTTGAATGCTCTTCCAACCTGTCTCTACCCCTTTCCTACCTTTTTCGTCTATCCCTTAAACAGGGAGAATTTCCCCAGATTTGGAAGATCTCTTTTATAATCCCGATACAGAAAAAAGGATCTAAGCTTAAAGTTACCAATTACCGTCCCATTGCTAAACTCTCTCATATTCCCAAACTCTTTGAAAGCATTTTATACGAAGCCTTAAACTTCAAATGCAAGCCTTTTATTTCACCCCGACAACATGGTTTTCTAAAAGGGAGATCAACTACCACAAATCTAGTTGAATTCGTGTCTTTTGCTCTCTGAGCCATAGAAAAAGGCAAAGAACTGATTTCACTAAAGCGTTTGATAAGATATCTCATAAATTGATCCTTTTCTCTTTTTAAAATGGATTTCTTCTTACCTGGTAAACCGATATTATAGTGTTCGGTTTAGATCCGCCCTTTCTATTCCATTCCTGGCCTCATCTGGAGTTCCACAAGGCAGTCATCTTGGCCCTCTTCTCTTCATTCTTACTATCAACGATGTTGAGAGTGCTATTAAGCACTCCCCCCTCTTCCTGTACTCTGACGACACAACATTTTTTAAAACTATTTCCTCTCCCCATGATTCTGCCCTTCTTCAAAGAGACCTTGATCGGTTTTCAATCTAGTACCTCAAAAACTGCCTAGAACTTGATATAGCCAAATGTCAATCTATGGTATAACCTTCTCGCGTAAATGCAACCCGTCTCCTGACTTTATTTTCTCCATGGTCAACCAATTTCCCTGGTTCAGTCTCTTCAAGACCTTGACATATTATTCGACCGTGAGCTTAATTTCCATTCGCATAAATGATCCTCCAAGCCAACTCATCACTTGGCTTTATTAAACGGTGGTCCAAGGAATTTTCCAATCCGTATGTAACCAGATCTCTCTATATTACCTTTGTTCGCCCCCTGCTTGAGTATGCCAGTCAAGCTTGGTCCCCCTTTCACCGGGTTCATGTTTCCCGAATCGAGGGTATTCAACGTCGATTCCTCCGATTTGTTGTCCGTGGTCGGCCGTGGAACGACCCTTTAATCTTACCTCCCTATCAGGACCGCCTCAGACTTCTAAATATGAATTCGTTAGAAGAACGTAGGAATACTGATGACATTCTTTTCATTCATCGACTTCTCTCAGGTTCCATCGACTGTGCATCCATTTTGAACTCCATTTCCTTCAATACTAACCCCCGCAATCTACGTTGTCCTCGTCTCTTCTATCTACCGGTCCACTGCATCTCTTATGGCCCCAACGAACCAATCTCCCGAATGTTCCGAAAGGTCAACTCAAACCTCTCCCTTTTTGGTCCCTAGCTCTTAAGCCTTTCTGTTAGTTTTTAAGTTGTATTAAGCCAATAAATGGGGGCCTTAGCCCCCACCAAAATCAGAGCTCTGACACGAACATTCCTATTCGGCCTATTTCACTTCTCTGCTAAGCAAAACTTTAACATGCTCACGTGCCATGCGTTAGTCCCCAGACGTGTAAACCCGATTACACATACACATTTAAAAGTAGCTTTTAAAGACCGTGGTTACCAATATATGCCATCCAGGCTTAAACCTCTAAGATTGACATCCGAACTCATAATAGTTATCTTATATAGGGTCCGCCATCTAACGTTTTTCTTTTCAACAATAGATCGTAAAACATCGAGTGTAGCTTCGGCTGTGTGGCACGTAGCGCCGTCCTGTTGAAACCAAATGTTGCCAATATCCTCCTCTTCAATTTTTGAGCAAAAATTCGTTCAATATGGCCCGATAACGATCGTCATTGACTGTAACTGCCATTCCCTGCTCATTTTCGAAGAAAAATGACCCAATTATGCCTCTGGACCAAAATCCGCACCAAACAGTGACTCGTTTTGGGTGTATCGGCTTTTCAATGTATGCGTGCGGGTTTTCTGTGCCCCAAATGCGACAATTTTGCTTGTTTACATACCCGCCAAGATCAAAATGAGCTTCATCTGAAAAGATGATTTTTTTGGCAACCATATTCGTTCAGCGGCAGGATAAAACTAATTATCTGTCAAATCAGACATGAGCTAAGTGTTACCATTCACGAAATAAGCACTAGTTGAAAAAAAAAAACGTTAAATGGCGGTCCCTATAGAAAACAATTGTAATGAACAATTGTTTTGACAGCGAATGCTTGCAGATACGCCCATATAAAATGCAGACGTGTTATTAAATCCAGCGTTAAGGAAACTGTCTGTCTTATGATTGAATAGATTTAACTTATAGGCTGAAAGGGGTTACTGAATTCCCACTCATTCTATCTGGACAAATGTTGGAAATCAATTTGTACTTGCCCTTTACAGAACAATAAACAATTTACAGTAGACTTAAAGGCCTTTTTAGTGGTCTCTTTTAGCAAGCTATTTTTCTCTGATATAAGGATACTGACCATATTGAACGACTGTACTCCAGGCTATCACATACGACTACGAGCATCCTTTAACTTGAATACATTTGGTTTTGTTTTAAACGTATTTTCATTAATTGAAAGAATAGCTTCCCAGCCTTGAGGAAAAACTGCATGCTCTTATATTATCTTTTTCTTGAATATGTCTCTTATTTTTTGGAAGGACATACTCGTACTGTAAAAATTTAGAAACATTTGTTTGTTCATCTTTCGACCAGCTAAAAATTGTTTCTCATAAGCTGTGATATTTTTCATTTTATTAAAAACAAAAATCAAAAAAAAACAAACATTTTTAAATTCCATAAGTTTCAAATCCTTGATCGTATATTTTTTTATCCTATAAAGTCTACGCTCTCTTGTGAATATCCTCCTTAAAAGCGAACCCTTTAAAATTGAAATTACCCACGAAAAGAAAGCGCGCACTAAACGTGAATGTACATTTTTATTTTAACTGTTAAAATTTATAAATAATTAATACTTAAAAAGAAAACCTAAAATTAAGAATTATAAAATGGTATAATAAAATGTTTGTAAATAAATATCTATGAGGAGTTAAAACTTTTCTTTTTTAAAGACTGAATATGAACTCAAAGTCTAAGGAACTCAAAACTATATTGAACTTTAATAAAATCTAGAGAAAGCAAATAAAAAATAAAAATTGAAAGCACTTTGTGTTTATATTTAGCATATCTATCTAAAGTGGATATGAAAGAAATAGAATTTTAATTATTTAAGAACGTGTGAAAACACAATAAAACAAAAATCCTATGTAACATTCAAAAATATAATTAAATTCATAGATAGGATATTTATGAATACATTCACTTGGCTTAAGTAGATTAATTTACCATAAGATGATTCTAAGTGTAAATGTCAAATTTAAATTAATAAAAAAACAGAAAATAAATATTAAAACAAAAACTATAAAAAAGAAGAAACAATTAACACTAAGTTAGTAGTGTGTTAAGAAATCTTGTATTTTAAGTAAAAGGTTTTTTTTTATCTTAATTTTATGTCAATTCATGTAAAATATAAAAAAAAATGAGAATAATAAAAAATACAAAATTTATTTGTTGTATTAAAGTAAGAAGATCTCTGATTCAAGACAAAGTTAACAATTTTTGATTGAAACACGTATTTAGAGAAAAGGAAAAAGGCAAATTTTGCATGGTAAATTTACAGGAATGGCTCCTAAATGCCACAAACAAAGCGAAAGATTTTAGCATGCAATATACATCTTGCAATCGATTTTCACTGTTTATACCTCTGTTTGAAATGTTGTACCCGCAAACTTTTACTACCTGTGAGCAAGTACATATTTTCTCAACAGGAAGTCATAAAATTAAAGGGTGAATAAGAAACGACTGTTGGAATTTCCCAGGATCAAATAATGAACTATTTGAAAAGAGTATAAAAAGATGCGCCACTAGGATGAGGCCATTGCGAATATTTCGTTGCAGGAGTTCATATCAGCGATTTTTTTCAAAGTTTTGTTAAGAATATTTAAAAAAGCGTTGAAAAGAACTGTTTTTATTTATTGGGTCTACAAGTAAGTTTCCAGCGTTTGTCAGAGATTTCGCCACCAGTGGATCCCGGGCAGAAATGTCAGACCCCATGTGTTTTATTTGTAGGTTTTGTATCTGTCAACAACTTTGCAGAGTTATATTTGAGCAGTTCTATCGGTGTCGTACATTTTATCGAGCAAAGTCATGGCAAGTTTCCAGCGCTGCTTTTACTCTTTAATATGAAGAAAAGTGCGGCTGAGGCCTATCGTTTACTTTCGGAAACTTATGGGGCGGAATGTATTGATGAATCGACGTGCCGCGAGTGGTTCAAACGGTTCAAAAGTGGTGATTTTGGAGTTGAAGGCAAAGATCGCCCCGGAAAGCCGAAAAGTTTTGAAGACGAGGAATTGGACGCTTTACTGGATGAGGATCCGTGTCAGATTCAAGAAGAACTTGCTGCATCATTGGGCGTCACGCAACAAGCCGTTTTCCTGCGCCTAAAAGCACTGGGATTCATTCAAAAGGTTGGAAACTGGGTGCCGTACGAATTGAAGGCAATAGACGTCGAACGGCGATTTTGCATGTCCGAAATGTTACTGCAGCGGTATAAAAATAAAACATTTTTGCGTCGTATTGTCACTGGTGATGAGAAATGGATTTATTATGATAATCCTAAACGCAGAAAATCGTATACAAAGCCCGGCGAGCCCGCCCAATCGATGCCGAAACGAAATATTCACGTGAATAAGGTCATGCTCTGCATATGGTGGGATCAAAAGAGTGTCGTATACTACGAACTGCTTCCGAGTGGTGAAACCATCAAAGGACCATTATATCGAACCCAACTAATTCGTTTGAAGCGGGCATTAAAAGAAAAACGGCCAAAATATGAGACCAGGCATGAGTCCGTCATTTTTCATCACGACAACTCTCGGCCACATGTTGCGGTTTCGGTGAAAAACTATTTTGAAAATAGTGGATGGGAAATTCTGCCTCACCCGCCTTACAGTCCAGACTTGGCACCATCTGACTACCACTTGTTTCGTTCGATGCAGAACGCTCTTACGGGAATACGCTTCAGCTCAGTAGAGGAAATCAAAAATTGGCTCGTTCTTGGGCTCGAAAGACGAGAAATTTTTTTAGTCCGGAATTCATAAATTGCCAGAAAGATGGGGGAAAGTTGTGGCTTCCGATGGACGATACTTTGAATAAAGCATTGTAACTATGTTTTCATAATAAAACTTCAAATTTTGGAAAAAAACGCTGGAAACTTACTTGTAGACCCAATAGTTTTTAAAAAAAAGGGTTCCGGAAAGACTTTGACAGCGGCAGAAAGAGGAAAAATAGATGCTTTCAATGAGTTAGCACTCTCAGGCCGAGAAATTGCAAGGAGGCTTAAAATAAGTAAGACTGTTGTAAACAGTTATCTTGCGGATCCACAAAACTATGGGAAAAATCAAAAATGACGCAAGGCAGAAGCAACAACATTGCGAGAAAAGCGGTTAATTCTACGGCGTGCCTCAAATTCTACTCTAACTAAATAAAATGGTGACTGAAATAAGGGTCAGCAGCGGAGTATCAGCCAGAATAGCAACGGTCCGAACGATAATACGAAAAAGTGGTACTATACAGAGAAAAAAACTTAAAAAAAAACCTGATTTGAGGAAAGAACACAAGGAGCATCGAATGAATTTTGCAGGAGAAATGCGTTGACTTTTCGGATAAAAAAAATTTAACCTTGACGGCCCCGATGTTACAACTTTTATTTCCATGATCTAAGAAAGGAGGAGCTTATTTTGGCAAGACACCCTGAGCGGTCATTTCCAAAAGTGAAAAACATTCTCCGACCCTTGCCTTGGATATTCCAACAAGATAACGCCCCCATCCAAACTTCCAGGGTTGTTAGAAGTTGGATTCAATCAGAAGACGTGGAACTTTTGCCATGACAGCCCTATAATCGAAATAATCGAAAATGTTTGGGCATGGTTATCTTGTAAAGTATATGAAGATGGCAGACAATTTGAAGACAAGGACACTTTAATCGAAGCTATTCGTGATGCCTGGGCCCAAATTTCTCTTGATTATAGTATATACTCGTATCTGCACTAATTTCATGGAAAGATGCAGGATTAATGCAAAAACTCTGCTCAGTGCTTTGAAAGACGAGCTCCACATAAACTTCAGCAAGTGATCGCTGACAGTTGCAGAAAGAACAATTGTTTGGTTTGGAATTACAATGGGTGCAAGCTCCAGTTCCTCAAATTTAGTGTCACACTTCGGTATTTAAGTGTAGGTAATGCGCGCCGTCATAATTGTTGAGAGTAAGCAAGAATTTTTGTTTCCCTGTTGTAGTTGTTTGAAGTAAGACACGATCTTACTTGATTGATGTGAATAAATTTGATATAAAATGAAGACACGGTCCTCTTAGTACAAAGTTTTATTACAAAACAAAAATGTGTTCAGGTTTTGACAGCCAAAACAAACTAAACCTGAGAAAGTTAACATTGAATAGTTTTCAAAACAAAGTAGCGAATTTAGATAGAGTTATGATGGGCATTCTATGTGAATATACACCCTGAATGACTCGAACTGCAACCAACTTCAATTTCCAAACCGTTCATGACAGTGAGCTCAAATTTTGACACATGATAGATAATTTTATGATTTACAAGCCTTTGAAACGATTTGCGTCTCAGTTGTGTTGAAAAATTTTTATCCGCGATGGAATTCAAACGTGATAGTGTGATTGCTTTATATTTGGCTGGAAAACCACAAGTAGCTATCGTTAGAGTCCTCCAGCACCTCAACGTGAATAAACCGTGATACTGACAGCGTTGCAAAACGCCATGGAGGTGGTCATAAAAAAACAGCAACATCGGCAGAAATGGTTCGGAAATTGAAGGCTCGAATTGAGCGAAATCCGCGTCGAAGTGGAAGAAAAATGGCTCGTGAGCTCAACATATCGTTGGAACGGATGCAACATATACTGAAAAATGAGCTTGGGCTCAAGCCATTGAAATTCCAAAAAGCACACGATCTTGCAAAGCAGCAGGAAAAAGTTAGAGTCGAAAGAGCGAAGGAGTTGCTACGCTTGCACGAAAGTGGTGAGTTGCCGAAATTGTTTTTTTCCGATGAGTCGCCATTTGTTATCGAGCAATATGTCAACAAACAAAATGACCGAATTTACTTGCCAGAGAGGTCCTTCGAAAATTTACACCTTCGGACGGTCACCAGAAAGCAGGCAGCACTGGTGGTGATGGTTTGGGCCACCAGAACCGCCGATGGTTGCTCTCCGCTCGTATTTTTGGACCATGGCGTCAAAATTAATGCGATCGTATACCGTGAAACTGTCTTAGAGGCAGTATTGAAGACTTGGGCAAACAATCATTTCGGTCGGAGACCGTGGGCATTTCAACAAGACTCGGCACCGTCTCACAAAACGCGCGTCAACCAAGATTGGTTAAAAAACAATGTTCCACACTTCATTTATTCGACACAATGGATTGCAAATTTTTGGGATGCAAATCCGTTGGATTTCTCTGTCTGGGGTATTTTGAAGGCGAAGGTTGGCACTAAAAAATACCAAAGTTTGGACCACCTCAAACAAGCACTTCGTCGGGAATGGGCCAAAATACCGCAGAGCCACTTGCGTGCAGCGTGCGATGCTTTCTTCGGCCGTCTCAAAGCCATTATTCGCGCCAAAAGTGTAGATATTGAAAACTACTGATACAATTTGAAAATTGATGTATTTTCCAACATTTTTTGCGTTGGCACAATAAAATTTATCAAAAAATAAAAAAATTATAGCATTTTAAAAAGTTGGAGTTCGAGTCATCCACCCTGTATATAAAGTGAGCATTTACAGCTCAACAATAATTGTATTAAAAACAAAAATTGAATAAAAACTAATGGCGCAAAATTATATCATATGCGGCCGTTCCCGTTGTACAGCCGAAGATCAGGTACGTGAGTCCGGGAACGATTATGAAAAGCAGAGAGTACTGTCAACAGCAAAGGAATATATTGGATTAGAAGTAGCTGACAAGAGATCATTAAAGAAAATGCAAAAGAGTTTCGGAGACGGAACGGAGCCCTGGGGCACACCAGCATTTATTTTGTGAATATAAGACTTAAAACCGTCCAAGACAACTTGAATTGAACGTTCCGAAAGCTAATTTCTAATCCACTGAAGAAGTGAGCCATCTATCCCAAAAGCACGCATTTTCGACAAAAGAGCCTGATGTCAAACTTTGTCAAATGGCTTAGAAATATCAAGTGCAACTATCTTGCTTTCACAAGATTGATGTACGCTTTGGTTCTACTTTTCGGTGAGACATGCCATCAAATCACCAGAGGACCTGTTGCTACGAAAACCATATTGCCGGTCATTGAGAAGACCTTAGAAAGAACGGACGTAAGTGCAATGGGTCTGTAAGAGGAGACAGAAGAAGATTCGCCTTTTTTAAGGACGGGCTGGACAAATGCTGTTTTCCATCTGCTCGAAAAGAGTCCTAAAAAGTAGGATTGATGAAAAAGCTTACGCAGTGGTTTGGCCAGCGTGGAAGAACACCTCTTCAGAAGAAGGGGAGATATACCATCTGGACCAGCGGATTTATGTATGTTGAGATCTTTAAGTACTCTTGCTCCTACACGAGTGTGAAAGTGGATTCGTCCCATTGTAGATTCGACGCACTCGTGAGCTAACAAGCGTTAATATATTGTACATACTTATATTGTCATATAAGATAGTCGGGTTAAAAAATAAGGATTTATTTATAGAGTTTTATAATTGTGTCAGTCAATACCAGCTTATCCTTTTATTCAATACTACATGTTATGTAGGAATGAATTCAAATGGATTCCAGCAATAAGAATACGTAGTAGAGGAAGGGCGATTGGACTTAGGGCTCGAAAAGAATCTTGGTTACGTTCAATTTGGAGGAATTCGTTTATATAAGCTTGGAGCTGGAGAAAACAATTCTTTCTTTTTTTTCTGTCGGATCAGAGCACTCGGACTAAGAACTAGCCCACTTTACTCCTTGTAAGTGCAGCGATTCCTTTTAATGAAATTACTCAGTCTTTTTTAAGAAAGACGAGTAAGCACTTGAGGTGCAAAGTGCCTACAGTACCAGCACACACAGCGTAAGTCGGATATTCACAGAGGTAGTACTCGGTGGTGTTGTCATCAGCAAGCATCGCAGGATGTTGTCTCACTTATGCCCAGCTAATTTAAGTGCTTATCAAAAGTTTAGGGCCCCGTAATGCCAGTAAGCAACCTTCAGTCTTTTCTACTGAGGGACAGAAGTAAGACCGTTGACCTCTAAGAGATGTCGGGAAGCATTCATTTGGTCTGCCGGCATCCTGAAAAGTCATGCCATCTGCAGTTGTGCTCATATGAAACTCAACTTTCAATGGAAGCTTTAACCGAGGACGCAGGCAGACTTAACTCAATTCTGAGTTCTGCCTAGCAAGTTCATAGGCGATTTCAGTTCCCGTAGTTCCATTGTGATCTGGGACCCTGACAAAACTCAGTGAATTTAGACTTCCAAGTGCGTTCAGTGATGTCTTTCATTTTCGAACTATTGACTATCTTGAAAGTCGCAAGAGGGTTCAGCAAGGCTCTAAGCGTAGCTTGGCTGTCGCTACAGATGCAAATGCTTTGTCCCCTCCACCGTTTTTTTGCAATATAGTTGGTTATCATCAGGATTACGTATATCTAAGCTTGGAAGGCAAACGCAAGTTTTCCTAACGAGGAGTGAGTCTAAAGTTGTCGTCCTCCAGAGAAAGACCAGCGCGATGTTTAAAGATTTGACGGTACAGGAGCTGAAAAGTGTGCTTAAAAACTCTGGCCCCGCTACTTCAGGCAAAAAAGATGAACTTGTGAATCGCATTGTAGAACAATCGGGAAGTGAACTTGTGGATGAGACAGAGAGTCGACAATGAGCGACGAAATTGGAAAACTCAAGGACATGATGCAATCGTTGGCGACGTCTTTTAATACGATTTGCGAGAAATTGCATAATGCGAATGCAGTGGCTCCACCATCAGCGCCACCAACGTCTAGCGCAGTTCCAACCATAAATGACTCGGTGAGTATGCCTAAATTTTCATCTACTCAAATTAAAGATATTGCTGATCTCTTGCCCGAGTTTAACCCTAGCGACACAGCATCACTAAGCAGCACCCAATTCATTTCAGAAATTCGTCGATTACAAGATGTTTATAATTGGGTTGAAAGAGTTCTACTTGTACATCGGTACCTGTCTTTTCTTCCTCCCTAAATTTCCTTCGCCCGCGCTGTGTACGAACATTTAAAGGGTACAAAAATCTCTTGAGCGCGCGCTGATTATAAAAAAAATATTGGAAACAACCCTCCAATTACTGTGATGAAAACGGTTACGATAAATAAAGAAAGCATAGTCGCAATCGTAGGCCCTGGTGGCATGCGAAGCCTTGTTTGTAGGTCTACCGCAGAACTACTGAATGTACCTATCGAACTCACGAACGTCGTCTTAAATGGTTTCGCTGGAGGACGATACACTTGTACGGAAAAGATCTGTGTAGAAATGATTGTTGATCAAGAGTAAATCAAGGGTGAACTACTAGTCGTGGAGGACGATTTACTCGACGAGGCAATTTTGCTGGGGTCAGACATACTGTGCAGTGATCAAATGAGTCTGACTATAGAGTCGTAGAAATGTTGTTTAGTCAGAGCTTCAAAACTTGATCGCGGAATTTCATGACTGTTTCGCAGAAAACTTATCACAACTGGGAAGAACTCAAACTGCAATAATGAACTAGAACTTACATCAACCGTACCTGTGAACCAGCTACCATATCTAGTACCGTTTGCCAAGAGGGCAGTGCTGCGTAAAATTATACAAGATCTAACAATGAATGGTATCATAAGCCCAAGTAAGTCTGCGTATTCCTCACCAATCGTCCTTGTTAGAAAGAAAAACGGCGAAGAAAGGCTTTGCGTGGATTACCGCGTTCTTAACGCGATTACAGTCATGCAACCGTTCTCGATGTCCATTATAGAAGAGCAGCTGGCTTTATTAGCAGATAATACCTATTCCCCATCGAACCGGCCTCCAGGAAGTTCAGGGCATTCAGTACAGACAACGGCCATTATGAATTCAACGATATGACATTCGGATCAATTAACGCTCCCAGCACCTTTCAGAAGATGATCAACGACTTGGTAAACTGTACGGAACAAAGAGAAGCCTTAGCGTACTTGAACGATGTTATCATTCCGAGCGTGAACGTAAAACAAAGGTTTGATAAGCTTAGAAGATTTTTCAGAGTTCTACGAGAAACCGACCTAACAATGCGATCAAGTAAATGTGTTTTCTTCGCTACAACACTTGACTTCCTTGGCCATAAAGTAAGCAAGGATGGCATTGAGCCGGGAGATGTGAAAACAGCCTGCATCGGAGATTTTCCTAAACCTGTCGACATACATGGAGTGAGAAGATTTCTAGGCCTTTGCAGGTTCTTTCGAAAATTTGTTAAGAACTTTGCACACATTGGTAGGCTGCTAACAGATCTATTACGAACAAAGAACGGGACGACATATTTCTGAACAAAAGAGTGTGATAGAGCGTTTGAAAGTCTCAAAAGGATCCTATGTATGTTCGAAACCGGTGCTTGCATTGTATGATCCCCTTTGAGGACACGAGATGCATACAGTCATGAGTTAGAAGTATTAGCCATTGTGGAATCATTGAAGCGTTTTAGAATTTACTTTTTGGGAAAACATTTTCGGATAATTACGGATTGTTCAGCGATTACTACCCTTCAACGTACCAAGCAAATACCGCCTAGAATAGCCCGGTAATTCCTAAAACAACAGGAGTTATGAATGTGTTCATCAATCTTCCGACAAAGTGCAACAGGCTGATGCCCTAAGTCGTGCTCCAGTCGAACAGCCGAAAAACGTAGTTGATGTCACCGAATCGATCACGAGGGTGGGAATAGGACAAGACGATTGGCTAAGCATCTTTCAATCAAAGGACCCAAAGATAAATAACATTTACAAATTACCAAAAAGGTAGACTTTTCACGAACAAATAAAACAAATACGGAAAGACTACCAACTAAAGAACGAGAGAGTCTACAAGCGGGAAAGCTACGGACTAACATTTGTGTTGCCAAAAGCTGTAAGATGGAAGATGTAAAATCACTACCATGATATGTATGGACATTTCGGCGTCGAAAGGACTTTGCAGCAGCTACGAAAAGATTTTTGGTTCCCAAATATATATGTTTAGTTTTTCGTCCTTTTAAAAGCAGTAAAAAGTTCCAATCCTCAGCCAGTGCTAGCTTTGCTTAATGAGCAGTTGTAACTGACAGGGGTGCGGCATATACATCGCAAGCTTTCGAGAACTACTGTCGTGTCATTCACATAAAACATGTCAAAACTGCAGTGCGAACACCTCAAGCTAATGGCCAAGCCGGGAGAGCGAACCAGACAATATCGACGATGCTGAGAACAACTACCAGCAACCCGCGCGATTGGGACAGTGAGCTGTGTACCCTTCAATGGATGTTGAACACCCGCAAAAATGCAACGACTGGCTACAGCCCTAATGTAGTTATTTTTAGGTTCGAACTAAGGGATTTAGTTCCTAATAGACTCATCGAAGCTCTGCAGTCTGAAGATCAACAGCCAATCGAAGACAGTCAAGTGATGATCGAACGGCGGGCGGAAGTGGAAAGAAAAATTTAAGAACACAGACAAAAGTGGGAGGATAGGTATAATGCGGGACACCGGAAGCCGACTATATATGAAGAAGGTGAGTTAGCCGTTGTGGAAAACTGTCCTAGTTCTACAGGTGAATCGCGTAAGCTCGAGCCTAAATATCGGGGGCCTCATGTCATCAAGAAAGTGTTGCACAAAGACCGATATCCCATATAAGATCTGGTAAGGGGGCATCAACCACGGTTCACTTCCAACCAGTGTTCACTTCCAGTAAACTAAGAGGATGGTGTGATCAGGTACCAGAGCCCGAGGAGTTAGACGACATGGTGGAAACAGAAGACAGCTTAAGCAACGAAAATGAACTACCCATTAACGACCCGTGGTCAGGAAGGGCCGACTGTCACAACAGAACAACGAGTAGTCGTTAACCAAGCGTCAACGAGTGCAAACGTTTCCCTATAATCCTAATCCTAATAAATGTAGTATTGTAGAATAACAAAGTGGTAACACTGCAAAAGATATATTGTAATTGGAAGTGTAAGAGAGTCTGCCGGTTGGTAGTGCTTAGTGCTAAGCAAACCATCGTGAGATACGGACGATAGAAAATACCATAAAGCTAAATACGAAAAGTAAATAAACGTTTTTTTTTATTATCAGTGCGCGCATAAAACATCAGAAGTGGGATCGACTATGGCCGACATCGACAAATATAAAATATATACGGCAACACAACTGAAACAGTGGCTCGCGTAACTAAAAAGAAAGACCACGGGCAACAAAAGTGAACTACTTTTGCGTCTTTTGTCTGTGCCCAAGAAGGAAAAGGGTAGTTTCGTCGAACAGTTTAGCAGCGCAGTAACCGATATGTCGACAGCAGATAGTGAACAGATAGATGAACACGACAGCTGTATAAATAATGAGGGAGAAAATGAAAGCAGCAACAATGATGAAGAACAAGAGATCGAAAATGAACAGGATGAGGAAATGAACATTGAGAAGAGAAGATCAATGACGAGTGACAAAACGAGGGACATAGAAAAAGATAGCCAAAAGAAGAGTGCGAAGAGGAGTGCAAAGATGAGTGGCCAGAAAGGACGAGACGATGAGTGGAATCTGATGAAGAGAGAGGTGGAGGTTTTGAAGAAAGAAATTGATCTACAAAAAACGAGAGAATGAGTGGCTTAGAAGAGAAAATGAATGGTTGAAGGAAAAAAGCAGATCGAACGAATGTGCGTACATACGTTCTACCAATGACGGTAACAGTGCAAGATGTTTTTTTTAAGAACCACGAAATTAGTTCTTCTATAGTTGGAATTGATAACGACTTACTGCAACATTTTTACATTCTTTTGAGCACTCTTTCTGGGTATTATATGTCGATAATTTTCAGAAATTCGTTGATGATACAATACAAGAAACTTATACTTAAATCTATATCCCTGGTTTTATAAGCCTGTAACGGTTCATAAGTTGCCAATGTATAGTGTAGGAACTATAAAAACCTATAACTTGCCTATTGGAATGCTCTCCGAAGAGGCACAGGAGGCAAGGAATAAGGATTTAAGGAAATTTCGTTTATTGAATACCAGAAAATCATCACGTATAAATACCAATCGTGATCTCATCATCATACTGTTAGTATCATCAGATCCAGTACTAAATTCGTTGAGGGCAAAACCTCAAAAAAACAGAAAATCGTTGCGTAATAGCGCTGCTGAAGGCCCCAAATATTTCTGAAGTTAATGTTTTAGGAGTTTAGAAGAAACGAGTGATGAGAGTATTGGCAGCAGTGACAATAGTTCGGATAGTAATGAATAATATAACACACATATGTATTATAATTTTTTTTATTACAATGTTTTTATTTCGTTAATAAACTATTCCATAATATTATCGTATATTCGTATTAGTATGCGTGTGATTTTTTTTTCTTTAGCACATTTTTCGTGAGTTGATCTTGGTAGTTCTTTTCCCTTTAAGTTGCATTCATTACCCAAACAACCGAAAAAAAAACAATTATTTTTGCTATAGTTTTTTATGTCTTTATTTTAGATCCATAATATGGGGTATATTCTAGATTTGCGCAAAATTTAGTATAAAATAGACTCATAAATAATTTTTTCCACTTAGTTTGGCCATCCACTGTGCATTCGTTGGATCGCCGCCCCTAACAAAAGCTACTCGTAAGTCTAGTGCCTGTGCAAATTTAAAATTTTTATATTTTCATTTGCGGGTCCCTAACTACTCCGGTGGATCATCGTTCAGATTTGGTGGGGTGGGGACTGACCAATAGCGTGTCACTCCTTAGAATTTTTTTTTTTTTGTGTTTGGGCCCTTCTGAGCTCTGGCCTCCCTGCCGGTTTTGTGGTTTATACTTTGCTAATACGGTTGTTTCGTTGTATTGTTCTCTCTTTGTTGTTGGCGTTTATCGTTGTTGATTGTTGCTGGATGTTGTTGTTTGTTTATTTTTTATTTGTGTGTGTCTTTGTCTGCATGTTTATGTAGTATGTATGTTTGTATATTCCCTCGGTGGAGGCTGCCTTATTATTTGGCCGTCCGCCTACAAGCCTCTGCTGGCTTAAAAGGGTAGTCATCCCTTCACCCATCGAACCTGACTTTACAGCTGGTGCGTCGTTGGGGTGTGCTCTATTGTCTTAGCCGTCCGCCTGCACACCAATGTTGCTCCTTTGTTGCTCGTTGCGGTATTGCTAGAACAGAGATCATCGTCTCTTCACCCATTGATCAATTGGCTCGGTGCTAGATCTGGCTAGCTGCATCCACATCAGTTGTGGAATGTGATGCCGGTGTCCGCATCCACATCGGTAGCAGGATGGGGCGTTATTTAAGTCTCCTGTTGATTGGCTTTTGTTGGGGTGTATATTCCAGGGATCGTCTTCCCCCCACCCGTCATCATCGTGTCGGGGTGTCTGGATTGACAGGACCGTTCGCCTCCACCCGTCGGCGACTTTCAGATGTCCTGTCTGATGCAGCCCGTTGCGAGTCTCTCGTTTATCTATGGGCTCCGACAACAGTGTTCCTGGTGGACCTCCTGTCGCACCCTGGGGTTCCTGGTTCGTCGTGAGTCTCCCTACTGTCCTTAGGGCTTCACCGGCCGAACCTCCTCGTTCTCTTCTATGGGGAGAACCGCCCGTGAACCTATGTGGCTTGTTTTCCGAGGTCTGGGGTTGGTGGGCCACTGGCTGATGGGACCATGGCTGCCCTCCACCTCCGCCAGAGCTCGGTGTTCCCACTCAATGAAAAGAGGGACCAAAGGGACTTGCAAGGAGAAGAGAGCCAAACTTTTTGCGGGAAAATTTACCGCAACAACACGTAAAGGGGAAAAAATGACCAATCCAGGTAAGGGTAATGGTGGATAAGCGAAATCATTGTACCAGATTCGAAATCAAAGCGGAAATCCTGCTATAGCGGAAGCAATTCAATGTTGCAGCTTATTTTATGACAGAAATAATAAAAATACCACCCTCCGACAAGTAACTGGACGTCTTAATCCAAGCAGGAATTACATATGGACAGTATATTCAAACGGTACATATTGTTTTTATTTCATAAGCTATAATTCGGGAACACAGAGTAGCGTTTGAAATACTGCAATTATATTGCAGAAAGGGAAATTGTGTATGCAAACTCTATTACTTTATTGTAGATCGAATTACTAATTTTCCAATTTGCACTCCTGAGCAGTAAGTAACCGTCACTCCATAAAACAAAGAGCTTTTCAGCACAAATCCAATATGGCAGGCATATTTGAAAAGAAGCTAATTGGATCGTGGCCTCCAAAATCTCGGGACATGACCTCAGAAAATAAGAGAGGAATTAAACGTTATGGGTATCGTCAGATCCTTTTGAAAGCAAGCAAGGTTTGACATTTGAACATTGTATTGCCGAGTTTAATTTAAAAAATAGGTATAAAGTTTCCAGTGTACATATACCACCTTGACAATGTTCCCGGAATAACCACCGTGTGGCGCTCCTATTGTTCCGATTTGAGTTCTGTTTTTTTTTGTTAAGTTGGTAAATCTGTTGTTGACATAACCTCTAAATCTGAGCGTCATAGCTTGACATTTGCAAAAGTTACGTAGCCAAGAGTACATCTATCTCTGTGCGTGTTGGCGATTTTTTACAATTTTAGAAATGGATTTAAATTTGCAACAACGAACTTGTATTAAATTTTGCGTAAAAAAAGGATTTAATCGTGCGCGAACGTTAGAAATGTTGGAAAAGTGTTTCGGCAACGATTCTCTAAAGAAAACAGTAGTTTACCAGTTGCACGAGCGGTTCAAAAGTGGTCGTGAGTCAATCGAAGATGATGAACGCAGTGGCAGACCATCGACATTGAAAACCGACGAAAACATTGATGTAAAAAAATTTTGGTCAATATGGATCCGTCCAAGACATTTTGCTTAATGATTTGGGTTTCCGTCGTGTAGCAGCAAAGTTGGTGCCAAAAACCCTCAAATTCATGCAAAAAGGAGACCGTGTTGACGTCGAAAAAGAGATGATTTGCGAGGCTGAATCCGATCCCACATTCATCAAAAGGATCATCACTGGAGACGAGGCGTGGGTCTATGAGTACGACAAGCTGTCCAGACATCAGGCAAGTGAATGGCGTTCACCAAATGAGCCGAGACCAAAAAACCATGTCGTTTCCAGTCAAAAAGCTGGCAATGCTCACGGTTTTCATGGATTACAATGGTGTAGTGCATCATGAATTTTTGCCAGAAGACAAGACAGTAAACAAAGAGTATTACGAGCATTTGGGCATTATGACACGTTTTCGTGAAGCAATTCGCCGAAAGTGACCAGAATTGTGGGCAGAAAACTCGTGGATTTTGCACCATGATAACGCATCGTCGCACAGTGCTATCATTATTCGTAATTTTTTGGCGAAAAATGCAATAACTACCATCCAACAGCCACTGAATTCACCTGATTTGGCTCCCTGTGACTTCTCTCTTTTCAATCGAGTTAAAAAATCACTCCGGGGAATGCGTTTCACCAGCCGAGAGGAAGTAATGGATTACTTTGAAGGGGACGATATAGATTTAGATGAATAAACTTGTATTTTTAATTTTCTGAATAAATTCCGGGAACTTTTTGATGAGGTGGTATATAGTGTTAGCCAAAACAAAATCAACTTCGTAGTAAATTTTCACATTAAATACTAATCATCGCGACGAAACCTTTGGTTTTGAATACTGCACTACACCTTCTTGGCATACTCTCGTTCAGATTGGAAATTATAAAGCTTGGGATGTCTTCTTCAAGCCTGGAGTTAAATATAAAGCTCCTCCCTATTCCTGCAGTTCTCCCGAATTATTCGCCGATTTACAATCTCGCGTAGATCTTCTATCGGGTTTAGATCGGAGCCCTGGGCTGGCCGTTCCATAAAATTGATTTTCTGATCCCCAAATCACTCTTGTACTATTTTTGAAGCATGTTTCGGATCATTATACTACTGAAATAATCATTTCACTGGCAATCCCTCCTCAGCGTGCGGGAGTATATTGTTTTCAAGTATACTTTTGTAAATAAGTCGGTCCATATTTCCATCTGTTTTATGTTTCCGACCAATTTCATGTCCAGAGAAACATCTTCAAGCCATAATGTTATCTCCTCCATGCATCACAATGCCCTTGACCGCTTGTTTTCGTACTGTGTGGAAATACTTAATATGGTCATCTGCAAATTTCAGTCTTGCTCTTTTGTTTTTGGCTGAAATAAATGGTTTCTTTGCGATCCTGAATGATGAAAGACCACCATCAATAACTCTCCGACGAAGTGTCTTGGTGCTAACTTTTGTAATAAGCTCGTTTTGTAATTCCCTTGATGACATAAAGGGATTACTCTTCCTAAAGATCATTTTGACTTCCCGGTATGAGGTAACTCTTAGCCTACCACCTCGGCTTATCACTGATTTTGGGATTGAATACTTTTTGGATAATTCAGATTATGAAATATCACTTTTACAGTGTGTTTGACAACAGCGTGTGGCTCGTAAAATTTAACTCGTTAGTCCCAGACGATAAAAATTTTTGGTTTCCGTTAGAATTATTCCTCCTCTAATCCTCCTCTAATTTCACTTTAGTTGCATCTCGTTTTTGAAAGTTACCTCTAGCTCGTTGCTAATCCACGGGGACCAAAATTATCCGGTACAGCTGTGGCAAAGCATCGCAGAAAGCCAGAGAGTTTTGTGAGAAAGTGGGTGAAACGATTTAACGAACATGGAAACGTTGGCGATTTACCAGAATGGGAAAAAATAGAAACCACTTCAAAAGCCGTTAAAGACAAAGTGTTTAACATTTTTAAAACAAGACAAATGTCATTAGAAAAAGGTGACGAGGTTTCCATCTTCAGTATTCGCAAAATTATCAGAGAAAACGATTTTAATTTCAAAGCCGTTGCGGCCAAGCCTTTGTTAACCGAAAAAGATTTGAGTGGGCCCGCCGTTACAAAGATATGGACTGGACCAAAATTATTTTCTCTGACGAAGCTTCATTTGTTTTCAACAATCCCTTGACACATGTGTGGACTGCTCACAGTTAAACTGTCATCTAAATAACAGTGAAACATGAGGCAAAAGTCCATCTTTATGGCTATTCTGTGCGGCGGGTTACGGAAAATCTGTGACCATTACCGGGAATCTCAACGCTCAAAGAATGATCCAACTGTGCGAGAAAGAATTGCTGGGATCCGCTGAAATGCTATTCGGACGTGGATAAGCCCCTGCGAGAGCACAACGATCGTAGTCGTATCTGTCAGGGCTTCAAAGAGAGAAATGACATCTCAGTCTCCAGATGTCAATCCGATTGAAAACGTCTGAGGACTTATGAAACAAAGTATTAAAGGAAAAATTTCAAGGACAATAAAACGGCTTGAACTGTTTTTAACTCATTAAAGCCCATCATTAAATTCCAGTGATTTTTATTGTGAAAACTTTATTTTTCTGTTAATATACAACTCTTAATTCGAGTAAGAAAACAAAAAAAAGATAAATTGTTTTGACCCATGAGTTTTAAGGGTGTACTCGATTGAGTACAATGGGCAGTTAAGTATGAAATTTTTCGAAACAAGCTCTTTCGATGCACACTTCTTGCACTCCCAACGTACTCTTGCATGACAAATTGCACACCTAAGCTGCTGAGACATTTTTTTTTGGAATTGCCCGTTGTTACCTTTTGATAAGCCAGGTATTGTTGATGATGATGGTCAGTTAAGAAACGTCTCCCTTTGGCATTGATGAAGTAGGTACCTAGTGATGTTCCTTCTAAATTGCAATTGGTCCTGTGGATTATCTGATGATATTACGAGTACATGCAACCTCCATGCATTAGAAATTGTCAAATCCAGCATATAAGTATATATGGTCCACCACTATTTTTTTCCCCGTACAGCAATGCGGTACAAAGATATGGACTGATCCATCTCGTCTACGCCGCCCATTCCTCTGTTATGATTTTGGAACAGTTTTGGTATATTTAGCTCAACCTTTTGTTTCTTTACCTTACCGATTGGTTTAACGGTGTCGAAATTTGTTCCCATTGTGCAAACACTGTCTTTCCATCGAACGAAAAGTACAATACTTTATTGCCGGTATCAAACCGGTAGTCGAACTCTGCTCTTATTTTCTTCTTCGTATCCTTTAGTGTGATTAAGGGACACTTTTTGGTCCGGTTTTCACGAACAGTACCTGTAGCTCGATATCCTGCGCTACGCAGATCAATTAACAACTGGTAGCTGGTGGAAAAGTTGTCGAAATAAACAATATGTTCGGCTGGATTCCCTGGAAACTTCCCCAAAAAGGGACTTTACTACTCTTGAACCTAATGGCTCTCTTATATTCGATCCAAACACTTTGCCATAGTAAATATCAAAATTGTCACAGTATCCTGTAGAACTTGTTAGCGCCCAATTCTTGTATCCGAAGCGTACAGGTTTTCCTCTAATGAATTGCTTAGAAGGATGGTGGCCAAAGTATTTGATCATCGACTCGTCTATCGAAAAATCGGTATGAAGAACACTCCACTGGGAAAATTTTTTGCTGAAGAGATCTGCCAATGATCTCACCTTGAACACTTTGTCATTGGTACTATTCGTTTCATTATTATTCACCAAGTGGATGTTCCGTTTTTTTTCCATGAAGGCATTTCGAGACATAGTACGCTGCACCAATCGCGATCCCACATCTTCATCTAAGGACCAATACAGTCTTTCGCGTGGCAGTTTGCGATATCCAGTTAGCAGCAGTATTCCAATGAAACCTTCAAATTGAGATAAATTCATATCGAATGTATGCCTGTTATTTTGGCTGGCGTAAAGCTTTGTATTGCTAATAATAAGGTCTACAACCTCTTCATCAAACAGCTTTCCAAAATTTGTACGGGACTTAAGCTTTTAAGCTCATTTGCCAACCAATCCCTTCTTGACTGAACTGCTTCTGAGCTGAAAAACTCAGCTGTGTATGATGGAGAACACTTCTTCCAACTTATATGGCCTTAATTACTGGCCGCTATCTTACGTCTCTTAGAAGTGAGTGTCTCTTCATCACTGCTTTCCCTATCACTTTCTCTAGAGGCTTGCGTATGTGCAAACACTTCTACTGTCCCTGGAACATCGTGAGGAAGATTTGCTGTTTCAATGTCATCATCGGCACCTTCTTCATCATCTGTAAGATAACTTGGCTCTGGAGGGATAAGCACCATATCATACTCCGCCTTTTCCTCATCCTCGAAAATGGAAACTATAGCTTCTTCCAGGCCATAGTAGTTCTTTGAAAATTTAAAAACCCGTTGACTCATTTTTTGCTGATATAAAAAAAAATAAAAATTACATAGTCATGTGCCCAAGCCCCAATGTACTCAAATGAGTACACGTAAAAAAACAGCACATAATTGATGACATAACTCAACAATTTCATATTTATCACTTTATAACTTTAAAATGATTTATAGTTTTACTAAGAATCGCAACAAAACTATAAAATAGCTCTTAAAATACCTATTAACATTATAATAAATGAACTTACTCGATTTAAAATTCATAACTTAAAAACCGCACTATAAACTATTAAATTTGGCTCTAAGTTGTCGATAATTGGGAATTGAGCAGACTGGACAACATATTAAGTACATTGCGCAGTAAGGGAAATATTAAAAGCTTTAAAATATTGGGTCTACAAGTAAGTCTCCAGCGTTTTTTTTCCAATATTTGAAGTTTTATTATGAAAACATAGTTACAATGCTTTATTCAAAGTATCGTCCATCGGAAGCTACAACTTTCCCCCATCTTTTATGAATTCCGGACCAACAAAATTTCTCGTCTTTCGAGCCCAAGAACGTATCGAGCCAATTTTTGATTTCCTCTACTGAGCTGAAGCGTATTCCCGTAAGAGCGTTCTGCATCGAACGAAACAAGTGGTAGTCAGATGGTGCCAAGTCTGGACTGTAAGGCGGGTGAGGCAGAATTTCCCATCCACTATGTTCCAAATAGTTTTTCACCGAAACCGCAACATGTGGCCGAGCGTTGTCGTGATGAAAAATGACGGACTCATGCCTGGTCTCATATTCTGGCCGTTTTTCTTTTAATGCCCGCTTCAAACAAATTAGATGGGTTCGATATAATGGTCCTTTGATGGTTTCACCACTCGGAAGCAGTTCGTAGTATACGACACCCTTTTGATCCCACCATATGCAGAGCATGACCTTATTCACGTGAATATTTCGTTTCGACGTCGATTGGGCGGGCTCGCCGGGCTTTGTATACGATTTTCTGCGTTTAGGATTATCATAATAAATCCATTTCTCATCACCAGTGACAATACGATGCAAAAATGATTTATTTTTATACCGCTGCAGTAACATTTCGGACATACAAAATCGCCGTTCGACGTCTCTTGGCTTCAATTCGTACCGCACCCAGTTTCCAACCTTTTGAATGAATCCCAGTGCTTTTAGGCGCAGGGAAACGGCTTGTTGCGTGAGGCCCAATGATGGAGCAAGTTCTTCTTGAATCTGACACGGATCCTCATCCAGTAAAGCGTCCAATTCCTCGTCTTCAAAACTTTTCGGCTTTCCGGGGCGATCTTTGTCTTCAACTCCAAAATCACCAATTTTGAACCGTTTGAACCACTCGCGGCACGTCGATTCACCAATACATTCCGCCCCATAAGTTTCCGAAAGCAAACGATAGGCCTCAGCCGCACTTTTCTTCATATTAAAGAATAAAAGCAGCGCTTCCCGCAAATGACGTTTATTTGGCTGGAAACTTGCCATGATTTTGCTCGATAAAATGTACGACTCCGATAGAACTGCTCAAATATAACGCTGCAAAGTTGTTGACAGATACAAAACCTGCAAATAAAACACATGGGGTCTGACATTTCTGCCCGGGATCCACTGATGGCGTCACCTCCGACAAACGCTGGAAACTTACTTGTAGACCCAATAAATAATTTTGTTTCCCTAAGTCAAGCGGTTGTTTTCTTTTAAACCACACGCTTTTGTCAAACACACTGTATATTAATAATTTTTTTCTTTAATCTCATTGGAGTATTTATTTCTGGCCACTTTGAATACAATTTAGGGAACAAGGTCTTTAGATCTTGCTGCAGCAGACTAATACACACAAATGAGTCAATTATCTTTTTTTTAATATTGACAATTTAGATATGAGTAGTTTGGTCAAATTAACGGGTTTTTAGAACGGAGAACTTTAAGGAAAAATTACAGAGCAAATTTAGTTGCTTTTGTTTTGGTCAGCTGAAAAGTAAAGTGAATTCAGTTGGATGTCTGTAACTTTTTTTTAATGCCGTAAAATTGCTGCTCATTGATTTTATAAATTAATCAATAATACTCCAAGCTATTGGCAACATTTTTTTTTTTAGCTTCGGACTAAATTTATATGAAATGTATCGCAAAACACGGACTTGCGATTTTAGTTGCTTTAGTTTTGAACAACACTGTACGTACGTACTCGTATGTACAATATTTATAGCTTTTTTTAATTTTACATATTATCCATTTTCATATATTATTTGTTTTGGCAATTTTGGTCGTATCTTGAAAGCTATAGGTGGAGAGAAGGTCTGACTTTTTTTGAAATTTACTATAATATGACATACGAGTAAGTTTTATGTTTTTTGGCTACAAAAAGAGAGGAAGGCGAAATATTATGATTTAAAAATAAAATAAAAATTAATACATCTTTCTTTGAGCGCGCGCACAAGAGATTTTGTGTTCCCGTAAAATGCTTGCAATTAGCGCGAGCGAGAGCAAATAAAGGAGTAAAGATAGAGAGATATCGACGTACGTTGGTCTTGAATGTTTTGCAGATTATAATGAATACGAAGTAAAGAGCTCAGCGAGTTGTACAGCTTTTAGAGTACGTCCTAAAGTGGGCTTGTGGATAAATTAATGCGCATTCATAGCGAGACACATTTATGGTTAAAGGGGTGTTATCCTACTGGCACTGGTGGTGAAAATAGCAATAAAACCAGGTAAGACGGGAGACATCACGTGAGTGCACGAGGGTCTCAGTTGGCTGAGCGGTATTAGCATTACCTCTGAGTCTTATCTGCCAAGATTGTATTGCATTGTACTCCCATTTCGGGCGGGTATGTTGATGCCTGATCAGAGCGTTGAAGTATTTCTTACATCGCTTAAGGAAACCTAGATATTTCGCATCATTTTTGACTACACCGAATATGTGGTCATTCCAACGTAAGCTGTCATTGACACGCAGACAGAAAATGGAAAGTTTTTCTTTTTCGACGATGCAAGTTCCATTCATGGATAGTAGCCTGGTGATTAAATTTCGCTTTAACGACAGCAGATGCCATTGTATTTTTGAAGCATTGAAATCCACTCTGTTTGTAGTTACCTATTAAGTAAGGCTTCTGATATAGAATTTAGCATTTATTTTGTGAATATCAAAAATGAAACCATCCAAGACAACTTGAATTGAAAATTCCGAAAGGTAATTTCTAATCCATTGAATAGGAGATTCGTCTATCGCAAATGCAAGCATTTTCGACAAAAGAGCCTGATGCCAAACTCTCTGTCAAATGCCTTAGATATATCAAGTGCAACTACTTGCTTTCGCCATGTTAATATACGTTTTGGTTCCACTTTTCGGTGAGACATCCCATCAGATCACCAGTGGACCTGTTGCTTCGGGACTCGCATATTTCAATTGTAATTATTTTCATGTTTCGAAAACTGGCTTCAAAATTAGTAGTAGCATTCATTTCCATGTCACACGCAATATTTGACTAGAGTGGGTTCACCGAATGCTAATTTCTGAGAACGGATCTAATTGCTGATAAGGGTATATCATCTTCACAGTCGTCGTCATCACCGCAAAACAATTCAATATTTCCGGTAACACCAACCGGCATTGTATCGTTTTCCATGTTTCCGATATCAACTTCATATCCAGCTGTTAAAGTCGCTTCAGGTGATATAATGGTAATGTCTACCAAGGATCCTCCATCTCTTTCAATAGCATCCAAAGCACTATAAAGATCGCTGTAGCTTTCTCCGTTAAAGCTTGCTGAAGATGTCTGCAAAACCATGCTGATACGAAATAGATCGATTAGATGTTATTGGCATAATTACTCCCATTATACACAAGCAGGTATACTTGTTTTAATAATTACTTACCTCTAAGGTTTCAAAATATATTTTATATTTTTTGATTGACTGCCCCTCGTACACACTTTTTTCACTATTTCTAAACAACAACAAAAAGCCAACAATTTTAAAAGAGGCTAAGCTGATTTAGGTGCTGCAGGATCGCTGAATCCCTTTTCTTATTGAAAAATGCTAACAACTGTAGAATAACTATCCAAATAGTCATAGAAATCGAAAAAATTCAAAAAATCTAAATTCTGAACAATTGAAGTTGAAAATTGTTCATGGTTTTTCTGTGCTCAAGCGAAATGGGAGTATAGGCCAGGATTAAGCAGAAGATGAGTCAGACTCAGACCAGTCAGCTTTTTCTTCTCGTAGAAAGAACCAAAGTCAATTTTGAGAGGATTAACTGAAAGTCTGTCTCTAGTGCCGCAATCGTTCAACACGTCTATGGTGTACTGCGCCTTAGAAAGTCCAGCTACACCATCTACATACCACCTTGATCAAAGATTTTTCGGAATTTATTCAGAAAATTTAAAATACAAGTTTATTCATCTAAATCTATATTGTGCCATTCAAAGTAATCCCCATAGACTGCAACACACTTATGCCAGCGCTTGATCCAATCCTTGAAACATTTTTTATATTCGGTTTTCGGTATGTCCATCAGTGCGTCCTGCGATTTTTCCATTACTTCCTCTCGGCTGCTGAAAGGCGTTCCCCGTAGTGATTTTTTAACTCAATTGAACAGAAAGAAGTTACAGGGAGCCAAATCAGATAAATTTGGTGGCTGTTGGGTGGTATTTGTTGCATTTTTCCTCAAAAAATTACGAATAATGATGGCACTGTGCGACGGTGCGTTATCATGGTGCAAAATCCACGAGTTTTCTGCCCACAATTTTGGTCTCTTTCGGCGAATTGCCTCACGCATACGTCTCATAACGCCCAAATTATACTATTTGTTTACTGACTGGCCTTCTGGCAAAAATTCATGATGCACTACACCGTTGTAATCCATGAAAACTGTGAGCATTGCCAGTTTTTTTGACTGAAAACGACGTGGTTTTTTTGGTCTCGGCTCATTTGGTGAACGCCATTTACTTGCCTGATGTCTGAATTGCGTGTCGTACTCATAAACCCACGTCTCGTCTCCAGTAATGATCCTTTTGATGAATGTGGGATCGGATTCAGCCTCGCAAATTATTTCTTTTGCGACGTCAACACGGTCTCTTTTTTGCATGAAATTGAAGTCTTTTGGCACCAACTTTGCTGCTACACGGCGGAAACCGAAAGCATTAACCAAAATGTCTTGAACGGATCCATAGGCAATGTTCAAGTCCTCCGCTATCTCTCTGATGGTTAATTTGCGGTTATTGACCAACATTTCTTTTACATCAATGTTTTCGTCGGTTTTCGATGTCGATGGTCTGCCACTGCGTTCATCATTTTCGATTGACTCACGACCACTTTTGAACAGCTCGTGCAACTGGTAAACGACCGTTTTCTTTAGAGAATCGTTGCCGAAACACTTTTCCAACATTTCCAACGTACGCGCACCATTAAGTCCGTTTATTACGCAAAATTTAATACAAGTTCGTTGTTGCAAATTTAAATGCATTTCTAAAACTGTAAAAAATCGCCCACCCACACAGAGATAGATGTACTCTGGGCTAAGTAACTTTTGCAAATGTCAAGCTATGATACTAAGATTTAGAGGGAATGTCAACAGCAGATTTACCAACTTAACAAAAAAAGCAGAACTCAAATCGGAACAATTGGAGCGCCACACGGAGATGTGGTGCGGGAACTTTTTGAGCAAGGTGGTATTCTTGAACATAGACGTCAGAACGTTAATTAGTGACCAATATGCACCATAACAGTGGAAATGGGCTCATCTGTCACCACAATCGATGCCAGATACCAGATACATCTAGTTGGGCCATTCAGCCACTTGCAGCTTCTCTGATAGAAGCTGGTTGTAAATTCATTCTGATAAGGTTACCTGGGAAGTGCCTCTCAAGCATGAAACAGAGAGTTTGTGCTTTCGACTCATTGTCATCGAGCATACTGTTTTTTATTTTGGTTAATGAGTTAGCGTTTCATCCTTACCGAGTCAAACCCAATCCATTTCAACATTTTGGCTGTTGAATGATCAGACTCAGCAATATGCCAATGTTGTCTAATCGAAGTTAGAAGGGAGGAAACAAATGATGTCCATAGAACAGATTCCTTATCCCGCTTAAAACTGACTGTTATTGCCTAATCAATCAAGCATATATCCGGGCTTTAGCTGCGACTGATTTTCTTATGTATTTTGCACTTTGGGTCAGCTGCGACGTAAGTTGGTTTTAGACGGACAGTTCAATAGATGTTGGCTTTATTCAAATCAGATTTGCGAAAGTTTTGTAGGCTTAGTTGCCCGACTGCGGCAGGCTATATACAGCTTTTCCCCTGTTTTGTATTAAATTCGTTAAGGATGAGAAAAGCCATCTTTCTATTGAAGACTCATGACTTTCGGTCTGCTGCGAAAAACAGATCCACATAGTTTGGTTTATGTTCTCAGAAGCAATGGACGTAATACATATCACAGCTCCTTGTTTTTCGCTGTTCGCCGGCCATTCCACTTTATGTATAGGACTCAAGCTACCTCTGATTTTTTGGGTACATTTTAGTTGTTAAGCGACCTTAATTCTCATTTGCACACCTGGATGAGTTTAACATAGCCGGGACCATCCACCTGAACCTCTAGGAGTATATTGGAACAGACAGTGTTTACCAGTGCCAGCATTCTATTTCGGGAGTATGGCCTTTTCGTTGCTGAATTAATCGTATCCCTGACAAGTCATCTACTGAGCGTACTTCTTCTAAACAACCTAACAACATATACATCATCAGCTTGACCATCATTAAGTGTATGCATCATTATACTGACCTTGCCCAGTAGCCAAACTCCTCATTCAGTAGGGAGGCTAAGTACAAAGAAACAACTAGGTACTACATCCTTCGCAAACTTTTAGATAAAGTTACCACAATAATCGTACTAATCGGCGAAACTATTTTAAATAAAGAATCATCTAGGCTTCGACAGCTTTTTCTAACTTAATGTACACCTTTCAACTTTCAATTGGTAGCTACGTTTCCAAACAAAACAAAACCGCCCAATCTATTGTCTGTATTACAAAAATATGTTAAAGTTTATTAAAAGTCTTATCTACACGTGTTTAGAAATCAAAGCAAACACAATAACTAAAAATATTGCCAGAAGATCAATTGCTATTTATCCTGGGAAATTTCGTTTGGGACTTCGCTTTGTCCATTCAGGGCACTGCCTGTGCGATTTAGTAATTTATGTAGTCTCCTGCCAATCAACTTGGGATACTGATTATTTTTGATGCGGTATTCCTTTGATTGATGCTCAACGGCTCCGTTTTGTAGTTGGTATTTACAAAGAGTATGCAAAGGCTGAACCAGCAAAGACTTGTACTCGTCATGTTCCTCCAAAATGGCTAGACTCTCAGCAGCCGTCTCTAAGGTACTCAAACAACCTTCTGTGGGTTGTGTTCGAATAACGTAGTCACTTGTTCCTGAGGTGATTAATTTAACTTGCTGCAGTTTATGCAATATGGGACTGCTGGCATAAATTGCCTTCGCTTGAGGCCATGTCCCATCAATGAGAATAAGATTGAAGGGGCCACGACTCTTGTCGACTTTTTCAATTGGAATCGCATTTTTACTTGGGTACAGCAGCAGAGAATTCGGTTCATTGAATATATTTTCAAGTTCCGTTTGGTTTTTTGGCGTAGGAAAACGTTTACCCTTATAAACGGTGCACTTTCCTGTTGCCAATCCTAATTGCAGCATAAGAGCAGTTCGCAATGGTCGCTTTTCCTCAGCTGGATGCTGAAGAATTACTATGGAAGATTTAATATCGAGTGGCGGATTCGGCAGTGATTCACAGTAGCAGACTGTTTTTGGTCGTCTGTTGTTTAAAATTTATAAAATTGAAAGTCAGTAAAGGATTAGATGAGCAAATCAAATGGGCTTACTTGCACTTTTCACATTTTATACGGCGATGGGGAATGTCAGAACTTATATGGGACAAATCATTCCAGACTTCGTCATTAGTAACTCGATTATCTACTGCTTCCATAAGTTTGTTGTAAATTAATTAAATAAATGCAGGCAAAGAGAGCAGCAGAATCGAAACGATTCCACTTTTAATAGAAGTTTAATGGATTTTGAAGTTAATAAATGACAGCTCGTAAATGTCATCTGTGTTATCCAATTAGTTTTTATACAGGGCTACAGAATCTGTCATACTGCATGACGTCATAGCGCAAGAATTTTATATAAAACGTGAGCCAACAGCTAGTTTGGAAACTTTCATTAAATTCAACACACATTTATTGTGAAATCAAAGTAGATTTTTATTGATTAATAAAGTTCAGTCTATGGCAATTATGAATGGGATACGATATCATTCATGTGACCACCACGGCCTTTGTTTCAAGCGACCATCCGAAGATCCCAGACGCTTTACTTTCAGCTTTCACCCCGCCAGACGTCCTTTAAATGAACGGCATAGATGCAGATTTACCAGCGAATCTATCATTAATCATTTCAAATTATGCTGAATATGTAAAAAAGCTTTAAACGGTTGTCATTTCTCAAGAAGTATAAGATGTGGCGAGTTCAACTTGTGCCTTTATAGTTCGAATGAAATGGCTGCCTATTTCTTTACTCTGAATCACCAAAATTATGCAAAAACAGCATTAAAGCTGTTCAAAATTTGTTGAATATAAAAGATACCCATCCGGAATTAACACAGCATGTAGAAAAATGTGGATTTGGTGTCAAAAGAATCCAAAAATTATTTTCAATGTCACCTGTAGATTTGACATTGGAGCAGACAATTAATGCTGGCGCTGCAAATAGATTGACTGCAGCAGCTAGACAAAAGTGGGCCAAAACTCATGCGGATAAAACTGCAAATACTTCATCTCTTTACGTTGGGTCTAATGCAGAAAGATGACGCGTGAGTTAAAAAGCAGAGAAATTAAGAGATTTTCGGAAAACTTGAAAAGATTGACTAAGTAATCTCTTTTCAAATATAACATGTCCCGACAGTGATCGACTTTTCAACATTTGTACTGGCAAATGTGTTTCTAAATCGACTGAGCTTTTTCTGCTGAATTTGAGCCAAGTGGGGGCACAAAAACGGGACAAATTTATAAATGAGTGCCAAACCGATCCTAAAAGATTTGAAAACGCGATTCTGAAAATAAATATTTATAACTTTGCTTCGGAGTACAAGGTTGGAACGGAATTTGATTGGAAGGATACTTTTCATAGCTTCACAAAATTCATTATCCGTAGATATGAAAGAAATTTTTAAATATCCAAAAACGCATATTAATTAATCTTTTGAGCATTTAGACGGATCGATGATAAAAACAGAGAAGTCGGTTTTCCAAAGACACTTTGAAAAAACTTCATTAAGTCTTCATCCAATCCAAATTGATGCCGCTGTTATAGACGGATTCTTTCTTTTGCATACTTTAAGAGAAGTATCGACAACTTATGCTCATATTGCTTTGTAAATTTTAAAAAACATCTGCCGAATAAATGCAAATGAGATGCATGTTATCTTCGATCGAATTATTTCTCCCTCTATAAAAGACATTGAACGCGATAGACGGAATAATTCGGATGACGCAGTAAATTATTCAGCGTTCAATAAAAATGGAAGGCGGCCAGTTAATTTTATAGAAAGCCTGAGAAATAGTTCCTTCATGAAGAGACTTAATGAATTGTTGGTTCAGGAATGAAGCGAAGATGAGTACCAGTATCGGCGATAAGAAACTTTACGTAACATTTGAAACAAAATACTTTGTCTTCAAAACTGCAAACGAAAAAATTATTCGCAAAGATGTCAAAGATCTGGAGAGTTTCCAGGAAGAAGCTGATACGCGAATGCTGCTTCATTTGACATTTCTTCCACTAGACTTTTCAGTTGTTATAAAAACATCAGACACGGATTTACTTATCATAACGCTTTACTCCCTTTCCCACTTCAAAAACAATATATGTAAAGGTCTGGCTGGAAATTGAAAATATTTCTAAGAACATATTATGGTATATAATTTATTAAAAAAAAACTTAAATTCAAATGGACTCTAATGGTCTCTATTTTATTATATGTAAAGGTATATAAACATAAACGAAATGTTCAATGGATTGGGACCTACGCTTTGTGCTGCACTGCCTGTTTTCCATAGCTTCACTGGTTGCGACTACACCCCATGTTTTTTTAAAAAGGAAAAAATCAAACCATTTGAAATTTTAAAAGCATCACCGGAACATCACTTTTTCCAATTTCGGAAATTTTACTGATGCAATGGAGGAGGATATTCAACAAATTAAGAAATTTGTTTGTAAAATGTATCACACCAAAGCGGTTCATGTAAATGACGCCCGGTTTGAACTGTTTTACAAAGCCCGCAAACCTACGTCGGAAAAATTTTTCAAAAATATTAAAAGTAAGTTCAACATTTAAAATATTTTCATAGCAAGTAGATGAAGTAGGGACCTTAATGCTTGAACTTCTTATTTAAAGGTTTTGAAGGAAGTCTTTTACCTCCATACAAAAGCGTTGTTCTACAGCAAATACATCGGTGTAATTATATTTGGAATGTATGGAAAAATGGCATTACACATTCAGTAGTTGAGCTTTAACCTTTTGACTGTGGTTGGAGAATGGCGAATGAAATGCTCAGGTTTAAATGGTTCGACGGAATTGATGACCCTGATAGAATTAAAGACATTTTAGATAACGAAGATGATTTATCTAACATGAGGTAGACTTACCTAATGATTCATCAGATGAGTCCGATGAGGAGCAATTTCATAAACTATATTCATTGTTACATCATTCATAAACATAGGTCTGTGAGACCCCTTACCTTCAAAGTTATCTTATTCACTCTCTATAAAGATTTTTGCAAAAAAAAATACATAGGTTATTTTAAGAAACATTTATTATAAATAAATAAAAGAAAGAACTACAAAATTTGTTCACTCGGTGCAATCCTGTCACCAGTTCCCGCGATGCTCCCCGCACATGGGACGTTTGCAGGAGGTGCAGCAAAATCTGGTCTTACGTTTTTTTTTGTAATCGCAGAAAACACAATTTTTTCTGGGTTGATTTTCGGAGTTCACTGAAACACATGGCAAAGTATCACCTAAAATGGCATCAATATTCCTTTTTAGGCATCGCCTCAAAATTGGTACTTCACGACGACGACGCAACCAGGGCGCTATTAATTTCTGTGATATTTCCTTTACAAATGCTCGCCTTGTCAAGGGTTTTTGTTTATTACGGCTGCTATTATGTGCGTGGATGACAAAAGAGTTTACTATAGACATATTTAGTATTCCAAAAAAGTAGCATAGTGGCCATCTTTGTGTCTTCCTACTGCAAGACATATTATGACACATTTGGTCAAATGTATCTATTGCGCCCTTAGTAGAATTATAAAATTCTATGATATCTGGCTTACCAGACGGTGCCAAATTTCTATTTCCGTGAGTTGTGGAAAGCAGAAGAACGTTTTTATTTTTTTTTTTGGCCTGAAAGATACTAATGTAGATTTGCCATCGAAACAAAACATTGAAGATCCTGTCTGTCTTGGTTGCAAAAGTTGTGGAGGGATCTTTCGCTTGTTAGACCGAATTGTACCAACAACTGTTAATTTGTGTGGCTCTGGTAATAGCTCTTTTGCTAATGGCACTAACGTGAACCAGTTATCCATAGTCACATTACGATTACTACCTCGCAGAGTTTCCGTAAGTTTCTTGACGAAAAAAGATGCCAATGGTTCTCCGCTCGAATTTGTGCCCTTTCCCATATATGGTATCGCATCTATCGTATAGTTTGTCTTCGAATCACAAATGATTACTGTTTTTATCCACATTTGTCAGGTTTTGAAGGTATATACATTCGAAATGGACAACGTCCACGAAATCCCAGTAGCTGTTCATCCACAGTCACAAATGAACCGGGCTTGTAACTTTCTCGACATACAGCAATAAACATTTCCCATATTTACCTTACTGGCGCAAACTTATCAACAGCTTTTCGATCTTCTCGGGTCGTTTTATCATCGAATCTTAAACAGTTCAGTAAAAAATCGAACCTGAATTATATTTAGTTCCACTTTCGGTTGGATCAAACAGCTCTGCGCTTGTGAGATGGTTATCTTTCTTTCTTGCTGTTAATAAAAGCAATCCTATCAAGGCATTTATTTCTTCAGTACAAGTATCACTAACTGTAGCTGTTTTATCCATGTAATTTGCTCTTTTAGTAGAGACCTCTGTATTGGTGTGAAAAACAACGATATTCACTATCGAATCAGAAGCATTTTTCATTTTTCATTTTTCGGCCCTTGAATAATGTGAATTATGTTTCTTGCTTGAGTTCGGAAGTGGTACCTTGAGATGGGTTTGCTGACCACTTGCGACTGTTCTAATAGAGGCTGCTCACTATCTGATGAATCGGAGGAATTGATACAACGGCGGCGGCGACAATGATTTGACGTTTGAAGAGGTTCGTCATCAGAATTACTTGAATCATCTGTGGGTCGTTCACTTTCAGTCTCTAAAACATCTTCGACTTCACTGCCAAAATCATTCGGAGGAAGATCGTCTTCATCGTCTCTCGCTAATAGTAAATATATTTCTTCTGAGCTTAGAGTAGCCATGCTGAAGAACAAATCAAATTGATTGCAAATTTATAATTAGCAAAGGGATTTAACAACCATATAACGTTTATATAACGAATTATTAATTATGTGCACAATTTATAGTAGAACATATATGTACACTTGCGGTCATAAAAACCGCACCATATCAAAATGATTGAAAAATTGATAATAACTACGATAATAATTTTTATAATGAAATGAAATTTTTGTTGAGTACTCCGGAGTAGTTTATAAGTATTTCTATCTAATTTCCATCTGTTTATTGAACGTTTGAAAAAAGATATTAACAAAGAAAGAAAAACCGGGTAATTTTCTTATTTTTTTAAAATATTTTAATACAGTCATTGGTTAACAAAATCAAACGATACATTTTTTATGTATGTGTATATAAGATGTTTAGATATCCCACTTTTACCAAAAAATTATCAATACCGAGTTGCTCCTCCTTTGGCGGTTATAACCGCTTTTATTCTAGAAGGCATCGAGTTTACTAGAAGTCAGTAATATCCCTTGAAATTTCAGTATTCCATACATGTTCCAGAATTTCATTTTTTACTCTCTGGTTTATGTTCAGCCACCTTACGTTTCATTACATGCCACAAGTGTTCGATTGGGTTTAAATCGGGCGAATTAGCCGGCCAGTCTAGTCGGGTAATTCCGAGGTCATCAAACGTTGTCTTGAGCTTAAAATTATTGAAAGACTCTAGTTACCTGTCTCTTTATTATTTATAAAGTAGATATCTTTATTATTTATAAAGTAGACATCTAGAAGTTGATTTATAACACTTTACTAAGGGATTTGGCGCGGTGGCAAGGTGCAGAATCATCTTGAAAAATGCACTTATCAGTATACGAATGATACTGTTCAATTGCTGGTACCAAAAACTCCCTTACTACTTCTCCATACTTTTGAGCGTTCATAGTTCCGTAAAAAGAAAAACATCCCCAAACCATCGGGCTTTGAGGAAACATCACTGTTTTGACTATGCACTCGTCTTTCAACCTTTCACCTGCAAATTGTCGGCACACAACAAATTATATTTACTTTCATCGGACCATATCACACATCGCCAATCATCCTGCGTCCAATCTTCGTACTTTTTTGCCCACGTCAAGCGAGCTTTTTTCATTTTTGTGCTTAGGAGAGGTTTTTTCGCTGGTCGTCTTCCATATAAACCTATCTCCCGTAGCCGTCGGCGTATGGTTTCGGCGCTAAGATCAACTTGATGAAATTCACTCAGCACTGCTCTTATACGGACAGCACTTTTAAAGCGATCTTTCATGCTAATTCGTTGTAATACATTGTCCGTCTTCTGAGTTGTTTTACGTTTTCGTCCCGAGCCTTTTTTCCTTTCCAGTAGATCCAAATTTTCTTTTTTCTTCATCAGTCGTACTATAGTTGAATGACAGCATCCTATTTTAACCGCAATCTCACTATAGCCAAGACCTTCTTCGACTAAAGTCAATATTTGAACTTTTTCGTCCCGAGTCAGTTGATGATACGAGGGCGGGTCAATAAGACTTTTGGATTAAAACACAGATTTTTTGATAAAAAAATTATTTTATTTTTCAACGTAGTCTCCCTTGAGCTCTATACACTTTGTCCAACGCTTCTCCAATTTTTTTATCCCTTCCAAAAAAAATGATTTGTCGAGGTCCTCAAAATGACGAGATGACTTCATCATTGGAGTCAAATCTTTTTCCATCAAGCCATTTCTTCAGGTTTGGGAACAAGAAGTAGTCGCTCGGAGCCAAATCTGGAGAATAGGGTGGATGAGGGAGCAATTCATAGCCCAATTCATGGATTTTTGCCATGGCAACTGCACATGTGTGCACCCTTGCATTGTCTTGGTGGAAAAGAACTTTTTTCTTGGCCAAATGAGGTCGTTTTTTTTTCAAATCGTCATTGAATCAGTCCAATAAGTTGGCATAATATTCCCCATTGATTGTTCTTCCCTTTTGAAGGTAGTCAATGTGGATTATCCCGCGTGCATCCCAAAAAACAGACGCCATAACTTTATTGGCTGACAAACCCACCTTGGCCTTCTTTGGCGCCGATTCACCCTTAGAAACCCACTGTTTTGACTGTTGTTTGTTCTCTGGTGTGTTGTGATGGATTCATGTTTCGTCCACGGTTACAAAACGGCGCAAAAACTCCTCCATATTGCGATTGAACAACGCCAAACCTTCCTGTGAAGTTGTTACACGATTGCGTTTGTGGTCGACTGTGAGCAAACGCGGCACCCATCTTGCGGAAAGCTTTCTCATGCCCAAGTGATCATTCAAAATTGAAACCACTGAGCCATGCGAGATCCCTACGGCTTCCACAATCTCTCGCACTTTCAATCTTCGGTCGGCCAACACCATATCGTGAATTTTTTCGATTGTTTCGGGTGTAGAGACCTCAACTGGGCGTCCAGGACGTTCGGCATCTTCAGTGCTTGTACGGCCACAACGAAATTCAGTAAACCACTTTTTTACCATTGAAATCGATGGTGCAGAGTCCCCATAGTATTTATCAAGCTGAGCCTTGGTCTCGGTAATGGTTTTTTTTCGCAAGAAATAATGCTTAATAAGCACACGAAATTCACTTTTTTCCATTTTCTACTCAAATTAGTGAGTAGTCTGATAAAAATAGCTGTCAAACACAAACTAACTGACGCAGCAAGTTTAAATTTTGACAGGAGTCAACTGACAGATGCCTGTTGACAGGAGCAGTGTTGCTGTTTCAGTAAAGAGGTCAGAAATTCAAAAAGTAAGTCACGGACTTATTGACCCGCCCGCCAGACATTTCACTTTTTTTTTTACTTGTCACCGCCACAACTCAATTCAAACTGATTTTTTTTGCACTGAATACGAGGCCGAACTCCGCTATGGGGAATACCCTTCATTAGTATGGGAAAAACCCTTACGATCTGATGTAATTAGACATTTTTTGAGAACTCATTAGGTGGTGCGGTTTTTATGACCGCAAGTGTATGTATCAGTATATATAGTCCTTTCTATGAAATTTCCGCACATTCAGTTCAGTTTATAAGGTACTCGTAAATATAAAATACGCAACTATGAAAAATTGTAACACTATTCATAAACATACGTACCTCAGACCCCTTGCACGTAAAATATCGAAAACAAAACAAAACTACGCACCAACGAAACTTGCGCGACACTAAGCTCTCTTTGTTTCAGGAAGGTACTGAGATGCACGTGTTTATAACTCTTTCACACCGCATGCTATGATTGATTAATCAGCTGAGAGGGCCTGTGAGACCCATGTTTATGAATCTAGGGTTAAATGTTTGTCTTTTTGTAGTGATCTCAAAAAAATTTCTTTTTAGAAATATTTAATTTATTTTTGCAAGAATAATATGTAATATGTTTGGTAGTTAAGTACAAAAATATAATGAAGCACATTGACACTTATAATTGTACATAGTAACACTTATTCATGCCAATTATTTTAAAGACGTCTATTGGGTGGTAAGCTGTGGGTAATTTGTGTATGACTTATATATCAAGAAGGCGTTTACAATATTTTGTTGTGACCAACATATGGTTACATTTGAAAACAAAAAAGTGTTTCTTGTTTTTTGTAAAAAAAAAAACGCTTTTAGGATATTTCAAGGACGTCTGGCGGGGTGAAAGCTGAAAGCAAAACGTATGGGACCTAGGTATTCGTAATTAAAAGAATTTTTCTGATTTTTTGACGTAGGGCTTGTGTGGTTATACCTCTGACATCAAAAATGATTTTTTGCCCACTTTGCGGGGTGTCTGGTAAGGGGAAAGCTGAAAGCAAAACGTCTGGGACCTAGGCATTCGAAATCAGTTCATTATTCTCTACTGTTTATATATTGATTCAAGTGGTTATACTCCCGACACAAAAATCGAAAAAATTACAAATTTTAATCCCTCACCCTCAGCCACGGCTGGAAAAAAAAAACTGCCAGACGGTGGAATTCGATATCACTGCGCTAATACCTATACATTCTTGTACATATATTTTGGTTATACCTCCACTCCCAAAATTTGCTGTCGGCTCTTGGTCTATTACTCATCAAATAAGCCCACAGGAAGAAGTCTAAAGGTGTCAAATCCCATGATCTTGGGGGCCAATCAACTTTCATTCGTATGCAATAAATTGATTGATTGACACCATCCTGTTGAAACCAGAGATCGATCAGACCCAATTCATTAAAAAAATATCCGGTCAACATGATGCAGTAAATTTCTACATTCACTGTAACTGTCTCTTCAGCCTCATCCAAACCAACGCAGAGTAAAATATATTTTAGAAACGATCTGAAGAAAGATTTATATGCACTAGTCTATTTGCGATACCATGTCACGGCTCTTATTTTAAAATAAGTATACTCTTCATTAGTTGAGTCGAAGTTATGATATAGTATACTAGCTTGGGGCAACGCAGCAACAACCCACATTAATAAGTTACAAAGCTGCAAAAGTTAGCGCTGAATCAAATAAACGTGAGTTACTCACTGAAAAATGAAAGAACAAAGTTCTTCAGGTCGAAAAAAGCTTCAAGTTGACACTAATATTGGAGTACTTCAACGATAACGGTTTCATTCGACCAATTGATCACGCAATCAATACCAGAAGACGTGCCCAAAGTATTGCAATACATATGAAAGACGACAACTACAATCCAGCGTTCCTTCAACAATCAACGAGAAATAGTAAACATAGAACATTTCAAAACTAGAAAAAAGAAGCATAGAAAAATTCTTATTAATCTAAAGTAGTTAAGCTTAATTCAACTATAAAACTTTTAGAACACAATCTGCTGCAGACAAGCCTAGGGCTTCGCAGAAATTATAAAAATTGGTAAGTACTTCTTAAATCTATCTATAAAATATAATAAAAAATAAAAAAAAATAATCTTCGAAAAAGTACGGGCCAATGATGGCGCCAACCCATAATCTGCACCATGGAGTGACTTTTTTGGGATGCATTGATCGTGAGTCTTGTATGGGTTGTCCGGTCCCCAGAAACGACAATTTTGTTTATTTATGGGCTTCATCGGAAAAGATCAAATTCGATGACAAATTGTCCTGGCGATCCAATATCCGGTTAATAAATTGCCGACGTCGTAGACGGTTCAAAGGGTTCAATTGTTGTGTAATTTGGATTACATAGACGTGCAAATGAAGATCAACTTTTGAAATTCGCATAAAGTGTCATAAGTGAGGCCAAATTGTTGACTTCAGCGACGAATTGAAGTGCCTGGATGGTTTTGGACACTTTCGCTCACAGTGGTGATGTTTTGGAGTGTATGTGCTGGCCGAGTATGCTGATGCGGAGTTTGACCCGATACCGAACCAGGTACTTCAAAACGCTTCGCCATTGCACGAATTCCGGACTCACCAGGGCGATTATTCACGAATTTTATGAAATGTCACTTTTACAGATCGCCCATTTTCGTAATAAGACTGAATAACAAAAGTGCGTTGCTGCGTGGTAAACGACTGCGTGACTAAAATTGCCAAAGATTCTATGATATCTGTCAAAAATATCAACCACGTCGAATCCAATAAATGGCAGTAATTGGCAGCCAACATCTACACCATCTGTTGGCTCACCTTCACATAAGATGTTATTTTTCTGACTGATAAATTTTTCAATAAAAATAAATTTTATACCTTGCTGTCATTTTTAACAGCACTTTGAAAATTATATAAGGTATTGTTTGACAAATCTTTATAAATACACAACGCTCTTGTAATATTCAACTTTATTTTGAGAATAGGTATTTTCGATTCGTGATGATTACCTGATCTTTTTGGTTATCCAAGCCTTACATGAAACGTCAACAACGCTTAAAGGTAATGTGCTTAAAGAAGAAACTGTAGACGCTGAATTTGGCTCCAATTGCAATAATTTGCCTACTGTGTGTCCGTTATTTAAACAATTTTGTGGAAAGATCTCGGACTACACCTGTACAAGCATCAGATCGCGCAGGAACTAATGATACGTTATAATGGCTTGCTCATCAATTGGACTTTTAGGCAGCTTGAATAAAACCTTTGATGGGGAAAACCATCACGTGAGGCCTGCTGGATAGCCATAAAATAGTGAATCAACGATAAAGCGTATGATGAGTCTGACTGTATGTGTGGAGGTGAACACTCGCAACAGCCAGGTGATGAGGCACCTCTTGCTTACCTGGCGAGTAAGTGCCCTCAGCCGAGCCGTTGATAGGCCAACAGCAACGCTTGCACACACGCAGTAGGTTACTGGTATCAGAGTATCCGGCCTCTTGTCCGAAGGGTTAAAACCATGTATCAAGGTTGGAGGTTGTGCACCGGGAGACTTTTTTTTAAAAAGAAAAAACCAAAATACTTCCGAAACAAAAACAAGCCTCAGATATGGATGACATTACTTACAGCGGTCGACATCAGCAAACGAAACAAGGCCAACAACACATTCAGATACGTACATGGAATATTCGAATCCTAAACAGGCCATATGTAGCCGAACAATTAGCAGAGGCCCTTGATTGCTATCATGCAGATCCAGCAAGCGCGATATGATGGGCCACGTAAAAGGAGGATGAAAACTGTGCTTACTCGACTGCGGCAGACTTGGAACAGAGAAGCTTCTTATGAGCTTTTTTTATGAAAAGATTCTGGACGGTACATTCTTCAAAGGAAGGTGAATCTGGTTGCTTGGATCTACATTACCTATTTCTTATTGGCATCCTGATACCATAATTGTTAACTATACTGTGGATACAGGGATGGTCCCCATGTTAGATTGTTCCGTGTATAGTTTTTTTTTGTTTTTCATTCTAGTCTGGTTCGGAAATCCACATGGTAGGATTCAAAATCGTACCATATCGGGTTGTGGTTAACGGTCCTAGAAGATCAGAAGAAGAGCAAACAAAAATCATTGTGTAGTTTGGGTGGGCCGAGTGGTAGGGTTGGACAAAATTTGGAGGTTTCTATGGTGGTGATCGAAAAGGAAAACGGGGTAATAGATAATCTAGTGGTTCGGAATTCGACTTCAAAGACCTATTGACATCAAGTTGGGAAAGAGTTTTGAGACAAAACAATTAACAAAAACGTTAAAGATCGGCAGTGTAAAAAAAAAGAAATCGCACCTTCATTGGAACTGCGAATACATGGTTAGTGGCTGGGGGTAGACGTGTGTGCCGAGTATAGACAAATAAGCGGCTAGACGATAAGTCATTTATAGATATGTAAATCCACCAAGCTTTCGTAGATACTATTTAGTAACGAACCAAATTTAACGGTCGTTGATTACAGCGGCCTTTTATTCTAATCCGGCATAGCAACGCTCGTCGCGGAAAGGGCAAAGGCAAAGGCAGAGGCAAAGGCAAAGGCAAAGGCAAAGGCAAAGGCAAAGGCAAAGGCAAAGGCAAAGGCAAAGGCAAAGGCAAAGGCAAAGGCAAAGGCAAAGGCAAAGGCAAAGGCAAAGGCAAAGGCAAAGGCAAAGGCAAAGGCAAAGGCAAAGGCAAAGGCAAAGGCAAAGGCAAAGGCAAAGGCAAAGGCAAAGGCAAAGGCAAAGGCAAAGGCAAAGGCAAAGGCAAAGGCAAAGGCAAAGGCAAAGGCAAAGGCAAAGGCAAAGGCAAAGGCAAAGGCAAAGGCAAAGGCAAAGGCAAAGGCAAAGGCAAAGGCAAAGGCAAAGGCAAAGGCAAAGGCAAAGGCAAAGGCAAAGGCAAAGGCAAAGGCAAAGGCAAAGGCAAAGGCAAAGGCAAAGGCAAAGGCAAAGGCAAAGGCAAAGGCAAAGGCAAAGGCAAAGGCAAAGGCAAAGGCAAAGGCAAAGGCAAAGGCAAAGGCAAAGGCAAAGGCAAAGGCAAAGGCAAAGGCAAAGGCAAAGGCAAAGGCAAAGGCAAAGGCAAAGGCAAAGGCAAAGGCAAAGGCAAAGGCAAAGGCAAAGGCAAAGGCAAAGGCAAAGGCAAAGGCAAAGGCAAAGGCAAAGGCAAAGGCAAAGGCAAAGGCAAAGGCAAAGGCAAAGGCAAAGGCAAAGGCAAAGGCAAAGGCAAAGGCAAAGGCAAAGGCAAAGGCAAAGGCAAAGGCAAAGGCAAAGGCAAAGGCAAAGGCAAAGGCAAAGGCAAAGGCAAAGGCAAAGGCAAAGGCAAAGGCAAAGGCAAAGGCAAAGGCAAAGGCAAAGGCAAAGGCAAAGGCAAAGGCAAAGGCAAAGGCAAAGGCAAAGGCAAAGGCAAAGGCAAAGGCAAAGGCAAAGGCAAAGGCAAAGGCAAAGGCAAAGGCAAAGGCAAAGGCAAAGGCAAAGGCAAAGGCAAAGGCAAAGGCAAAGGCAAAGGCAAAGGCAAAGGCAAAGGCAAAGGCAAAGGCAAAGGCAAAGGCAAAGGCAAAGGCAAAGGCAAAGGCAAAGGCAAAGGCAAAGGCAAAGGCAAAGGCAAAGGCAAAGGCAAAGGCAAAGGCAAAGGCAAAGGCAAAGGCAAAGGCAAAGGCAAAGGCAAAGGCAAAGGCAAAGGCAAAGGCAAAGGCAAAGGCAAAGGCAAAGGCAAAGGCAAAGGCAAAGGCAAAGGCAAAGGCAAAGGCAAAGGCAAAGGCAAAGGCAAAGGCAAAGGCAAAGGCAAAGGCAAAGGCAAAGGCAAAGGCAAAGGCAAAGGCAAAGGCAAAGGCAAAGGCAAAGGCAAATGTCACGGCTCTTATTTTAAAACAAGTATACTCTTCATTAGTTGAGTCGAAGTTATGATTTAGTATACTAGCTTGGGGCAACGCATACGTGGGTGGAAATACAGATTTTGGGTAGATCTTATTTTCTTTATATTTCATCTTTAATCTAAGCTTAACGAGAAGATTTGTTTAATTTAGATCTATTTAGACTTTTAATTCGAGTGAAATTAAAAACAAATGAAGAGCTGTGACTTTGTGGTAAGTATTCATGCTAACTTCGCACAGTTACCCCCACATAACGTGACGCTCATGCCGCCACGAAAATCAAGGACGACGATACCAAAGATTGTTTCAACGAGTTCCTCGACAACAGATATATGCAATGTTCTAAGTAAGAGGTTAAAATCAACTTAGGCGATCTTAGGTAGGACAGTTGGTGAGCATAATCTACACCACACCGCGTTTGTTAACGGACTTAGGCTTAACTTCGCGGTGGGACGAAATGTCACAATAATAAGCACACTGTTTGCTCATCCCAATATACATAAGGTGACATGGCGGTCTCCGGATCATGAAACGCTATTCCAAATTGATCATTTTGACGATAGACATAAGGCATGCCTCCAGTATTCTCTATGTCTGAATCCTCCAGAAGACCTACCATGAAAAGATATAATGCTTAAAAGCTGCTATTGTAAGAGACCGCCAGAATCTTTGCTGAACGCGTATTGCAACCTCATGCAACTAAACTAAACCAGAAGCATACAAAGCGGCGTTGCAACGAAAAACAAGGGCCGCTCGTGAGCGAGCTACTACCAAAAAGAAACTGGAAGTTTCTGGTTGAAGTAGTTTAGAGTTAGTACTCCAACGTATTACAAAAAGGTGGCACGTGCCAAGGTAGTAAGACCCGTACACAAACATGTAGAGAAGTAGAATGTAACCTTGTAGTGGAGTCACAGTCGGTGCTGAGATCACGAAAGGGTTTCATCTGCAGACTGGATGACGGCGACGAAAATCAACATCCCGATGTCAGGTAGAATGGACCATTGACCGCCATTTCATGCGTCGACTTTGCCTTTATACAGTGGAACCAAAAGGTCCTCCCTCCACTGGATTAAACCAAAGACATCTGATTGTCGCTCACAGTACGGGTATATTTTCCGGTCCGACTGCACTCACTCGGTTCAGCTTCGCTCTAACTTTGTCTATCGTAAAATCTGCCCTTTCGTGCGTGGCAGCAATAATACTATGCGGACTGCGCTACTCTTACATTTTTCTTCGGGGTTGTTCCAAAAATGTTATGCGCCTAGTTCTTATTCTTGGTTTATATCACTTTGGAGCCATAATCGTCAGCATCATAATCATAACCAATTAGCACTCAGAGCTTGACCCTTTTGCTGTTTAAATTGTGTTTATTTCTTACTATAGTGTACCAATGTTGGTTTTCGTTTTTCACGAACAATTCTGTCTATAAAATACGGCGCTCACTTGCTAGTAATTTGGCTAAGATCGCTTTATAGTTGTCTACTCGCCGCTTCGCGTTATTTCGGCATAGAAGGTAATCTATCTACGTGTTCACAGCTGCAGTATGTAATCTGGTGCCGTTCTTGCTTAAAATTACGTATTTATTATATTAAGGCCATGTGTTAACACTAGCTTAGTATATCTTCTTCCTGTGTGTTCCTCATTCTGAAACCATTTTCTCCATGGCAGTCTTCGTATTCCCAGTTCGATTTTCCGACGTGCCCGTTTAAATCCGCACCGATAAAAAGCTTTTCCTCCTTTGAAATTCCACTTAAAAGCTCACTATTTATTCACATAAATCGGTCGCTGGCTATTGATACGCTTACGATTATATCTAGTAGCTCAGCTGTCAAGATGATGGCTACTTTATTCTTATTTTCTTCCACTCCGTAATAATACATTTTTTAAGCTTGCGTTTGCAAGTAGCTGGCTCTGTTTCCGATATTTCGTCACTTGGTACTTTGGAGGCATACCACTTTGATTAAAAAGTTCTCGCACCACACCAACTGTGTGGCGCTCCTATTGTTCCGATTTGAGTTCTGTTTTTTTTGTTAAGTTGGTAAATCTGTTCCCTCTAAATCTGGGCGTCATAGTTTGACATTTCCAAAAGTTACGTAGTCAAGAGTACATCTATCTCTGTGTGTGTTGGCGATTTTTTACGATTTTAGAAATGGATTTAAATTTGCAACAACGAACTTGTATTAAATTTTGCGTAAAAAATTGATTTAATCGTGCGCGAACGTTAGAAATGTTGGAAAAGTGTTTCGGCAACGATTCTCTAAAGAAAACGGTCGTTTACCAGTTGTACGAGCGGTTCAAAAGTGGTCGTGAGTCAATCGAAAATGATGAACGCAGTGGCAGACCATCGACATCGAAAACCGACGAAAACATTGATGAAGTAAAAGAATTGTTGGTCAATAACCGCAAATTAAACATCAGGGAGATAGCGGAGGACTTGAACATTGCCTATGGATCCGTCCAAGACAAAATGGTTAATGATTTGGGTTTCCGTCGTGTAGCAGCAAAGCTGCTGCCAAAAGACCTGAATTTCATGCAAAAAAGAGACCGTGTTGACGTCGCAAAAGAGATGATTTGCGAGGCTGAATCTGATCCCACATTCATCAAAAGGATCATTACTGGAGACGAGACGTGGGTTTATGAGTACGACATGCAATCCAGACATCAGGCAATTGAATGGCATTCACTAAATGAGCCGAGACTAAAAAAACCACGTCGTTTACAGTCAAAAAAAAGGCAATGTTCACGGTTTTCCTGGATTACAACGGTGTAGTCCATCATGAATTTTTGCCAGAAGGCCAGACAGTAAACAAAGAGTATTATTTGGGTGTTATGAGACGTTTGCGTGAAGCAATTCGCCGAAAGAGACCAGAATTGTGGGCAGAAAACTCGTGGATTTTGCACCATGATAACGCACCGTCGCGGTCGCACTGTGCCATCATTATTCGTAATTTTTTGACGAAAAATGCAACAAATACCATCCAACAGCCACCGAATTCACCTGATTTGGCTCCCTGTGACTTCTTTCTGTTCAATCGAGTTAAAAAACCAGCACGGGGAACGCGTTTCAGCAGCCGAGAGGAAGTAATGGCAAAATCGCAGGAAGCACTGATGGACATACCGAAAACCGAATATAAAAAATGTTTCAAGGATTGGATCAAGCGCTGGCATAAGTGTGTTGCATTCGATGGGGATTACTTTGAAGGGGACAATATTAGATGTAGTGAAAAGTGACCTTCTGACCGCCAGAATGCGCTGCTACTGCAAAAAGGGCTATGGTGTCTTGAAGTCCGTTCATATTTAGGCAGACATGCTAAATTTTAGTGCGATACTGTCTTTAGTTTTGTTTTGACAGCGGATTGTTGTTAACGTGTTTGGCATAATGTTGAGTATGGACAAAAACAATTTTCGTTCTCTCATACAACATTATTTTTTGAGAGGCAAAACGGCGAAGGAAACAAAAGAAAAGTTGGATAAATATCATGGGGCTAATGCTCCTTCAGATTACACCGTCAAATATTGGTTTCGAGAGTTTCGTGGTGGCCGCAACTCCACTACCGATGTAGTCCACAAGGGCAGGCCCTCCGATGCGGTTATAGAGGACAATGTCAAAAAACTACATGAAATGGTGTTGGCTGACTGGAAAGTGAAGGTGCGTGAGCTAGCAGACACCACAAAGATTAGTACGGAGCGCACACGCCATATTTTGGGCAATATTCTGCATATGAAAAAGTAATCCTGCCGCTGGGTGCGCGAATGATCACTTTTGACCAAAAACACGAACGCGAGAGCACTTCGAAAGAGTGTGTGGACTTGCTGATGCGAAATCAGGCGGACTTTTGGCGTCGATTGGTAACTGGATTTGGATCCCTTGGACTGTTACTTTTCAGACGGGATCAACAAGTTGGAAAATCGCTGGAATACACTTAACTAAACTAAACTAAAAGAGGACTATATTGAATAATATAAAAAACATTTAAAAAAAAATTTTTTTAATTCCCAAGGAGGTCACTTTTCACTCCATGTAGTATATGTATATATATATCGATTTAGCGTTCGCGTAATACTTTTTCTAGTTCGGAACATTTGCCCGTCATTGCTCCAACGTTCGAGCTTGCGATCCATAGTTTATTTCTAAAGAACATGTTATTGCTTGCCCTCAGAAATCGTCTAGCTCTGACACGAATACTTATCTTCACTCCAGGATCCCTCCCCCGTTGTCCAGAAGGAATGCCCGGTTGTATCAATTGTGCTTATTTTACATCTTCGTAACAACTATCAGGTACTAGTAAGCGCGAGAGTCAAGCAAGTAGAAGATAGCAAACATATGCATTATACGTATATGCTACTTCGACTTGAAAATTAGTTTATTAAGGTTAAATACGTAGTTGAATAGTCACCTTTTAAAAACTTCTTCTTCTATTTTGATCGTGGAGCTTGTAAACGGCTCTCATCCTTCATTGCAGCCCCGTTTTGTTTACTCCTTGTTAAGCTGAATCTGCTTTTCGGAATTCTTCGTCAATCCAAGGATTTCTTGGTGGTGATCGGGTTAAACCAAGCACACCGGTTCCGCAGTCTCTGAGAGACTGAAGATTCTGGCGGTCTTGCGATTGCAGCTTTACAAGCAAAGATTTCAGCCTTGATGTCATAAGACGAGTGAGCGTCCTATATGTAGTATGTTGGAAGCTCAAGACTTATTGCTTATGTCTGTCGCGTAATTTAAATCCGCACCCAAATAAGCCCTCTTTCTATTCATCATCGCACTTCCTGGACGGCAGTGATATATGCGTGGTAGCAGTCAAAGGCCTCTGCTAATTGTTCGGCTGCACGTCATCAAGAGTGGACGAGTTTTTATGCGAGGCTATGACTTGGTTCGTCACATTTTTTTGGTATTATGCTCCTGGTAGAGCATGCATTTGCTGTTTTAGCCTGCATGAGCAAGCATTTACAGACGACAGTTTCCCGATCAATCGCCGGGCAGCTATCTGTATAATTCGGCAAATTGACAATCTCAGTTACCTAATAAAAATACACCATTTCGGGTATGATTTCATTCTGAGTTTTATTTTTCCTAAATCATATCTTAAGATACTTATATGTTTAGCGTTAAACTTAAAACTGTAATCAGTACGTTTAAATCTTGTATTTCATTGAATATCACTTTTACTTCGGTCGATTTGAGGTAATGCGTGTCTGTATAAGTGATTTGTATTCCTGTACATTTGTGTAACTAACAAAATCGAATTCTTGACATCTGCGACCATATGGCACACCCCCACTTACTATGCCCCATAAATAGAAGTAATTCTTATTGCTTCTTGGTTTTTTAAGAGTTAAACCGCCGCCACTGTCACCTTGACATACAACCGTACCAGCACTATTGATAACACAAAATTTATCCTCAGTAATAGCGCTAGCTTGTGGTCCAACTTGTGACACACAGTCCAGATAGCTGGTCGTTGGAACCGCTGTAGTTTTCAGAATTGGACTATAATCTCCAGTTTCATCTATGCCCCAGCCGGCAATGAAACCTAGTTCATTACTTAGAATCGATTTCGCAGCTCCAACTTGCCATTCGATGCAGGCTGGCGCCACATATGGACCAAATCTGAGAAAATTGACTAGTACGAGGACAGCTATATCACCTCGGTATTGTTGGACGTCACCATTAAATCTGGAAGTACAAGTGTAAAGAAAAAAGGATATCTACTGTAGGTATGCATATAAAACAATAAACATGAATGTAGGTATTTAGATACTTACTGAGGTGGTACGTCAAGTGTTGATATATTTTGGAATTGAGAATTTTTTTCATCAGCATGATAATCACGATGGTATTTGCCTGCACCAACAACATAAAGAGATTTGTCCTTTTTGGATGCAGTTGTCGAGTCCCAGAAGCAATGTGCAGCTTAGGAAAATAAGACATGTAAATTTAAAAAAAAAAATATAAAATTCACAAAAATATGAGTCAAAACTGTGAGCATGAAATTATGAAAGTACTTGTAGTAAGATGCTTCTTACTATCATATATCGACACGTTAGAACATGGGGAAAAGAAAGCAAACCCGTATTATAATATTATTTTGTGACTTTCGAAATGACATGCCTATTGTGTAAATGACTAATTAAAGTGTCAATGCAAAAATTACAACTTCGTCTCAACTGGCAGCTTCACTCACACCCAATTTTTCTCGATGACTTGTCATATCGAATTCGCATGGTAAAGGGGTTATTTCCTTAACTGAAATTCTATTCTACAATTGTGCACTGACACAAAAGCAGACACTCTCTGTCTCATATTTGGGACTCACTTTCTAGGAAACCCAATTAACGAAGCTGATAGTGAGGTTATTCATCTCATAACACGTCGTAGTTGGTATCTGTCATCGCTGTGCTTTCTTCATACCCCATTTTTCTACAAAAAGTATAGAACATTTCCAGCTTGGCACTAGCGTACATACCGAAACCCTGCCGAAAATCGAAATAGATGACCACACGCTCGGCAACACAAGTCTGACTTCCTTCATGTTGAATATCATGCAGAGAATGGTCGAGTTCCATCGCGCAAAACTACTCTGCGAAAGCAAAGTATGGATTTCTCTACGATGCGATAAGGGTGTTCGGATCACAAAGCGACGGTTTCCACATTTGCCATGTTTGTGCTCAAAGTCTAAATGGACGAATTCCATCATTTTTTTCTTAATTCCGATGGTGATGCAGTGTGTGTTACTGAAACATGGTTGTATAAAGAAATGATGATACAAATATGTTCTGTTGACATTTTTTTGATTCTTTTGAGATTGTTCGAACTGACTGGTTTGGTTGTACAGATGTCGGTGCAGTTATATGCCTACGAAAATCCTTGAAAGGCAAAGTTCTACGAGAATCACCTCCCCTATACACCATGGAATTCATTTTTGCTTTAATAACGTGTAAAAGCGAAAAGCTCATACTTGGGGCTTTCTATAATCCAAACAAACGTATAAGTTTTATACTAATTTGTGAGCGAGTGTCGTGAGGTACACGTCTCATTGAAACCTTTACAAATTCAGCCAAGTTTGTGCTGAGAAAATTGACAGGAATCCCGTACCGAAAATATCGTGTGGTGATTGGAAGCATTTTTTTCATGCATCTTGCGCTAATATCTTGCAACAAGATGTCGAGTATTTTGAAATAAGCGGTGTGTCTTTTCGGTGTAACAAATGTTCAGTGCTTAGACGCAAATCGCTACACATGCCTGAAGCATCAACAAATTCCAGCAGCAGCAACAAGCGGACATCAGCAAAGCAGAATTCTTCAGCTTTAAAGACTGCACTCCAACATAAAAGCGGCAACCTCAATTCGCAACCGATATCAAATATTTCAGCGGTGGAAAGTGAGGAGTTTACGCTACAAATGTTCCACCAAAAACTCACTAGTCTTGAAGAAATAAATAGTCAGTTTCGTCTTTCTTTGAACAAGTTGCGCGCAGAAAATGATGAGCTAAGGTCCAAAGTTGAAATGAGTGAAAATAAACTCAAATAATTGGTGTCTCCGAGGTCAAAGACGCAACTGCGAAGAGTATAGTACAACAAATTTTCCATAAAGCTTTGTCTGTGGAGGTTCTTGATGACGAAATTGACAGGTGCTACGTACGAAAGGTGCAGAGAAGAAATGCTAAAGACAGCAGCAGCTCTTCAAGTGAATCATGCTCATCGATCATCTGTTTGAGTTTTTCTAATCCATCTCTGAAGCGACGTATAATGATAGAAAAGTCGAAGAAGAAGAATATGCTGAACTCGATCATACTTGGAAGCAGCGCTGGCAGAAGAAGTGCTGGTGGGAGCAAAAGTATTGGGACCAACATTTACACCAATGATGCGCTTACAAAATACACGCGTTCATTGTTTATGAAAGCGAAAGAGGCTCAGAAGCAGAAGGGGTTCAAATATTTATGGTATAACAATAACAAATTACTAACAAGAAAGATGGAAGGTGGAAAAATCATCACAATAAGATCTTTTAATGATCTAGCACAGATGTAGTGCATTGTCTATTATTTGTTTTTTTACTTTAAATGAATTTCGAAAATCAAAATTGATTAATGTATGTTGAGATCTTTGCTACTACACGAGTGCGAAAGTGGATTCGTCCCATTGAAGATTCGACGCACTCAGGTGTAGGCGAGGACAAAGTACAATCTGGGAGTGTTGAGCTAGCCGCAAAGTGTGTAGTAAGCAGATTGGCCTTGTGCAAAGAGCTGACAGCTGGAATGTCATTGTAAATGAGCGCTGGGATGGAGGATAATGCAGAATTTCTAATGTTTTTGACTGCTTACCGACGTCGTTGTAAGGCGCTGAGCTCTACCTCTGTGTGTGTCCGGCCTACGCTCACATCAGGTTGTAGGCACACGACCCTAATGTGGGAGATGCTGGTAGGCACTTAATCATTGAAGCGTAAGATCGTCTTTTTTCGAAATACTGAGCAATTTTTGTAAAAAGAACGTACATAAAATACAATATAATGGAATAGTCCTTAGTCTGAGTGCTATGTTCCTACAGAAAAATAGAACTTGTTATCACAGTCAAACTCAGCCGAATATGCATTAGCCGATGTTCTGTGAAAAACAGAACCGACGACACACAATATCGCCATATAAGTTTAAACCCCGGGTACACGGGTATACGGGTATACTTTATGTACATATATAGTGAAGTATTTTGGCTAACCATGCTTCCAAGTTGTTCTGACCAATTCAGAAATCAAGCATTAATACTGTTGATCATTTTTGCTCTGCTATACGCAGTAGAAATGGTCTTAATCTGTAGTTGGTCAACATTTGTTTAGTGGTTTTGAAAAAGTGTTTTTGTTGGCAAGATTTGGTGCAGTTTGTATCAACAGTGCTTGCAGACTCAACGATGCTTGACTAAAATGTGACATGTACGTGGTATTCAAAGCTTCAGTTGCCCACGACAAGTGGTGCACATAAAGGCCTAAACCTCAATTCGATGAGTAATTTAGTCTCCCCATTAAATGTTGTATGCCACCCATAGAGCAAAATTACATTTAAATAAAATTAGCTCGTGTTCCGGAACATTGTGCTTCGACATCTCCCTCTAGAAGCGGTAGACATTTACACCACCTTGTTTAACAATGTAATGAATAATGCATATTATCCAGCGCATTGGAAAACTGCGGTGATTTATCCCATCCCTAAAAGGGGAAAAGATACATCCAATCCGGCGAATCTCCAATTGATAAGTCTCCTTCCGAATATCAGTAAGGTGTTCGAAAAGGCAATCAATAGAGTCCTGACTAAGTGGGTTGAGGACAAAAATATAGTTCCGGATAATCAATTCGGTTTTAAGCCGGGGCATGATGTCATACATGCCGCTTCTAAACTGGTGTCAGATATCCAATGGAATAAAAGCAAGAACCAGTGCACTGGAGCCTGTCTGGTTGACCTGGAAAAGGCCTTCGACACCGTATGGTTAGAGGGACTTTTCTATAAGCTGACCAGACTGGGCATCAGTAAGCCACTTTTGTATATTCTTCACAATATGCTTAACCACAGACAGTTCATCGTGAAAAATGGCGATGCAACTTCTGCTGGAACATTTCAAATTAAAAACGGTCTGCAACAAGGTGCGGTTAACTCGCCGATCTCATTCAACATTTACACAAGTGATTTGATAGGTTCACTTCCCCATAGCATAGTGTACGCAGACGATCTGATAGCGTACAGATCAGGTCTAAAAGTCGAAGTTATTAATATGCTTTTGCAACGTGACTTCGAACAAATAAGGCGGTTTTGCGATGACTGGAAGTTGAAAATCAACTTTCAGAAGTCGGAAACCATTCTGTTTAGGACGACGTTGTCTGGTGCTCTAGGGACACCAGAAAAAATTGGCGAAAATTCTCGATCATTGGACAACACGGCCAGCCACTTGCTTGCCGATACCTTGGGATCTGGCTAGACCAATATCTATATTTTAACAAGAATGTACGAGGGGCGTTCAAGATATTCTGGGTATCGGGGTGAAGCTGTGGTTGCATATATAAATTGACTTATTTATCAAGTAACACTATTATTTTAGTGCATTCATGTAAAATTTCATATAAATGTGATTATTAATTCGCGTTTTATCTCTAGTTAAACAGAATCATAATGGCAACTGAGACGATGATGGTGAAAATTGAGCATCGCGCTGTAATTAAATTTCTCACTAAGCAAGGAAAAAGTCAAAAAACTATTCATGAAGAGATGGTGGCTGTTTACCAGGGTTCCGCACCTTCATTATCAACTGTGCAAAAGTGGTCAAGTGAGTTCAAGAGAGGCAGAGAGAGCATTGAGGACGACCCCCGCTCCGGCGCCCCGGCTACTGCTTGTACGGGAGAAAGCATCAAAGAAGTCGAAAAACTTGTTCTTGAGGATGCCCGAATAAAGGTGAAAATGATGGCAGAGATCACCAAGCTTTCAATTGGTACCATTCACACCATTCTTCATGACCATCTTAACCTTTCAAAGGTCAGTGCAAGGTGGGTGCCACGAATGCTCACAGCGCCTCAGATAAAAAGTGAGAATCGCATGCTGTAGAGAGCTTTTGGAGATGTGTAGTGAGAACGCGGACGGTGTTATGGATCGAATTGTTACTGGGGACGAAACATGGGTCCACCACTATGACCCTGAAAGCAAACAAGAGTCCATGCAGTGGCATAAAAAAGGAACAGACCCCCCGAAGAAGTTCAAAGTCACTCCGTCTGCCCGAAAGCTCATGGCCACAGTTTTTTGGGACTCAAAGGGAATCTTGCTCATTGAGTACAAAAAAAAAGGTGAAACCATCAACGCCATATCCTACGCTTCCACTTTGCATAATTTGCGGGAGGAAATTAAATAAACAAAAGACGGGGTAAACTCGCAGCGGGTGTGTTGCTTCTTCATGTCAACGCTCCTGTTCACACGGCGCGAGTTTCCAAGGCTGCTGCGCGAGATTGTGGTTTCGAAGAAATCCAACACCCACCCTATAGTCCAGACCTTGCCGCTAGTGATTATTTCCTGTTTCCGGATTTGAAAAAATGTCTTCGTGGAAAAAGATTTTCGGATGATGAAGAACTCAAGTCGGTATTTTGCAGAGAAAGAAGAAATTTATTATTTTGAGGGTTTAAAAAAGCTTATCTCAAGATGTAACAAATGCATTGATGTTAGGGGAGATCATATTGAAAAATAAAAGCAATTTAAATTGAATTCGCATTTTCCTTCATATCGATACCGAGAATATATTGAACGCCCCTCGTAGATGCTGCTCTGGCCAAAGCCAAAGGTGCTTTTGGCCTTACAAAGAGACTGTTTTATAGCAGCCAACTCGATGCGAGGTTGAAAGTTATCTGCTACATGGCCCTCATCCGGCCTATGCTGGTATATGGGTGTCCTGTGTGGTTTAATGTGAGAGCAAGCTTAATGGAAAAGATTAGGATGTTTGAGAGGGCTTGCCTTAGGGTCTGCCTTCGCCTTTACAGAACGCCAGAATCGGAGTACATAAAATTCTATCCCAATGAGGTGCTTTACAACAGGGCGAATCTGAATAGAGTGGACAACTTCGCTATTAAGTTGGCTCGAAGGCATATTGCAAGAGCAATGACCTCGTCCAATAACCTGATATCTGGGGCCTACTACCCCAACTACTTATACTCGTATCATGAGAGTGTGCGCTTGAAGGGCTTCGTCCCCCCTGAAGCGTTCCTCTATCTTGACATGCAAGGGCTTATACAGGATAACTTTGCGGTGCCGCTAATCTTCCACGTAGCTCGTGCAGTGGGTGAGGGGCGACTCAACTACAACAAAGACGTCGCACACGGCAGTATCGAACGTCTCAGGTTTAGTAGGGCGGTTTCAAGCAGCGACAAAAAAGATGTTTTTTTGCAGCACCAAAATATTTGGTGGTTGAGTGAAGAAGATCTGATTCCTGCGTCGTTTCCTTCAAGTCCGAGTTAGCCTAGTCAAAAGGCAAAGTGGGCTATTTTGCTTTTATTTTTATTTTTATTTATTTTTTCTTTATTTTTCCTTTTGGAATGGTCGACTTTCATGGGTTAGGGTAGTTTTAAGTGTTTAAAGTTAGCAACCTTGGGTTAGCTAATGATCAGATTAGCAACTTTAAGTTTGCTAACAATTAGGCTAGGTTAGATTGTATAGTTAGGCTAAGTAGTTTAAGGTTAAAATAATTGTTCGTTCACTAAGTTTTTTCTAAATACTTATTTTCTTAGTTTAAATAGATGTATAAGAATAATAATTATTATTTGTAATGACATCGAAAGACACAAAACAATAATATATTTTAGCTTAGAGTGCCGGTTTGGAGGGCCATTAAGTTAGTATAAGTTCGTTAAGTTATTCTAAGCTAATATATAAGCATTTTTTCTGTTAGCATGTAAGTATAGTAAATGTAAGAAGAATAAAATAAAATGCATTAAAAAAAAAAAAAAAAAAGCACGTGTTCCGGCATTTTAAGAGTAGACTAGCCTCTCGAGTGTTAAGTTCTTTAAAAAAAAAAAAAGTTGTAAGACACCTAAACCAATTTAGTTATTATGGAATTTAATTTCCTTAAAATGTTAATATTCTAAAAAAGATTAGGAACAAGTATGGAATCACTAGCATGTTGTCCGGATTAGGAATGGATTAGGGTATAGAAAACGAATTTACGGGTGATCTTTTAAGGTTCATAATTTGAAGAAACTGATATTAACTAGGAGACATTCTGTTATTATTGGAGAATGCAAGTTGGACATGTGACATTTCGTCACATCTCAAAATCTCAATTGACTTCTCATCTCTTCCTTTACAGAGCTGCAGCTGCTCATCGGTCAGCAACTCAAGGTTTCCGTTTCGAGTGAATAAATTCCATAAATAATCTGTCATCAAAGAGTAGGCATGTGTATTTGCTATATAACAGCGGGCACAACCGAGGTTGAGATATGACGAAAACTCAAACAAAAATCTATCAGCTTGATCTAGATACATACTCCCTAAATGAAAAGGCTGAGCAAAGTTCCTGGAGAACCAATTAAAGACAAGACTGAAATCACAAAGCAATTTACTATTGATTCAACAGGTTGAAACAGATTTTTATTAAGTAGGAGTTGCTCTTGCAAGACTTGGGACAGAATAGGCTTTTGTTTTGGCACACTTTATTCCTTGAGAATGACTGATGTGTGATTTTACTGAGATGACTACTATCCGGGTGAATACTCATAATTGAAATTGTTTCATCACTTACCTGATATGACGACTTTAGCACTAACGATAGTCCCACCACATATATGTCTATAGTGAGTTGAGTTCTGGCTCTCATAAATGCCAACATGCCATGGCACATAGGTGATATTGGTGGGTTCACCGTTCACAATAAAAGGTGTAGACCGCGTAAGTTCTTCCCCGCAAACTGGTTCGCAGCGGAATGGCGGGTAATCCCATTGACCGTCAGCTTCGCAAAGCAACTCTTCTGTTGGATTAGTCGGTGGTTTTCTATATCTAGGTTGGCAAGTTATTTTTGCTATAGTTCCGGGTTTAATGCGCTCATCACATGGGACAGTTTGACCATTCCTTTCGCATACCGCAGTAAAGGTAACACCTTCGAGCATTTTTGAAGGGCAATATTCTAAAAAAAAGACAAATTGATATTTTAAGTATAAAAATTAGAATACGCAAGCTAAGGTGCTTACTGATACATTCAGGCTCGGTGGCGGAAAACCATTTCGAATGGAAGCATAAGTTAAATTGTGGTCCATCGCGGAAGTAGTTTTTCGAACATTCATAGATAATCGATACTCCTTCTGGAACAATTTCACCGGGTTTAACCACAATATCTGGATCTGATTCATATACCAGTCTTGAATTTGCTATCATCGGTGCTATGCATTGCGATGTAGGCGCTGCTGGTGTTGGTCTATAATAAATATTAAAATATAATCAAGAACAACAAGTTGGATTATGAACTTACGTTGGAGTCGGTTTTGTTACGGTTCCTTTCACAGGTTTTGGAGTTGGTGTTGGAGTTGGTGGCGGTCGTTGCGGTTTCGGTGGTTTAACTGTTGGCATTGATCCGCACAAATTATATGCTTCATCGGATCCATCTCTGCAATCTGGTGTTCCATCACATTTTTTGCTATTACTTATGCATGCACCATAGCCACAGCGGAAAGCAAATCCTGGACAATTATTAGATGCACATGCCTCTACCGTTTCATCTGATTGATCGACACAATCAGGCTTTCCATCACATGCGTCGTCTTGACTAATACATTCCCCAGAATCGCATCCAAATTGATCCTCTCTATTAGTAAAAATTAACAAATTAATAATTTTAAAGAGAAAGGTTTTGTTTAATTTGCGAAATCAATTTTTGTCTTATCGATGAGTACATACGATGTGTTTTTGTTTGTACTAGTTGTGCTAATTTCACCTTATCTAGTATCAACTGATTTTTAAGCAGGATAAGGCGTGGTGAATTCATCAACGCTATATTGATAAAACGAAAGCAAGTATAACTCAGAGTGGATCACCAAGCCTGGTTTACAGAAGTTTCTTATCGGAAACCTTGTTAAGAGCTACGCACAAAGTTTTTTTTCTTTTTCAAAAGATTTGGAAGATGGGATAGAGATAGAAAAAAGATGTTTGGACTCAGTGGTTATTATTTCGCTCCATGGGTGGCATCGGGTGGTATCCAACATTTAGTGGAGAGACTAAATTCTTATTGGAAGCTAAGTTGTTGCTGATTTCTAGTCAACTACTCATCTTACTTGATTTTTATTAACTGAAAAAACGAATGTCTTTCGGGCGCGGTCGGGATTCGAACACCGAATCTTCCGATTTGGAAGTCAGTTCACTACCACTTGGGCCATGGCACTTCTAGTGCAGCAGATATTAAAGCAATGAAAGAGATACGATAAAATTCTGCCTACCATATTTTGAAGCCTTCTCTTCTCTTCAACATGAAGGAAGTCAGACTAATAGACCTGAAAGTCTGAAGGTCTTAACGAGAATGTAGCCACCGTTTCGGATTTCCAGTATAAAGGCTACTTTCACTGTTCGCTAGGGTTTCGGTATGCATGCCATTGCCAGGCTAGCAGTGAAGATTCTCTTCAGAGTTACCAGCAGGTGGTCTGCACTCTATTATAGCATTACTGGGTCTATACTTGAAGCCATCAAAGGAAGCAACGACATGATGGATGGCCTCATCGGTCAGCTCAGTAGATGAGATATATTTGCTAGAGCGCGTCGTATTATTCAGCTGACTTGCAGCTGCGTTAGTAGGAACTGGTTGTGAGCTGGTTCTGGTCCAATGTAACCTGGAAGTGAGTCTCAAGCATGAAACGGTGAGCCTCTGCTTTCGACTCAGTGTAGCTGCCATCAGGTTTCTAAATGATGCCTGTCTGGCTGATTCTACCCTTTTGATGACTTTTGATTAGCCTGCTGGTTTCACTAACAGTTTCGATCTTTGTGCTACAGTTTGTATAAGAGACACTTTTCGAAACCCAAATAAGCTTCTTCTACATATTATTTGTTCTTCGCTCTATAAGGATTCCAGACTTTTGTTTTGTTCTGAGTTTAGGGGGGTATTAAAAAGATAGCTGGTATCTTTCTTAAAGCATGTCCAGTCGGTTTACGGCGGACTCTTCCTGTTCAACAAGGTCCAGACCCTGCACAGGATTCTGCATCATTGATCAACTGTACGAGCTAGCTAAAGGAAAAAAATATTTGCATTCAAGCAGAAGACTTCGTTATGGAAAACGGAACTCTTAAAGTGAAGTGCTCTTGAATGATAGAGCATGCCTGTGCCGAAAATCTCTCCCCTGAAAGATCTTTGAGGTTTTCAGACCACTAAATCTGACGTGTGCCAGCTTCTGGTTTTCAGTGTAACTCGGGGAAATGATATGCTGATGCGTCTTCATACTCAGAACCCTAGACTAGAAACTGAAACTCAAATAAGGAGAGAAAGAATTGGAACAACAAAGACGGCTTAGACAAAACTTCTGTCGAGACTATTAAAACTAGGTATGACTCACGTCCCTATCTGCAACTTGGTAGGGTTAATTTGTTTTCAAATGAGTGCAGACAAAGGACGGCCACCGCAATACTTATCTGTCACAAGAGTATCAACCTTCAAATCTTCTACTACATCCTTCGTGTTGAATACTAAAACCTTACATAATATCTATACAGGAACCAGGACCGCGTGTATGGCTTCGGATTTTTAAGAGGTTTCACACCACTATATGACAAGAACTTGTCTTTTTGTAGAGAACTCAGTCTCGCAGTCTAAACTTGGGCAATTTTGCAACCATAATTTAATTTCTGTGGACATTAGGTACGAAATGAACGAAGAATGACACAAATTCGTCCTTGCTTACCTCTAGCGAAGGCAGTAGGTGAACTTATTGAATACTGCGATTCCAGGAAGATGTGACTTATCCTGTGCAGCGATGCTAATGCTCAGAATAGTTTTTAGGGTAGAAGCAAGTGCATCGTGTGACGCAATCATTTTCTGGATTTCATACTATCGTATGGATTTCATACAATGTTGGCTTTCAGTCCGGAAGTCTCCATGCCAAACTATATGTACTGAATGAATGCCATCCATTCATTGTTTGGCTTTCGCTTTAACGACAACAGACAGCATTGTGTTTTTTAAGCATTGTAATGAGCATAGCACACGCTGCTGTTCCCGTTCTACAGCCAAAGACCAGGGACGTGAGTCTGGGAACAAATATGAAAAGTAGAGACTACTGTCGTCCAGTTTTTAGAGAGACATACCATCAAATCACCAGTGGACCTGTTGCTACCAAAACCATATTGCCGGTCATTGATATTTCATGAGCTGACGGTTTACCAGCGTTTCCATGATCTTGTAAGTGTAATGGGTCTGTGGGAGGAGAGAGGAGAAGAGTCCTAAACGCAGTGCTTTTTTCCAGCGTGGAAGAAGACCTCTTCAGAAGAAAGAGATATATATCATCTGGACCAGAGAATTTGTGTATGTTAAGATCTTTAAGTATGCAGTAAGTAAAATCAATAAATAAATGATGATCCTTTGTGCATCGATTGTACTTGATCGTTTTGATTAAATGTTTAAGCTTCTAATGATAACTATTTAGATACTGTGTGAATAAGGCCGGAATATCTTCCAGGTTATTGTTATTCAATTTGGCGATTCATAGAGTGGGTGGCCGTGGCTCAAGTGGTTGTGTATTGGCTTCCCAATCGCACGGTTCGAGGTTCAATACCAGCCGTGACCGAAAGACTTTTTATCAGGCAACTAAGATCTTGTGAAATGAATTTTTGCCTAAATACAATGTCAAGTCCAATTTACACTAATAATTTAGTTGCGCCGTTAAATGTTGGATACCATCCATGGAGCGAAATAACCACTGAGCCCAAACATCTTTCTCCCTCTCTATCCAATTTTCCGAAAATCTTAAGACGGGCTCCGGCATTTTAAGAGTAGTAATATACCCTCTTGAGTGTTAAGTTCTTTTTTGTAAAAAAAAAGAGTGCTATTGGATAACTGCACCGAAGATTACGTAGATTGTGAATATGCGTCTCCGGATTGTACGGTTTTCAAGATCTTATATCAAGAGTGAGTAGGGTCAATGAAACTCGAGAAATTCTCCAGACGAGTCCTGACACTAAAGGATGCTCCCCGCATCCCCCTTCCCAGCCTGGGAAAGATCAAGGTGTCATACGACCCGTGCCGATGGGTGTGGGCCCAGCATCTCCAAAAATAGCTCAGTCGCGAACGGAGTATCCGGATTAGTTAGCCTTATCTGTATACGGCGGATCTCTGTACAGATGGACCACCCTTTCTCGGCTACAAAACCCGAGGCTGCTACTCCTTTAATATCGGGCGGTAGAACGATAACTGCACCGACTACCGGCAAGGCTGCTGCATTGTCGAGAGGAGGTAAAACTGTGCCAGGTCATGGTGCACCATCCTATAAGGCAAGCGCAACGAGCCTAAAAATAAATCTTCAGGGAGTGTTCGGGCTGTAGCAAGTCATGGCCCTATCACTTCCTCCACCCCTAACAGCAGCAACTTTGTGGCAGGCCATATACCTGTGGCTGCTACTAACGCTCCTCCCCCTAAGGAGGAATCTGGGGTTCTTAGGACGCCAAAATGCTTTACGCATCTTCACAACCTTCGGACCATTCCGGAGGTTGAGAGAAGTGCAGATATAAAGAGCAAGATTGAGTGGGCTAACAACACCCTAAAATATTGATTAACCACTGCTTCCACTGCTCCCAAAACAATAAAAAACTCTTCCAAGCGCCAAAGGTCGTTGGAGGAAACCCTTTCAGTTCCCTAGAGGCTCAAAACTTACAACACCAAAACCCCTGGACCACCCAACAGTACATCTTTGAGGTCTTTCCCCGAAGTCCTGAAGGACGCAATAATGATCGCGGTAATGGACAGGAACGACACCGACGGATCAATAACACCTGAACGGTGGCAGTTGGTCAAGCTAAAGCTTTCGAGCAGCTTTTTGCCCATCATGCGGGAAAACCCCGGACCATTTCCCATCACAAGCGACGCTGTCTGGCACCAAGGCCGCGTTAAGCTTAACTAAAGCCGTAGGTGGTTTAGGAGAAATTTTGCCATGTGCAAAACTCGAGGTCCTGGCTAAGAAGGAAATCCCTCCTCCGACCTCGAACTCGCAGCTGGATCCCAGCCGAAACGTCCTCCGCAGAAAGCATTTTGGAAATCATCAGGCTCAGCAACCCGACCCTTTCGACTGATGACTGGAAAGTCGCGAGGCTGAAGGAACTAAGAGGCTGTTACAGACGCGCGTTGATTGTGGTCAATAAGGAATCCCTTAACCCTCTAGCGCAGACAAAAGATATGATACGGTTTGGCTTCGAGTCAATACACCTAAGGGTCTATAAAAAGGATGAGCTGGATGCTGATAAGCAACTTCCTCCTACTTTAACGGAGACACCACCAAATGCAATCTTAGATCTTTAAGCGTCGATATCCTTTCCGGAAATGGATAGCGACGACTCCAATCTATCCGAGGTGACAATTAAGCCATGGATCTCCTCTTCTGACTTCCAGTCGGAATACCGATGACGAAGTAGAAGGAGGTTCTATACTATCAGAGGAAGTAGGTGAGTTCTTGAGCACATCTTCAAAATCGGAGAATTTCAACAACACCGTGATGGAGGCCACTCTTGGAAACTGTAGCAACGGTACGGTTTTTCCAGATTAATCAACATCACTTAAAAAAGGATTCGGCCGCACTCATTCTGCGTCTCTCCAAAAATACAGAAGGAATTATCCTAATTCAGGAACCATGGATTGTAGAAGGCGTGGTTCGTGGACTTAGGACACCAGTATACGCCCCGCTCTATACAAGAGACAAAGGTAAGATCAGAACTTGTATATTGGTGAAACGTAGCCTTAATGCATTTTTACTTTCCTAACTCAGCAACCCCGACTTAACCGTTGGCAGACTAGAGACTGGCAAAAGCTCCTACTGGTTGGCATCGGCATCCAGGGCCCTCTCTCTGGTGATAACCTATAAAGAGTGGTACTTTAAGCTGGAAGGCAAAAAACTGGCCTCATCATCGGATGCGACGCTAACGCTCATCACACGGTATGGGGCAGTACCGACATCAACGATAGAGGTGAGTTCCCTTTTGATTATTAAAGAACTCCTTCTAGTAAATCTCAACAGATTAGCCCGTTGGGCAGATAGCTGTTGATTGGGAGTGAACCCCATAAAACTGATCTTGTCCTCTTTTCCAGGAAATACAAAATTCCATTTATAGACTCTTCTTCAACAAAGGGTACCACTTTAGTATTTTCCGATACGGCAAATTATTTGGGTCTCATTTTTGACAGGAAACTAAATTGGAAAGAGTGAACAAAGTTACAGTAGCTTTATTCTCTTGCAAAAAAGCCATTGGGAATAAATGCGGCCTTCAACAACGCATAACCCACTGGCTATACATCTCGGTCATAGGACCGATACTCACTTACGGGATTGTCGTTTGGACGGCCTTAGAAAGCGCAGTCAACTGCATTAAACTAAGCAGAGTTCGAAGAACAGTATGTCTAGGCATAAACGGAGCCTTACGGACTCCCTCTGCGACATTAGACACTGTTTCATTTGACTTGATATTTGACTCCTCGGTATTTTCAGCAGGCAAGTAGTTGCGACTACAGCTATTCGCCTTAAAGCGACTACACAACAAATAATTCAACAATAACATTCTTAATACATTATGGATCCTCACAGAGAACATCGATTACACCATACCTGAACTTTGGTTTGACAAAGATTTCCATGTTAGCTTCCCCTCTAGATCCTTCTGGTAGGAAGATGCTTTCATGGAGGATAAGTCAATCCATTTCTACACAGATGGATCTAAAACCGATAGCGGGTTTGGTGGCGGTGTTTTCTCAGATAAGCTACATCTAAGCCCCTCCTTCCATCTTCCAAATCACTGCAACGTGTTCCAGGCGGAAATTTTGGCGATTAAAGGAACTCTGTCGTAGCTGAAGAAAAACGTAATATCTGAGAAGGAAATTCGTATCTTTTTGGATTGTCAGGCCGCTATCAAATCCCTGGAGTCAGTCTCATTAAATTCGAAAACCGCAGAGTAGATCAACCTTCACATTTGCTGGGTGCCGGACAACAGTGACATTCCAGAGAACTGTAGGGCCGATGAATTCGCCGAAATTGGAACCACTCTACATATTCCAGGGTAGCATAGGTATACGTGCAAATTAATATTAAAGCTGGATGCCAATAAAAGAGCAGGCCTTAGGTGGACTGTTGGACCAACATATCTACCGACTAAACAGAGCTGGCCAAAGCTCGATCCGAATCGATCTATTTAAGAGTCTGATCCTTCTAAATAGGAAGCATCTCAGCACCATCATAGGTGCCATCACTGGACACTGCCTCATAGGCAAGCACGCAAGAAGGCTTGGCGCCTTTACAAACGATTTCTGCAGAAGCTGTATGGACGAGGAGGAGGAGGAGACAATCCTCCACCTACTCTGTACATGTCCAGCTCTCTCCCAGAGAAGAAAACTTCACTTAGGAGCTTTCTTCTACAATGACTTAAGCGATCTAAAAAATATAGACGTAAACAGTCTCCTACGTTTCATCGCAATCTCATACTGGTTCCATTAGTAAGAGGATAACAGATCCACGTGGCATCACAATGGGCCAATAGGCCTAAACGGGTTGGTCGCGATAAATTTAAGAAATAAGTATCCATCGGGATCATATTGATTTATTTAAGTTTCGATGGTTCTGGTTAACGCAATGTGTTTGGCGATACTCCAAACGCATAAATAAAAATAAAATTATAAAAACGCGCATTTAAAGATTAACATACATACAAAATAAATCGAATTATAACAACAAGGCCTTCTCTATCGGCTAAAATTTCAATATCACTCTCTTGAGTGAAATCTTCTGCGGACATCGTATGTAGTTGATTTGTGTCAGCTTCGAAGAGTCCAGTATCGTTAAAAATCAATTTACGATTTGGTATTGGATTTGGATTCGTCGTACAAGCTGCCTGTGTTATCAAAAACCGACCTATTCTAACAATGGCGTTTTAATGTTGATGACAAGACGAGAACGTGACATAAATTTAAATTTTTCGTTATTCGTGACGTATTGCTTATCTACGAGGAGAAGATGATTCAGATAAATAAAAGCAAATAAATAAAAAAGACAGTTGGAAAAATACATCCCCCTAGGAAACCAGTTTAAAATGTAAAGCTTACAAGCAATTTGTGTTCTTTGGCTTCGCTGTACGTTCACATTGAATGCTGGTTTCATCCGAGTTATCCGCACATTCCTTGATGCCATTGCATTCAGCTGATCCCGTCACACAAGCCCCGTATGCACATCGATAAGCGAAACCTGGGCAAATCTGTTGTATACATGAGTCTGCTTTCTCATCTGATCCATCAGGGCAATTTGGAGTACCATCACAGAGGTCTTCGGAAGCTATGCATTCTCCAGATTGGCATTGCCACTCTAATAGCGTACAGCACAAGCCTAGAAAAGAGATACAAAATTTTGTGTTTTTTTTTTTTTTTATAAAATTTGCCACTCATGAGCGGTAGAAGAAGCACTCGTATCTCACAGTGCTAACAAAGCCGTGTTGAAAAAAGAATATCACTTGTGAGCACTATATAGACATGACTTCTGTTACTTACCAGACGAGATGATCGCCAAAATAAGTGTGACACGTAATATAGATGTTTCACGCTGTCCGATTGACATTATCAATTTGGAAAACTGAGTCAAATACACAATACACTATTTTATGACACTTCTATCCATCAGATACGACTATGTGTTTGTAAACTGTTTAAAATGCTTCCGATTATTATTATTATTGTTTTATTCGTATTATTATTTTTTTTTTAAATATTGTCTTGGCCCCGGAGCGCACGTACAATAAAAATGGCCAAACAAACTCAACTCAGCGATAGCAACAGACTAACCATAATCTGGTTTTGTGCATATACTCGAAAATCCACAAATTTCACATTCGAAGCACTCAACTCAATTTAAATTATGGTCGCTTTGACCTTAAATTCATTCTCCACTCAATCGATGAGAGCACGTTTTAGTGACTTCTACTTATGTACGTACCCAGAATAGAATACTTGTTTTTCAATTGAGAAAAGAATTGAAAAGCTAGAGAGTATCTTGTTAGTGAAGACGTTCTCGAATCTAAGCCGCTGAGTGTGACCATACTACTAACCTGAAAATAATTTTTATTAATTAATTCGCTTAGTTTTAGACGAATTTGAACTTTTAATTATTTTTCATTTGACGATCATATTTCTTCGCACTATGAATTTTGACCTAAATTGTGAAAATAAAAATGATTGACATTAGTTAAAACTTACTCTAGAAGGTGACAAACTAAAGTGACTTAGCATACAGTCAAAGGTCATGTATAGTATTTCAGCGTTTGCTAATACGGCTTTTATCCTTTTTTTGTATACAGGGTGTCCCAAAAATCAACGTCAAGCCGGAAATGGGTGATAGGTTAAGTGGTGTCGGTTATCACAAAATTATAAAAAAATATCTAAGTCATGTACTTTTAAAATTATTGGCACTCAAAAAAAATCGAGAAATCTGACACCCTGTGACGATCTTTCAAGTACTGTGACCGCAAATCTTTACTTTTCTTCGATTGTTTTGTTGTCAAGTAACCGTGAGTAACTGTCCTGTAAATTGCGGTAAAAGATAGAAACATAACTATATCGGTTTTAACTAAAATATTCCATTTTTGCCCATCCATATATCAGAAAATCATTAATCATCTAACTTGAACTGACTGTACTGACAAAAAAATATACTATGCAAGTATTTAGTCTGAATTCCAAAATGGTATGACACTTGCTAGACTAACACTTAATTGAGGGCAAAAAAATATTTTGATAAAGAAACCCGATTCATAGTTAATTCTTTTTAATATGTTAAAATGAGTACCAAGTGTGAGCGAGACAGACAGTGACGCTGTGATTGAGACGGATAAACACGTCATTTCGACTAGTGTGAGTTTAATAGATAGAGATGTCACCCTTGTCATTTCATTTCATTTTTTCCCGTCGCAGAGCATACAGAACACTACGTTCTCTGGATCGCCATCTACCGATCTTGTATCTTACAACAAATGTTCAAACTGTTTGCCTTCAGCGGCAATGCAAGCTCTGCATCTTCTTGCAAATGATCTGGTAATAAGAAGGGCATATCTTCTGGAGTTGATGTCTTCAACGGCTTCTGCGATTTTTTGTCGCAGCTCGTTTAAATTTTCTATCGGCTTAGGATAAATTTTTTCTTTTACTGCTCCCCAGTAAAAAAAATCGAGTGGATTTAAATCAGGTGAATGGGCTGGCCACGAAATTGTACCAGACCACCCTATCCACCTCTTCTAGTATTCCCAATCGAGCAGCCATCTTGTAGATACCACATGCATGCATAAATATTTAGTGGCACGTCTTCCAATAAATTTGGTAAGTGGTTCTCCAAAAAATCTAAATAAACCTCGGCATTCAAATTCTGCGGCAGCTTCAATGGGCCAATAATTCTACCATTCATAATTCCCGTCCATATGTTTACTTTAAAACGGTACTGTGATTTATCTTCCCAACAATAGAATTTTTTCGAAGAATCTCGGATCCTCTCTGAACCTCTACAACATCGTTTGACAAAATTGCACTCTGTCTGGATAATCTTGAGGTAGCAGACTTTGGACTCGCTGTACATGGTACGCATGGAGCTGGTTATTCCTTAGAATTCGGTGTGCTGTACTTTTGGGCACTCCTATGCTTTCTTCAATTGCACGTACTAAAGTACTAGGGTCTTGTGCGACTGCTTGTCAGACTTCGTCCTCGTAGGGCATGACGGGTCTTCCCTCACTAACCAATAGATTTGGAAATCGACCCTCTGAGAATGATCGGTGCACATTTACAAACACTCGATGGTCCGGATGACGCTGAGCATTTGGGTATCTCTCATGATAAAGTCTGGCTGCAGCACTAACATTACATCTGCATTCCCCATAAATGAGATGCACGTTAGCATATTCCTGAGCAGTGTATCGAGATGGCATGATGGCGTTCACACTACCCAATCACGGGATCAACGATCAACACTACTTAGTCCAGAAGAAATTCAGGTTCGACAGAAATGGTCAGATAGCAAACCAAAGTCTCAATGCAATGAAGTCCAATAAAGAAAGCCAAAGTTGTAAGCACGAAATGAACACGAATAAAGAATAATGCGCTGTAAGCGAAGGAGCGTAACGTACTGCAGTATTGCATGATGTGCCTATGCATCACTGCTTGACAAGGGTGGCATCTCTATCTGTTTCACTCCCACTAGTCGAAATGGCGTGTTTATCCGTCTCAATCACGGCATCACTTTTTGAATTAACTATCAATCGGGTTTCTTTAACAAAATATTTTTTTTGTCCTCAATTAAGCGTTAGTCTAGTAAGTGTCATACCATTTTGGAATTCAGACTAAATACACCATCTTTGAAAGTTACTTGCCAAAATGGCACAGTACATTTTTTTGCCAGTACAGTCAGTTCAAGTTAGGTGACTAATGATTTTCAGATACATGGATGGACAAAAACGCAATATTTTAGTTAAAACCGATATAGTTATGTTTCAATTTTGGACTGTAACTGAGGGTTACGTGACAACAAAAAAATCGAAAAAAAGTAAAAATTTGCGGTCACAGTACTTGAAAGATCGTCACAGGGTGTCAGATTTCTCGATTTATTTTGATTGCCAATAATTTTAAAAGTACATGACTTAGATTTTTTTTAATAATTTTGGAATAACCGACACCACTTGACCTATCACCCGTTTCTAGTTGATGTTGATTTTTGGGATACCCTGTATATAAATGTAAAATCCAACGTCCTTCAAGAGATGCTGAGCACATTTTCCTGATTGTGCATGGAGTATACAAAATTAGCACTCGTATGGTGAAAGCAAATTTCTTAGCTTTCAATTCGAACAGCAACAGTCAACAACCTTGTATTCGAAGGAACTACTAATTCCTGGTAACGATGGACTTACTGTTGACAACACGACAAAACGGAGAAATGACATGCGAATAACTAGCAGAAGCCTTACTTACCTAGGTGGCGCTACAGTTCGGGAGTGAATGTGGTCCTCAACTGACAAGCCTCTCCAGTTACCCTGATTCGTAGCCCATTCCTTATATTCGTAGTTTTGCAACCTAAGTCAGTTAACGTCCCCTTCTACTTGTGAGGACCAACTAAGGGATCACGACTGTCATGTCCCTCAAGATTGGATTCGTAGATCCTGCTCGCCGAAGCATTAGTGTCCATTTGCTCTACATATTCTAGCTGCCTCATGTAGCAAATGAAACAATCTTCTTTGGCTGAGTATCATTTTAATACTAAAGCCTATTAAGGGTTTACAATATGACAATAAGTCTTATACTGTATAACTACAATTGTGCTATACAATCTCTTCCATACCTCCTCTATTAGTTTTTTTCTCTTTTTCATAAAAGTCTTAAATGTGACAAAATAATAAAAGAAATAAATTAATAATGTTAATAAAATAAAAAAAGAAATAACAAAGATAAATAAATATATGTAATAAAAATATTTCAATTTTTTTCCAATATTTTTCCACTTCTAGTTTTAAGATCTCCTACCAATGAAATTTCTTTATAACTTTTAACCTCCGACTCAGACCTTGACCTTAAGAATCTACTATTCCTTCTATAAAATTTTTTTTTTGACATTCTTCAACTAAGTAAGAGCGGGGTGTATTACCCTTATTCAAAATTTTTCCTGGAGGCCACCTATTGCCTTTTTTTTATAATATGCGAGCGCACAAGGGATTTAAGCACCCATAAAATGTTTGCACACAGCACGGGCAAAGGAAAATCAGGAGGATGGAAATAGAGGTACCGGTGAACGTTGGTTTTAAATGTTTGAAGGGTATAATGACTAGGAAATAAAGAGCTAGATAGGGCGTTCCATAAGCGAGTTGTACGCCTTAAGAATGAATTACGATATTTTAGAGTACGCTCGAAAGTGAACTTGAGGGTATACACATGAGTATTCATAGCGAGACGGGTGTTACGGTTAAAAGTTTGAATGGGCGGAATGCTACTGGCGATTTCTACGGAGCACTGTTGGTGAAAATAGCGATAAAACAGAATGAGACACGAGACATTACGTCGCTGTTCGAGGGTGTCCATTGTTTGAGTGATATTATCATCACCTATGGGTGATATCGCACGGTTTTGGATCCTATCTAGCACGTGCAGAAATGTTTTAGGCGCACCCAACTAGATGTGGAAATTGTACTAAAATTTCGGGCGGATAAACGCCTAATATATTAAGGCCAGATCAGAGGGGGTGAAATATTTCTTACATCGCTTGAAGAAACCTAGACATTTCGCAGCATTTTTGACGACGCCGAATGTGTGATCATTCCAACGTAAGTTTTCATTGACACACTACTGAGAATGGAAAGTTTATCGGTTTCGACGATGCAAGTGCCATTCATGGTTAATGGCTGGGTGTTTAAATTTCACTTACACGACAGCAGACAGCATTGCGTTTGGGAAGCGTTGAATTCTATTCTGTTAGTGGTTACCCAATTCGTTATGCTGTTAATATCAGAATTTAATGAGCTTAACATACGCTGCCATTCCCGTTCTACAGCCGAAGAGCCGGGACGTGAGTGCGGGAGCTGAGTACTGTCGTCAGCAAAGGTATATGTATATTGGATTAGAAGTAGCAGACAAGAGATTGTTGATGAAAATTAAAAAAAGTGTCGGAGACAGAACGGATCCCTGGGGCACACCAGAATTTATTTTGTGAATTTCAGACTTGATACCATCCAAGACAGCTTGAATTGAACGTTCCGAAAGGTAACTTCTAATCCATTGAAGAAGAGAGTCGTCGATACCAAGAGCACGCATTTTCGACAAAAGAGCCTGATGCCAAACTCTGTCAAATGCCTTAGAAATATCAAGTGCAACTATCTTGCTTTCGCCAGATTGATGTACGCTTTGGTTCCACTTTTCGGTGAGACATGCCATCAGATCACCAGTGGACCTGTTGCTACGAAAACCGTACTGCCGGTCATTAAAAAGTTTTCGTGTTTCGAGATATTTCATGAGCTGACGGTTTAACAGCGTTTCCATGACCTTGGAAAGAAGGGACGCAAGTGCAATGGGTTTGTAGGAGGAGAGAAAGAAAGATTCGCCTTTTTTAGGGACGGGCTGGACAAATGAGTAGTGGTTTTGCCAGCGAGGAAGAACACCTCTTCAAAAGGAGGGGAGATTTGTGAATGTTAAGATTTTTAAGAACTCTTGCTACTACACGAGTGCGAAAGTGGATTTGTCCCATTGAAGATTCGACGCACTCAAATATATGCGGAGACAAAGCACAATCTGGGAGTGTTGAGTTGGCCGCAAAGTGTGCAGCAAGCAGATTGGTCTTGTCCAAAGAGCTGACAGCTGAAATATCATTGTAAATGAGTTCTCGGATGGAGGATGAGGCAGAATTTCTAATATTTTTGACGAACGACCAAAAATGTTTACTACTTTTGGGACATTGTAGTATTTTTTGGCTCAGTTTTTGGTCGTATTGGAATTTTACATGTTTAAGAAAGACGTTGGAGCCATTCCTGGCTCGTTTAAACTTTTTTCGGTTTTCCTCTCTTGGTCTGGTCTTGAAGGACCGAAGAAACTTTTTTCTGACCTTGACAGCCTCTTTACAGCTCGAGTCGTACCACGCCTTTTCTTTTGGTTTGATACTCCTCATCCGATGAGGGATAAAGTTTCTCATTCCAAAGAGAATGGTGTCTGTGATCATATCAGCAGCGGCATCCATGTCGTTATCGAGGAAACATAACGAGCAGATAAAATTCCTAAAGAAACTGTTAAGACCGCTCTAGTTGGCTATCTCGTATTGCCATACGGTTCTTTTAGGAATCTTTTCTCTAACTGTGTGGTCGGTGTACGAGAAATTAGCTGATATGACACAATGGTCCGACGAGCCTAGAGGGGAGAGCACATCAACGGTGTACTTATCAGGGTGAGAAGTTAAAAACAAGTCCAGGGTGCTGGCGTATTTGCGTGGGCTCATTTACAAGCTGCGTTAGGTTATTTTCCGCAGCAAAGATCTCAATATACCTTCCTTCGGATGTTGTCTGTCCAGAATATCGAAGCCTCCCAGAATTGTGTATATTGAAATCGCCCGTTATAACGATTTCAGTATGAGGATACAGGGATACAATTCCTTGAATGGAGTCAGACAGCGCATCGAATTCGTTAAAAGTCGAGTTGCTGTCCAGTTTGGGGCTTTTGTAAATAAAGCAGTATTGGATAATTTGCTTACGGAGATGAAATTTTAACAGGGATTACATTGTGGTGGAATTTGGTAAGCTACATCACTACTCACGTAAATGGTGAGACCTCGGTGAGAGAAGAATAATTGCACTAGTTCGTAGCCAGGTAACTTCAGATCAGAATGATCTAAGAGGTGTGGGTGGGGACCTACCTGTGTTTATGGGTCCATATAGCTCGTCTCTATGAATCTGTCTCTGATGGCACGTTAGCAGCGTACTTCGGTACTTGATGCTGGCGGCATAGGAGTTTTTGAGAGATTTCGGGATACGTGTTCAGCGAAATTACTGGCGGTCTCTTGCTATTGCAACATTTCTACATTTTATCTTCTCACAGAAGTTCTTCTTTGTTGTGTCAATGTCAATGTTGGCTGCGAGGAAGGTTCGGACGTCCAGAATACTGGAGACATGCGTTATGTCGATCGCAAAATGATCAATTTGGACTCCCGTAAAGTCAATAAGCTTGAGCCCGTTGTCAGACGTGGTGTCGTGTAGGCTATGCCTACAAACTCTAGTACTAAAGGTATCCTCACTTCCTTTGCTTTGATTTTAATGTGATGCTTAAGACATTCCTCTTATGTCTTGCCGAGGAGTTCGTAGGAAAAATCTTTGGGAACGTCACCCGTGGGGCATACTAGGCATATGTTGGCGAATTTATCTTTGATCCGTATTCTCATAAGATAGTCGTTCAGGTGTCGGACGTCCAAGACTTCTTGCCGCGCATGACAAATCTGCACCCGACTAAGCGCTATTGCTGATCCTTATAACAATCTCGTAGGGAAGTTTTTCTTCTTCATTTTGCTCGGCTCCTCCTATGGTACTTATTGTGTGGGAGTGATATCTGCATCATAGCGGTCAAGCGCCGGTTCGGGTACACGTGACCGAAGGTCGTGATCGCTTAATCGTTTACCATAGTCATCAGCAGTAAGTCCATTATTATCCGAGATTGTAAGCTCGTTCGTCGCATTTTTTTTATATCTTCCGTATAGGGTTGTGAGCCCTATGCTGTCGTAGGACGATGTTATGCTAATGGACGACAACGTACTGGCAATTGTAGCTTGCATGAGTAAAGATTTACTCATCCTGTTACTGGGGACCGCCAATAGAAGGTAGGGTAAACACTACGCTACGAACTTGATTACTGCGCAGCTAGCCCAATTCAAGTTTCAGGACAGTCAGCAGTTCCCGATCAATTGTCGTACAGATAGGGCCCTAGACTACTAAAAAGCACATATCACCATCCCAGCAGTGCCGTCGGTCGGATAAATGGTGGATGAAAAACTGTTACCTATATATGTTATATGATATTATGCTGACTACTATACAAGTAGCCACTTTGCAACTAGATGGAGTGAAAAGTTACCTCCTTAGGAATTAAATATTTTTTTTTTTTAAATGTTTTTTTATATTATTCAATATAGTCCTCTTTTAGTTTGATACACTTATTCTAGCGATTTTCCAACTTATCGATCCCGTCCGAAAAGCAATTTTCCGGAAGGTCTGCAAAATACTCCTCCGTGGCGTCGATGATTTCCTCGCGTGGGCTGAATTTTTTATTGATGAGCATTAGCAAGCCCAAACACACTTTCGAAGTGCTCTCGCGTTCGTGTTTTTGGTCAAAAGTGAGCATTCGCGCACCCAGCGGCAGGATTACGTTTTCATATGCAGAATATTGCCCAAAATATGGCGTGTGCGCTCAGTACTAATCTTTGTGGTATCTGCTAGCTCGCGCACTTTCACTTTCCGGTCTGCCAATACCATTTCATGTATTTTTTTGACATTGTCCTCTGTAACCGCATCGGAGGGCCTGCCGCTGCGGACTTGATCGGTAGTGGAGTTGCGGCCACCACGAAGCTCTCGAAACGAATATTTGACGGTGTAATCTGACGGGGCATTAGCCCCATAATATTTATCCAACTTTTCATTTGTTTCTTTCGCCGTTTTGCCTCTCAAAAAATAATGTTTTATGAGAGAACGAAAATCGTTTTTGTCCATACTCAACATGATGCCAAACACGTCAACAACAATCAGCGGTCAAAACAAAACTAAAGACAGTATCGCACTGAAATTTGGCATGTCTGCCTAAATATGAACGGATTTCAAGGCACCATAACCTTTTTTGCAGTAGCAGCGGATTCTGGCGGTCAAGGATGTTACATTTCACTCCAGTAGTGAAATAATAAGAAAAAATAGATACATGCATATGTGTTTAATTTGAAGAGTTCACTTGTCCTTGTCCATGCTCTTGTGTTTGATGTTGCTTTTATAATATCTTCGAGTATCTATGTGTTGAAAAAAGCATCAGATGGCACAAATAAAATATGTAGGTGCTTCTTCTATAAACTGGCAGTCTTTGCTTAGTTACAAAATAATTTTGCTCTGCAATTTCCCCTTATACAGAGTTATCTTAAAATGAAAAGGATAAAAGAAAGTGGGGCTTCGTATCGAAGCAAAAAAAGAGCCCGCGAAGAAAGTATCAAGAAAAACCAAGGGTCTATCTTTAAATATATGGAACTTCCTATTTCTGAAACTTTAGCCTCTTCATTAAGTGTAAGATCTCCAACAGATATTTTGACTGTTGACAATTCAGATTCTAAAGTAGTGCGAGAACTAAACAAAGATATTCTCTTACCTGAGGTTAATACTCCAAATGTGTCACCCTCAGCTTCACGTCCTTGTCTTAGAAATACAAATGCTGCTGTACCTGAACAGATTCCTACAACTTCTCAATCTGTAACGACATGTTCAAATATAATTGTCAATAGTTATGGCTCCGACCCCGGCTCTGATTCCGGCTCAGTCTCTGAATTTGTCACTGGGACTGCTAAAGCATTAGAATCAGCAAAAAATTTAAACGACATGGGAAAGAGGCCTAATGATATACATAGATGAAAATATGAGATTGCTACTTGTGCAACGTGGTCCAGAAATAGTGCAGCATGTAAGCGACACGGATTCTGCTGCACCGACAGGATCGACGAGGCGGCTAACGAAAGAATGGTTTTATCGCACGTTGACTAACGGCGAAAAAGTATTACGTTCTTGGTTGGCTTGTTCTCCTTCTAAATCGTCATTATTTTGCTTTTGTTGCCGTTTGTTTGAAATTCCGGACAAAAATAACGCATCATAGTTTTGCTCATATGATGGTTTTAATAACTGGCAAAAACTAAATCCCAAAGTAGCCAGGCATGAATCAAGTCCCCAACATAATCAAAATCTTTTCAAATGGAAGGAGTTAGAGGCCAGACTTCGAACAGGAGAGACAGGAAATATCGTAGCCAAAGAAACGAAAAAATGCCAGGAAATTCTTACTAGAATGGTCGATATTATTAAATTCCTCGCAAAACAGAATTTGGCTTTTCGTGGCTACAGAGAAGAATAGGGGCAACTTTTTAGAGCTGGTGCACCTAATCGCAAATTACGATCCAGTGCTTCGAGAACACATTTTACGAATAAAAATGGGCGGAAAAACCATCAATTATATGTCACCACAAATTCAAAACGAGTTCATTAATATTTTAAGAGATAACGTTCGTCAACAAATTTTCTGTCAAGTTAAAAAGATTAAATATTATTCCATTATATTCGATAGTACCCCAGATGTCACACAAAGATCAAACCAGTCAAGTATTGCGTTATCTTAAAATTGAAAATCAGAAAGTAGTACTCGTAGTAGTGGAATCTTTTATTGATTTTATCGAAACAAAGAACAAAACAGCTGAAAGCATTTCTGACATGATTTTAAATAAGTTAAAAGCTGATAATCTTGATATAATGGATAGCAGAGGTCAAGCATATGGCAGTGCTGCTGTTATGGGTGGAAAATATACAGGAGTGCAGCAAAGACTGAAAGACCTAACCCACAAAGCAGAATTTATACCCTGCTCCAATCACTCTTTGAACTTGGTTTGTTTACATGCTGCTGCTGTTGAGCCAAATTCGGTTACTTTCTTCAGTACCTTAGAACGCATATATTAATTTTTTTCCGTGTTCACACTGCCGATGGAGGCAGACGAAAACCTAAATACACGGACGGATGCAGGAGCATTGCTAATAGCATTGCAATCGTTTTAATTTCTGTGTTTTTTGGGCTTTTTGAAACCAGTACTGCACGAGGTTAATGATGCCCAAATATACTCACAAACAGAAGGACTGTACCTTCATCAATGTGCTCAAAAAATAAATGCATTACAGAAAAACGAGATAAATTGGTAGACGGTGCTTTTACTTATGCTAAAAATATATTTCAAAAACTTGGAATTTTTATGGAACATCCCAGGAAAATAAAAAAAAAAAACATATTTTTAGTGACGGAAATATATATGCTGCTTTATCCTATGAAAACGAACTGCGACGGAAATTATTTTCATCCTTAGACAGGGTCAGTGCTGAAATACAGCAAAGATCTCAACAGCTACGAAATTTGGCGACAAAATTCGACTTTCTCTACCCAGCCAAACTCTTAGATAAAAATTATGAAAGCAATTCAGATGTTGCACCTCATGAGGATGACATTGATAAGGATGAATTTGAGATCGAACGCGTACGGTTAAGAGCAATTATATCTTCTACAGGCAAAACAAATGAACTCGCCAATAAGAGCCCACTCGAACTATTAAAATACATATATATTACAGTTTAGACTGGAAGTTAGTCTGCCTAACATAACAATAATGCTTCGTATTTTTCTCACAATTGCAATAAGTAATGCCAGCTGTGAGAGGAGTTTCTTAAAATTGAAGCTTATTAAAAATTATTTAAGGTCCACAATGAGCACCCCAAGGCTATCTAATCTGGGTATCATGGCTATAGAGCATTAAATCAGGGAGACAATCAATACTGAAGGAATATTATTAGGAGATTTTGCCTTGATGAAAAGTAGGAAAATAAAATTTTAAAGAAGTTTTCTGTAAATATATAAAAAAGTTTCTTGTAAATAAAAACAAAAATTAATTACATTATGCACCTGCATTTACCCTTTTACTAAAACCTAAATTAAATGCTTTCATCCTTTCATTTAAAAATTATTTTTTTTTAAACAAATTTTAATTACGAAATTATTTATTTATTTATTAATGAATTAAATTAATTAAAAATCAAAAATAATTTAATGTAATTAAATTAAAAAAATTTCAAAAGCTAAAGAAAAAAAATAAATAAATGGAAAATAAATTGCAAAAAATAATCGAATCCTGTTTTCCTAAAGAATTTTAATTAAGATAATTAAAGTTTAATGTTCATTATTTGATATCGTAAGGTAAGTAATTTTTACCGCTTCGAGATTGGGAAATCGGAAAGTAACCAATATGGTAAAATTTTAAATTTGCGGCTTCATTTTTGCTTCAGTTGCTCGAAAGTAGTACCAACAACAGTTGACAAAATTTTGAAGAGAAATTTTACCAAGTTTATTGACACATATTAGTACATATGTGTAGGTATAACTGGTTGAAACCGTAGTGTGTGTTTTTTTAGTGTGTGAAAAAATTACTAGGGGCGGCATAAATTAGGTCTACCCCGGTCGGTAACTGTAACTGGACGAATGACAGTGGTATGTATGTAGAATTGCCAAGTTATTTAATTAAGTATTCTATTATGTCTGCAATATGGTATTATCTTCGTGACATAATGAATCCACTAAAGGTAATAGCCGTCGTAATTGGGATATGCGGTGGCTTTAACGAGCTGGCAGACAACAAAGCAAAGAGAAAGTCTTCATCGATGTTCGACAGCGCACAATAGGGTTCAGCTCAGTGGTTCTGGATCAGTTAATTGTTTTTTTGTTTTAAACGTTCTTTAAAATATGTGTAATCTATCATTGTAACTTTCGCATGTGTTTCATTTCCTACATGTATATCTAAGGATAACAAACCCTTTAGATAAAGCGGCATTATACTGTCACAATAAATAGCAGAGTTTTTTTTAGTTATGTAGGGTGTCCCGCTTTAGCAGTACAATCCTTTAAGGGCATATTCCCGAAGTTCCGCCGAACAAGAAATTACATGTCAAGTTACAGCACATAAAAGTGGGTGCCCTCTAATTTGGAGGTGCAACCACTTTAAACGCTATAATTTCTAAACTAATACAGGTACAAAAATAGTTTTGGACATTTTGGAAAGGTAATTTAGTAGTGCATACAAATACTTTGGGTACATCTGTGCAGCAACAAAAAACTTATGGCCCGTTAAATTCAAAAGTATGAACATTTGCTGTTCCATTTTTTTTAATTAAAATGCATTTTTCTTAAAATTTTATGAAATTTTTATCCTTCCAAAATTTCCTAAAAATTATGTTTAGAAACTTTTTTAGGAACGATCAACAGATTTTGTAGTAAAAGCCATTTTTCGTCAAACAAAAATGGCCAAAAAGAAGTGTGCTTATTGAGTTACTAAGAAGAACCTTTTTGGAACAGTTTATGGAATGTTTATAGCAAGTTCGAAATGCCTTCCTTCCATTTGAATACACTTTCGGGGGCGTTTAACCATTTCGGATGGCAGATGAACGGTCATCAAAATTATTTTCATCTCTTCTAGAGCGACACTAATATTTTTTTGGAGCTCTACCAGGCTCTACATTTCTCTAAAATAAACCTTTTCTTTCATAGCACCCCAGAGCACCCCAGAAGAAAAAAATCCATGGGTGTTAGGTCAGGAGATCTGGGTGGCCAATGGTTGGGGCGGAATCGACCAATCCATCGTTCGTTAAAAGTATGGTTGAGGAACGAATTTACCCGGCTTCTACTGTAACAAGTTGCTTTATCTTGTTGAAAGAACATCGACCTTCTCTGAACAAGAGGAACATCTTCAAGGAGCTCCGGCCATCGGTCTCTAAGAAATTCCAGGTTGTAATAGGAATTAACTGTTTGTGGAAGAACGTGCGTGCCTACTAAAGTGTTTCTTATTAATCCAGCCCAAACATTTACGCTAAACCTCCTTTAAATAAACAATAATTAAATTCTTACCTTTGAAAGGATGTGCGTATTAAATGGGGATTGCAGTCTGACCAATTGTGCGAATTATGGTGGTTTGTAACCAAATCTCTTATGAACTGCGCTCCGTCAGTCCACAGAATGTTCTTGAGGAATTGCCGTCTTCTGCATGTTTGCGCAGTAGCCATTGGCAAAATTCCACTCTTCTTTGCGCATCACCTGGTAGTAAATCCTATACCGGTGTCAGATGTCTCTTGTGTTTAACGTAGGTACCTGCCGTGAGGGCTTAAGCCTACGGTGCGTCTTCGCACAAGATATCAAAATAATGCGTTGATAAGCGCCCTTCGGGTAGTACAAGTACTACCACCAGTACCAGATTCGAAGTCGTGTGTAAGGCACGAACTTCCCCTTTGGTGAAGGGTCGAGGCCTATCTGATACCTCAGCCATTCTGTGGGTCATGGCACCCGGTTGCAATGCAACTCCACATCGAGCAGACCAATTGGTTCCATAGCAATCCCATGGTTTAACACCGGTCGTAGTAAACTACACACATGCTAAGCCATGAGATGTCCAAGAACCATTCGGTCCATTCTCCCCGCGATTTTGGGTTTAAACCTACAGCCACCACGATACTCCCACAAGGGGGCCAACTCCTAGGTCAGGCCGGAACCATAGTTCCGGGGGCTCCTGACCTCCCGTGGTACCAGAATATAGCTTCCGGTCGAGCTTCGCAACCTTGAGGTTACTTCCAGTTGGGCACCTCACTGCCCAGGACTGGCGGCCTTGCAACAATTTCAAAATCTCAAAATCTACAAACTTCCCGCTAGCTGCCTACTGCGCCTTCTATTGAATATATCTTTTGCAAAACTACGGGTTCTTTCAAACCGTACGGTGTCAGTGATAATTCCACTGACATCGTAGGTCTCACCATTAAAGGTGATGCCCATAGCCTGCAAGTCCCTTATGTCAGCGTAATTGGGACACTCACATAGGACATGAAGCCAGTCCTCATAGGTAGCTCCACATGAGCAGCTCGCAACCTCGCTAAGCCCCCTCTTTTGCAAGAAAGCATTGAGAGAGCCATGCCCGGTCAACAAAAAGCCCAGGCTGAGGTTAAAATTCCGTTCAGGAAAAATTCTCATGGTTAGCACATCCCTTAGGAAGCCGTAAGTAACCCTACCATTTTCGCTAGCATCCCATCTAGATTGCCATCTAGATAGAACACATGCGTGTAGCAAGGTTTTACGCTGCTTCAGGGATAGGCCATCCACTTCTTCCGGGGAAAACCAATCGCGCCCATTTAGAGGGAGACCTTTCCTGATCTTGAAGGCAATACCGCGACGTATCACTTCCAGATCCAGAGGTGGCACTCCAAGCAACACCTGCATTGCCTCTGTGGAGACAGTGTGGCACACCGGTAAGCAGCCAAGCAAGGCGACTCTTTGACAAGCCAGGATCCGCCTTTGGCCATCTACATTCATAACTCTGTCGTACCATACCGATGCTCCATATGTTGCACAGGCAACAAAAAGGCCATCGTATATGATACGGACAGAACGCCTGTTGAGTCCCCAGTCAGATCGCAAAATGCGCCTTACCTGGCCTACGGCACTCAGCATACGTAGTCTAGTACGAACCAGGTGAGGCATGAAGTTCATACACTCACCCATCGTTATGCCCAGATATGTGACCTCAGTCACACATCTAATGCCAACGCCGTTCAAATGTATCTTAGGAGCCCGACGTCTTACGTTCAGCTTGCCCTTGAGCTTCATTAAGACGGTCTTATCCTGTGACACACTTACCCCTACGCTTTCTCCCCATTCAGCAACGACTACTAGAGCTCTTTCTCCTACTGCCTCGATTTCGGCCCTAGACTGGCCTTCTAGGATGAGGAGCAGGTCATCTGCGTAGGCGCAGCACCCACAGAGCTCGTTTAGCCGCCGCAAGAGTGGATCCATCATCAGGTTCCAAATAAATGGACCACAGATGGACCCCTGGGGGCAACCTCTCTCAACATTAATTGAGACGTTGTCGTGTGCACTTACCACACTCGCTTTTCTGTCGGAAAAGTAGCTTCTCCAAAGCCCAATTTCTCGACAGCCCAATTCTTGCAACCTGGTTACTATTTTCTGCCAGTTCAGGTTATCAAAGGCACCTTTGAAATCAATAAAGATGCCTATAACCACACTGGCCCTGCTTCTGAGGACTCTGTCTTTTAGGAAAGACCATGCATCCTCGACCGGTGTCAAATGCAAATGGTGTAATTTATTTCTCTGTAGAGTCCTGTGAATTCTGGTTCTGGGAAGTTCCAACTGCACAGCTAGTCTATGGACGCTGACTGAAGGCTGAACTTCCACAGCACTCAAAATCCCATCCGCAACTTTTGCCACCGCTGCGTCTGAACGTCCTTCTCTTTTTTTTGGTGCAGTTAACCCGGTATCAACGAGGCGCTGATATGATCAGCGAATAGCCGGATACACGGTGTTCTACGATTTGGGTATAGTCGTTGGTACTCCAATCTTGCCAACGAAGCGTTTCCATTGCAGAATCCGTACACAAACACTATTTCCGCGAATTCACGTTTTGAATACATTTTTTGCAGATCAATTTATCAAGCGGCTCTTCACTTATAGAGCAAAATGTCGATTGTAGATCAGTTGAATCAATGTCAAATTGAAAAAAAATATTAACAAAGAATTATTCTTTGTTACGATTTTTTTTCCTATTCGACAATTAACTGTTAATTGCATTGCTCATAGGTACGTTAGTTTATTATTCTCACTTAATTTTGTTTGACGAAAAATGGCTTTTACTACAAAATCTGTTGATCGTACGTTAAAAAGTTTCTAAACATCATTTTTAGGAAATTTTGCAAGGATAAAAATTTCATAAAATTTCAGAAAATTTATTAAGTAAAAATTTTAAGAAAAATGCATTTTAATTAAAAAAATGGAACAGCGAATTTTCATAATTTTGAATTTAACGGGCCATAACTTTTTTGTTGCTGCACAGATGTACCCAAAGCATTTAAGACTTGTATGCACTACTAAATTACCTTTCCAAAATGTCCAAAACTATTTTTGTATCTGTACTAGCTTAGAAATTTTAGCGTTTAGAGTGGTTACACCTCCATATTAGAGGTCACCCACTTTAATGGACTGTAACTTGAAATGGAGTGAAAATAGACCCCCACCCCCTCTGCCATACAATTTTTTGTTCGGTGGAACTTCGGGAATATGGCCTTAAAGGATTATACTACTAAACTGGGACACCCTGTTGGTTGATAGGTCCGGAAAAGCAGCAATGCAGATATTTGGTTTTAGTACGACGTTATTTTTTAGCGCCTATTTCCAATTATTAAGAGTTGCTTGAAGGGTTGTCACATCGTTGCCAATTATAGCATTATCATTGGCGAAAAGAAGAAAGGTTGTTCCGGATTCGTTGATGTGCTGCTTCAAAGGAATATCTTGCATGACACTGAAGAGCAACGGATTTTGTACATTACCATGGTGTACTCCAACTTCGAATTCTCCGGCGAGACTACTGTGCATTTACTTTTCATATAAATGTATATCTCTCGTAAATCTTGAGATCTTACCATCTTCTAAATAAGATGATATCTGGGAACTCTGTCGAATGCTTTCGAAGTCGATGAAGACAATATGCAGATCCATCGAAGCAGCGCGATGTTTTTCCATCATTATTCGTAAACTTTGAATCGCGTCGTATGTCGACCTATCTCATTGGCTGTCAAGGAGTTTAATAATATTGCGTCGTTGCAAGCGCAGCTGCCACCTCAATCCTATGGTTCAAGTCATCCAACGTTGTTATCACTGATGAGTATACAATGGCCTTCATCCGTCTCCATAAATAAAAGTCCATTATGGTCAAGACCTTGGGGGCCACAGAATGGGTCCAATCCACGAATGTTCATACATACCATCTAAGCACTCTCTAACTGCATGGCAATAGGGTGCGGATTGCCAGGGCTATTCCTTGTTGCAGTGGTATATCATGGTTCTGGCATATAATTTGTTTCGCAAAAATTCCAGATAGAGATTCGAATTAAGCCTTGGTAGGAGCCGATGAAGTCCGATCAGCTTGTTACCCAATATGCCAGCCTACACATTGAGGTTGAATTATGTTGGAAGGCTCTGCATCTTTTGGTGTGAGGGTTGCTTTCTGCCCAAGCATGTAAATTGTGGAGATTAGTGATTCCATCCCTGGTGAATTGGGACTCCTTCGTCAATAGAATCCGGTCAATAAAGTTGTCTTCCGCAAAGTATATTTTCGGAATGTGTTGTAATTGTAGAATTCCAAACGCTTCTCTAACTTTAACTTTTAATTTTGGTGTGGCCTGACGCGATCATTTATTTGGCTTACTATTGTATAAGCATAAACTAACTTAAGAACTTAAAAACTAACTAAAATTAAGGATTAGGATCTAAGGCAGTGGTGGAGAAGAAGTGTTGACCTTATGAAACATGCGGAAAATTGGTTTGTTTTAACCATAATAAGTGCGATGTGTTGGAATATTGAATAGATGAGGACACCGTAAATTACTAGAGTTAGAGATGAAGGAAATGGAATTGTAAAGGGAGGCGTAATTCACAGAACCAGAGCAGTTGATGAATGAAGAGAATATCGTTCGATAAAACCAAGTGATTAGCTGGCTTTAAAAATTATCTCATCAATATGCGAACGGAAGTTAAACTCTTTATCGTAAATATTACAAGGTCGCGAAGGGATTGAACCTGGGGTATAGGTTAGCCATGCAGAAAATTATCAACTAAAAACACACAGGGAAGGCATGATCTTACCATTCTTCCAGCAATCGCTCCTAGTCGTCAGACTAATCAGCAATTTTTTTCTACTATGTACTTATATACTTATTTACTGTTTTAAGGAACTAACTTTGTTAGTGTGATTATGTTGTTACATATATGTTTCTTTTCTTTTTACCTAGTTAACTAGTTCAAAAGGTTTTATTCTACGTAATCTTCTAACTAAATTGTAATTATTAAGTACTTGGACTACTTCTAAATTAGCATGGTTGCGAAGCCTAACTCATGTCATCTTGCGACCTTCCGAACTTCGTCCTCTACCATTTCAGTTTTTAGATCCCTATGTAGATCAGCGTTACGTATGTACCACGGCGCATTAACAATATTGCGTAATACTTTGTTTTGAAAGCATTGTATGCTTTGAAGATTTGTCTTACTTGTGCACCCCAATAACAGGAGACCATATGTCCAAATTGGTTTTAATATTTGCTTGTAGAGAAGCAGTTTATCATAAATTGAGAGGCATGAATACCTCCCTATGAGAAAATACATTTTATTATATCGGATATTTGGTTCATCACGTTTTTTCTTAACATGAGTTTTCCAGCGCATTTTTGCGTCCAACGTCAAGCTTAAGTATTTTGCTGAGTTCGAATGCAGAACTGCTTTATTATTATGTACATAGGTATGTGTTGTACGGTTTTATTCGTAAAGGTAACATGAACGGGCTTCAGTTCATTTAATTTTATTTGCCATTTTTTGGTCCAATTAGATAATATATCATTTACTGTCCTTTGCGGTTTTTCTGTAACTTCCTGTACGGTTTTTCCTACTGCAAATACAGCAGAATCGTCTGCAAAAGTGGCAACAGTAGTTTCGTCATTTTGTGGTAGGTCGTTCGTGTATAAGAGGAATAGTACAGGTCCCAACACACTACCTTGCGGTACTCCAGCTTTAATGTGTTTCAATGCGGAGTACTCATCTTCTTTCTTAATTCTATTGGGTCTATAACTTAATCGCGCGGTTTGCTAAGAGATGGCGTAACTTGTATTATTCCATTGGAACATGCGTTGGAAAGCTACTGTCATTGTACGTCATTTCAGTATATGTCATTCATTTGAAGCGTAAACAACAATAATTTTTTTTCACTCAAATATGTCGAACTTTGTTCCTGAAAAAGTGTTTTTGCGGGGAGTTCTTCTTCATTACTTTAATATGAAGAAAACTGCTGCCGAAAGTCATCGTATTTTGGTGGAAGTTTATGGTGAACATGCGCTAGCTGAGCAAACGTGCCAAAAGTGGTTTTCACGATTTAAAAGTGGTGATTTTGGCTTGGAAGACGATGAACGTCCTGGGCAGCCAAAAAAGTTTGAAGATGAAAGACTGGAAGCATTACTCTATGAAGATTGTTGCCAAACACAAGAAGAGCTCGCAGAATCTTTAGGTGTCACTCAAGCAGCCATTTCAAAACGTTTAAAAGCAGCTGGATATATTCAAAAGCCAGAAAATTGGGTTCTACATGAACTCAAGCCGAGAGACGTCGAAAGGCGGTTTTGCATGTCCGAAATGCTGCTGGAACGCCACAAAAGGAAATCATTTTTGCATCGGATTATTACTGGTGATGAAAAATGGATCCATTACGACAACCCCAAGCACAAAAAATCATATGTGAAACCCGGCCAACCAGCCAAATCAACGGCAAAGCCGAATATCCATGGCGCGAAGGTAATGCTCTGTATTTGGTGGGATCAGATGGTTGTGCTGTATTATGAGCTGCTAAAACTAGGTGAAACCATCAATGGACAACGCTACTGAACACAATTAATCCGTTTGAAGAGAGCAGTGGCCGAAAAACGCCCGGAATATGCGACCAGACACGAGGCAATAATTTTCCATCATGACAACGCTCGGCCCTACGTTGCTATTCCGGTTTAGAACTATTTGGAAAACAGTGGATGGGAAGTCTTACCCCACCCGCCTTATAGCCCAGACCTTGCCCCTTCTGACTACCATTTGTTCCGGTCGATGCAGAACGCCCTCACTGAAATACGGTTCACATCAGAGCAGAATATCAAAAATTGGCTTGATTCATTCCTGGCTACCAAGCCGGCGCAGTTCTTTTGGGATGGGATCCACAAATTGCCAGAAAGATGGGAAAAAGTCATAGCTTCAGATGGGTAATACTTTGAATAATAATATTGTATATGTTTTTCTTAAATAAACGTTCAAATTTTGAAAAAAAAAAACAGCACGAATTAAGTTATATACCCAATAAATAATCATAGTACTGTTTTGGAAAATATTTATGTAGCTTACGGACTAAGCCTTTGTGCCAGACTGTATCAAAAGCTTGTGTCACGTCAAGGAAAATGTTAGAGCATATTTGTTTTTCTTCTAATGCTTTTTCTACTATATCAGTTATTCTGTGGATCTGATCTATAGTTGAGTATTTATTTTTGAATCCAAACTGATGGTTTGGGATCAGTGTCTTTTCTTCTGGAATCGGATGGAGTCGTTTTAGAAGGATTTTTTCGAATAGCTTAGACGGGATTGGCAGCAATGATATCGGCCGATATGACGTTACTTCATTGGCAATTTTCCTGGCTTAGGTACCATTATAACTTCCGCGACCTTCCACATACGTGGAACATACCTTAGTCTGAACGCTGCATTTGTTATCTGTGCTATTTTTTTAATACCTTTTTTAGACAGTTTTTTCACCCGTTATTAGATCAAATCCCGAGGCTTTTTTTGGGTTGATCTTTACTTTTATTTCTTTGGCTATTTCCTTAGAGATTACTGCTGTAATCGATCTCTCATCTTTGCACATTTCTTCCGTTTGTTGGGAATTATCATTATCGTCGTATGGCTTAAAGACGTTTTCAAGATGTTCCGCGAATAGATCCGCCTTTTGTTTGTTTGTTTTATTCCAGTTACCACTGCTGTTTTTTCACTGGCGGAATGTATGCCGTTGGTCTTTTCATTTTTTTTTGTAGCCTTCCACAGTGAGTATTCTGTACTAGCATCGTTTGTCAGATTTGTAAGGTGTCTCTCCACCGATGCATTTTTAAATTCTGCTATCCTTTTTCTGAGCTTATTGTTTAAGCTATTAAGTCTACTTTTATCACTTGAAGCTCGTGACAGTTCCCATCGTTTGCGAGCTCATCTCTTTTCAGATATAATGTAGCAAATTTCTTTGGGATACACGTTTCTTTTTACTTTGCTATTTAATTTAGGCGTTGCAGCCCATGCAGCCTTTTGTGTAGCTAGGGTGAAGATCTGTACTTCACTTTCTAATTGCTCTATTGTATTAATTATTGTGGATAGTTCTATGCGTTAATCTATTAAATATCTGAAATATGTCCAATCAGCTTGTTTGTTTACTAGACGTGGGTTGTGCTCCTTCATTATAATTTTATTACTTTTAAAAATATGAACCCGTATCAATAAGAAATAAAACAAGCCGTTCAAATTTTAGAAAAATACATAAAAATTGTATGCTAGGCGCCAAAATGCTCTGGGTGGTGACAAATCCTTTAATAGAACAACGTCTCCTTCTTTCATATTGCTGCAATTTGTCGGTTTTTCAGCACGATGAACTGAACGAAGCTGGCAAAGATACTCCTGAAACCACCTTTTTTTAAATGAAGCCAAAAAACGTAAACGTTGCTTCCATTGTTCGCGCAGTTTACTTCCCGTTTCTTGATCAGTTGCAATTTCAGTTGACATAGTATAATAAGCATTGACGAAATGCACTGGAGTTAATGGCGAAAGGCTCAATGGATCATCACCCGTATAGGTAAATGGCCTTGAGTTCACAACGGATTCGACTTCTATCAGCAATGTGTTTAATTGATCATAGTTCAAAGTACTCTTCTTAACATCAGTTCTGAGAGCCGATTTAAAGACTACAATCAGGCGTTCCCAAAAACCGCCCCACCATGGGGCTCGCTCCACAATAAATTTCCACTTAATCTTCGAGTTGCTTAAAAATCCCATGAATTGCTCGCTTGATCTTAAATTATTAAGTTGCAAAAGTTCTGTTGGAGCCTTTTAAAATGTCTTAGCATTGTCCGAGTAAATGGTACGAGGACTTCCTCTCCATGCTATAAACCTTCTTAACGCTAGAAGAAAGCTTTCAGTGGTTAAGTTGGTAGTACTTCCTAAATGCACTGCACGAACAGCAGCACACTTAGACAACAAAATGTAAAACTTTTTGGAATGACCTGTTTCATTTGATATGTAAAGACGACCAGCGAAATCCAGTCTACAAATTTCGAATGGTCTCGATGACAAGATGCGATCTTTAGGCAATGGTGCGAAAACTTGTGCCGCGGGCTTACGTCGTAAAGTCTTACATACAAAACAGCTTTTTATAACGTTTTTTTATAAGTTGACGACCTTTGATAATCCTGAATTGTGGTAAGAAGCTAACGATGTACCACCATGGAAAGTTTTCTTATGGATATCGCTTACAATAAAATTCGTTATGTAACATTTCGATAGAATTATTGGATGCGACAAATTCGATTCATCAAAAACTTCTAGAAGACGTCCTCCTAACATTAGTAATCCGTCAGTTCTGTCAAGGAAAGGAGAAAGAGATATTAGCGGAGAATTAAAATGTATACCTTTATTCATTCGAAGACTTCCAAGTTCTTTAGAGAAATGATTCCAATATTTTTCATCGAGATCGATTTCTTCTGCTAGCAAAGGACCTTCACATCGCTGTATATTCTTAAATGCTTTAACTGCTCGCAAGACATAAGATGTGACTCGCAAAAGATGCCTCCATGAATTAAATCTTTCACTAATACATATTGATGCGCACAGAAGTTCAGGTTCACCTCCATCAACCCTCTCAAAGGCGGATATGTTAGAAAGTGACACCATACTCGTACTGTTCGATATTGGCCAGTATTCTTGCCCCTTTGAAAACCAAGGAGGTCCTGTCCACCAAAGAGAAGAGTTTACAAGAACGTTGGCACTTATCTCTCATGTAACAAGATCAGCTGGATTATTCGAGCCAGCGCAATGCCTCCAACACTCTGTAGGCGATAATGACCCTATGTCCTTGACCCGGTTTTCGACGTATTGTTTCCAACGTTTTGCTGTTCCTTGAATCCAGAAAAGAGCAATAAGAGAGTCAGACCATAAAAGTGTTTCAGAAACCGCTAAATTAAAGTTACGCTGTAAGAATGATAATAAACGCGAAGCAATAAGAGCCGCAGTTAGTTCTAATTTGGGTAGAGTAAGTTCCGATCGTTTGTCAGTCTTAAAAGGTGCAACCCTGTTCTTGGCACAAATAAGCTGCACAGTAGTTTCCCCATTTTCATGCACTGTTCTGGCATAAACTACTGCTCCATAGGCTCACTGACTTGCATCTGCAAAAATATGCAACTGCGTCGAGTTTTTTACCGCAGCTATAATTTGAGGAATCGCTATTTCGAGGAGATCTTTAGCTTCATTGCAACACTGTTCGCAAGTTCTCTGCAAATGTGTTGACAAAGATGCATCTCAGTTTAAACCTTGCTTCCATATTTCTTGGAAAAGAATTTTCAACCGCACAGTCCACGGACCGATAATTCCAAATGGATCAAACATCCTTGCCATCGATCTCAAAACCTTTCGCTTGGTTCCAACTAAAATTTCAGACCTAAATGCTGTCATTGATGAACTAAAATCTAATGCAAGCTCATCCGTCGCCATTGTCCATTGCAATCCCAATAAGTTTCTTATTCCTGTATCTCTTCCATCCCTTGAAAAATGCTGGCGAATATTTGTATTATTTGTGCCCCATTTACGCAACAACATCGAAGCACCACCCAAAATAATCTGAGCTTCCCGATAAATATTGATCGCATCGTCTTCATTATCTACACTCACAATCAAATCATCCATATGGAAACCCTTTCATATCACTTCACACGTCGTTGGATATTGCTCCCTGGCCTCTTTAATAACGATTCGTATCGCTGCACATAGTAAAAAAGGACTACATGTCACCCCAAACGTAACTCGAGTCATACGAAATGTTTGTAAAGCTGGTAAAATGTTTTCGTTCTCCATTTTCGATGAAAACCAAAAATACCTATGACTATCCCTATCGTCGTTGTGAAGTACGCTGAAGAAATGCTTTTTCCACGTCTGCTATGAGTCCAACTTTACCAACGCGAAAATTTAGTAGTATAGCCAGCAAATCAGGTAGTAAATTATCCCCAACTTCCAGATTTTCGTTAAGTGTAGTAAAGTTTGGTACATGAAATACTATGCGCAGTCTGGTGGTGTCTTTACGGTACACAGGTCTGTGTGGAAGGCAGTAGGCATGATATATGTTACCAAAACAATTCGGGACAATTTCTGAAATCTCAATTGCGTCAAGACTCCAAAAATTTTGAACATTTTCGCAGGCGCAAATACTTAAAGCTGTAGCAAAGCTTTCGGTCTCCTTAAACTGTGCCCCTGAAGGACCATGAATCGTCCATCCCAAAATGGTATTGATAGCTAATAGTTTGTTCGTAATGCGTCGCTGTTCTTCTGTGACGATTTGCCAATATATGTGTCAGCACCGATCAGTAAACTGATACAGTCTTCGGCAGTGTGGGTGGACATTTTTGTGTCTGCTAGTATCATTCCTTGGGATACAAGTTCGGCACCTTTTGAAGGCATTGAAAGTATATCTGCACAGATATCAGGGCCTACTATTGCATCCAGAGTCACAGTGTGATTCATTACGTAGTAATAATCTTACCTTTTTGCACAACTTACTGGGTTTAGCCTTATCTGTACCAAAGGGAATAACACTGAGATTGTGCACACCCACTACAGGCAAATTAAGCATATCAGCAACAGTGCTTCTCACAAAATAAAGCTGGCTTCCACCATCTAAAACTAGTCGAACGTAAAATGATCGGGAAGAAGTTTCGCTGCTGACGAACGCATATGCTGTCTGCAAGTAAACTATTTTTTCCGATGTACTCGTATATAAATTAATTGATAGTGGACATTCTATACACGAATCTTTGCTTATGGTGGCACTAGATGAAGGGGTAGATTTGCGTTCATAAAATGTTGGATCACACATGCTGCTTCCGTGTCGTTTTGTGAATGTTTTGCATTTAATTTTCACCTTGCACATTTTTGAGTTGTGTTCTTTTCGGCAACAGCGATAGCATCTGCCTTCTTGTTTTAAAATTTCCTTCTTTTCCGATAAGTTTTTATTATTGCATTCAGATGCGGTATGATTTGTTGCCATGCAAAATAAACACCAATAATTTTTTTCAGTTGTCAATAATCCTACAGCTGTTTTGACAGGACGTGTACTCACCACAGATGAACGATTGGTGGTGAATTTTGCTTCGTTAGCTTTCTCAAGTGATTCGATTTGACGTTTTAAAAATTTTAGTGAATTATCAACTGCTTTGTCGCTCACTTTTGACAAAAGCTTTTGAGAATTACTTGCTACTACACTGTCTTCGTTATTAGTGTTTAACTCCGAAAAATCCTCAGAGTATCTATAAAAATCCACTCGTAATTCGTTAGGTAAACAGCGTAAAAAGACACCTTTTAGCATAATGAAATAATTTGACGAATATCTCAGAGTTGAAAAAGAGCGAGTAAAAGATAGGATAAACGTATATAGCCGTCTCAAACTTACAACATCAGACTTTAAGTTCACTGGCTGAATACAAAGTAGCTGTTGCATGGTGTGATCTATTATTTTATCGGTATTACCATACTCTTCTTTCAGCAGTGTTATTGCCGTACGAAAGTTTGCGTCTGGTGTAGTGAGACCAGCCAATGTTTGTGCAGCCTTGCCATAAAGCACCATTTCCAAATAATTAAATTTGTTGATCGTACTGATAGAGTTGTTCTCGTGTATCAAACCACGTTCCCAAAAAGGGAATCCATTTTCGAAAATCACTTGAGAACTTTTTGGGTTGCAACTTTGTCAGCTTAATGGCACTTTCAATAGAAGTGTTGGATGGCCTTGTTGGAGTTGTATAAGTTAACGCCACAAAGATTTCATCATGCAAACAACGCGTGATACGATACTCACGAGTCAACATACAAGATTTGCATTTACCTGAACATGCAGGTATCTCGTGTCATCGTTCCCACAAGCAAGAAACATCAAGCGTGTGCAAGGTGTCACAGACAGAATTCCAGGGCGACACCTGAAATTCCAGAAAACATCCGTTGCTGACCAAGCAAGCGACGAGTGCATGGGAATGCTACGAGTTAGGTATAATTGAAAATGTTAAGTTAGTTCTAAGTTAGATCTCATAAAGAACAGAGAAATAAAAATTATTTTTTTAATAAACCGCAGATGATAAACCTGTAATTTATGCTCACGTTTATTTGAGGAAAATTCAAATTATGTACTAAACAGCCTTTTTTAGCACAAAGAGAAATTTGCAGTTATTCCGCAACTAGCAACCAACAAAATATAAACCAGTATTGTTTACAGTATTATCAGATTCACATTAAATTAAATATGTACTTCAAATTTCATTCAACTTTCATTACATAATATTTTTAACAATTACCAAGTGTAAGCAGCACAGATGAGTGATCTGCGTCAAGATCTGGCCCTTCCTTAACTTAGGTAATATTTGAAGAGATATTCTTTGTTAAGAAGAATTCGACAGTCATCTATCTGTGGGCCAGTAAGTAGAGTCAGTTTTTTCAGTTTCAGTTTATATGCATTTTTATTGTATTACTTAATTTACTCTTACTTGCTAGACAAAAAAATGGTTAAAAATTAGCTTAATTAACTTAAAATTATCTTATTCTAGCTTACTGACCCCATGCGGGCGCTCTAAGTTAAACCTAACACTTAAATTATGTCTTTCGACGTACCTTACTACTATACTATACTATTTCTATTCATTATAATTAAACTAAGAAAACATTTTTACAAAAAAAAACTTAGTAACATGACCTTTTTTTCTATTTTATTATAAAACTTAAAACTAAAATCCTACAAACTACCTAAAAATAAATCTTAATCTTATATATATATATGTTTTTTTTTTCATTTTTTATTTTTGTTAATTTTTTTTTTGTTTTTATATATATTTTTTTTTCTTAAATCTAACTTACTCCTACTTAAAACTATTTAAGCCGGCCATGGCTAAAAAAATTAGGTAACCCACTTTGCTTCACATGAAGCTACCTATTACTTGAGGAATTCGACGACGAACTCTCCCTTCCTTCAACTAGCCACCAAAATTGTTGGTGCTGCTGAGCAACATCCCTCCTATCGCGACTCCCTACCGCCCTACTGAACCGGAGACGCTCCCCACTGCCGTGTGCGACGTCTCTGTCGTAGTTGAGTAGCCTGTCCGCAGCTGTTCGAGCAACGTGGAAGATTAGCGGCACCGCCAATCTGTCCTGGATCAGACCTTTGCTATCAAGGTAGAGGAACGCTTCTGGAGGAACATAGCCGTCAAAGCGAACTCTCTCATGATACATATAATTAGGGTAGTAAGCCCCAGAGATCAGGTTGTTCGACGATGTCATTGCTCTTGCAATGTGCCTTCGAGTCAACTTAATAACAAAATTGTCCACTCTTATTAGGTTCGCCCTATTGTCCAAGACCTCATTGCGATAGAATTTTATGTACTCAGACTCTGGTGTTCTGTATAACCGAAGACAAGCCCTAAGGCAAGCCCTCTCAAACACCCGAATCATTTCCAATAAACTTGCTGTCACGTTGAACCACACGGGACATCCAAATACAAGCATAGGCCGGATAAGGGCCATGTAGCAGATCACCTTCACCCTCGCATCGAGTTGGCTATTGTAAAACAGTCTCCTTGTAAGGACAAAAGCACCTCTGGCTCTGGCCAGAGCAACATCTATATGTTTGTTAAAATACAGATATTGATCTAGCCAGATCCCAAGGTATCTGACTACATTTCGACAAGCAAGTGGCTGTCCATGTTGTCCGACGATAGAGAACTTTCGCCAATTCTTTCTGGTATCCCTAGAGGCCCCAGACAAAGGCGTCCTAAACAAAATGGTTTCCGACTTCTGAAAGTTGATTTTCAACTTCCAGTCATCGTAATATCGTTTAATTTTGTCGAAGTCACGTTGCAAAAGTGTATTAATGACCTCAACCTTTGGACCTGATCTGTACGCGATTAAGTCGTCTGCGTACGCTATGGCATGGTGAAGTGAACCTATCAGATCACTTGTGTAAATGTTGAATAGGATCGGCGAATTTACCGCACCTTGTTGCAGACCGTTTTTAATGTTAAATGTTCCAGCGGAAGTCACTTCGCCATTCTTCACGATGAACTGTCTACTGGAGAGCATATCAAAAAGAATATACAGCAGTGGCTTACTAATGCCCAATCTGCCTAACTTGAAGAAGAGTCCCTCTAACCATACGGTATCGAAGGCCTTTTCCAAGTCAATCAGGCAGGCACCAGTGCACTGTTTTTTGCCTTTGCTCCATTGGATATCAGAAACCAGTTTAGACGCAGCATGAATGATATCATGCCCCGCCTTGAAACCGAATTGATTATACGGAACTATATGCTTGTCCTCAACCCACTTAGTCAGGACTCTATTGATTACCTTCTCGAAAACGTCTATTATTCATTGCACTATTAAACAGGGTGGTGTAAATGTCCACCGTTTCTAGTGGGAGATGTCGAAGCACAATATTCGGTATTTCATCGGTTCCCACTGATTTCTTACTTCTAAGTGATTCGAAGATCGTTTGGAGCTCTTCCTTCGAAATTATCGATGATAATACCCTTTCGTTGGTGATGGCATTATTTGCCATATTCTCGTCACTGAACTGGGTGAAACCCGAGCTCTCGAATCGCCAATTCACTATGTCATTTCGAAGACGGAAATTGTACACAAGGACTCGACTCTCCAGGTCGTGGTTAAGGTCAATGATGTCATTTGCTTTGCACACTCCCTGGAAAGTCGCTCCTATAGGCTCTACCTTCTCCTGCGGATCCTCGATCACAAAGAAGTTGTCATCATCAGCTACCTCATTTGGATCGATACCTGCTGCTACAAGTATGTGCTCGTTCTCTGTCGTTCGGGCGATTTTAAGACATGGAAGGTCGTTTTGATTTTTTCTCCGAAATATTTTATTTATTTGCGGAAACATATTCGGGTTGCTGGTGTTTACAGCCCGAATTTTGTTGTTCCCATACAAACTTACAGAATTTCTGTAATTTTCTTTTATTAATATCTGGAGGTTTTTAATCGACAACTTCAATGTTATGACTTCCGGGTTATGTCTGTCAGTAAACTGTCTGTACAGGGTTTTTAGTCTTGACAGCAGTCTACTTTTGTGTCAGTGCAGTGCGTCAATAGTTGCGTTGCGGAATAAATCTTCGTTGTCAGTATGTTGATACCGAGGTATCGTTTTGTCCATTGTTCGTTTAATTGTCTCGTCCATTAGTTTTAGATACCTGTCAATCTCCTCGTTTGACAGATTTCTATTGGACGGTGGGTAGAGCGAATTAGAGGAGAGTGCTCTCGTCAGTATTCTTGAGAAGTGTGTCCAATGCACTCTACTATAATTGTAGGAATACCTTTGAACAAACTCTTCCAATTCCGCAGTTTCGTTGGGAACAGTTTTTTCGGTGCTGAGACTGCAATGGTCACTGTCATACACGAAAGTTTGTAGACAGTTTGTAGTTTGTTGGTTAGTGCACGTCAGTTGTATTCGTGAGTCGAACAGCAGGAGATCCAAATAGGACCCGTGTCTGGGAAACGACGGACTATCCATCGCTTTGAGGCCGAGTTGATACATCACACTGTGCTGACCCCACCAATTGAATAGTAGGTTCCCTCTAGTATTTGGTATATTATTTCCCCAATCACTATGTTTGGCGTTGAAATCTCCGCCGATAATAAAATAGTTCTCCTCCAATTCCAGCCTCCAGGGATCGAAACAGTGTCTCGAGCTCTGAGATGAATAAGGTGGATTGAGTAGTCTTAGATGCATATGGAGAGGGATGTTCACGATGCATGCCTCCAACAGCTGAAACCTACGTATTATACGACTGTATACTCTTTTGAAACGCAGTCCTTTTCTAACAAAGATTGCAACACCTACTCCTTGAATGGAGTTGGGTCGGTTTCTACGTAATATTTTATATCTTCTGTGCCTCATTTTGTGTCTTTTGGTAAGCTTAGTTTCGCTAACCAAAAGCACATCAGGGGCTTGGTCTTTAAGCAACTTAAACAGTGTGGCTCGTCGTTCGAACCTAATCAATGAATCCACATTCACTGCAAGGACCTTCAGGGTTTGCTCCGCCATGTACGTATCCATTACGACTGAAGGTGCGTTAGGCCCGGCAGCAGCGAGTATATTTGATCCACCCGTGTAGCCTGTTCCTGTATTTGACGCTGAAGCTGAGCCATCTGCCCCTGAATAGAGAGCAGGATAGCCAGCATATCAGGTACAGGTTCTGGTGCTCTAGGCGCTGGGGCCTGAGAAGCTATTTTTGCCTGTTGTACCGTATTTCCCCTACCTGCCGCCATTTGGGCGTAGGTAACTTGGCCAGTAAGTAGAATTTCCCGTTGAGTGGTAGTTAACATTGGTCTTTTCAAAAGATTCAAAGAGTTCTCTTCCTCTTCTAATTGTTAATCTTGATCCCCAAGATTTGCTCTTAGCATTGAAATCTCCACCTATTATGAATTTATTTCCGAATTTACGGAAGAGGCTTTCAACATTGTTTTGTTTCAGCCTGTAGCTTGTTCTCCTATGCCGCTGCTACCGTTATCTGGCCGCTGCTTGTTTTTATGTTTACGGATTTGGCTTGTATTTTACACGACTGGTATTCTTCAGCTTCATTGTGGCCAACTTCTTCCTTAATTATAATTGCGGCCCCTCCTCTTGCATTTTTTTCCCTTATGCAGTCTTTGTATTTCATAAATTTTCTTTGTATTTCATCATCTTTACTCTTGTACTTAAGCATGTTAACAACTTCAAGTATTTTGAAGTTTTTCATCTTTAGGTCATTCGCAATGCGTACAGGTGTGCATGAGTAGTGTAGTTTTTTTGCAACAACCTTTATTGGTCTTATTTGTTTATTTTCAAACGAATGCCATTGAACTTTTTTCTGGTTTGGCATTTTTGTCAAGTTTCTGTAGGATTCTTCGTTATCCACATTAATTTTAACATCATTACTATTTAGGAGGGCTGTATCAGCTTTTATTTTATTTTCCTCTAGAATATTCGTACTTCGTAATGCAGAACACTATAATCTTTTTTTTGTAGACCCGGGTTATGAAACAGGTCTTCCAAACTTGGGGGAATTCCCCAAGGTTGTTCTGCGCCGTGTCGAGAAATCGCTAATAGAGGCAGTTATAGAGCTGATGAATGGAGGTAGGTAGAGTAGTCAGAATAAGAATTGGTGCGAAAAAAAACCGCCCATAATTTGTTTCTTTTGTTTCGTAAAGAGCGTAGTTTTCTGTTATTGTCTACCAGGGAGGGGAAGCAGATAATGTTGTCTGCCGGGAAAAGGGGGCATAAAGAGAAATAGAATTAAATATTTCACTGCAAAAAGTGGAGACAGCATCCATTAACGATAAGTTGGTAAAATCAAAAGAAGATTTGCTGAAATAGACATTAATTTTGCGAAAATTAGCAAAAGGGAAAAGAGTTATTACCAAAGATAAGGATATCGTCTATGGAATCACTTAGATCAATAAGTTGGTCAATTGCTTTAATGGCAAGGATGTAGGATTCGATGGGCTGAACCGGGAGAATACAGCACATAATGTACAATGACCTATTAGGGAGCGTTATTTTAATTGAAACAAAGTTAAGTTTGGCAGAGGAAGAGATAACTCCTGGCTCTTTATTTTCATCATTTCATCAGATTATTTTCGATAAGAGCATAGACGTCGAAATAGAGGCCATGAGATTTAGACTAAATAGCACAAACTTCTTATGTAGGCTTGGCTACGCTAAAGGCGAGGGACTATGTACACTAGCCCCGAAAAGCAGCGAGGTCATCCGAAACATTTAGGTGTGTTGAGAATTGGTGGTACCTGTAGTAAAGATTCCTAAGGCTCAGTAAGAAGGCTTTCCTGTTGGATAGAGACCATGACACTTGTTTTGGCGTTTCGCTTAAAGTAAATAGAGTCGGATTTGTCTTGAAGATATGAGAGAAAGAGGCGTATATTTTCCTATATCTTTTCTTCCGTTAGCCTAGAGAGCGCAAAACGGCATTCCGTGGTATCTATATTCTTTTGCATCAATCTGACTTTAAGTTGAGAAAGGAGATCAAAAATAGGTGCAGAGGCCCGTGCAACCGAGGAAGAAGACAAGTTGGAAGCAGGATTTAAGATATGAGAGGCAATAAAGTATGTATAAAGAGATTTGGCTCCAGTTGCAAAATCGAAATTGTGAAAGCAGTTGCTAGTATTAATAGGAGGGGTCTGACCGTATCAGAAGCAGGGGTTAAATTAAAAGAAACGCGTTGATGTTGGGGCTTAGATTGAAGAGAAGTAATTGGTGCATTTGTGGGGAGACGTGCAGGGGGTTGCTTAGGGATATAGATAGAAGGTGAAAAATTGGGAAATATTTTGGTTTTAATGCTGGGGTCTGCTGTAGGATGTGAATTGAGAATGGATCTGGATGATTTGTAATTGGGTTTATTAGGTGAGACGTTGTTTCGTTTTTTTTTCTATATTTTCAATGGTGGGTTTATCCGTCCATTCTGTCCGCATCTTTCCAAGGTTAAGGTTGGTCTTGGATGGGTTAACAAATAACCATTCATTTCTATTCAGTAAGTTTAGAATGAATTTGCGTTTATTTTTGTGGTGCGATGTTGGTAATATTGTGCATTGGCTGATGGTGGTGCTAAACCTCTTTTTGAAAAACTCAGATATCCAAGGAACATCTGCGTATTTTGGGGCATCTTTGACGAGTAGGGTGGTGAACATCTGAACGTGTCCGTATCGTGTTAAATTGTGTGAAAAGTTTCCATGGAGCAGTGACAGGGGGAGTTGACGTTGGTGCAGTTATATCATCAGACGATTTTTGGATCGATTTGGAGGTTGGGTTGTCGGGCCGTGATGTGGCAATGATTCGACTTCGGTTTGTAGCAATTAAGCCAAAATTGAAACATTGCACTGCCGCAGAGGATGGGTTGGCCGACCATTGATTTTGTGACCATTGATTGTATGTTGCAAATTGCACATGGAAATTGGATGTGGATGACTGGAGATAAAAATCTATGTGTTCCCGGGGAGGGTTGATGGAACCACACATTTTATTGTTGGAATCCATCACTGGGGGACCGATAGATGTAATTTTACTTAACACTTTATCGAGGTGGCGTTTGAATGTTACTTAATTTTTGGATCTTGAAGTTTTTAATTCAATTAAAATCGAAATTTCTAAGTCCCCACGTCCCCAGGTAGCTCCTGTTCTTGTATATGATGGAACGCATGCATTCCTTCTGAATGTAGAACGTTTCCCGCGTTGTTAATGTCTGCCTCAACCTGCAAAATGTTCTAACAAATGTTCTGTCATTTGGGGATTTGCAATCTCGCTCGTTTACCATTACCATAGACATAAACCATGTCTGCATATTCTTGTGCTCAAAAGTCCTTCATAAAAGATACTATGAATTAAACGTGAATATCTCGGTTAAAAACTAAAAATTGAGTTTTTTGCATCCTTTTTGTATTGTTTCACAAATGCTTATTTTTTTTTTCGAAAATAAGACCTGTATAACCGGAAAAAATGGGCGTTACCCACCTGATGTGATCCTTTTTCAGCTTTTATAGGTCACAAAATTATATTTTAAAAAAAAAAGTTTATTGGATTACATTGCGCAATAATAAACTTATTTTACGAAAAAAAAAACCCAAGGCAGATGTTAACTAGTTAATTTTATAGAACTGTTGTAAGATAATACTCCATTCTGGAAAACTTCTGATTTGAGATGAAATAACCTGACTTTTCTTCGTTTGTAAATACTAGGTACACGTTTCGACGTTATAAAAAAGTAGGGGTTAATTACATATTTTTCCGAAAAAGATTATGACAAATTTAACATCTTAAGTTCTGAAAAAAAATCACTTTAGTCTTCAATAATTTTTGACGCATTATTTTTTTACTTTGAAATGAAGTAATTACAAGTTCATCGCTACCCAACCTGTAACCATACACACATAAATTTGAAAGATGTTATTTCAATGTGTCAAAACAGGGCTGTGTAAAGCTTTACTTAAAACCTCTGAATCTCGGAGGGGATGCTCTTCCGACCTCCCTCCACCCATACGATTTGGATGAAGATCGAAATTACCCAGAAGGCGATTACATTCATCACAGATTTGCGGAAGAAATGAGAAGACTACTAGAAGGCAGCGAGCTTTTCTAGGTGTACGAAGACTTTGAGGACTGCTTAAAATTTTACCAAGAACGTCATCCTCATTGACTGAGATGCTAAACAAAGTGAAAGTTCCCTGCCGCAGTTGCTTGTTACAGAACCAGAAATGTTGCCATAAACAGCTGATAATGAGACTACTGTTATTGAGAAGTCAAAAAAGCCCCGAACTCTACCGAAAAGAATGATGTCGATATTAAGAAGACCGTGGTAACTAAAGTGTAGTAAGTTTCTACTTCTAGTTCACCTCAACGTACAGCGATCATATGTAGTATCGTTCACTCGTGAAGCAACTTCAGTCCCAATGCAGTTTTATATACCTTCCTTTGTGCCTGTTAAGACGGTTGTGGTTGGCGTACAACAGAAAACAACAGAAGAAAAATAAATACTTTTCTGGAGTTCCGATGGAAAATCGGGAAATCAAAAAATGAAACCAGCCACGGGCAAGAAAAAAGAAAAAGCTTTATCCAAAAAAAGAAGTTTTAAAGCAGAAAAAATTGGACCTTTCACCGTAACCGATAAGAGAACATTCTGTTTTTTCTATATTTTCCCTCTGGTGATTTCTTCAGTGTTGAGCGGAAATATCTTAACAACTTCCATGCCAACACATTCGTAAACAAAATCGAATACTCACTGTGAGCAGGAAATAAATACGAGGCCATGGATCGTTGAAAGTAGCAAATTTGTAAATAGTTTACCGGCAAAATGATTTGAGAAAAAGCGATCTAATGATAGGGCACACAGTAAGGTGATTTGCATTGCATCTGTCGTTTGCGAGCCTACTACTTCAAGCAGCTGCATATTTTCCCAATCTATAAAACTTCAAATTCTTCTGAAGCGGTAACGGTCAATTGCGATTGTCAATTGGATTACATCGCCGGCACCAGACTACGCCATAGCACCTGCAGCTGCAATCGACTTTGGAAATCACTTTCCCTCCGCGTCAAACTTTACTTTTACCTTCGGTTGCAGGACAGATTTCTGTGATTGTGAAAACCAGTTAATGAACTGGTCACCAGCTCACAATTTTGAGAACTTCGGTTTAAACGAGGCTCCGCCAAATAAAACTGAGAAACGGTTATCTATTGTCAGTGAACTTGAGGTGCAAATGCCACTTCAGGAGTCGTAAAACCTGAAGAAATCCTTACCCAAATCTCCTCTGAAAAGCACTACGGTAAGCAACCTTTCTCCTGTAGATACCTACTCCGCTGAATTGTTGATAGCAAAGACAAAGGCAAACAACCAATACGACTAGCTTCTGCTACTCTGATGCCTTAAGCACCCAATCCGACTACCATAAATATCCCAGCTATATAAAACAGGAACACGGCCACTTGAGGGCTGCAGTTCCTCCAGAATCTATCTACTTTAACGACAAATCACTTTGAACACTCCGATGGTTCGGTGCTGTGTAAATACTCGTAAGGTAGGCACTAAGAGGTGTCAACCTGGCGATACCCAGTGTTACAACTGTTTCTGCACATCAATTGTGCTTATTTTACCTCCAAGTGGTAACCATCGGGTACTGGTCGATGACCATCCTGACTCGTCTTGCCAAACTTGTAAGCGCGAGTGCTGAGCAGCAAACAGCGGATAAATTTCCCAGATGGAATCACCGGTGAAGTAAGATCCCGGAATAAAGCAAATAAGACCTTATCCGGGCTAGTCCGACATATTTGGAGTTCAGGCCGGTAAGGATTTCCAAGACCAAGTCAGGGTCTTGGAAAAGCGACAGTGGCAGATGAGCCCTTAATGAACCAACGGCAGCACTCACATCGTCGAACGGGTCAAGCCGACTCCTCGTCCTAGGGTTATTATAAACCCTCCAGGTTGGTTGTTGTGCCGCCGGGGTAATTGCCCGGCCGTGGAAAAAATATGACGTTACGAAGAAACAACAAGCCTCGGATACGAACGGATCAACAACCGCTGCAAACGAAATAAGAATAACGAACTTCTAATCTGCACGTGGAATGTTTGGTTCCGTAATAGAGCAGAAGCTGAAAAACTAGCGGAGGCCCTGGACTGCTGAAAAGCAGATATTACCACCATCCAAGAAATGCAATGGGATGAGCCGGACAAAAAGAGAAAGAAAAACTGCGACATGTACTACGAGTAGTACGGCGATTGCTATCGACGGCAAAAGCAGCACTTATTTGGATGCGGATTCGTTTTTAGAGGCAGAATTATGCAAGCAACCTTGAGTTTTCGGAATTTGAACATAACAATCCGTATTCAGACAAAATTTGCCAATATTAGCCTTAATGCGCGCACGCCCCACAGAGGGCAAATACAACGGCACCAAAGATTGCTTATACGAGCTCTTGAACAAGGCCCACGAGCAGTGCCCTAGCAATGACATTAAGATTGTCTTCGGCGATTTTAAATCAAAGCTAGAGAGAGAGGGCATCTTTGGTAGTACTGCCGGAAGATATAGCCTGCACGATAACGGATTCATGCTAATCGATTTTCGAAGCCCGATATTCAGAAGAGGATTTGGAGAACTCTTGGTTGACCACATTGCGGTCGACACAAGGTACTTTTCCAGTATTATGGATGTCCGAACGTTCCGAAGTGCTAACATCGACTCGGACCATTACTGAGTTTTAGCCAAGGTACGGTTGCTGATATGCCAAAATCGCAAAGTGATATTGTAGGCTAGATCGACGTCAAACGGCTACAATCGCAAGAGATTGCCAAATCGTTTTCCGATCGAGTCTTCCGTAATCCCCTAAGAGGTCCAATGTCGCCAGCATCAAGACCAGTGGCAGCATTGTCAAAAGCCATTAGAGGTGCTACAAGCGCATGCAGCTAAGTAAGATGCATACAAAGCGGGGCTGCATAGAAGGACTAGAGCTGCTCACGAGGTCTACGAGCAGAGGACGAGAGGCTGGCAAGCGCGCGGGCGAGGAAATTGGAAGATGCTGGTCCAGGAATGAGATTCGGAAGTTTTACCAGCAGGAAAAAAAAACATGCCACGGACACAAACCCCAAACCGAAGCCTGTAGAGATGAACAAGGAAACACAGTAGTAGAGTCGCAGTCGATGCTGAGGATATAGAAAAAGCATTTCTGTAGACGGTATCCAAATAGAGCTGTCAGGCATAATGAACCGTCCAGCCTGGACGATGTAGGTCAACGATACTGTCCACACGAGCTGGTTGAAGCGAAGATAGCTATATCTCAGCTTAAGTCCAACAAAGCTGCTGGAGTGGACGATCTGACCGCAGAGCTATTCAAAGTGGAAGGCAATGATTTGGTATGGAGCATACACCAATTAATGTGTAAAATCTTCAAGGTCCCATCTGCCGTATTGTGTGAACGCCTGAAGCCGTTCGTCTACAACCTGATTGGTCCATATAAACTGATGGACTTCAAGCCAGGAAAGTCCGCTATCGACCAAATACTCAGACTACGGCAGATCTTGGAAAAAACACTTGAGCTCCAAATCGATAAATACCACCTATTCATCGCTTTTAAGGCTGTGTATGACAGCATCTATAGAGACGAGCTATACAGAGCAATGTCTACTTTTGGTATCCCAATTTCTTCAACATTATTCTTGAAAGAATAGTGCAAAACTCACGCACCAATACAAGAGGCACAATTGTTCAAAAGTTCATCCACTTACTCACATGCACTGTTGATATTGACATAATCGGAAGAAAGCAGCATGATGTCAGTGGCGCTTTCGCGAGTAGCGAAAGATCGGTTTAACCGTCAAAGACGGCAAGACCTAGTATATGCTGTCAGCAAGGAAGGACACCAAACACCGACGTCTCGGACAGAACGTCACCCTCGACAAATTTACGAGTATGTAACTTTGAGGTAGTTAATAACTTTGTTTACCTAGACTTTGCCATCAATTCAGACAACGACACTAGCAGCGCTGAGATCAAACGAAGAATAACTCTATAGTAGTCTATCGCTGCTTCTTTAGGCTAAGAAGGCAATTTGCATATCGAAATGAGGAAACCGTGTGCTTTCTATAGTGATATTTTGTCCCGCTTCAAAGCCCAAGACCGTTACCTAAAAGTGTCATGTAGGCTATGCTTGCCAGCTGTTCTACCAAAGATGTCATCCTTTCCTTTCCTGCTTTGTAATATCATAGTTAGGACGTTATTCATATTTCTTTTTTGGAGTCGTCCTTGCCTTTCTTAGGGGTATGATCACATTTTAGGCTTATGTTTGCTTATTTAACTTTGTCGCGTATTCTCATAGTATGCTCGTTTACGTGTCTGATATTCAAGACTTCTTGCCTAGGTCTGGCGCGTATGACAAATCCGCTCACGAATAAACGCTGTTTGTGATCCTTATAGCAAACACGCAGGGTAGTTTTTCATCCTCCTTTCGATCGGGTCATCCCAGTGCATTTACTGTATGGCAATGATACCTGCACGATAGAAGTCAAGAGCCTCTGACAATTGCTCGGCTGCACGTCTCCTGTTAAAGGTGCGAACATTCCACGTGCAGACAGAAGGTCTTTGTCCTTTAAATGATTTTCAGGGCCGTTTACAGTGAATTCGTTATTATCCGAGACTATTAGCTGGTTTGCCACATGAGTGAGGGTGGTGAGCCCTATGACGGCTATTGCTAGCACTATGTTACTGGTCGAGCATGCCCTTGGTATTTTTGCTTTACTCGTGCAGTACCCGGGGAGTTAAGGCAAGCACTACGTTACGAACTTGGTTGCTGCGTTGCTTGCCCAATCTAAGTTATAGGTCAGTCAGCAGTCTCCCGATCATTCTGATTTATCATTTTGTTGCACTGCAGCACAGGTATACAAACGCACTTTCGCAAAACTTGTTAAGTGTCTCGAAAGGGAGTACTTTCGTGTTAAATTCTTCTTCATTGCTTGTTTTCAAATTGTGTCTCTACCAGAAAATTGGTTTTTTTTTAAAGAGTTATATGTTATTCTCGGCGGATCAGTTTAACTATTCTCCTCTGGTCACACTGAATGAACTGGGAAAATAAGCATCTTAGTTCGATGGAATTCTTGGCTGATAACAGATACGAGCAGTACTTGTGTTTTGATTATTTTTTTAATTGGCAAAGATTAGTCTGCAATTGTTTTTAGCTTTAAAGAAAAACAAACAAAAGGTGAAGGTGTTTCTACCTTAAATTGGAATTGGAAAATTGTTACCCCACCCAAATGACTCAAAGGAAAATACTCAATGAGAATTTGAACTCAACATATGTGTTAGTGCACAGTGGTTATTTCGAGACAGGTCAAAGCTTATCTGCAATTGAAATATTTTTGCAAAAAAAACCCAAAACGTTATCAGAAACGCACGCGTTGTGTGATACTTTGGGGTTTGATTCTTGTAATTATGTCTATTCTAAAAAAAACCCAGTTTGAGTGCTAGCCTAAGCCTTTTGCTTGGACAAGTTTATTATCTCGCTAAGTTTGAGAGATGGAACGGGTTGAATGGAAATAATTTTAATTGCTGGATAGAATTTGTAAAATACTACCCACATTCATTTTTTTTTAACTTATTTATTTATGCATAATAATAAACTCCAATGGCTCGACAGAAGAGAAGGAACACCTTAGCAAAGACTGATTCTACGAGCTCCTCGACAAAACTTAAGAACAATGCTATAAATATGATGTATTCAGCCGTGGCAATGGTAACACAATGGGGAAGTACAACCTCCACGCAATTATCCCCGGAAACGGACACCGGCTTACTGATATTGCGGCAGAACGAAATGTATAATAGATACAGCCATCACACTGTTTCCAGACCTTGATATCCATAAAGGAACCTGGCTGAATCTTGATAAACAAACCGTTAAGCAAATTGATCATATTGTGTTTTGGATTGCTCAGACATGATTCGGAGCACACTACGTATCTTGTTATAGCCAAGATACAGATGTGGATATCTGCGACAGCATAAAGTCATTGAACTATTGCGAGGAAGTTTAACGTCGAACGGCTAGTTGTTAGTCCGCCCCTAGTGTCCTTTTTTCAACCGGCCCGAACAAACAGACGACTGCAGACACGCAAATCTGAGTAAAAAAGGGATGTACAGAGCAGGCTTGCAGAGAACAACTAGAGGGCCTTGCGAGCTATACGAGCTATACGAGAAGAAAGGAGATAAAAACATAGACTCCGCGGAAGGAAAAAATATAGCACGAGAATCGCTTGATCGGGGTCATTGAGAGATGCTTCCAGAAGAATGTATGAAGTTTGGAAGTTTTACCAAGAAACGACAGAAACAATTGTAGGCTGTAAAGGCCGAAAGAAATCCGCAAATATTTAGAAGGAAACCTCATAATAGAATCACAGTCGGTGCTGAAAATCTGGAAGTATAATTTCTGCAGACTCTTAAAACGGTGATGATGAGCAACATCCCACCGTCAGGCAGTATGAACTATTCAACATGGACGAATACAGATAACATTTCTGCCCAGCCCATCAAGGTAAAGTCAGGACTGCAATTTCCAAGCTTAAATATAACGAAGCTTCTGGATTCGATGGCTTAACTTAACTTCAGGGGAATGTGGGTGGCCATGGCTCAAGTGGTAGTGGACTGGCTTCCAAATCGGAAGGTTCGGTGTTCGAATCCCATCCCAGCCTCGCCCGAAAGACATATCATCCATTTTTTCAGTTAATGAAAATCAAGTAAGACGAGTAGGTTGACTAGAATTTAGAAATCAACATCAAGCCAACTTTCACTAAGAATTTAGTCTCCCCAGTAAATGTTGGATGCCACCCATGAAGCGAAATAACCACTGAGTCCAAATATCTTTCTTTCCCTCTCTATCCCATTTTCCAAAAAAACTTAACACATGCTGAGGCATTATAAGTGTATTCATACCCGCTTGAGTGCTAAGTTCTTTTAAAAAAAAAAAAAAAGTGTCCTCAACATCGCTTACAAAATCCTGTCTGCCGTATTATGTGAACACCTAAGACCCTTCGTCAACAGTCTGAAGTGATCTTGTTTTAGGTCAGACAAGTCAACGATAATTCGCACCACCTCTTCGTCGATTTCAAAGTCGAATATAACATCATCTATATAGACGAATTATACAAGGCATGCTGATCCATCAAGGGAGGAGACAAAACAGAGACCTTCAGTGTCAGTAAAGGAGTTAAATAAGAGGATGCGTTGTCATGTGATTTTTTTAACATGGTTCTGAAACGAATTGTGCGAAACTTATAAGTCAATTCTGGAGCACTATCTTTCAAAAGCCATTAACATACTCGGAATGGGAAGAACACAGTGAGGTGTTAATTTGTTACGACTATTGAAGCAGAAGCGGCATCAATGAGTTTAGCGGTGAATGAAGGAAAAACAAAGTACATGCTGTCCGCACAAGGGACGCACAAAAACGATGAATTGGTCAGAACGGCGCAGTCGGCAGCTATAATTTCAAGCTATTGAGAAACTTTGTCTATCTCAGCTCAGCTATAAATGTTGTCAACAACACCTCAGCAGAAAGAAAACAAAGAATCAGCCTTGCAAATCACTGTTTGTTTGGGCTTAGAAGGCAAATGAGTAATAAAGCCTTGTGCCGAAAAGCTAAGGAGACTCTATATAAGGCCTTGATAATCCCAGTCCTTCTTTACGGCACAGAAGCTTGGACAATGAAGAAAGCGCATGAAAATGACATCGGGCATTTTCAGAGAAAGGTAAGAAATGAAATTTTCGGTCCCGTTCCCATCAATGGGGAAGACGAACTATACGGGCTGTACAGCGATGCCGACCTTTCTAGAGAAGCTTGAATATGCCAGCCTAGATGGCTAGGTCACCTTGAGTGCATGGACAATTTTAATTTTTAATTTCTAATTTCGGTGGGGGCTTAGGCCACCATTTATTGGTTTAATACAAGCTTAATCTAACTTAAAAGCTAGGGACCAAGAAAGTGATGGAGTGGATCTTGTTTGAGACGAGGAGTGTTCAGGTGGAAATCGAAAAGGGAGAGGTTTGAGTTGACCTTTCGGAGCATTCGGGAGATTGGTTCGTTGGAGCCATAAGAGCTGCAGTGGACCGGTAGATAGAAGAGACGAGGACAGCGTAGATTGTCCGTCTAACGAATTCATATTTAGAAGTTTGAGGCGGTCCTGAGAGGGATGTAAGATTAAAGGGTCATTCCACGGCAGACCACTCAGAGCAAATTGGAGGAATCGACCTTGAATACCATCGATTCGGGAAACATGAACCCGGTGAAAGGGCGACCAAACTTGACTGGCATACTCAAGCAGGGGGCGAACAAAGGTAATATAGAGAGATCTGGTTACATACGGGTTGGAAACTACTTTGGACCACCGTTTAATAAAGCCAAGTGATGAGTTGGGCTTGAGGATCATCTTATCGATATGCGAACGGAAATTAAGCTCTGAGTCGAATAATATGCCAAGGTTTTGAAAAGACTGAACCAGGGAAATTGGTTGACCATGGAGAAAATAAAGTCGGGAGACGGGTTGCATTTACGCGAGAAGGTTATACCATAGATTGACATTTGGCTATATCAAGTTCTAGGCAGTTTTTGAGGTACTAGATTGAAAACCGATCAAGGTCTCTTTGAAGAAGGGCAGAATCATGGGGAGAGGAAATAGTTTTAAAAAATGTTGTGTCGTCAGAGTAAAGGAAGAGGGAGGAGTGCTTAATGACACTCTCAACATCGTTGATAGTAACAATGAAGAGAAGAGGGTCAAGATGACTGCCTTGTGGAACTCCAGATGAGGCCAGGAATGGAACAGAAAGGGCGGATCTAAACCGAACACTATAATATCGGTTTACCAGGTAAGAAGAAATCCATTTTAAAAAGAGAGGCTCAAAGCCGAGAGTAGACAATTTGAAAATGATCAATTTATGAGATACGTATCTTATCAAATGCTTTAGTGAAATCAGTTCTTTGCCTTTTTCTATGGCTCAGAGAGCAAAAGACACGAATTCAACTAGATTTGTGGTAGTTGATCTCCCTTTTAGAAAACCATGTTGTCGGGGTGAAATAAAAGGCTTGCATTTGAAGCTTAAGGCTTCGTATAAAATGCTTTCAAAGAGGTTGGGAATATGAGAGAGTTTAGCAATGGGACGGTAATTGGTAACTTTAAGCTTAGATCCTTTTTTCTGTATCGGGATTATAAAAGAGATCTTCCAAATCTGGGGAAATTCTCCCTGTTTAAGGGATAGACGAAAAAGGTAGGAAAGGGGTAGAGACAGGTTGGAAGAGCATTTTTGAAGAAACACGGCGGGGAGTCCATTTTGGCCAGGTACAAATTCATCTTTAAAATTTAGTAAAATTTAAAATTTAGGATAACCATCAGTCTTACTTTTGCAATTGACAAATTGAAAAAAGGACTTGGGGTCATTTGTGAGATTGGTTTGCGCACTATTCAGGTAGTGTTGATAGAGAGAGTTATAGAGTTCAATGAAATGAAAATATACCACCCATAACTTGTTTCTATTGTTTCGTAAAGAGCGAGGTCTACGATTATACCAAGGAGGGGATGCAGAAGAAGTTTTATGGCGGCAATAAGGCGCATAAAGGGAGATGGATTTGAGTATCTCTCTGTAAAAAATGGAGAGGGCAGCAACCAGAGACAGATTGGTAAACTCGAAAGAAGCCCTGGTTAGATTGGTATTGATTTTACGGAAATTAGCTTTAAGCGACTGGAGGGGAGAGTTGTGGAAAAATGATAGAAGAAGTGGAGGATGAAAGTTATCAATAGTTGAAAGAGATGGGGGAGACCACGATACTGAGGAGTTGATGGGATCAGTTGTTAAGATTACCTTTCCATATAGTTGGAAACGCCACTGACTTGGCATAGACTAGAGTTTGTTAACCGATCTAAGAAGAAGCATTCCTTAGTAGAAATGGGATGGGAAGCGATGAAAAAAGATAGGTCTTCAGATGGAGTCCACCTCAGCTGAGGCAGATTAAAATCGCCGAAGATAATGATATCATCAAGCGATTCTGATAAGTCGATCAAATTGTCAATTGCTGCAATAGCAAGTTGGTAGGATTCGATAGGTTGCGCCGGAAGAATGTAACAACACATAACGTACAAGCATCTACGAGTGAGGGTTATTTTAACCGACACAAAGTCGAGCTTAGGAGAGGATGATGTTGCAACGAGAGAGGAGTCCAAGCTGTTGTGAATAGCCAGTAGGTCACCTCGACAAGGGGATTCAATCAAGGGGAGTGCGCGATCATCATCCCGAAAAACATTAAAAGAAAGAGGGAATAACTCCTGGTTTTTTATGTTGGGGATAAGATTAGTTTCGGTCAGAGCGTAGATATCAAATGGGAGAGCATGAAATTGGAGGAAACCGGTGTGTGTTTTAGAACGCAGTCCTCTTACGTTCTGGTAATAGAAGGTGAGAGGGAGGTTTTGGCATGACTTTTTAGGGTCGAAAAAATCTATCCGACTGCGTTGGAGATGTGAGACTCTTTTAGAGTATACATAGTGGCGAAAAGCGGCGAGATCGTCTGCAACTTTTTTGGGGGGGGGGGGGGGTATTGAAAATCTCATGATACTTTATACATATAAAGTTTCCTGTGACTGGTAACGTCGGGAGGCCTTACTGCTGGATAGAAACCATGACGCTAGTTTTTGTTTTACCCTCGTAGCACACCGAGTCGGATTTATCGTGCAGATAGGCGAGCTATAGACGTATATTCTCATATATCTGTTTATCTATAAGCCTAGAAAGCGCATAGCAACATTCGGTGGTATCGCTAGTTTGCTGCGTTAATTTAACAGTGGGTGGCGAAAGGGGGTCAATAGAAGATGGAGTGGTTGTTGGGGGAATAATTTTTCCCTATATTCCCGCGGGCCAAATGACAGAAAAGGGCCGATGTCGAAATTCAAGTAAATTAATTATATTAGAAATTCCCACGAGAAACTACAAATGAAAAGAAACGCAAATTCAATGTGCAACACGATTGAGTATGAATGTAGGAATATATTTGCTTTTTCTTGTTTTTGGGTTTGACAACGAATAAAAATGTTAACAATTTGAGTCTTCAACAACGAAAAGAAAATCTACTCCCGCTCGCTCTGTTGAAAGGTACAGCATCGGTAAATTCGTATGAATGTTACTGTTTAACAAGTACATATGTATAATTAGTTTTGTGACACAGAGGTGTTACACTTGACAATTCGATTTAATAAATGAATGAGTAAATATATTTATGAACTGATACAAAGTTTTTTTTTTTTTTCAACTGTATGCTCCAACATCCCGCCGCCTTTGAATGAACTTGAGATCGTTCAATTATCATCGATTGGTAATGGTGCGATGCGATGAACCGTCCTTCGAAGTATCCCCTTTCTGGTCTTCAGTTCTACCACGCGAACATTTCCATCTGAACCCGGTGTGATGCTTACGACTCGGCCCAATAACCAATGTTGAGGTGGTGAGTTGTCTTCGGAAATTAATGCCAAAGTCCCGACACTGACGTTGGATGACGCTGACTTCCACTTTGCCCTCTGTTGAAGACCTAGCAGATACTCTTTCGACCACCTCTGCCAAAAATGTTGCTTGAGTACTGAGATTTGCTGCCATCTGTCTGAAAGGGATAATGTTTTATGGTTAACATAAGGTTCTACTACCGCGACCAAAGATTGGCCATTCCAAAAGTGAGCTGGCGTCAGCGCTTCCTCGTCATTAGGGTCCGTTGATAGAGGACACAGCGGCCTTGAATTAAGAATAGCCTCGATTTCCGCACAAGCTGTTGTTAGCTCCTCGAATGTAAGCCGGGTTGAACTGAATGTACGCACCAATAGTCCTTTCGCAGATTTCACGGCAGATTCCCAAAGGCCTCCGAAGTGAGGCGATCGGGGAGGAATGTGATGAAACTGCACCATCTGTGCCGAACACCAAGATGATATCGTCTGCTGCATCTGTTGCTCAATGAAATGTTTTCGAAAATCCGCCATTAAGTTTCGGGCACCTACGAAATTCGTCCCATTATCGCAGTAGAGATGCTGACAAAACCCACGTCGAGCCAGGAATCTTCGAAATGCTGCTATAAATGCTTTAGCCGACAAATCTGATACGACTTCAAGATGTGTCGCTTTAGTGGCAAAGCAAACAAACACGGCGATGTACGATTTATACGGCTGCTTTCCTCGAATCCTATGAGTTGTTGTAACTGGTCCACAAAAGTCTACTCCGGAGATTAAAAATGGCTTTTCGAATTTCACCCGTGTTGCTGGAAGGTTTCCCATAATCTGGTGCTTCAGCACTGGTTTATAGTGGAAACAGTGCGTGCAGCGACTAACAATCCTCCTTGCCAAAGCCCTTGCGTTCACCACCCAAACTGTTTGTCTACTAATCGCCACCAATGCTGTAGGACCTGCGTGATAAAACTTTTTATGTAAATAATTAAAAAATGTTGTTATAAAATTTGAGTCTTTGGATAGAAGCAATGGATGTTTGCTGTCGTAAGGAAGTTCGGCATTTTTTAGGCGACCACCTACTCGCAGTACCCCGATACCATCTTTGGTATCTAGAAATGGACATAATCCCTTGATCATACTTTTCGACTGAATCTCCTGTTGTTTTTCTAGACAATGGATTTCCTCTGCAAACTCGTGCTGCTGAATGCTCCAAACTATTCGCAAGAACGCTGAGTGGAGTTCTCCTACTGTAAATGTACTTTCCAGTTCTAATTTCGGTCCTTTTTTCAAACGATTGTAGAACCGAAACACGACAGCAAATATTCGGCAGATCTTCATGAAATTACTATACTGTTCGTATGCGACGAAGTGTTCCTTAGCCGATGTAAGGAGAACAGTATTTTTTGACCGTTTCTCGAGGACTTGCTTTGAAACATGCCTCTCTTGGACTGGCCAACAATCGTGTGACCTTAACAAAAATTCTGGACCTTTGAACCATATAGAGTCTATCAGGCCACACACTGTCGACCCTCTCGACACAATATCCGCCGGATTTGCCTTCGAATTAACATGTTGCCACCTCGACGACTTCGTTAACTCTTGTATCTTGGCCACCCTGTTCGCCACAAACGTATTCCACGTCGACGAGTGTGCTGATATCCAGTCCAGAACCACCTCGGAGTCGGTCCACAAATAAATTTCGTTGGGTTTGATAGTGACGTTGCTCTTAACTCGTTCCATTAATTCGACTAGTAGAAGAGCACCGCAAAGCTCCAATCGTGGCAATGACTTAGTTAGAAGTGGAGCTACTCGAGACTTAGCCGTTATCAAATTTACGACCACCTTTCCCACAGTATCGATAGAACGCACATATATGCAAGCCCCGTACGCCCCCATGGACGCATCTGCAAATCCGTGCAGCTCCAAGCATCTAATCTGATCGGTTGTGAAAGCACACCGTGGTATTCTAATATCTTGAAGCGCAGAAAGATCCTCCAAAAAGTCCATCCATCTGGAATGCATCTCTATTGGCAACGATTCATCCCAATCCATCTTCTCCCTCCATAATTCCTGCATAAACATCTTTGCTCGAACAACTACTGGATTTATTAGCCCAAGGGGGTCAAAAAGGCGGGACAGGTCTGAAAGTACAGAGCGTTTGGTAACCCTTCTACTCTTAGACAAAGGCGGAGACGCAAATCCAAATGTATCCGTTCGAGGGTGCCACACTAAACCTAATGCTTTTATCACATCTGAATCATTAATCCGAAGTGGCTTTTCCATATCTTCCTCTGGTAGGCCTTTCAACAACGATAAATCATTTGAATACCACTTTCGTAGTGTAAAATTGGCAGACGACAATAGTTGTTCAACGTCTTCCCGGATTGATTGGATCTCCTTTACGGTATCTGCACCTGTTATAAGATCGTCTATATAAAAGTCCTTACGAATAATTTTTGCAGCTATAGGGTGTGTCTGATTATTATCATCAGCGATTTGTTGTAAGCAACGCGTTGCCAAATATGGCGCCGACGATGTCCCATATGTGACGGTTTTCAGTCGATAAGTTAGCAGTGGGTCACTCGGACTAGATCGCCAAAGAATACATTGGTAGTAAGAATCGCTGGGAGTTACAAACACTTGCCGATACATTTTTGAAATGTCTGCAGTGAGTGCGTATTTATGAAACCGAAATCGCAGGATAATGGAAAACAAATCATCCTGCACCGTGGGCCCTACCATTAGAACATCGTTAAGAGACAAGTTTGTTGAAGTTTTGCAGCTGCAGTCAAACACGACTCTTAGCTTAGTGGTGGACGATTCTGGGCGAAGTACGCATTGGTGTGGCGAATAATACCTTACCTGTGCAACTTCATGTGGACGTACAAGTTCCATGTGACCTAGCAATTCATATTCTGCTAAAAATGCGGAGTACTGTTCTTTCAGTAAAGGATTCTTTCCTAGTTTCTTTTCCAAGCTCAGAAACCTTTTATGAGCGGTTTCTAGCGAATCGCCCAGCATTTTAAAATTCTCCCTGAAAGGTAACTTGACCATAAAACTGCCATTCGCCAATCTCCTCACCGTTTCCCTAAACAAATCCTCGCATGTTTTCTCGTCCTCATTTAAAACTGCATCTTGGGTTACTAGATGTTCTATTTTCCAAAAACGTTCCACTATATTACCAAGACCATCATCAGGACCACTATCCTCTACCTCGTTTGTTGCAACAAAACAGTATTGTTCCTGAGCCGTCTTAGTTTGGAATCTACCTGCCAGAATCCATCCTACTAGCGTCTTTTGTAATAGAGGATATCCATTTCCCAATTTAATTTGACCAACTGATAAAATTTTGAAAAAGGTGTCAGCTCCTATTAACATGTCGATACTATTTGGTTGATTGAAACATGGGTCAGCCAATTTAATATTTTTAGGTAACTTCCAACCATCGATATTGATATTCCTATATGGTTGGAATCCGGTTATACGTGGAAAAACAGCTAATTTCAAAGGAGCGGAAAAATTGTTTAGGCGAGAGCTAATAACTGCGTTTGTCTGATATCTGTATTGTGACTTAAACATTCCTAACCCATTGACTTCAGCATGCACTCCCTCTTGCTTCAACCCCAGTCGTTGAGCTGCCTTTTGGGTTATGACATTAAGTTGCGAAGCTGAATCTAGAAGGGCGCGAATTGGCTGCAGAGTACCGGTCTTATCTCGAATGTTGATGACCGCAGTGGCGAGAAAGACATATCCATCCGTTTCAACGGTATGACTACCTATCAGCGACGTCTGCATGTTGGTAACTTCACCAGACAAGATGCCCTCTGCTGCACTCTGCTGATTACATTCAAGTGAACGTCTAAAGAGGTGTAGCGTTGTGTGGTGTGGACGGGCACATATTTCACAATTTTCGCGAGAGCAATTCCTAACTGTATGTCCTTTACTCAGGCATTTGATACAAAGCCCGAGAATTTTGGTTTGATTAAATCGTTCTTTGGCCGAAAGCTTTAAGAACGCTGGACAAGTGTTAATTGGGTGCGTAGATTCCCTACAGAATGCACATGCCAAGCGTGATGCAGTTATGGTAAACGAATTCTGTTTTATTCTTTTTTGCTTAAAACGAAGACGATCCTTTGGTTCACGAACAGATAGACGATGGTTGCTAAAGGTTGTTGATTCAGATGACTTGCGAGCTTCTAAGGTTTGACAACGGCGGACTATGGTGTTCGAAAAGTCTGTCCATGAAGACAACTTATTGAAATCTATGGCCTCGTCCCACTTCTCCTGCGAATCTTGATCAAGTCTATCAGTTGCCAAGCGAATCAACATTGCATGGACTACATTCTCGTAGCTGCCTAATGATAGCATTGCACTTAAGTGCGCACTCATACTATCCAGTAGTGCCCTTATCTGACTCGCACACGGCTCCGAAACTCTTGGCAACTCGAACATGTTCGTAATATGCTCCTGGAACATAAGGTTCTTATTATCAAACCGTTCTCTTAATTTTGACAGCGCTTTCGAATAGTTTGCTTCAGTCACTTCCAAATCGCAAATGGTCGATAAAGCGGCATCGTGCAAACACCCTTTTAAATAATTAAACTTTTCAATACTGTCATAACTCGCGTTGTTATGGACCAATTTATTGAAAATCCCGATGAAGTTGGGATACTCGGAATATTTTCCTCCAAAAAATGGTAACTTAATTTTTTGCAAGTTGGAAGTATGTGCAATATTCGATGGGAGTACGAATGAAGCATTTAAATTACCCGAATCGGCTAACTTCGATTTGGAGTCAGCTATGAAACCCATGATTAAAATTTTGGTCTCGACGTACGAGTTCTCTAGCTCACCGCGAATGGTGGCGCTATCTTCCTGCGGTGCGATTTTGTCTATAGACGCTTGTACTGCGAGCAATTGCTTAAAATAGGACTCTAAAATCCCAAGCCTACACTCTAGTTCCGGAAGAGATAGATTTTTTGCCTTTTCATTCACATACTGACGAATACGCGTAATACTGGCTTTCGAGGTTGATCGAAGGGACTTGAGCTCACTCAAGGTCTTGGGATTATCGTTCTCCTCTGGATCTTGCATTTTAACAAAAATTATTATGCAAGACCTCCAAAAAATGTGTCTTGAATATGCCCAATTTGACGCTAATTGACCTTTGAAGACGCCTTTAATCTCGACAGCAAACAGCTAAACAACTACAGCAACTACAACTATGTATGAAATTTCATTTATACTTGCGGTTCTTAATGGTCACCAGATATACCCGTCCCGTTATCCTTAACCGTCTGTTTGCTCCAATATCAAGAGTGCCCGCTATGATGAAATATCTGCTATCTGCCGCTATTCCACGAAGCACTGCCGGAAAATTGCTCGAATGTATTTTTAAAATGTCCAATTAATTTGTACGCGACGCGGCGTAACTCATAAGATTTACTTCCGAATCCACCAGTTTGGTTTCCCACGAAATTCTCCACGACTGTCTACAACGAAATTTACAGGAAAACGTCCTGTCACGGTCGCCAAAATGTTGGGGGAATAATTTTTCCCTATATTCCCGCGGGCCAAATGACAGAAAAGGGCCGATGTCGAAATTCAAGTAAATTAATTATATTAGAAATTCCCACGAGAAACTACAAATGAAAAGAAACGCAAATTCAATGTGCAACACGATTGAGTATGAATGTAGGAATATATTTGCTTTTTCTTGTTTTTGGGTTTGACAACGAATAAAAATGTTAACAATTTGAGTCTTCAACAACGAAAAGAAAATCTACTCCCGCTCGCTCTGTTGAAAGGTACAGCATCGGTAAATTCGTATGAATGTTACTGTTTAACAAGTACATATGTATAATTAGTTTTGTGACACAGAGGTGTTACACTTGACAATTCGATTTAATAAATGAATGAGTAAATATATTTATGAACTGATACAAAGTTTTTTTTTTTTTTTTCAACTGTATGCTCCAACAGTGGTTAATGAGTTTGGTGTCGCAAAGGATGGGGCTTCTGAAGTAGGCTTTAAAATGTGCGAACTGATGAAATTATGATACTTACCTCCAGTTCTGAGGTTGAAATTAGGGAAAGGCGTGTGTGTTAGGGGTTGAGTGGTTGGAGTTTGAGTTGTAGGTGTTAAGCCGAAAGAGACACGTTGGGGCTTGATTTGGGGTGGAATAGGGGGAGTTGGAGTATGGGTGGGAGGTTTACAATTAGGAAAAATTTTAGTATTAAAACTTCAATTGGAGCTGGGTTTGTTGTGGGAAGAGGAGGTGGGTCTTGGCAAATTGAATTTACTTGCTAACTTATTTGTTGGTTTGGGTATGACGGACTGCTTGACTTTATCCTGTTTTTTGGTCTTATTTTCCCACCATTTGCAGACACGCATCTTTCCAAGATTGAAATTGGTTCTGGCTGGATTATGGAATAACCATTCGTATTTGGCTGGAAGATTGAGCTTGAAGCTGCGCTTGCTTCTGTGGTGAGATGTAGGTAGCAAATTGCAGTGGCTAATGGTAATGTAATATATCTTTTCGAAGAAATGTGACCAATTGATTCTTCGAAGCAAGCTTATCAAGTCTACGTTACCATTCGGTAGGTGTCCAAGTTGAATTAAAATGATTGATAGGCTTCCGTGGGGCATCGATTGGAGGAGCTGACATAGAAGTGTTCTCTGTTGTAAAGTTGGAAAAAACTTTGCAGGAATCAGTGGGTTGAACCGTCTGCAGATGACTTTTATGTGGGGGTGAGCGTGAATCCACCTCAGGTTCCATTAATTCAGCTATGAGTGATGTATTATAGGGAACATTCTGGTAAGGCTGCGGGAAGATTGGTGTATCAATGATTTTGCTGTGCATTGTTGCGATGTGATGTTCAATATCGTATACGAGGGATCGAGTCGCAGTAAGGTTGTCACCGACATCGTTTACTTTATTGAAGATAGCTTCGGGCATGGGATCACATTGTTTAGAAGAGAGTTTTTTGTGTGACGAGGACTGAAAGTGAATGTCTATGTCGTCACGCAGGGAGTTTATCAACTCGCAGGGTTTTTGGTTGGAGATAACCTGCGCTGAACACATAGCTTTAATGTCACTCAACACTTTATCCAGGTGACGTAAGGCAGTTTCTTCATTCCTGGATCTCCCGGAGTCTAATTCGATTAGATCAGTAATTTGTTTATCCCTGTGCTTCTGCACTGCACTGAGTTACGTAACTCTTCTACACTTTTAATACTGCTTTCAATGACCGATATTTTATCCGTAATCTTTTTGGCGAGTGCGTCTTGGTAGAAGTCATTTGAATCGCTTAGGCATTTTATTACCAAAAGCATGTGCGAAAGTGAGATACTCTTACACTCATCACAGAAGAAAAGTAGGTTATCGGAGAATTCTTTAATAAACACCGTGTTTCGTTTGTTTAACCCGACACAAACAGCGTGAAAGGCGTTTCCACAAATGCCTTTGCAAGCTAGTCAGCATTGTTGTCATCGATTACACAATTGACAATCCCGCAAGACATATTTAAATTGGTTGTGTAGGTCAGTGAGGGTATAAATATAGGTCGAGTTATTTATTTATTTTTTTTTTTTGTAAATAGGGGCTTTTATTTGCACTGAAATCTGCCAGTAGGCAAAAACAAATAATGAATTCGATCACTGGGGGTTATTAACCGGAAAATGCAATTTGACGAAATTTGACTGAAAACCTTTACCAAGAAATCTTATGCATATATGCACTCCTATAAGCAAAGGATAATATCAGAAAATAGTCAAGCTGCATCTGATGTGAAAATGATTATGTTATCACAAGTTCCCCTTTGTTTGAAAGTTGAATTTATCGAATATTGGAAGAATCCAAGGCCATCATCTGATAGTTCCCCAATTGGTTATGCTGCTAACATCGGAATTTAATGAGCTTAACGTACGCTGCCGTTCCCGTTCTATAGCCGAAGAGCAGGGACGTGAGTCCGGGAACGAATATGAAAAGCAGAGAGTACTGTCGTCAGCAAAGGAATATATTGGGTTAGAAGTAGCAGACAAGAGATCGTTGATGAAAATTCAAAAGAGTGTTGAAGACAGAACGAAGCCCTGGCACACCAAGCATTTATTTTGTGAATTCGGGCTTGAAACCATCCAAGACAAATTGAATTGAACATTCCGAAAGGTAATTTCTAATCCATTGAAGAAGAGAGTCATCGATCCCAAAAGCACGCATTTTCGACAGATGCCAAACTCTGTCAAATGTCTTTGAAATATCAAGTGCAACTAACTTGCTTTCGCCAGATTGATGTACAATTTGGTTCCACTTTTCGATAAGACATGACATCAAATCGCCAGTGGACCTGTTGCTACGAAAACCATTTTCGCGTTTTCGTGTTTCGAGATATTTCATGAGCTGACGGTTTATCAGCATTTCCATGACCTTGCAAAGAAGGGACGTAAGTACAATGGGTCGGCAGGAGGAGAGAGAAGAAGATTCAGCTTTTTTTGGGACGGGCTGGACAAATGCTGTTTTCCATCAGCCTAAGTAGGATCGGTGAAAAAGCTTACGCAGTGGTTTTGTCAGCGAAGAAGAACACCTCTTCAGAAGGAGGGGAGATATACCATCTGGACCAGACGATTTATGTGTATTAAGATCTTTAAGAACTCTTGCTACTACACGAGTGCGAAAGTGGATTCGTCCCTTTGAAGATTCGACGACGACGAGGTGTAGGCGGAGACAAAGCACAATCTGGGAGTGTTGAGCAGGCCGCAAAGCAGATTGGCCTTGTCCAAAGATCTGACAGCTGGAATGTCATTGCAAATGAGCGTTCGGGTGGAGGATGAGGTAGAATTTCCAATGTTTTCGACTAAGGACCAACAATTTTCGCTGCCTTTGGGACATTGTAGTATTTTTTTGCTTCAGTTTTTGATCGTATTGGAACTTTACACGCTTGAAAAAGACGTTACAGTCATTTCTAGCTCGCGTAAATTTTTCGGTTTTTCTCTGTGGAGTCGGTCTTGTAGGACCGAACAAAAATTCTCTAACTCTGACAACCTCTTTACAGCTCGAGTTGTACCATGCCTTTTCTTTTGGCTTGATACTCTTTATCTGATGAGGGATAAAGAATCTCATTCCAAAGAGAATAGTTTCTGTGATCATATCAGCAGCGGCATCCACGTCGTTATCGAGGAAACATAACGACCAGTTAAAATTCCTAAAGAAGTTGTTAAGTCCGCTCCAATTGGCTTTCTCGTATTGCCATACGGTTCTTTTAGAAATCTTTTCTCCAACTGTGTGGTGGGTGTACGAGAAATTAGCTGATATGAGACAATGGTCCGTCGAGCTTAGAGGGGAGAGCATATCAACGGAGTACTTATCAGGGTCAGAAGTTAAAAACCAATCCAGGGTGATGGCGGTATGACTATCAACGTCTGGTATTCGAATGGGATCATTTACAAGCTGGGTTAAATTATTTTCCGCAGCGAAGATCTCAACACACCGTCCTTCGGGTTTTGAATGTCGAAGCCAACCAGAATTGTGTATATTGAAATCGCCCGTAATCACGATTTCAGTATGAGGATAAAGGGATGCAATTCTTTGTATGGAGTCAGACAGAGCATCAAACTCGTTAAAGGTCGAGTTGCTGTCCAGTTTGGTACTTCTGTAAATAAAGCAGTATTGGATAATTTGCTTACGGAGATGGAATTTCCGCTATCCATCAGTTGTTACATACACTCAGTCACTGCCCGCACCATATGATAAATGCAGTAACCACAGTGACCGAGTGAAAGCAACAGTACTTCGACCAGGAGCGGGAAAGGTGGACGTTTAACTTCCACTTTCTGCTGCCGAGCCAGATTTACTCTTTTATTGTATTGGAATTTGGGAGAACCCCGATTGTTTGCGGTGTGCCCCGTGTTCCCACATATCGCACAAGAAAGTTGGTTTTTCTCTGATGCTTTGTCCTTTCCTAGAGCGCATTCTTCATACTTGTGGTTCTTTCCACACTTCACGCATCGTGGCTGCATTTCACAGTGCGACGCGGCGTGCCGGAACCTTTGGCATTGAAGACATTGGAAAATGTTGTCGCTCCGCTTTACTTTTTCCTATGACACAATTTGGTAGTCTAGGACTTTGATGCTCCTTAGACCATTCAGTTTATTATTGGGAGTTACCTGAACCGGGAAGGATTGTAGCTTCCGTTCCTCCCTTTTGGCTCTAGCTATAGATAAACTAACCTAGATGGCAAACTTTCCAAATATTGGAAAATCAAAACCGGTTTTCTACTGATCGTCCCTATCCGTGTGATCCTGTCTGTGAATACGTGTAAATTGTCATCAATGGCAATTTCCCTCTCCTTTTGTACAAACCACGCCCATTTTAATCAAAAAAATTTCGTCTCCATTACACACATTCGTGCAAATCGCTCTCATTCTAGCAATTTTACTTGTAAATTGCTTTCCTTCTAGCAAATTTTGACAAAATTACAGAGTTGCAGAAGTGTTGGAATTCACTTACAGTGTGTCTGTGCAAAAGTTAAGGGTTTGCAAAAGTATCAGTAGAGTTTGACATCTAGTTAGTTTATCTATGGCTCTAGCTCTGACGAATGACTTAACCGTCACGAATTTGAGCTCGGCACACTCCTTCCCTTTGAGCAGTACGAGGAGCTCCTCCGGATCAGTATAGGGCTCTAACCCCCTCAGCAGCATAGTTTACAGCTTTTCACCCTTCGGAGTGAAAGAGCAGAACTCCATCGTCGTGTCCTTTAATATGTTATTGTTTTATCTTATTATAGCACTCCATTGAGTTGCAGTGGATCGCATGCCTATCTATATTTACTCTGTTAATTAAAAAAATGATTGCCCATGGCCGACTAACGAGTAACTGGATTATGTCTTGAAATTCCATGTTGAAGGTGTTGATTATTGTTTGTTGTTGCAACTGAGCTTTAGGTTGCTCTTTGGATTACTCCATTTGCCCGTGTTTTTGTTGGCAGGGATTCTGCTGCTCCCTTTCTTTCCTTGCCGTTTGTTTAGATTTTATGTCAAGTATTTGCTGTTGTAGCATTGTGATACGGTTATTCAGGGACTAGACTTATTTTTCTTCGTCGTCTGAATCTTAGGCTGCCAATGTGACGAAAATGTTGCTTCCGCCTTTCCCATCATTGGACACATATGGATATTCGTTATCCGGCATCTTTAGTTTGATGTCTGTGCTGCGTCATCAGCTGATGACATCACGTCATCTACTGTAAATATTTTGTCGAGGGACGCTCGTTTTTTTCATCACGTGGTACTTTTATCATGTTTTAATATACGAGGGTTGTCTGAAAATGATACAAGACATTTTTTCAGTTTTTTATTTTATTTTTTTACATAGTCTCCTTGTAACTCTACATACTTCTCCCAGCGATGCTCCCATCTCTCTAACCCGTCTAAATAGTACTTGGCGTTTTTCTCTGCAAAATAATTGTAATTGTTCACGAAGGTGATTGCCTCCTCATTTGACGAAAATCCCTGCCCTCCGAGCGCAGTTTTTAGATGAGGTAACAAAAAGAAGTCGCTTGGGGCTAGATTAAGTAAATAAGGCGGATGCTCAAGCAGTTTAAACCGTAATTCATGGATTTTCGCCATGGCAACGGCTGAGGTGTGAGACGTTTTCTGCAAATGTGGCCGTTTTTCCACAATTTCTGCCTTCAGCTTGGCAAGTAATGATGCGTAGTATGCTCCTGTAATGGTTTTTTCTAGCCGAAAAAACAATTTTTGCCTTTTTTCTAGCCGGCTCGCCCTTTGCAGTCCACTGTTTTGACTGAATTTTTGTTTCGGGCGTATAATTGTGTATCCAAGTTTCATCTACAGTAATTAATCGGCGCCAAAACTCCTATTTATTGAGCCTAAACTGCGCCAACAGAGCGTTGGAAATCTTCATTCGACCACTAACGTAAGCAAACGCGGCACCCAAGCGCGGACAGCTTTCTCATGCCTAAATCTTGATTTAATATGTAACAAACACGTTCTTTGGACATTTTCATAACCTCTACTATCTCTCTCAATTAAATTCGGCGGTCGTCTAACACCATTTAGTGAACTTTAGCAATGTTATCGTCAGTGGTTACAGTTTTTGGACGTCCCGAACGTTCATCATCTCCCAAGCTCTTACGGCTACGTTTAAATTCAGCTGACCAAAATTTCACTGTGGTAAATGATGGTGCAGACTGCAGAATCCCCATACACAGAGTCCAACTCATTTTTGATTTGCGTAGGCGTATTGCCTTTCAAAAACAAGAATTTAATAGCAGCTCGATACTCAATTTTTTTCATTTTCACAAAAAAACACTCACATCGACTCACTCAAACGACCGTCAACTAAAAACTGCGCTTCCAAAATGACTGAAACTTCGGTAAGTAACTGTCAAAGGATGCACAACCAGCATTTATTGACGAGTGCCGCTATCTTTACGTTGCGGTCGGAAACTTTTCAACCCTCGTATAATCCCTGTTTTAATTTGGAATTAAATTTCATGTGGTTAAAATTCCATCTCCGTGATCAAATTATCCATTATTACTTTATTTACGGAAACCACAGACTGGACAGCAATTCGACCTTTTACGAGTTTGTTTCGCTGTCTAACTCCATTCAAAGAATTGTATCCCAGTATTCTCATACTGACATCGTTATTACAGGCAGTTTTAATATAAACAATTCTGGGTAGCTTCGACATTCTGGACAGACAACACCAGAAGGAGGGTGTGTTGGCATCTTTGCAATGGAAAACAACTTGACCCAGACTACCAGACGTTGATAGTCATATCGCTTCTCACCCTGCTAACTACAAAGTCGATGTGTTTTCTCCTCTAGGCACGTCGGACCATATCAGCTAATTTCTCATACAATGACCATACAGTAAGAGAAAGGATTTCTAAAGAACCGTCTGGCAATACGAGAAAGCCAATTGGAGCGAACTTGACAGCTTCTTTAGGAATTTCAACTTGTCGTTATGTTTCCTCAATAACGTCGTGGATGCAGGAACTGATATGATCACAGACACTATTCTCTTAGGAGTGAGATCATCGGATGAAGAGTATCAAACCAAAAGAGATGGTATAGTAGGTACGACTCGAGCTGTAAAGAGGCTGTCAGTGTTAGAGAAATGGTTTTTCGATCTTTCAAGACCAACCCGATAGAGGAAAACCGAAAATAGTTCAATCGATCCAGGAATGATTGCAACGTCCTTCTCAAGCGTGTGAAATTTCAATACGACTAGAAACTGAAGCAAAACATACTACAATGTCCCAAAGCTAGTAAACACTTTTAGCCGTTCGTCAAAAATATTAAAAATTCTGCCATCCTCAGCGCTCATTTATAATGACAATCCAGTTGTCAACTCTTTGCACAAGGCCAATCTGCTTGCTGCACACTTTGCAGCCAGCTCAACACTCCCAGATTGTGCTTTGCCTCAGCATACACTTAAGTGCGTCGAATCTTCAGTGGGACTAATTCACTTTCGCACTCGTGTAGTAGCAAGGGTTCTTAAAGATCTTAACATTCTGAATAGGTGTTCGTCCACGCTGAAAAAACCACTACGAATCGCGATGTTAGTCAGCGATGTCCACTGCATAGACGTGTTTAAATTTTGCTCTTTACATTACATTCTTTTTACCCGGTTACTAAAGCCTAAAATTAATTTAACTTTACATTTTTAAGTATTGTTCAATAAATAATAAAGTTTTTTTTTTGCATCTAAATTTCGTAAAATTCTAAGTATGCGAATATTAATTAGTGTAGAACTAGTTCCCATCTCGGTAATGATGTCAAATACAACTACTCGTCTTCAAGCACATAAAGAGAAATCAACCTCTTCAACACCCGATAAATCGCCCATCATCAACTCCCAGACGAAATCGGTTTCTGCATCAAATGAAAGCAATGAAATAAAACCATCTTTATCTACCCAATTGAAAGACATGGAACTCAGTGTGTCGAAGTTCACATCTTTGCTTTCGTAACTTGAAAGTATTGGGTCTACAAGTAAGTTTCCAGCGTTTTTTTTTCCAAAATTTGAAGTTTTATTATGAAAACATAGTTACAATGCTTTATTCAAAGTATCGTCCATCGGAAGCTACAACTTTCCCCCATCTTTCTGGCAATTTATGAATTCCGGACTAAAAAATTTTCTCGTCTTTCGAGCCCAAGAACGTATCGAGCCAATTTTTGATTTCCTCTACTGAGCTGAAGCGTATTCCCGTAAGAGCGTTCTGCATCGAACGAAACAAGTGGTAGTCAGATGGTGCCAAGTCTGGACTGTAAGGCGGGTGAGGCAGAATTTCCCATACACTATTTTCCAAATAGTTTTTCACCGAAACCGCAATATGTGGCCGAGCGTTGTCGTGATGAAAAATGACGGACTCATGCCTGGTTGGTCCTTTGATGGTTTCACCACTCGGAAGCAGTTTGTAGTATACGACACCCTTTTGATCCCACCGATCCCACCATATGCAGAGCATGACCTTATTCACGTGAATATTTCGTTTCGGCGTCGATTGGGCGGGCTCGCCGGGCTTTGTATACGATTTTCTGTATTTAGGATTTTCATAATAAATCCATTTCTCATCACCGGTGACAATACGATGCAAAAATGATTTATTTTTATACCGCTGCAGTAAGATTTCGGACATGCAAAATCGCCGTTCGACGTCTCTTGGCTTCAATTCGTAAGGCACCCAATTTCCAACCTTTTGAACGAATCCCAGTGCTTTTAGGAGCAGTGAAACGGCTTGTTACGTGACGCCAAATGATGCAGCAAGTTCTTCTTGAATCTGACACGGATCCTCATCCAGTAAAGCGTCCAATTCCTCGTCTTCAAAACCAAAATCACCACTTTTGAACCGTTTGAGCCACTCGCGGTACGTCGATTCACCAATACATTCCGCCCCATAAGTTTCCGAAAGCAAACGATAGGCCTCAGCCGCACTTTTCTTCATATTAAAGAATAAAAGCAGCGCTTCCCGCAAATGACGTTTATTTGACTGGAAACTTGCCATGATTTTGCTCGATAAAATGTACGACACCGATAGAACTGCTCAAATATAACTCTGCAAAGTTGTTGACAGATACAAAACCTACAAATAAAACACATGGGGTCTGACATTTCTGCCCGGGATCCGCTGGTGGCGCCATCTCTGACAAACGCTGGAAACTTACTTGTAGACCCAATAATTTAAATAAGAAAATTAATGAGGCAATATTCTCTCTCAGTAGCAAAGTTCAACAGTGTGTAACCGATATTGTTGTATTGCGTGATGAAAATCTAAAAGTAAGAGAAGAACTAGCGGCCCTGCAGCGAAGACAGCGTCTTAAAGATTTAATTGTGCGTGGTATTCCATCCAAAAAAATGAGAACGCTGTTGCTTTAGCGCAGAACATCGCCGCCAAACTAATGCACTAGACTTCCACTCACATTGACGCTTTTCGCCTGAGCGCCAAAACTACCGATGGAGATCGTCCGTTGCCAATTCCACTTTCCTCCAACGCTGAACTGAAGGGTTTGCTGTCAGCATATTGGAAAAACATTGGTCTGTCTCTTTCACAACTGGAGGATTATAACCATAGAGCGAACAGAAATATCACCACTACTACCCCCAGCAACAACAACAGTACCAACACTAGGACCAATGGCGCCAAAAGATCATACATATACAGTGCTGTGCAAAACTTACCGGATTTTTAACGAACATTTTTCTTTGGTGAATTTTAGTCAATTTAAGGAAACTTATTGCATAAGTTTACAAATAAAAGGAAAACAAAATTTTGTGGTAATATGTTTTATTATACAAAAAAGAAAAACTTAACTTAACATGTGCAAAACATGCCAGATTTTTGTTATACTTAATATTTTGTCCAGCATCCGTTGTTTTTTAAGACCTCCTATCATCTTTTCGGCATGGAGGACATTAGCTCTCAAAAATGTCTTTTGGAATGTTCTCCCATTTATTCTTTAGTGAAGTCATAAGTGCGTTTTTGGATGTGTGCGCTTTTGATGCTACCCGGCTTTTAAAATCGCCCACAAGTTCTCGATAGGGTTTAGATCGGGCGATTTAGAGGGCCATTCCAACACGTCAACATTTTTCTGCTCAAACCACTCCTTAATCAACTTTGATGAGTGTTTTGAGCCATAATCATGTTAATAAACCAAACGTAGTTGCATCTCCTTCTCAGCGTATGGAAGTATTGCGGATTCCAGTATATCTCTATAGTGAAAACGATCCATAATACCACTAATCTCATGTATTGGTCAACATCCCGCACCAGAAAAACATCTCCACACCATAATTGAGCCTCCGCCATGCTTCACGGATGGACGATAATGTCGTGGCTGAAGTGTGTCCCCTTCTTTCGTATAACATGAATACTTCCACCGGAAGCAATCAAGTTTAACTAACTCTCGTCGCTAAAGGGTACAGTTTTCCACTTCACTGCTGACCAATTCGAATGGATTCTTGCGAATTCCAGACTAGGAAACGATTAGCGTTAGCAAAGTAGTCAAAGACTTACTAGAGGAATAAAATGGTACCTTTTTTGTCTATGCGTAGCAGTAAGTAGAGGCTTTTTCGCTGGTCGAAAATAACAAAATTCAGCTTCTCTTAAACGTCTGCGTACGGTGTTTGCTTCGACTGAAAGATTGAACTCACTAAAAATCTTTCTTGAAAGCAGGAAGGGATCGTTAAGAATGATTTTCTTAATTTGCCGATCGGTTCGGAGTGTAGTTTTTCTGGGGCGTCCTCCACATTGAATGGTTTCGCCCGGTTTTCCATTCCGAAACTTTTTTATAATGTTACATACTGTCGATGATGGCATTTTATACTTTTTGGCTATAGATTTTTGTTTTGGCACTGCCCTGAAATTCGCTACCACCTGATTTTAACCACACCACTGTATTTATTTTTAGCCAGTTTTAAGTTTTGTTAAGTCTATATATAACTCACTTCAAATGACAGACAAAACCATTACCAGCAAGTTAAAGAGCAAGAAAATACGGTACTTTTGAAAATCCGGTATGTTTTTGCCACAACTCTACAAATAATGATAGCAATGCCTTGTTTTTTTTTTATTTGTAAACTTATTCAATAGGTTTTCTGAAATTGCCAAACAAGTGTACCTTCTGTATCCCTGTCCCCTAGAATTCTTCAATGAAAAATATTCAGGAAAAAATCCGGTATATTTTGCACAACACTGTACATTCACGAAAGTCTTACGCCCGACAATAGCTCTCTTCTTCGTCATGCCCTACGCCTGCGACGATAAGGTTTATTATACTCTGTAAAACGCGTAATAGCTTTGTTTATGTCAAGAAAAGTGTGGTTGACACCGAGATGAAAGTGTTAACAACAACAACAATGTCTTTCACCACTCTACCACACCCGTAGTCAATCGGAGCAATTTAAAAATTTGTACCGTAAAATGGGGTGACAAGCAACACTTTTTTTTTTATTTGCTGCAATTTCGGAAACTTTTACGTAGCTTCAATGTGAGCACATTTAAATATGAGTCACGGCTCCTATTTTCAATGCTTACCACCCCGTTTCTGTAAAATAAGCCTTTCTATTAAATTTTTGGCCAAACATGCCCTGTTGCGGGTCACCCCGCTGTTGGGGTGAATAACCACGGGAAAGGGTGGCTAGCATCACCAAAGGGGTGACTTACAACTATAGTAGGGTGCAGATAACAACAACTAATCCACTTACAAGGTTAAGTTTTTACATATACCTAAACCATAAAAACTGCATCCCGAAAAAAATAATAAATATAATAATTTTGGTGGGGGGAATACCCCCATTTATTCGGCTTGTATTAAAGCTATAACTTAAAATTAAAATTAAACTAAAACTTAAAACTAAGGTTGATTAGTGCGGTGAAGGAGAACGGATTTGAGTGGTGCGGTGGAAGTCAAAGACGCTAAGGTTTGAATTAATTTTTCGTAGCATACGGGAGATTTGCTCTTTCGCGCCGTAGGAGGTGTGGTGGGTTGGGAAATAGAAGAGACGAGGGGTACAGAGATTACGAGGGTTAGTGTTGAGGAAAATAGAGTTGTGAAGGGACGCGCATTCAACGTGACCTGAAAGGAGTCGATGAATGAAGAGAAAGTCGGCTGCATCTCTGCGTTCCTCAAGCTTGTTTAGGTTAATAAGGTTGAAACGGTTTTGATAAGGGGGCAGAGTAAAAGGATCGTCCCAGGGCATACCTCGAAGAGCAAATCGAAGAAAACGGCGTTGGATGCTTTCGATTCTCGAGATATGAACGCGATGATATGGGGACCGTACTTGACTGGCATACTCTAGCAGGGGGCGAATTCTTTGGACCATCGTTTTACAAAACCTAGTGCAGAGTTGGCTTTAAGGATTATCCCATCCATATGTAAACGGAAGTTGAGCTCCCTATCACACAAAATACCGAGGTCGCTAGGAGATTGAACGGAAGAGATTGGTTGGTTGTGGAGAAGATAGAGTCGGGGAGGAGATTGGTGCCCCTTATGTGAAAAGGTGATGGATTGGCAATATTAAGTTCCAAAAAATTTTCAATTCAACAAAAAAATGTTTTATCCGTATAAACTTTAGTAAAAATTACAGCTTTTACTCGGAACTGGAAACATCCTCTTCAATATAGGTTGCAAATGCTATAGGGTCAAAGTCCTGGTCCGCGATGCTGTTATCACTATTAATGTCGAAACATCGTTTACAAATGAGCTTTTTGCACACCACGCATCGCTGCCAGTTATCATAGCGACTTTTAATTTTATAACACACTTTGCACACTAAAATGTTTGAGGGCCCTGGTGCTGACAAATTGTTTGAGGCAACGTTTTGTTTCTAAATCCTCCGGAAACACATTTGCACATTGTTTGTCTTCGCTTTGGCAATTTTGTTTGCCTTATTTTTTGTCTTTTTAGAGACTTTTTTGTTTTTTTCTTTTTCAACGTTTAAAGGAGAATCTCCACCTACATCAACGCTTTTACCGGGAGCGACATTTAGTTTTTTTTTTTTTCTTGAAGGAAGAGCAGTTTCCTCCTAGTAACGAAACGATCTCAGCAAATTTACAACCGAGTAGTTGACGATATTCGACATCTGGTTGTTGAGACTCCGTCGGTAGTCGATTCAGCACTTCCTGCCTATTCAAAGGAAATATGCAAGTCTTTTTAAGCCCGGAAACAAAATTTTTTTGTGAGCTTGTTTCAATTTTAGCGTAAAGCTTAGCGAGCAATTGTGGGAGAACTGACTTTGGCAAAGAACTTTCCTTACGCCCCTCTTTGTTCTTCCATGCAGTTATTAAGTTACGCCAAGCGACTTTTAGGGAATAAAAGAAAGCAACATCCAAGTGTTGTGTCTGGTGGGTCGAATTAGCCGGCAAAAATACTAAATTGACATCAGATTGCTTGCATATGTTGATGGCATCAATTGAAAGGTGACAACTCAAATTATCACCAATCCCGGAGTCCGCTTGGCATAAGGAATTAAAATCGTGGAGATCCAGTCTCCAAAGGTTATAATGTCCATCCAACCCGATGTAGTTCTATTGTACCTTGAACCCTTGGGTCCGCCTGTCATCCATAGGTCGTATAAATACTGGGATCTGTATATTGTGTACGGAGGAAATAAATGCCCTGAAGCTGTTCCAGCCATCACTAGAGAAATAGACGACTTTGTCTGATTCATTACCCGCTCCGGATACTTGAGCCTCTTCTAGCTATTATCTTTTTTCTACCGGGGTCATCAGTTAAGTTTGTTTCATCGTGATTGATGATATTTTCTGCTGGAACACCAGCCAAAGTTTGTTCCAAGTTATCAAAATATTGGGATAATAAATATATTTGTGCGGTTTTTTTTTTCAAAATTTGAACGTTTATTTAAGAAAAACATGTACAATAGTATTATTCAAAGTATTGCCCATCTGAAGCTATGACTTTTTCCCATCTTTCTGGCAATTTGTGGATCCCATCCCAAAAGAACTGCGCCGGCTTGGCAGCCAAGAATGAATCAAGCCAATTTTTGTATAATCTGCTCTGATGTGAACCGTATTTCAGTGAGGGCGTTCTGCATCGACCGAAACAAATGGTAGTCAGAAGGGGCAAGGTCTGGGCTATAAGGCGGATGGGGTAAGACTTCTCATCCACTGTTTTCCAAATAGTTCTTAACCGGAATAGCAACGTGGGGCCGAGCGTTGTCATGATGGAAAATTATTGCCTCGTGTCTGGTCGCATATTCCGGGCGTTTTTCGGCCACTGCTCTCTTCAAACGGATTAATTGTGTTCGGTAGCGTTGTCCATTGATGGTTTCACCCGGTTTTAGCAGCTCATAATACAGCACACCCATCTGATCCCACCAAATACAGAGCATTACCTTCACGCCATAGATATTCGGCTTTGCCGTTGATTTGGCTGGTTGGCCGGGTTTCACATATAATTTTATGCGCTTGGGGTTGTCGTAATGGATCCATTTTTCATCACCAGTAACAATTCGATGCAAAAATGACTTCGTTTTGTGGCGTTCTAGCAGCATTTCGGACATGCAAAATCGCCGTTCGACGTCTCTCGGCTTGAGTTCATGTGGAACCCAATTTTCAGGCTTTTGAATATATCCAGCTGCTTTTAAACGTTTTGAAATGGCTGCTTGAGTGACACCTAAAGATTCTGCGAGCTCTTCTTGTGTTTGGCAACAATCTTCATAGAGTAATGCTTTCAGTTCTTCATCTTCAAACTTTTTTGGCTGCCCAGACGTTCATCGTCTTCCAAGCCAAAATCACCACTTTTAAATCGTGCAAACCACTTTTGGCACGTTCGCTCAGCTAGCGCATGTTCACCATAAACTTCCAGCAAAATACGATGACTTTCGGCAGCAGTTTTCTTCATATTAAAGTAATGAAGAAGAACTCCCCGCAAAAACACTTTTTCAGGCACAAAGTTTGACATATTTGAGTGAAAAAAAATTATTGTTGTTTACGCTTCAAATGAATAACATATACTGAAATGACGTACAATGACAGTAGATTTCCAACGCATGTTCCAATGGAATAATAACAATGGAATAATACAAGTTACGCCATCTCTTAGCAAACCGCATGGATTAAGTTATACACCCAATAACTGTTTATAGTTTCAGCGGAAATAAGTGCTCTAGCCCGTTTTATATCCATAAGCAAAATCAACTCCAGGGAAATTATTTTTAAATTCTTTAAATTGATTGCTCTTTTATCTAGATATATTTTTACTAGCATTATCAAATCTTGCTGGACTATTAGGTAGCCCCAGTCGGCACAGATGTTAATGTTCTCGGCAATCAGTCTCTCAGCATCTGCACTAAAACGATTTGTCCTCCACATTTTTTCACATCACCTCGGGCATGTCGACATAAAACTGAATAATCCATATTATGATTTTCAGCTGCTCCTCTAAATGACATATTATTTTGCCTCTTGTCCTCTAGGGTCGTATCTATTTCTTCCTTGGTATAGATTTTTCTAATCTTTTTATTGCGAAGGTCTGGCTTATATGTCCTTGACATTTCGAGCTTATTTATTGAACTTTTACGGTACATCAAGTAGTTTTTTTTGTTATTTAAAACTTGAAGTTTAAAATTATGTTTTACTTTTTATGTTTTTGTTCATTCTATGTATACTTTTTTCTCTATCAGTACTTTACTATCTTTCACTGTCTCTAATTTGGCTACTACCTTCTAATACTAAGTTCCCATTGATTGTTATGACCTCGGATATTAATTACGTCCTTTAATAATGTGACATTGTCTGGTAGCATGGATAGGGTCCCCGTAAAATCGATGGTTAGAATATTATCTAAAGCACTCGATGGGTTTAAAATATGCTACTTAAATGCTCGTCGTTTAAATTTGTCTAAATTAGACTACTTTCGACATATTTTTGTTGACTCGGGAGTTGATGTTATTTATGTTGCTGGGACTTGGTTCCAGTTAGATGAGTCGGACCCAGAACCAGAAAACAATACAACCAGTAGTTTGTATTGGGTCTACAAGTAAGTTTCCAGCGTTTTTTTTTCCAAAATTTGAAGTTTTATTATGAAAACATAGTTACAATGCTTTATTCAAAGTATCGTCCATCGGAAGCTACAACTTTCCCCCATCTTTCTGGCAATTTATGAATTCCGGACCAAAAAATTTTCTCGTCTTTCGAGCCCAAGAACGTATCGAGCCAATTTTTGATTTCCTCTACTGAGCTGAAGCGTATTCCCGTAAGAGCGTTCTGCATCGAACGAAACAAGTGGTAGTCAGATGGTGCCAAGTCTGGACTGTAAGGCGGGTGAGGCATAATTTCCCATCCACTATTTTCCAAATAATTTTTCACCGAAACCGCAATATGTGGCCGAGCGTTGTCGTGATGAAAAATGACGGACTCATGCCTGGTCTCATATTCTGGCCGTTTATCGTTTAATGCCCGCTTCTAACGAATTAGTTGGGTTCGATATAATGGTCCTTTGATGGTTTCACCACTCGGAAGCAGTTTGTAGTATACGACACCCTTTTGATCCCACCGATCCCACCATATGCAGAGCATGACCTTATTCACGTGAATATTTCGTTTCGGCGTCGATTGGGCGGGCTCGCCGGGCTTTGTATACGATTTTCTGCGTTTAGGATTTTCATAATAAATCCATTTCTCATCACCGGTGACAATACGATGCAAAAATGATTTATTTTTATACCGCTGCAGTAAGATTTCGTACATGCAAAATCGCCGTTCGACGTCTCTTGGCTTCAATTCGTAAGGCACCCAATTTCCAACCTTTTGAACGAATCCCAGTGCTTTTAGGAGCAGTGAAACGGCTTGTTACGTGACGCCAAATGATGCAGCAAGTTCTTCTTGAATCTGACACGGATCCTCATCCAGTAAAGCGTCCAATTCCTCGTCTTCAAAACTTTTCACCTTTCCGGGGCGATCTTTGTCTTCAACTCCAAAATCGCCACTTTTGAACCGTTTGAACCACTCGCGGCACGTCGATTCACCAATACATTCCGCCCCCATAAGATTCCGAAAGCAAACGATAGGCCTCAGCCGCACTTTTCTTCATATTAAAGAATAAAAGCAGTGCTTCCCGCAAATGACGTTTATTTGGCTGGAAACTTGCCATGATTTTGCTCGATAAAATATACGACACCGATAGAACTGCTCAAATATAACTCGGCAAAGTTGTTGACAGATACAAAACCTACAAATAAAACACATGGGGTCTGACATTTCTGCCCGGGATCCGCTGGTGGCGCCATCTCTGACAAACGCTGGAAACTTACTTGTAGACCCAATATGACATCCCCAGCACAACTGGTGGTGGAGTGGCAGGTTATCACAGCAAATCCCGTAAATGCATAAAAGTGGCTGAATCAAACAGTGATATCGAGTGTCTTTTACTAGAAATCTCTGACGATATCACTAAATGTATTGTTAGCGTTGCATATAATTCTAACAGAACTTGTTCCTCTCTCCTCTTATTTTTTGAATATCAAGACTATTGTCTAAGAGCATGTCAGCTCTTAGACAATCTCGCTGCATCTGGGCTTGTTGATGCGAATATACCGTATACGCTACCCGTTTTGCAAATAACTTCCCTCCCAGTCTCTTTAATCTCAGCCTGGTGTTTGATCGAACCAAAGTTTTTCTTCACGAACAATTATCGCTTGAAGGTGTGTCAGATCACGACCTAATTTTTTGGACATACGACATCGACTTGTCAGGTTTTTCTATTTGTTCTTGTTCATCATTCCAGTATAGGGACTTTGCTTCAATTGACAACAATTCCCTCCAACAATATGCGAGCCTCCTCCCATGGCGTAGTTGTTATTATTTCTTAGATGTGAATAATAAAATTAACTCTTTACAATCGTCACTCTTGGACCTGAGGTTAAAAATGCAATTAGGATTCGGAGAAATACCATAAGTAACCTAAATGGAAACAAAATCACTCAACTTTGAATTGGGAAACTAGAGCCAAAAGAAGATGCTTTTTGAATAAAATTCGTATACGTCAACCCTCTAAGAAGCTTTGGAGTAATCCTCGATCCATTGACATATTAATAAAAAAACCACTTTGACAGCATACTAAATGTGAATGACCTTAATAATGCTTTTGTCTCCAGAGAAACACAGACTCCAGTTTTTGTTCCAAATGATCAACTGTTTATCAACCCGCCGAATGACTTTGAATTTAATATTGTATCAGAGTTTAAAGTTATCAATTCTATCTAAAAAAAATCGCAATAATTTTTGCAAAAGGATTTGAAAATAAAGAAAACTGCAACTTTTATTTTACTATTAATTTTTAACTTTATTTTTAATTTTAAAACGCGGCTTAGCCGATTGTTGATTCGCAGAACAGTGAGTTCTTCTCCGTTGTTTTGGTAACCTTTTCTTTTTTCGTTCACTTTTTATTAAAAAAGATGGCTGCTTGGATGCGAAATTCAAACTTTTATAGCATTTGTTTATATTATTGAGTTCTGCCGAAACAGCGACCGCATTGAGGGGCTACAGGCTACAATCTTCTTCAGGTAAAACGGCTATCTTCGCGATTGGACGTCTGATTACACCTCCTCATGTCCTCACGTCTGCGACCCTGACAATTCTGTCCTTCCCTGCGACGACCCGTTCTATTGTCCACTGTTGCGGTGGACTGTAGTCTTCGTAGATGACGACGACCTTTCCTACGGCGAGATTGGGCTGCTTTTGAGCCCATTTGCTGCGACCTTGCAGGCTCAGCAGGTAGTTCTTTGACTATTTCCGCCAGAACTGCTGCTCGAGACAGCAGCATACAAGCTGCCATCCTTTTAAGCAGCTCATTCGATTTGGAACTTGCTCCGGTGGCAAAGCTTGCAGTGGGCTCCTTATGAGGAGGTGCGCGGGTGAAGCGCCTCGCCGTCGCTGGGATCTGCGCTAAGACGCGCTGCTAGGGCCCTTGAGTTCAGGACCGCTTCTACTTCCAGAAGCACCGTCAGCAATTCTTCGCTTGTCAGCAGGGCGTTCCCTATTGTTTTTTGTAGAGCGATGAACCTATTTAAAGAAAAGATAAAACAGTCGGAAGACAAATCCGTGGTTAGTTCAAAATGTACAGCTTTGGACGTGAAACAGACAAAGACAGCAATATATGTTTTTAATGGTGGTCGACGCTACTCGAAGTAGCGAAAATGAACAATCATTTCTTTAAACTCCTGCATAAATGGATTGAGCTTCTGAATATTTGGTGAAAGTGCGACGTTTCGTTTTAATTTTCGAATTTCATCGAAAAATTAAAAATTGTTGAGCAATTTCTATTAGTTTTAGAAATGCCAACTGCAACTCCTTAGCCGTAGGTGATGATTCAAAGTTTTCTGTTTTTTTCTTCATTTTTCTAACAAAACGCATTATGTAAACAAAGATCCTTGCTAGCTTTGCATACGACGAAACTTTGTCGATAACATCCATTAGACAGTTCGACTAATGAAAGCTTAGTTTTTCGTCTTTCTAAAGCCTCTTCACTTGGCGATAGCTCGAAGTGAGTGTTACTGGGCCAATCAGCTGAACTTTCTAAAAGGAACTATGGACCACCAAACCAAATTGAACCCTTTAGTTCGTCCGCCGGATTTTGTTTAGTTGGGACATGTCTCCACGAAATTTTTTGTGTCCACTCCTTAATTTCTGGTACACGATTTGCTACGAATGTTGCCAGAGTCGAAGGATGAGTCTTTATCCAATGTAGAATTATTTCAGAATCTGTCCAAAATATCGTTTGCTCTACATGGAGATTCAACATTGCCGATACTCTCATCCACAGTATGGACAGAGTATGCGTTGCACAAGGTTCTAACCTATTAAAAGATTTGATTTTTAATGGGGCTACTTTTGACTTCACTGTTAAAAGCGTCGACTTGTTACCATCTTCGGTTTGGCTGCGTACCCATATTACTTCACACATTCAGCCCCAATCAAGCATGGCCTACAACACTTTGGTACTTGCTGAAATGCTTGAAAACGCCGTCCTAACACCTTCTTCTCTATTACATACGGCTCCTGAACTTGAAGTTACACCCATACCTCCGATTCTTACTGCATATCACACACTACCAGCATCTCATGCACCTCCAGCATCTCAAGCACCTCCAGCATCTCCCGCGCTTCCAGCATCTCCTGAACCTTCAATTACCCGCTTTGGAGTTTTCTGGACCGTATCTGAATGGAATAGTCGAGTTAAAAAGCTAAGTGAGTCCAGTACGGAGGAAACAACTACTTTCTCTATTAAATCTGCATCCGCACATGCAAACCCGACTTGGCTGATCAATTAATTTAAGCAGCATTTTAAAATTAATGTCAGTAACTGTAAACAAAAGTCGGCCGGTAAACTCTCAAAGTTTAAGCTATTCAATGTTGATGTTCCTTCAAAATATGAATGGCTTTTCCCGAACTCCACATCCGAATTATTAAAGCTATAGAAATTAACAATGAGCAAAATCAACCGCAAAAAAGTAATCAACCAAAAGCCTACAACGTATAAGATGAACGCAAAGGAGATTAATTTTAAGACTAAATCTAAGCCTAGTGTTAAGCCAACCAAATTGGAGTTATAAAGTAGGAACATTCCCCTCCTTTTCCCAAGCGATACGTTCCACATCTCCTTTCCCTTCCTCCTCCAATAATTCCAAACTAAATAATCCATCGCACAAACGAGTATCTTTTGTTCTCCCATCCAAGTCCTGTCCGTCTAAATCAGATACAAACCATACAACTTTTATAGACCCTATGCTCCCGCCGAAGATCAATATAACCAAGCAACTCGCCGCTTCGGGTGATGATGGCCGTTACATTCAACCCCGGGTTAGAGATCGTAGAATTTACGAAAACGTTCGCCTTTATCTAGCCTATCTACACGATAACCAAAACAAATATAATGGTTTCCATTCAGCAAGAAGGACTTCCTACAAATCCAAAAGACCTACGTCAGATTTTCGTACGGTTTCACGAAGCCCTTAATATCACGCCTAACGACGTTGCACACGACCTCTCCTCTAATGTCAGCTCAAAGCGACTCTAGCACCTTCAAAGAACGCGTTCTAGTTTTAAGAACTATTTTCGCTCTCAACCCACCTCCGCCTCTATTTGTACTCCCTGATTTCCTCAGCATTTACTATCAAAATTTTAGAGGACTTCGAACAAAAACATCTGAACTCTATATAAATTCCAAAAACCTGCCGTACGATATCTTCGCTCTTACTGAGACCAACCTTTTTAAGAAGAATTTTAAGAATAGGAAGTTATTTACCCAAGATTATGATGTCCACCAAAACGATGGCCTTATGAATAACGACGAATCAACTGGCCGCGGAGTACTTTTGGCTGTACCTACTCGCCTTAATTGTAAACTATTTATGCAACTATCTACTGTTTGCTTTAAATTTGTCTGCGTAAGAATTCCTATTTCCAAGCGCAATCGCTTTATTTGCTGCTACCGACTAGCTATTGACGAATTCGATGCCCTGTTTGCCAAAGCTGACGCAAATGACTCTGTCATTGTTATGGGTGACTTTGACTTACCACGACTCAAATGGATACGCACTGATGATACACACTACATCGCCAACAATGTAAGTTCGGAGAAAGAAATCCTTTTTATTGACTGTCTCGTGGACTCCGGACTTTTTCAGTTAAGTGGCATAACCAACTATCTCGGTAGACAACTCGATCTTATTTTCTCCACTGACGTAGATAACAGCATAGTATCAGCCAGCAAGCACCTCCTTACCACTCTAGATCCTCACCATTTGCCTCTTTCTATGACGTTTTCGTACAACGTTTCAAAACCTTTCTACCTTCTACAGCTTTAATTTTCGTAGAGCCAACTTCTCTAAATTAAACAGTCTTCTTTCTAAATCTAATTTCTCTTCTCTTCAACTCTAGTATTCCCGTTAATGATGCACTAACCTCTTTTTACAATATCATCTTCGTTTGTTTTTCCCAGTCTGTTCCTTTTCTACCGCAAAAAAATCCATCGTTATCCCCACCTTTGTATAATAAGAAACTCCGGTCAATACGAAATAAGAGAAATAAACTTTGGCACGCCTATCTTCGTACACGTTCTGAAGCGGACTTTAATAAATACCACCTTGCTTATACCCAATTTTCAGACCTATGTATTCCAATTATTTAAGCTGCATGCATTTCAGTTTTTCAATTCTAAAAGAAAGTCGGACAGTTATCCCTCCACCCTGAAGTTCAACAATTCAAGGTCTGATGATCCGCAAAGAATAGCAAACTTATTTGCCGAATTCTTTAGCCAATCGTTTGCTTGCCATATCCAAAATCCGAATCTATCTTGTCCACACAGCTGTCCACAAACATCCTTTACTTCAGTGGATATCTCAATGGCATTAGTAGATGAAAAGATCGAAAAAGTGAATGTTCCGCTGGACCCCCCATAGTTTTCAAAAAGTCCGCCGCCTAGTTGGTAAAACCTCTCACTGCCTTATTCAGACTTTCCTTATCTCAATGCGGCTTTCCCCATTTCTGGAAAAACTCATATATAATCCCTCTGCATAAAAAAGGCCACAAAGATGAAATCTCAAATTACAGACCTATTGCGAAGCTCTCCACAACACCCAAGCTCTTTGAGAACATTATTTACGATGCTATGTCTTCTTATTGTAAGCCAGTGATTTCAAGAAACTAACGTGGATTTCTTAAGGGCAGGTCAACTATCACTAATCTCCCTGAATTTGTATCCAGTACTCTATGTGCGTTAGAAGATGGCAAAGAAGTAGATGTAATAACCACCGACTTCAGCAAAGCTTTTAATAAAATCTCGCATAAAGTAATTCTTTTAAAACTTTGCGCCTTGGCTTTCGATCAGATTTCGTTACGTGGATTTCCTCATACTTAAATGATGGACACTACAGTGTCCTGTTTAGGTCTACATTATCTAAACCTTTCAAAGCCACCTCGGGTGTTCCCCAAGGAAGTCATCTCGGTCCCCTGATATTTATATTAACAATTGATGATGTTGATACCATCGTTAACAATTCTTTTATCTCTATCTATACTGACGACATCAAAATCTTCCGTCACATATTGTCTCCCTCTGACTGTTCTCTGTTGCAAGATGATCTCAATCGATTTTCCACTTGGTGTCTTCATACTTTTCTTGAGTTAAATGTTAACAAATGTCAAGCTTTAACTTTCACTAGAAAACGTCATACAACTCCTTCTCGTGCATATTTCATCAACAACGAGCCTGTTTCTATTATCTACGAGTATGTATGATAGCGAACTGAACTTTCGCTCTCACATAGATAGCATTATTGGTAAAGCCAATTCGACTCTTGGCTTCATTAAGCGCTGGTCTAAGGAATTTGACGACCCATATGTGGCTAAAGCACTCTACACCAAATTTGTTCGAACCCTCCTCGAGTATGCAAGACTAGTCTGGTCACCATATTATTCTGCGCAAATTGGACGTATAGAATCAGTACAGCGTAGGTTCCTTCGGTTCGCGTTACGGGGACTACCTTGGTCTGACACTTTTAATTTACTCCTCTATCAAAATCGAGTGAAACTTATTAACTTACAACCCCTCATTACACGTCGAGAAGTTTGCGATATAGTTTTTGTCCATCAGCTCTTAAATGGCAACATTGACTCTGAGGCTCTCCTCGAACGCATCTTCTTAAATGTTAATCCACGTAATCTAAGAACTGTACCTCTCTTAGGAGTTAATTCCCACCGAACTAATTACGGATATCATGAACCGTTACCACGAATGCTTCGCGAAGCGAACAAATTCCAGTCGATCTTTGACTATCACCTGAGCAAACACTCCCTTAAGATTGCCCTTTATTCCCCGCGCTCTCTACCAGCACTCCACAGCTCTAGCAATTAAATTTCTATTAGTTTTAAGCTCAATGCTTCTATTAAGCACAATAAAACTATGCGGAGTTGACCCGGGCCTAAATTAAAATATGCTCTCATCGAAGCGTCGGCGAACCCATGAACTATCTTGTAATAAGATCGTGGTTTAAGTTACTAAGGGGCATAGTAATGTGAAGAAACTGATAAAATGTTTCGTTTTGTCGCTGGAAGATTATGAAAGTTTTCTTCTAAGCAGAAGCTAAACATATCTTCTTTTGGTTGCCATTGAATCCCAAGCGTTCTTGTGGAGTCTGAATCATTAAATTTGATTTCCTTTTTTGAACTCTCTGGCTGGATGATTAGAAAACCATTTTGCCAATTGAAATCCACCTCGTTTCAGTATCTCTCTCACTTCTTGTTGGGTTTTTGTGAGGGTTTTAAGATCATTAGTGCCGGTTAATAGATCGTCGACATAAAAATCTTTGAGAATCGTTTCCGATCCTGACGGATGCGAGTTTTTATGTGTATCGGTCAACATTTTTAAACACCGTACTGCCAAGAATAGCGCTCGCGCAGTTCCATAAGTGAAGTGACAGTGTTTAAACGAAAATGTTGAAGTAGTTCAGATGAATGCGTCCTCCAAACTACGAGCTGGTAAATCGAGTGCTGTTTGGCAATTAGAACTTGACGGTACATTTTCGAAATCTCTGCCGTTAGAGCATATTTATGCGTTCGAAAACGGAGCAACGTCGGAAACAGCTCCTCTTGAATGGTTGAGCCGACTATCAACAAGTCATTTAAAGATTTTTGAGACGTTGTACGACTCGACGCATCAAATACGACGCGCAATTTCGTGCTTGTACTTTGTGGGCTTAAGACACACTGATGCGGAATGAAGTAGTATGGGCTATCCGGGATTTCATTGTTCGTCGGCGACATATGTCTCCTATTGTGAGGTATTCATTCATAAACTCCATATACATCGCTCTTAGACCATTATTTTTTAAAAAAGTTCGCTCAAGTGAGGGGAAACGACGTTTTGCAATTTCAAATGATGACCCAAGCGAGCTAGGAGGTGCTTTGAAGGGCAACTTAACCTCAAATCGACCTATCGATAAGCAAATCGATTTTATGTGGTTTATGAAGCCATGGGTCAGCCAGTTCTATATTGCTCGGAATGTTCCAATTGATAGTGGTAATAGCGTGATCTGAGAAAGAATGATCATTTAACCTTGATTTTACGACTGCATGTACCTGTTTATTGACTTTCGAGTTAGTTTTACCAGTGCTAAGCAAATTTAATGAATTATCTTCCTTACGAAGGTTCACTCTCTATGCTAGCTCTTCATTTATGAAGTTAATTTGCGAGCCAGAATCAAGTAGAGCTCGCGCAAGCATACCATATATTCGAAGCTCTTGCATTTAATTTTTACTACTGCAGTTGCAAGAATAATTTATTCAGTCGATACAGAGGCGTACATGCAAATTGGAACACGTTTTGCAAGTTAAAATCTTTGCAAGACCGGAAGTGCAGTGAACGACTGACATGCGGTAATATAGCGGTCATTCGATTTACAAAACCGACATTTCAGCTTGTGCTGTTGCTGTACTGTATTGATATACGACAACGATCATCTTTGACGGTTAAATTCTTTTTTATTATTTGATTGCCTGTCATTGGGCTTGCATCTTGAAGATGAAAACTCTTCAGCAGCTATGTGCTGATATCTTTCGTTAAGTGCTGTTTGACAATCACTCCATAAAGGAAGTGTGCTGTAGTGAAGCTGTTCTTCCCACTTCGACCTCGTGGTCGCGTCAAATTTTGACATCACCGAATGAATAATGATTGGATTTGTGATGTTCTTTTCATCTCCCAAAGACATGAAATCAGATGATTACATTTTTCAATGTCTGGAAGATTAGGCTGATAAAGTTTTTGTATTCAGCGTATTTGCCGCTAAATTTAGGAAGTCTAATGGAAACACTGATGGTAGTAATTATTTTATTTTCTTAAAACACATTCTTCCTTATGCAAATCTTGCACACCAAAAAACAAATCCCGCCAACTCTCTTGACAGAGAAGACGATATATTAAATCTCTATATTTCAAACGTCTCTCTCTACTTTCCTTCTAGTACTACCTTTCTGGTGGCATCAATTTTACTACAGTTAAGCCATCCTGACCGTACAATCCACCTCGATTCTAATTGACAATTGTCCGGAAGTGCTGCCTTCGAAGTCCAAACAACTATCTTCAATTACTTCTTCCGACTCAATCCATTTTCTTAGTCTACTTGAATCTAGGATACCGTGATATGGCATCTGTGTTACTTGAACACCCTCAATATCTTCTATTACATACCGGTCATTATCTAACTTCTTTTTCACAACATATGGGCCGCGGTACTTTGGAATCAGTTTCTTATTAGTTCCGACGGAAGTGTCTACGTTCTTAATTACTAAGAAATTACCAACATCAAATTGTTTGGCTGGGGAATCGGTTTCGTTGAAATAGTCTAAATTTTTCATCTGGGATTTCTGAATTGCGTCGGAGGCCTCGGCTCTAAGTTTATCTACGTCCACTCTAATGTCATCTGTATACGTCTCACTCAAATACTCTGTTAGTGCACCAACTATCTGTTCCCTCTGCTCAACTCCGAACAGCAATTTACTTGGTGAAATTTTGGTACTCGTGTGATCGGTGTTATTAATGCAAATTCTACTTTGCTCAGCTGCTGGTGCCAATCTGCGTGCTCGGGAGATTCACTCAACTTTGCTAGCATTGCCTTCATGTCTCGGTTGACACGCTCAACTTGTCCGTTAGACTGAGGAGAGGCTACAGAAACTTTGAAATGTGCAATATGGTATTCGTCAACAAGCCTACTAAATTTTTGTGCCGTAAAACTAGTACTTCGGTCACTAATGAGTCTGCGTGGACGGCTGTAATAGTCGAAGTATCGTACAAACGCATTAATGCTTTCCCTCGTTCCTGGCGTATTCATTGGATACAGTTTCATAAACTTGGTAAACGAATCTATTACTGCTAAGACATGTTTACTTCTGGAATTTATTGACGGCAGGGGACCAAAGTGGTCAATATGTATATCAACCGGTTCTGGCCGCTTCGATATATTATACAAGTTTCGCTCGGTCTTCTTCCGCAATGCCAAATAGTAAATGCACTTCAAACAATTTCTAATAAACTTATTTAACTTCTCTTTAACTTTGGGGATCCAATACTGTTTCAAAATCTGATTAGAAAGCCGCATAACGTTTTCTTCAAGTTACCTAGGAACATAAAGTTGACAAACTTTATTTGGCCTATTCGAAAAACTAACCCGTCCTCTAAGCGGTAGTCCGACAACTCACCCTCCTCTAGTCTACTTCGAATCGGCTGTCTGTATGTTTTCGTCACGCGCCTGAGTAATTTGAATATTCCTGTCAAGGTCTTCAATCGTTACTGCAGCAGCAATGGCAACATGACTGAGTGCATCAACATGAGCCATTCGCTCACCCTTCTGATGTTGCACTTGGTAGTCATAATTTTCAAAGACTTATGCTCACTTAGCTATTCGCGGATTAACATCTTTCTTCCTCAACGTCTGAGATAATGCTTCGCAGTCTGTGACAATAACAAATGGTAGTCGGTCAAGGAACGTTTTAAACCGTTCCAAAGCATAAACTACTGCTAGCGTCTCTAGTTCAAAACTAATCAGTTTAGACTCGCCGCTGGTTGCTTTTCTAGAACAAAAAGCAACTGGGTGAAATTCTCTATAGTTTTACATTTGCATAAGAACAGCATCAAACCCGTGGGAACTCGCATCACAATGCAATTCGGTCTCCCGTTTGGGGTCATATATTGCCAACACGGGTGAAGAACTCAATTTCGACTTCAGTTGCTCAAAAGCATAGGTACACTCTTCCGTCCAAACATTGAATCTTTCTTTAGTAGGTTCGTGATTGGGTTAGCTAAATAAGAGAATCCGGGGACAAACCGGCGAAAATAGGAAATAATCCATTACATCGCTGGACTTCTTTACTATTCCGCGGCATCGGATACATACGTATTGCTTCCAAATGACTATCATTCGGTCGTATACCTTCTTGGCTTATGCGGTAACCGAGATAATCAATCTCACTATACGCAAACTTACACTTTTTCATGTTTAATTCCAACGCGGCTTCTCTCAACAACTTCAAAACTCTACCAAGGATATCAATATATCTTCTGTTGCAATGGAAATGTCATCTAGATACACGATAATTAAACCTCTGTCAATCAACGGTTTCAGATTTAGATAAATATATCTTTGAAAGACAGCAGGCACGTTCTTAAAACTCGAACTGCCCAAAGGGTGTTACAAAAGCGGTATATTGCCTCGATTCTTCGGCTATCTTTATGTGATGAAATCCATCTTTTAAGTCTAATGTTGTAAAAAAGCGCTTATTAGCAAAATATTCTAAGCAGTCTTCAATCAACGGCAGGGGGAAATTATCTCTAACTGTGTGCTTATTAAGAGCACGATAATCCGCGCACATACGCATTTCGCCGTTCTTCTTCCTAACTAACACTAGAGCCGAAGCGTAAGATGAACTACTCGGTCTTATAACACCCTTGTCTAAAAGTCGATCTATAATGTTTTGAACTTCGGTCCGTTCATAGAAAGAGAGTCGTCGGGGTGAACAATATATAGGTATGTCTTTTGTTAACCTAATCTTCATTGAATAATCGATCGGTTTCGATTTCACACACGATCTCAAATAACATTCGTCGACTACTGTTCTAATGGCATTTGAATGAGTTTTATCCAGCTGCACATCTACACTCAACTCACAACTGTCTTTTCCGAAAAATTCAACTGCGCTCACTAATAATCTTTAATCGACGAAATGCACCATTCCACTGTCACCACTAGGTTCTATTAATATTAACACGGAAACATCATTGACTGGCGGTGCAGCTTCAGTCGGAACTTTACACCTATTATCATTTTTATGTATTTTTAATTGGCCTATTCCCGTTGATTGAGTCGGTTACAAATGCATGAATACCTAATTCGTTTGAACTTCTCAATAAGTTAAAAGACACAGGTGCACTGGTAGTTTTCTTATCTAAGGCAAAGGTTTTATTTGTTTTCACTTTCTTTTTAACTTTAAATAACATTTCACGATTGTAACTCTTCCTAAACCGGCAGAGGTGAATATTTAATTTCGGTAACACATCACGTCCTAACAGAAGAGAGACTAACGCTTCATTATCTGGAAGTATAACAAGCATGTGAGTGACTACTTTTCCTCTGAATAAAATTTTAAGTATTACTAAACCATAGTTGTTCAGGGTTTGGTTTCCCATTCCTCGAAATGACGTTGGCCTTTTTTCATGGCACACAGCGGGAACTAACGATTTCTTGATAAAACAACATGGACTGCCGGAATCGAAAAGAGAAACAAACGGTTTTACATCAGTGCACTTGGTTTGATTATCTATGAAGGCAACACTTACCATTTGAAATGCCCTCATCTTCTCAGCTACTTCTTACACCCCGCCCCCGGCTCCGTACTCAGCGACGTCTGCAGCATCTTCACTTGGACATACGACAGCAGTCAATCGTTTCTTCTTTGGAGAATCTTGCTGATAGTGCCCTACTTCATGGCACGTGAAGCATGAATTTGGAGGGCGCTTCGGCTTCGGGCACTGGCTTTGGTAATGACCAAACTGAGAGCAATTATAACAGCGTATTTGTTCAGCGACAGCATCTGAACTTTGAGTAGTAGTGACGGCGGTTGCAGCAGCGGCAACAACAACTTTCGGTGGAGTACTGCGAATGCGTCTTTTCTCGTATCTATCGTCTAAACACTTAAGCTGCTTAATGGTGGTGGCTCTCATCAGGGTGACAACGTTGTTGCTGCGGTCGTTGAGGCCCTCGATGATGCACTCGATGACATCAGCCTCAGGGATATTGGCATTCGAAGCGATCTCCTGCATCTCGGTGATGTATCGCTTCACTGACTCGGTCGTCTTCAATATCCTGGCCTTTAGCTGTTGGAATACTTCGTTCCTTGTGTAAATATGAACGAATTCCTCTATAAGTGCCTGTTTTAGGCCGACATAAGTGTGTGCAGCGGTGGTTCTTAAGAACATTTTTGCTGTGACTGTCAGTGTTATAATATTGTGAATTATGCTTTAAATATTAAGTGACCTATATACAATATTATTGTGAATTGTCTTTGAAATGTCATAAATAAAAATTTTGACTTATCACTTGTTGTTAAGTCGCCAAATACTCAACATGGTAGCACAGCGTAGTTAAAAGTTCGGCGGAGCGACCCCATGGCAAACAAAATAAATTGAAAAAATAATTAAAATAAAAATCGAATAACATAAAAAACAAAAAGTAAAGTTGTGATTATATGTGAAATAATCAAAAACAAAAATAAAAAAGGATTAAAAATCATAACCTCATGATTGAACGTTATAGTGAAAGTGTACAACTAGATTACAAAACAAAATTAAAAGTCCAAGAAAAGAGCTCATTAAGCCAACAAAAAGTGAAATAAGAATTGAAAATTTTAAATGATGTGAACAGTAAAATTAAAAGTGAGAAAAAAGAGGAAACATTTAAAATGACATCTGACGCAAGAGTTAAAGATGTATCTCTGCCCGTATTTGACGGAGCAAATTACTCTAGCTGGAAGATAAGAACTATGAAGCTTCTGCAAATGAATAAATTGAAAGAGCAAGCAACACGCTCAAAGACCAGCGAAGACCCAGCGGAAACGTGGAACGAACTCGACACAAAAGCTCAATGCTACATACTTGGATCGATCTCGGATCGACAATTGGAGTATATCGGAGATTTGGACTCGGCATATGAAATCATAAAGAAATTCGACAGCATGTATATAAAGCAGTCCTCAGCGCTTCAAATGGTTTGCAGAACCAAGCTCGACAACATCAAACTCCAAAATTACGATATTGCAACATCATTTTTCGACGAATTTGAGAAAGCAGTGAAGGAGCTGAAAGCGGCTGGTGGCACGATCAAGGAAGATGAAAAATTAAGACATTTATTAAAGGCGCTTCCATCGGAATACAGCTATATTGCTGATTTAATTGATGTACTACCGACTGATCAGCAAACATGTGAATATGTGAAATCTAAGATTTTAATAAAAGCCATGGTAACAAAAGTGATAGACAAAGTTCAAATGCATTTGCTGTAGATATGCGTGGAAAATGCTTTAAGTGTGGTAGAACAGGTTATAAATTCAAAGATTGTAAAAAATGACAAACTCATCCCGGTCAGGGCAGAGGAAATCAGCGCGGAGGTGCAGGCGGTTAGCAGCGCGGCAACAGAGGTTTCCAGGGATGGGGCTATAGAGGTTATCAACACGGCAGCTACAACAGGAGCAACTACAGCAATGGCGGAGCAGCTCCAAATCATCAAGGAGAGCGTGGAGGTAACCAAACAGCATTTTTGTCTTGTAATATTGATAATCAGATAGACTTGAATTGTAATAATAGTAGCTTTAGTAATAATAATAATCAAATAATGTGGCTTCTCGATAGCGGATGTACGGACCACATAGTTAATTGTGATAAATATTTCGATGAATATGTACGAGTAACTTTAATCAGACCAAAAAATGTTAAATTAGGAGATGGAAAACTTTTAAAAGCCGCGAAAGTAGGAACAATTAGGAATAAATTTAAAGCTTATAATTCAGATTTAAATGTGACTTTGAGTAATGTTTACTTTGTAGAAGAAATGAAACAAAATTTGCTTAGTTTTGCCAAGATAACAGATAGTAACAAAATAATTTCTGAAGGCGGTAAATTTCCAATATCTAAATAAAATACGTAAAGATGGTTTAGTACAAGGAATACCAAAGGAACTAGGCAATGAGTTTATAAAATGCGCCACTTGTATTGAAAGTAAAATGTCGAATCTACGATTCAAAAATATGAGATCTAAAACAGGTGAGATTTTAGAAATTATACATACAGACTTAAATGGACCTCATTCAATAACAGGAAATAGTGGGGAACAATGTTTTTTAACTTTTATAGATGATTTCAGCAAATGTGCAAAAGTGTACTGTATAAATTTAAAATCTGATACTTATAAATATTTTGTAGAATATACTAATTTAGTGGAAAACATGACAGGGAAAAGAATTAAAAAATTGAATTGTAACAACGGTAGAGAATATACAATATAAACAGAGATATAAAAGATTTTACTAGGTCAAAGGGTATACAAATCAATCCATGTCCACCGTACACCCACGAATTAAATGGCGTGGCAGAACGCTATAATAGGTCCATTACGGACACAGCCAGATGTCTTTTAAAAGAGGCCAGAATAGACAAAAGGTATTGGCCTGAGGTAGTTAAAACAGCGGCTTATTTAAAAAATCGAACCTTAGCAAATACATTAGAATACAAAACTCCTTTAGAAATAATGTTTAATAAAAAACCGAACGTAGAAAATTTAAAGATCTATGGAAGTAGAGCTTTTGTTAGAACATCTGATCAATTGAGACAAAATAAATGGGTAGACAAATCAAAATTAGGAGTCCTAATAGAGTATACAGCGTATAAGATTTTAATTAATGGTAAAATAATTCATGCCAGACATGCTGATGTAGCAGAAGAAGGAGTTAAGCTAATTTGTCTAGATGAAGAAGATAATAATAAAGACAGAGTTGATCAGGAATTAAATGAAGATGATAATAGCGTTGACGGAAAAGAAAATAGAAAGGAAATTAATATGAAACAGGAAAATTCAAACTTAATTGAAACTGAAAAAGATGCAAATGATCTAGATCAAAATAAATTAAATAAAAAAGATGAAAAATTAGAGATTAGGAGCTCAGAAAGAAAGGAAATCCTAATACAGCGATATGGCTATGATGACAATGCAACAAATTTCATTTATGTACATTTTATTGATTCAAAAGCACCAAATAACTTTCAAGAGGCGATGAATTGTGAAGACTCAAAGAATGGGAAAAGAGCAATGGACTTTGAAATAAAAAGTTTAAATAAAAATGATACTTGGGAATTAGTAGACAAACCTCTTAAAAAAGATATTATTGACGTTAAATGGGTTTATGAAAAGAAAGATGGAAATACTTATTTACAAGGCTAGGTTAGTAGTTAGGGGATTTCAACAGAAAGAGCATTTAGACAACGTTTATTCACCGGTAGTTAAAATGCAATCATTGAAGTTACTATTAGCGTATTGTTGTCAGAATAATTTATTTATAGACCACATCGACGTTGAAACGGCATTTTTGAATGGAAAAATTACCTCTGAAGTGTATGTAAATCAGCCTGAAGGTTATGAGATGAATAAAAGCAAAGTTTGTAAATTGAAGAAATCTTTATATGGCTTAAGAGAAAGTCCAAGGTCATGGTACAGTTGCTTTGATGAATTTATAACGCAATTAGGTTTTAAAAGAAGTAAATATGACAACTGTCTATATATAAAAATTGAAAATAATGAACTAATTTATCTTATATTAATTGTTGATGATTTACTGTTATGTTGTAAAAACAGAAATTTAGTGAATTATGTAAAGAAAAAATTGTTGAATAGATTTAAAATGAAAGATTTAGGCGAATTGAAAAATTATATCGGGATTGAAATTAATCATGATTTAAAAACGGGTAAAATGAATTTACGTCAAACAAACTATATAGAATCTTTAGTAGATAAATACAATGTAACGGGGGCTAAATTATTTGAAACGCCTATGGAGTTTGGATTGAAACTAGAACCTGCGGAACGAATTGATTTTGATATAAAATATAGAAAATTTAGTAGGAGAATTATTGTATATTAGCATTGGCACGAGACCAGACATTTCTTACAGTATTAATTATTTGGGTAGATTTCAGAGTTGTTACAACAAAATTCATTTTGAATACGCTTTAAGAGTCTTAAAATATTTTTATAAAACTAAGGATTTGAAATTATATTTTATCAGAAACAATAACTTTGACATATTAGATTGTATGGTAGACTCTGATTGGGAAGGAGATAAAATTGATAGAAAGAGTACAACAGGTTACATAATACGATTATATGGTAATGTTATATATTGGAAAACTCATAAACAGAGTTCAGTAACTAAATCGTAAGCTTTTGCTGAATACGTGGCATTGTCAGAGGCTGTGACTGATATAATTTTCTTTCAAAATATGTTAAATTAAATTTTTGAATTGAATATTAAAGAACCGGTAAAGATATACGAGGATAACTCAGGGGCTCTGACAATCGCTATGTATGGAAATTTTACAAAAAGCTCTAAACATATAGAAGTTCAGTATCATTATGTAAACGAAAATTATGAAAGAGGGACTATAGACTTAATTAAAATCGACTCTGAAAACAATCTTGCTGATATATTTACGAAGAGTACATACAATCATACCTTTTTTAAAACAAAACATTTATTGAATTTGATTTGAATATTATAATATACTCTAACTTAGTAAAAACATTATAAATTAGCATAATTTAAGAAAGCGTGTTATAATATTGTGAATTATGCTTTAAATATATATTAAGTGACCTATGTACAATATTATTGTGAATTGTCTTTGAAATGTCATAAATAAAAATTTTGACTTATCACTTGTTGTTAAGTCGCCAAATACTCAACAGTCAGCATACGCCGTGTACTTATAAATTTGTCACGTTCACTGCTTCCTAACATCTCGTATGCTTCCTCTACATCGGCAAATAATTTTCTGACGTCATATGTAACGTCACCACTAAATGGATGTACCATTGCCTCGAATGCAGTGAAATCAAATTTCCTGGAATCAGTCACATTCAGTTCTTCCTTCAGCTGTTGCAGTTCCTTTCGCTTCTGGAGCAGCAGCATCTCTTTCTCCATCTGGGCTATTTGGGCATCTACGTCTGACACTATATTTGTTGGGCAGCAGTTGTCAACATCTTCTGGGCGGCGGTTGTTAGCGTCTTCATCATTGGAATTTGGGCATAGGGTGTCATCAACTAGCTGACCATTAACTGTTCTAAGTTGGTCGTAGAGTGGTCGCAACTCGGCTACCGGTACTTCCTCGTTGAAATTTATATTGGCTGCGGTTAGGGCGTCTATAATGCATTGGCGTTGTATTGTACGTAAGCCATTATGTTGTTCTTTAACTTTGAGTTTGTAGGAATTCTGATTCGTATCCCACTTCTGAGTTATAATAGAAACACTTGTACAATCGAATGATTTTTCGACTGCTCCTTGGGAAAAATTTGCTTCAGATTTTGTCGCAATAAAATTCCCTCGGATGAATATCTTTCGCAAAGTTCAATATCTGGATAAGCCCGAAAAAACGATTGTCCTTTCTAAAGGTTGCGCGAAAACGAGACTTGGCTATATAGACAACATGGCGAAATATAGCAAAGAGACGACGAAACGAGTGAAAAAAAATTTAAAGCTTTGTTGTTCGGATAGTGCCAACGACAAGAATGATTTTTATTAAAGTCAAATGTATAATGTGAGGTGTTTAGTACATACGGTGTTACATTTTAGTACAAAAAATAATTGAAAAGAATGGCGATCATTGGTTTTTTGGCGCTAGGTTTAAATTTACATTAGAATTTAATTTGTTTAGTTCGTTACTTTTAGAGTACAAGAGATAAGTTTAAATGCGAATTACAATTATATGAATTACAAAAATATGTTTTTTGACTTCGATAAATACGATGTGTTGTGTGATTCAACAACACTGATGGCAGTAATTATTTTATTTTAGATTTTTTTTTTCTGCTTTCTTAAAACACGTTCTTGCTTATACAAATCTTACAGACCAAAAAAAATCCCGCCAACTCTCTTGACAGACAAGACAATATATTAAATCTCTACATTTCAAACGTCTCTCTCTCCTTTCCTTCTAGTACTACATTTCTGATGGCATCACCTTATAGTGGTACCAAACTATCATTGCAAGTCTAATCAATTTTACTACAGAAGAGACATTTTGGGAAGTCGTGAGTGATGAGGTCCAGAAAATGAGTACTCGATGGCATTGGATTCGCGCCTCTTATTTAAAACACTCATTATTAACGACTTGGTACCAAAACAAATGTGTTTCAATTCCCCACGGAACGTGTCACGATGATCAGCCAGCTCAATGTCACTTTTATCTAGTGTTTACTACAATAAGTGACCTCTGATGCTTCAATTGCATAAGAGAGTCACCTTTGCTCGGAGAAACTTGTCTCTTTGGTGCCATTACAATAAATTGTTTGCGAGATGAAGTTAAACCACTTTGTATTTTTTTTGGAATTAGATTGTCCACTGGCTATGACTACACTGGTTATCGATATAATTGTCGCTTGAAGTAGGCAAATTTGCAATAAATTTATTAGCCCAAAAATAACGCACCAATTTAAATATTCCCAACCAAATTTGTGTTTTTAGCCGAAATACTTTACAATTTAGTAAATAGTTTAATTTCATCTTTTTTCACCACGTTCAAATAATTTAACGATCGTATTTTACGTTTACGAGTATCTCGCTGAATGCACTCTTACGCAAAAGTTCAGAAAATATTTTTCGCACTGAAAGCTTATTGAAATTCTGACCGAAACGTAAACAAACCAAATGTAAACATAGAACTGTCACTAGGTTGAACACATTAAATTTCAAGTCATTTTGAATCGAATTCCGATTAAAATTTGAATTAATTGATTGTCGAAAGTAGGTTTACTCACGGAGTGTTGAGTGCGGCGAATATCTTCAGCGGATAAGGATAAAAAGGAAAAACGACGGCGTAGTGGCGGTGGTGATGGCAACCAAAACGAGTGGCGGATAGTTTTATTCTTTGTTGTTTATATAAAACTTTAAAAATACAATTTTTGACACTACATGTATGTACTATGTACACATGTTTATATGCATACACTGACGGTCACTAGTATGAGGCCATACACTTTGCAATCGATTTTCAATCTTCATAACTGTTTGAAATTTTGTACCCGCAAACTTTTACTACCTGTGAGCAAGTACATATTTTCTCAACAGGAAGTCATAAAATTAAAGGGTGAATACGAAACGACCTTTGGAATTTTCCAAGATCAAACAATGAACTACTTGAAAAGAGTATAAAAAGATGCGCCACTAGGATGAGGCCATTGCGAATATTTCGTTGCAGGAGTTCACATCAGCGATTTTTTTCAAAGTTTTGTTAAGAACATTTAAAAAGCGTTGAAAAGAACCGTTTTTATTTAGTTTAAAAAAACATGGTTTCCGGAAAGACTTTGACAGTGGCAGAAAGAGGAAAAATAGATGCTTTCAATGAGTTAGGACTCTCAGGCCGAGAAATTGCAAGCAGGCTTAAAAGAAGTAAGACAGTTGTAAACAGTTATCTTGCGGACCCACAAAACTATGGGAAAAATCAAAAAGGACGCACGGCAGAAGCAACAACATTGCGATAAAAGCGGTTAATTCTACCGCGTGCCTCAAATTTTTCTCTACAGCCAGCATAACGGTCCGAAGGATAATATGAAAAAGTGGTACTATGCAGAGAAAAAATCTTAAAAAGAAACCCGTTTTGAGGCAAGAACACAAGGAGCATCAAATCATCGAATTAATTTTGCTGGAGAACATGTCGCTTGGAGCAGTGAATGGAAACACGTTGTCTTTTCGGATGAGAAAAAGTTTAACCTTGACGGCCCCGATGACTACAACCTTTATTGTCACGATCTAAGACAGGAGGATCTTATTTTGGCAAGACACCACAGCCGTACATCAGGTGTAATAATGTGGGGAGCTATTACCTACTATGGCACAATCGAGTTGGAGTTTTTGTCCACAACAATGAACGGAAACAACTACAAATGGTCATTTCCAAAAGTGAAAAACATTTTCGGACCTATGCCTTGGATATTCCAACAAGACAATGCCCCCATCCACACTTCCAGGGTTGTTAAAAGTTGAATTCAATCAGTAGACGTGGAACTTTTGCCATAATCGCCCTATTCACCGGACTTAAACATAATCGAAAATGTTTGGGCATGGTTATCTCGTAAAGTGTTTGAAGACAAGACAAGACACTATAATCGAAGCTATTCGTGATGACTGGGCCTAAATTTCTCCTGATTATTTAAAAAAACTGTATGATTCTATTCCAAACCGTCTTACAGAAAACATAATAAATAAAGGAAAATGTAAACATTTTAGTAATTTTTTCCTTTCTTTCGAAGATTTTGCATGTAGCCTCATCCTAGTGGCGCATTTTTTCATACGCGTTTCAAGAAGTTCATTGTTTGATCTTGGAAAGTTCTGACGGTCGTTTACCGTCTGAACTTTATTTACCCATTAATTTTATGACTTCCTGCTGAGAAAATATGTACCTGTTCCAGGTAGTAAAAGTTTGCGGGTTCAAAATTTCAAACAGTTATGAAGAGTGAAAATCGATTGCAAAATGTATGGCCTCATCCTAGTGATCGCAGTGTATATTTGTAATGCAAATTTGACAAAAATGTAAAGTACGTTTTTTTTTTGTGCTTAGGTGAGGCAGCTATATTGTTGCTTTTGCAAATTTAATCACTTTCAATTTTTGTTGTATACCCTGGGAACCTCCCTTTTCCACTGCTCACAATTGCAATTTGAATGCATTGATATATAATATGTATGTTGATGTGATGTTTTGTGTTTTAAATGTCCCTGCTCGGGCGCCATGAAATATTTGCAATAATTTTTGCAAAAGAATTTGAAAATAAAGAAAACTGCAACTTTTATATTACTTTAAAATTTTAACTTTATTTTTGATTTTAAAACGCGTCTTAGCTGTTTGCTGGTTCGTAAAACAGTGATTTCTTCTCCGTTGTTTTGGTAACCTTTTCTTTCTTCGTTCAGTTTTTATTAAAAAAAGATTGGTCTTTGGGCTCGAAGTTCAAACTTTTATACCATTTGTTTATATTATTGAGTTCTGCAGAAACACTATCCGTTCTCTCAAATCTGATGCAGTAGGTGTTGACGGAGTACCACTTCGATTTACAAAAATGATTTTGCCGCACTTTCTGAGTTGTCTGACTTATGTAATCAACTTTTGCATTACTTCCTCGACTTTTCCCTACAGTTGGAAGTTGGCTAAGATCATTCCCGTAAAGGAGAAACTAAATTCCATTTTGACCACAGACTTTCGCCCTATTAGCATCCTCCTATGATAATGAAAGGTTTTCGAAAAGATTATTGAGGGGCAGATATCTAATTACCTGGCTCAACATGAATTGCTGTCTCCGCTGCAGTCGGTTTTCGAGCCAATCATAGTTGCTCTACAGCTCTAATTAAAATAACGGATGACATAAGGGTGAGCTATGATCTAGGTCATATAACTATAGGGAGAAGTGGTCACCCTTCGTACATGAGGCACATTCGTATAGTAAGTATGAAAGAAAAACTAAACGGCGCACGTTGGCTTGTGTGCATAGACATACTAGGCGACATTTTGCTCAACGAACTTCGGGATAGCCGCGCAAAGGTGTGAGAGCTTACAAAACGTAACGTGTTTCCGAGAGCTGTGAGTAATTTTTTTCACTGAAGTTTACGATTTACGATCGTATTGTGAGAAATTTTTTTAAGATTTTTGCAAGATAGTGATGAAGAATTCATGTCAACAATGTTTATTTTGTAATTTAATTACTAATATTTCCATACTAAATCAGAATTTAGAAAAAGTTGGAATTTTTATTTTGTGCATAGCCTGGGGTACGCGCACGAATTACTTACGAAAATTACAATAAAAACATCAAATATATGTAGATTTTAATGAAATAAAATACGTATAACCCTTTAAATTTTGTTTTAAGCATTCTATGTATAATTAAGGTATTTTTTATATAAATATTTCCTTTAGAATCATGGTGCGGAAATATAAAAAAAAAGGTACGAGTATATGAATCTATGAAGTTGTTGAAAGAATCCGTTAATTTAGGAGTTGACAAAGCAATGCAAGGACGGATGTCATATAGAAAAGCCGCGTTGAAATACAACGTTAAGGCATCAACTTTGCAAAGCAGAGTGAATAAGTTCGGAAATGGCCATGGCTCAAGTGGTAGTGGACTGACTTCTAAATCGGAAGGTTCTGTGTTCGAATTCCAGCCTCGCCCGAAAGACATATTATCCATTTTTTCAGTTAACAAAAATCAAGTAAGACGAGTAGTTGTCTCACTTCATCAATCAACATCACGCCAATTTCCACTAAGATTTTAGTCTCCCCATTAAATGTTGGATACCACCCATAGAGCGAAATAACCACTGAGCCAAAACATCTTTCTTTCTCTCTCTATCCCATTTTCCAGAAAACTTAACACATGCTCAGGCATTATAAGTGTATTCATACCCACTTGAGTGTTAAGTTCTTTAAAAAAAAAAAAAAAAGATAAACCGCCAGGTAATTTTCATTCCAAATTCACAAGTTTGCAAGTCTTCTCCTTGGAAGAAGAGGAGCGTTTTAATGACTACATTATAATTGCTGCAAGATGCATTATGGGCTCAAGACAGTACAAATTCGGAAACTTGCTTATAAATACGCAAAAGCATTAAATTTAAAGTACGAGTGCGCTTCAATAAGTCCGTGACTTTTGGATTAAAACACAGATTTTTTGATAAAAAAATAATTTTATTTTTCAACGTAGTCTCCCTTGAGCTCTATACACTTTGTCCAACGCTTCTCCAATTTTTTTATCCATTCCAAAAAAAAAGATTTGTCGAGGTCCTCAAAATAGGCCTTTGTTTGCGAGATGACTTCATCATTGGAGTCAAATCTTTTTCCACCAAGCCATTTCTTCAGGTTTGGGAACAAGAAGTAGTCGCTCGAAGCCAAATCTGGGGAATAGGGTGGATGAGGGAGCAATTCATAGCCCAATTCATGGATTTTTGCCATGGCAACTGCACATGTGTGCACCCTTGCATTGTCTTGGTGGAAAAGAACTTTTTTCTTGGCCAAATGAGGTCGTTTTTTTTTCAAATCGTCATTGAATCGGTCCAATAAGTTGGCATAATATTCCCCATTGATTGTTCTTCCCTTTTGAAGGTAGTCAATGTGGATTATCCCGCGTGCATCCCAAAAACCAGTCGCCATAACTTTATTGGCTGACAAACCCACCTTAGCCTTCTTTGGCGCCGATTCACCCTTAGAAACCCACTGTTTTGACTGTTGTTTGTTCTCTGGTGTGTTGTGATGGATCCATGTTTCGTCCACGGTTACAAAACGGCGCAAAAACTCCTCCATATTGCGATTAAACAACGCCAAACCTTCCTGTGAAGTTGTTACACGATTGCGTTTGTCGACGGTCGACTGTGAGCAAACGCGGCACCCATCTTGCGGAAAGCTTTCTCATGCCTAAGTGATCATTCAAAATTGAAACCACTGAGCCATGCGAGATCCCTACGGCTTCCACAATCTCTCGCACTTTCAATCTTCGGTCGGCCAACACCATATCGTGAATTTTTTGGATTGTTTCGGGTGTAGAGACCTCAACTGGGCGTCCAGGACGTTCGGCATCTTCAGTGCTTGTACGGCCACAACGAAATTCAGTTAACCACTTTTTTACCATTGAAATCGATGGTGCAGAGTCCCCATAGTATTTATCAAGCTTAGCCTTGGTCTCGGTAATGGTTTTTTTTCGCAAGAAATAATGCTTAATAAGCACACGAAATTCACTTTTTTCCATTTTCTCCACAAATTAGTGAGTAGTCTGATAAAAATAGCTGTCAAACACAAACTAACTGACGCAGCAAGTTTAAATTTTGACAGGAGTCAACTGACAGATGCCTGTTGACAGAAGCAGTGTTGCTGTTTCAGTAAAGAGGTCAGAAATTCAAAAAGTCACGGAATTTGTGTATTTGTGTCAGTATTAAAACATATCCAAAAGTACACACTGATCTCTAAAGATCATCCGAAATTATGTAATAATCATGAAAGCCACATTAGCTTAGAAGCAATAACATATGCTCGCGATTATGGAATAACTTTTGTGTCTTATCCCCCACATACAAGCCATCGCTTGCAACCGTTAGCGGTTAGATGTTGCAGTTTTTGAGCCGTTTAAGTCGAAGTTGAAAATAGCGTTCAATAATTGGCATATGGTAAATCCAGGAAAAACAGTCAGAATTTATAATATTCCCAAACTAATTAAAATTGCATATTTAGAATCTTTCACAGCGAAGAATATAACAAGTGGATTTGCTAAGCTAGGTATATGGCCGTTCAATGAAATGGCCTTTAGCGGTGAAGATTTTGCTCCCATTGACGCATATGCTTCTAATATTTCTGAAAATATTCCACCAAACTCGGAGACAAATTCTGCTGCACTATAACCGCTACCTTTTATTTGTTTTCCATCGACTGATATCAATGAAAGGTATCTGCTTCTGTCTTCCAATGATAATCATCTTCTAGATAAATCTCGTATATGTATACATAGATACTCCTGAAAGAAATGAGGTAGAAGAAACATTCAGGCAGTGAAAAAAAGTTGAACAAGAACGAAAAGGTGCTTAAAAAATTCAACGTAGTTTGGTGGAGCTTAATTCAATTCAAAAGAAAAAGAATGCTTAAAAAGTATAAACTGAGGAAGGTTCAGAGGAATCACGCAGCTTGCGTGAAAGGCTTACGTCTCCATTTGATTACGAAAACGATGAAGATGCTGATGATTTCAATACCAACACAAATGATTATGATAATTGTTTTATTTTGGTAAAATTTGAAAAAAAAAATTCAGATGTCTATTACGTCGGAAAAGTTCTCAGTCATTATTCGCCAACAGAGTTAAAAGTATCTTATCTTCGAAAGAAACCGGGATCACGAATGTCATTGGTTTTCCCTGATGTAGAAGAGATACACAGTTTGTATATCATTGACGTCGCCATGATCCTGCCTAATCCTAAACCAAGGCCACATTGTACAGCTAGAACATCAAGACTTTTTACTTTTGCAATTGACTTAAATAATTTTAATGTGCAATGACTTCCAAAGTCACAACCAAATGTTTAATTACCTTTTTAAAGTATAAATTGTCAAAGACTAATTACAAAGATGTCATATAGTTTGTAAAGGCTAATATTATGAATAAAGAAACTAAGAGTTTATTATTTTTAGATATTCTCTTAGAAAAGATTTTAAGTTAACTAGGAGTCAAGTTATATTATTAAGTAAGTTTTAAGTTTAATAAATCTTTTATGCTATTTATAAAAATTAGCAAGTTAAATACCCTATGAGTCTTCCCAACGTTGTACGAAAGTACCCCATCTATTGGGGATATAACTTAATTCGTGGGTTTTTTTTTCAAAATTTGAACGTTTATTTAAAAAAAACGTACAATAGATTTATTCAAAGTATTGCCCATCTGAAGCTATGACTTTTTCCCATCTTTCTGGCAATTTGTGGAGCCGGCTTAGCGGCCAAAAATGAATCAAGCCAATTTTTGATATTCTGCTCTAATGTGAACGGTATTTCAGTGAGGGCGTTCTGCATCGACCGGAACAAATGGTAGTCAGAATGGGCAAGGTCTGGGCTATGAGGCGGGTGGGGTAAGACTTCCCATCCACTGTTTTCCAAATAGTTCTTAACCGGAATAGCAACGTGGGGCCGAGCGTTGTCATGATGGAAAATTATTGCCTCGTGTCTGGTCGCATATTCCGGGCGTTTTTCGGCCACTGCTCTCTTCAAACGGATTAATTGTGTTCGGTAGCGTTGTCCATTGATGGTTTCACCCGGTTTTAGCAGCTCATGATACAGCACACCCATCTGATCCCACCAAATACAGAGCATTACTTTCGCGCCATGGATATTCGGCTTTGCCGTTGATTTGGCTGGTTGGCCGGGTTTCACATATGATTTCCTTTTTGACACCCAAAGATTCTGCGAGCTCTTCTTGTGTTTGGCAACAATCTTCATAGAGTAATGCTTCCAGTTCTTCATCTTCAAACTTTTTTGGCTGCCCAGGACGTTCATCGTCTTCCAAGCCAAAATCACCACTTTTAAATCGTGCAAACCACTTTTGACACGTTCGCTCAGCTAGCGCATGTTCACCATAAACTTCCACCAAAATGCGATGACTTTCGGCAGCAGTTTTCTTCATATTAAAGTAATGAAGAAGAACTCCCGCAAAAACACTTTTTCAGGCACAAAGTTCGACATATTTGAGTGAAAAAAAATTATTGTTGTTTACGCTTCAAATGCATGACATATACTGAAATGACATACAATGACAGTAGCTTTCCAACGCATGTTCCAATTGAATAATAACAATGGAATAATACAAGTTACGCCATCTCTTAGCAAACCGCACGAATTAAGTTATAGACCCAATACTTTGCGAAATTACTCCACACGTGGGGTACATTCGTACAAATATCGAATCCTAAAAAAAATTCTATAACCGTAACCCTTTGACATAATAGTTTCGCACTTATTTGTAATAAACTTCGTTATATTTATTAGACATAAGTGCATTAACTAGATACTGAAGTGAGTTAATTATTAATTAAATAATAAAAATGCAAAAAGTGTACGAAGGGTGACCACTTTCCCCTACTCTACTTATTCCATTTTTAGAAAGTGTTTGATAGTGTAACCCTTTACAGCGAGCATCGAACTTACCGAGTTGTAGAGGCTGAGTAGGGTCAATGAATCTCGAGAAATTCTCCAGACGAGTCCTGTAACCAAAAAACCAAAGGATGCAAGCCATAGTCCTACAAATTCCTCCACCCCTAGCAGCAGCAAATTTGTGGCAGGCCACGGACTTGTCGCTGCTACCAAAACTCCTCTTTCCAAGGAGGAATCTGGAGCTCAGCCGCTTCGGCAAGCTCCATCTAAGGCGCTTTACGTAAGACGCTGAAATGCTTCACGCATCATCAAAACCTTCGGATCCATTCCGGAGGTTGAGAGAAGTGCGGACATAAGGAGCAAGATTGAGTGGGCTAACAACATCCTAAAAGACGGATTGCCCACTGCTTCCACTGCTACCGAAACACTTAAAGACTCCTCCAAGCGCCAGAGATCGTTGGAAGAAACCGTGCCGGTTCCCAAGAGGCCCAAAACCCACAACACCAAAACCCCTGGGTCATCCAACAACACATCTCTGTGAAGTCTTAAAGTAAGTCCTAAAGGACGCTATAATAATCGCGGTAATCGATAGGAACGATACCGACGGTTTCATAACACCTAAACGGTGGCAGCTGGCCAAGCTGGCAACTTCTTGGCCATCATGCGGGAAAACCCTGGACCACCACCTATCACAAGCGACACTGGCTGGCACCAAGGTCACGTAAAGCTCAACGCATGTGCAAATCAGATATCTCTCGATCTCTTCACTAAAGCCATAGGTGGTTTAGGAGAGTTTTGGCCAAATGCAAAACTCGAGGTCGTATCTAAGGAGGACATCCCTAACAGACCTCAAACTCGCACCTGGATCCCAGCAGAACCCTCCTCTCTAGAAAACATTCTGGAGATCATCAGGCTCAGTACCCTGACCATTCCGACTCATGACTGGAAAATCGCGAAACTGGAGGAACTAAGGGGTTCTTATAGATGCGTGTTGATCGTGATCAACAAAGAATCCCTTAATCCTCTAGCGCAGACAAAAGGCATGATTCGGTTCGGATTTTAGTCAATTCATCTAAGGGTCTATGAAAAGGGTGAACTAGATGCTGATAAGCAACCTCCTCCTCCTTTAACGGAGACACCACTAAACACAACCTCAGACCCTTTAGCGTCGATATCCTTTCCAGAAATGGATAGCGACGACTCCAATCTATCCGATGTGACAAGCAAGCCGTCGATTTCCTTATCTGATACCCCGTCGGAAATGGAAACAGATGACGAAGCAAAACGAGGTCCTATACGAACAGACTAAGAAGATGAGCTCTTGGAGGATCGGAGGATCTTAACAACACCGTGGTGGAGGCTACTCTGGAAAACTGTAGCAATGATTCAGTTTCTCCAGATTAATCTCTATCACTCAAAAAATTCTTCGGCCGCACTCATTCTGCGTCTTTCACAAAACGCAGAAGACATTATCCTAATCCAGGAACCATGGATTGTAGAAGGCGTGTTTCGTGGACTTAGGACACCCGCATACGGCCCGCTCTATACAAGAGACAAAGGTAAGATAAGAACTTGTATATTAGTGAAACGTAGCCCTAATGTACTTCTACTTCCTAATCTCAGCGACCCCGACTTAACCGTTGCCAGACTAGAGATTGCCGAAGGCTCCTACTGGCTAGCATCGGCATTCCTTGACAACGATCATGTGGGCTCTCTCCCTGGTGATAACCTAGAGAGGGTGGTACTGGAGGCTGGAAGACAAAAAACTGACTTCATCATCGGATGCGACGCTAACGCGTATCACCGGGCAGCACCGACATCAATAACAGAGGTGAGTCACTTGTTGACTACATTATAAGTACTAACCTCTTTATTTGCAATATTGACAATGAGCCCACTTTTATAACTGGAAACCGACAGGAAGTGCTAGATATAACTCTTGTCTCCGACAGCATCACTCAAATTCCAATGAACTGGATGGTATCGTCTGAACACTCTTTTTCAGACCACAGATACATCCAATTCAGCCTGAATGATGCTCCTCCTAGTCAACCATCATTCCGGAACTTCCGGAAAACTGATTGGCCAAAATACAGAGGAATACTGTCAGAAACGCTATCCTCTGAACTATCAAGTCCCCCGCGTGACACCAATGAGCTTGACATGAAGGTCAGGGATTTCACTCTGGCTCTCAATCAGGCTATGGCCGCTTCCTGCCCTCTTATTCAACCTAGAGGCAAGAAAAAGCCACATTGGTGGACAATCAGCACTGGGACTGCTCAGAAACACTTGCAGAAAACTTTTCAACTTAGCAAAGAGCACAAGAAAAGTGACTGACTGGGACTCATACAAAGAATCCCTCAAATTATACAAAAAAGAACTGAGGCAGGTAAAGCGACAATCCTGGAGGTCCTTCTGTGGCAAAATCACGGAAACCTCTGAGGCATCACGGCTAAGAAAAATCCTCACTACAAATCCTATGATGCCTAGCTGTTTGAAAAAAACCGATTGCTCTTGGACAACCTCAAGTGATGAATCACTCAACCTGCTACTGGACACCCACTTTCCAGATAGCTCTCAATTCGCAGTCAGTAGCAACCCAAACAGGTCTACTGCAACCGGGACCGAGACAAACTGCTCTGGGCGCTGCATAGCTTCAAACCATACAAGTCTGCTGGTCCGAACGGTATAACACCTGCCGAACTACAGAGATCTTCAGATATTATCCTGCCTACGCTAGAGAATACGAGGGCGGATCAATAAGTCCGTGACTTTTGGATTAAAACACAGATTTTTTGATAAAAAAATAATTTTATTTTTCAACGTAATCTCCCTTGAGCTCTATACACTTTGTCCAACGCTTCTCCAATTTTTTTATCCCTTCCAAAAAAAAATGATTTGTCGAGGTCCTCAAAATAGGCCTTTGTTTGCGAGATGACTTCATCATTGGAGTCAAATCTTTTTCCACCAAGCCATGTCTTCAGGTTTGGGAACAAGAAGTAGTCGCTCGGAGCCAAATCTGGAGAATAGGGTGGATGAGGGAGCAATTCATAGCCCAATTCATGGATTTTTGCCATGGCAACTGCACATGTGTGCACCCTTGCATTGTCTTGGTGGAAAAGAACTTTTTTCTTGGCCAAATGAGGTCGTTTTTTTTTTTCAAATCGTCATTGAATCGGTCCAATAAGTTGGCATAATATTCCCCATTGATTGTTCTTCCCTTTTGAAGGTAGTCAATGTGGATTATCCAGTGTGCATCCCAAAAAACAGTCGCCATAACTTTATTGGCTGACAAACCCACCTTGGCCTTCTTTGGCGCCGATTCACCCTTAGAAACCCACTGTTTTGACTGTTGTTTGTTCTCTGGTGTGTTGTGATGGATCCATGTTTCGTCCACGGTTACAAAACGGCGCAAAAACTCCTCCATATTGCGATTAAACAACGCCAAACCTTCCTGTGAAGTTGTTACACGATTGCGTTTGTGGTCGACTGTGAGCAAACGCGGCACCTATCTTGCGGAAAGCTTTCTCATGCCCAAATGATCATTCAAAATTGAAACCACTGAGCCATGCGAGATCCCTACGGCTTCCACAATCTCTCGCACTTTCAATCTTCGGTCGGCCAACACCATATCGTGAATTTTTTCGATTGTTTCGGGTGTAGAGACCTCAACTGGGCGTCCAGGACGTTCGGCATCTTCAGTGCTTGTACGGCCACAACGAAATTCAGTAAACCACTTTTTTACCATTGAAATCGATGGTGCAGAGTCCCCATAGTATTTATCAAGCTTAGCCTTGGTCTCGGTAATGGTTTTTTTTCGCAAGAAATAATGCTTAATAAGCACACGAAATTCACTTTTTTCCATTTTCTCCTCAAATTAGAGAGTAGTCTGATAAAAATAGCTGTCAAACACAAACTAACTGACGCAGCAAGTTTAAATTTTGACAGGAGTCAACTGACAGATGCCTGTTGACAGGAGCAGTGTTGCTGTTTCAGTAAAGAGGTCAGAAATTCAAAAAGTCACGGACTTATTGATCCGCCCTCGTATCATGAAAAGCTGTGTAGAACTTATCCACATTCCACTGTCATGGAGAGAAGTCAATGTAGTGTTCATCCCCAAAGCCGGAAAATGTTCTCATGTCGTCCCAAAGGACCTCAGACCTATAAGTCTATTATCTTTCCTGCTGAAAACTCTAGAACGGCTGATCTATGCATTCACTGACTAGCCACATCGAATGATCCCTACAATATAAAGAGTACACAATGGTTGATTTCCTGGACATAGAGAGTGCCTTCAACAACGTTAACACATCCGCAATCACGACTGCGCTGTCAACTCTGCAGGTAGACGACTCACTTGGTGGACTGATCAGTCTTATGCTAAAAAGCAGGATAATCAACTCCAAACTGGGTGAGACTTCTGCTAAAAGATGTGTCAGCAGAGGTACGCCGCAAGGCGGTGTCCTCTCTCCCCTTCTCAGGAACTTAGTAGTAAATGAACTGCTGATATACCTGGAAGCGGGTGGTAGCAGGGTGATTGCCTATGCAGACGCCGTTGCTATTGCCGTCTCAGGTAAGCATCTTAACACAATTAAAGAACTCCTTCAATTAAATCTCAATAGATTAACCCGTTGGGCAGATCGCTGTGGATTGGGAATAAACTCCCATAAAACTGATCTTGTCCTGTTTTCCATGAAATATAAAATTCCAACTATAGACCCTCCTTCAATAAATGGTACCAGTTTAGTGTTTTCCGATACAGCAAAATATTTGGGTCTCATTTTTGACAGAAAACTAAACTGGAAACCTAACATTCAAGAAAGAGTCAATAAAGCTACGAGTACAATAGCTTTATTCTCTTGCAAAAAAGCAATTGGGAATAAATGGGGCTTTCAACCTTGAAAAACCCACTGGCTGTACATCTCGGTCATAAGACCGATACTTACTTACGGGTTGATAGTCTGGTGGACAGCCTTAGAAAGTGCGGTTAGCTCCATTAAGCTAAGCAGAGTCCAGAGAACAGGATGTCTATGCATAAGCGGAGCATTGCGGTCTACCCCCTCTGCGGCATTAGACATTCTGTTTCATTTGACACCCCTCTATATTTCCGTCTAAACAGTGGGCAAATAATCCATTTGGCCACGCCAGTATTCCTAATACATTAGGAATCCTCACAGAGAACATCGATTACACCACACTTGAACTTTGGTTTAACAAAAGCTTCCATGTAAGCTTCCGCTCTAGATCGTTCTGGGAGGAAGATGCTTTCATGGAGGACAAGTCAATCCATCTCTACACAGATGGATCTAAAACCGATATCGGAGTTGGTGGCGGCGTTTTCTCAGATACGCAAAATCTAAGCCTCCCTTTCCGTCTTCCAAATCACTGTAGCGTGTTCCAGGCTGAAATTTTGGCGATTAAAGAAGCTCTGTCGTGGCTGAAGAAAAACGTGATATCTGCAAAGGATTTTCGCATCTTTTCGGATAGCCAGGCCGCTATCAAATCCCTAGACTCAGTCTCACTAAACTCTAAAACCGCCCTTGAGTGCCGATCATCTCTTATGGAGATGGCAGAGCAGTTCAACCTTCACCTCTGTTGGGTGCCGGGCCACAGAGACGTTACAGGGAACTGTAGAGCCGATGAACTCGACAAAATTGGAACCACTCTACCAATTCTACCGGAAAGGGGTAGCATAGGTATCCCAATCGCTGCGTGCAAACTAATATTAAAGCTGGATGCCAATAAAAGAACAGACCTTAGGTGGACTGTTGGACCAACATGTCTAGCGACCAAACAAATCTGGCCAAAACTGGATCTGTATCGCTCTAAATGTCTGATCCTTCTAAATAAGGAATATCTCAGCGCCATCATAGGTGTCATCACTGGACACTGCCTGATAAGCAAGCACACAAGAATGCTTGGCGCCTTTACAAATGAGTTCTGCAGAAGCTGCATGGACGAGCAGGAGGAGGAGACAATCCTCCACCTACTCTGTACATGTCCAGCTCTCTCCCAGAGAAGAAAACTTCTCTTAGGAGCCTTCTTCTACAACGACCTAAACGATCTGAAAAATATAGACGTAAACAGTCTCTTTCGCTTCATCAGAAGCTCAAACTGGTTCCATCAGTAAGAGGATCATAGATCCACGTGGCATCATAATGGGCCATTAGGACTAAGTGGGTTGGTATATCCAACAGCCACTCTTACGTACCTACCTACCCTACCTTGATACGAGTAGTGTAAACCATGACATCCTATGTATGAAACTAAGAATGTTAAAAGTGCCTCTATGGCTGGTATTGACCAAAAATTAATAAAACGCTTTAGTGTCGTTTTACGGCTTTGGCTAGTGGGCACCAAATCAACATAACCCGGTTTGAAAAATATGCTGAAGAAACGCGAGTTCTTAAAATATTATGTCATAGCGTGGATATAACAAGACATTGCTGCCTTCCTATTTGTAAACTTTCGGAAGAAGCTCAGGAGGCCAGAAATAAAGAATGCCGGAGGTTCAGGGAAAGGCATACGAAAAAAACCAGTCGCATTGCTACTAACAAAGATTTATTGGCCATGCAACTTATTACTTCGGATCCATTATTAAATAGTTTTAGAGAAGTACCGAAGAAACCAACAGCGAATATTTCCGCGGAAGTTATGGCCTTGTTAGTTGTCGCTACTGTCCCATCACCTCCTCCGGAATGAATTGATTCCTGAATTCAGTTACAGAATCTTATAAAATCTTCGGATCTGAACTCTCATTCCATAACAAGAGTAATGTTAATGAATGAGTTATAAACAATTTACAAAAAATATATAAATAATTAATAAAAAAATACTCGTATCAATGAAATGTATACTTTTTATTTTTTTTATTTTCTTTACCTATAAAATAGTCATAAAACGTAAATAAAGTATTAAAAACACAAGTTTTTTTTACTACAATATACTTAACTAATAAGTATAACACAAAATAGTCGAAAAAATAGTTTTGTCCACTTAATATGTACTACGTGGAGCACTGTTCTCAGGCCCCAGCGCCTAGAGCACCTGAACCTGTACCTGACATGCTGGCTATCTTGCTCTCTATTCAGGGGCAGATGGCTCAGCTTAAACGTCAAATACAGGAACAGGCAACGCGGGTAGATCAAATATTCGCGCTGCTGCCGAGCCTAACGCACCTCCAGTCGTAATGGGTACGTACATGGCGGACCAAACCCTGAAGGTCCTTGCAGTGAATGTGAATTCACTGATCAGGTTCGAACGACGAGCCGCACTATTTAAGTTGCTTAAAGACCAAGCCCCTGATTTGCTTTTGGTTAGCGAAACTAAGCTTACCAAAAGACACAAAATGAGGCACAGAAGATATGAAATATTACGAAGAAACCGACCCAATTCCATTCAAGGAGGAGGTGTTGCAATCTTTGTAAGAAAGGGACTGCGTTTCAAAAGAATATACAGTCGTGTGGTACGTAGGTTTCGGGTGCTGGAAGCATGCGTCATGTACATCCCTCTCCGTAGTGGAAAACGGTTGTACATGGCGTCTGTCTATGCACCTAAGGCTACTCAATCATCTCAATTCATCTCAGAGCTCGAGACACTTTTTCGATTTCTGAGGCTTGAATTGGAAGACAACTATTTTATTATCGGCGGAGATTTCAACGCCAAACATAGTGATTGGGGAAACAATATACCAAATACTAGAGGGAACCTACTATTCAATTGGTGGGGTCAGCACAGTGTGATGTATCGACTCGAACTCAAAGCGACGGGTAGTCCGTCGTTTCCCAGACACGGGTCCTATTTGGATCTCCTACTGTTCGACTCACGAATACAACTGACGTGCACTAACCAACAAACTACAAACTGTCTACGAACTTTCGTGTATGACAGTGACCATTGCGGTCTCAGCACCGAAATAACTGTTCCCAACGAAACTGCGGAATTGGAAGAGTTTGTTCAAAGGTATTCCTATAATTATAGTAGAGTGCGTTGGACACACTTCTCAAGAATACTGACAAGAGCACTCTCCTCGAATTCGCTCCACCCACCGTCCAATAGAAATCTGTCAAACGAGGAGATTGACAAATATCTAAGACTACTGGACGAGACAATCAAACGAACTATGGACAAAACGATACCACGGTATCAACACACTGACAACGAAGACTTATTCCGCAACGCAACCATTGACGCACTGCACCGACATAAAAGTAGGCTGCTGTCAAGACTAAAAACCTTGTACAGACAGTTCACTGACAGACGTAACCCGGAGATCATGACATTGAAGTCGTCGATTAAAAACCTCCAAACATTAATAAAGGAAAATTACAGAAATTCTGTAAGTTTGTATTGGAACAACAAAATTCGAGCTGTAAACACCAGCAACCCGAATATGTTCCCGCAAATAAATAAAATATTTCGGAGGAAAGATCAAAACGACCTTCCATATCTTAAAATCGCCCGAACGACAGAGAACGAGCACATACTTGTAGCAGCAGGCATTGATCCAAATGAGGCCGTTGATGATGACAACTTCTTTGTGGTCGAGGATCCGCAGGAGAAGGTAGAGGCTATAGGAGCGACTTTCCAGGAAGTGTACAAGGCGAATGACATCATTGGCCCGAACCACGACTTGGAAAGTCGAGTCCTTGTGCACAATTCCTGCCTTCGAAATGAAATTGCGAATTGGCGATTCGAGAGCTCGGGTTTCACCCAGTTCAGTGACGATGTCATCACCAACGAAAGGGTATTACCACCGTTCATTTCGAAGGAAGAGCTCCAAACGATCTTCGAATCGCTTAGAAGTAAGAAATCAGTGGGAACCGATGAAATACCGAACATTGTGCTTCGACATCTCCCACTAGAAGCGGTGGACATTTATACCATCCTGTTTAATAATGCAATGAATAATGCACATTATCCAGCGCATTGGAAAACTGCGGTTGTGCATCCCATTCCCAAAAGGAATAAAGATACTTCCAATCCGGCGAATCTCCGCTCGATCAGTCTTCTTCCAAACATCAGTAAGGTTTTCGAGAAGGTGATCAATAGAGTCCTGACTAAGTGGGTTGAGGACAAACATATCGTTCCGGATAATCAATTCGGTTTCAAGGCGGGGCATGATATCATTCATGCTGCGTCTAAACTGGTTTCTGATATCCAATGGAACAAAAGCAAGAAACAGTGCACTGGTGCCTGCCTGATTGACTTGGAAAAAGCCTTCGATACCGTATGGTTAGAGGGACTCTTTTTCAAGCTGGACAGGTTGGGCATTAGTAAACCACTTCTGTATATTCTTTTTGATATGCTCTCCAGTAGACAGTTCAAGGTGAAGAATGGCGATGTGACTTCCGCTGGAATATTTAACATTAAAAACGGTCTGCAACAGGGTGCGGTAAATTCGCCGATCCTATTCAACATTTACACAAGTGATCTGATAGGTTCGCTTCACCATGCCATAGCGTACGCAGACGACTTAATTGCGTACAGATCAGGTCCAAAGATTGAGGTCATTAATACACTTTTGCAATGTGACTTCGACAAAATTAAACAATATTGCGATGACTGGAAGTTGAAAATCAACTTTCAGAAGTCGGAAACCATTCTGTTTAGGACGCCTTTGTCTGGGGCCTCTAGGGATACCAGAAAGAATTGGCGAAAGTTCTCTATCGTCGGACAACATGGACAGCCACTTGCTTGTCGAAATGTAGTCAGATACCTTGGGATCTGGCTAGATCAATATCTGTATTTTAACAAACATATAGATGTTGCTCTGGCCAGAGCCAGAGGTGCTTTTGCCCTTACAAGGAGACTGCTTTACAACAGCCAACTCGATGCGAGGGTGAAGGTGATCTGCTACATGGCCCTTATCCGGCCTATGCTTGTGTTTGGATGTCCCGTGTGGTTCAACGTGAGAGCAAGTTTATTGGAAAAGATTCGGGTGTTTGAGAGGGCTTGCCTAAGGGCTTGTCTTCGGTTATATAGAACACCAGAGTCTGAGTACATAAAATTCTATCGCAATGAGGTCTTGTACAATAGGGCGAACCTAATAAGAGTGGACAATTTTGTTATTAAGTTGACTCGAAGGCACATTGCAAGAGCAATGACATCGTCGAACAACCTGATCTCTGGGGCTTACTACCCTAATTATATGTATCATGAGAGAGTTCGCTTTGACGGCTATGTTCCTCCAGAACCGTTCCTCTACCTTGATAGCAAAGGTCTGATCCAGGACAGATTGGCTGTGCCGCTAATCTTCCACGTTGCTCGAACAGCTGCGGACAGGCGACTCAACTACGACAGAGACGTCGCACATGGCAGTGCGGAGCGTCTCCGGTTCAGTAGGGCGGTAGGGAGTCGCGACATAAGGGATGTTGCTCGGCAACACCAACAATTTTGGTGGCTAGTTGAAGGAAGGGAGAGTTCGTCGTCGAATTCCTCCAATACTTGGTAGCTTCATGTGAAGCAAAGTGGGTCGCCTAAGTTTTTTTTAGCCATGGCCGGCTTACATAGTTTTAAGTAGTTTTAAGTAGGAGTAAGTTAGATTTAAGAAAAAAAAAATATATAAAAACCAAAAAAAAAAAAAATTAATAAAAATAAAAAATTAAAAAAAAAAGAACATACATCTATATATATATATACATATATTTATATATTAAGTATATATATATTATGTATATATATATATATGTATGTACTAGATATAAGTAGTTTAAGTAGATTAAGACTTATTTTTAGGTAGTTTTTAGGATTTTAGTTTTAAGTTTTATAATAAAATATAAAAAAAGTCATGTTATAATTTAATTAAGTGTTAGGTTTAACTTAGAGTGCTCGCATGGGGTCAGTAAGCTAGAATAAGATAATTTTAAGTTAATTAAGCTAATTTTTAAGCATTTTTTGTCTAGCAAGTAAGAGTAAATTAAGTAATAAAATAAAAATGCATACAAAAAAAAAAAAAAAAACGTGGAGCACTGTGGGTCGGTCGAATTTAAGTGGGACTTCGGAAACTCTGGTTATTTTCCAATTTCACACCAAAAGATACAAGGCTGAGACTTGTTAAAACATTACTGGTGCCTATTATTGAGTATGGTATAGTAGTTTATCAGAAAATGGACACCGTGTCGCAGAATAAACTAACAAGCGCTTTCAACTGTATTGCCAGGTACATTCATGGGCTTCACAAGTGTGATCATGTCTCGGACTACCATAATAGTATAGGCGTTTTGAAATGTGCTATTCATATTTCGTCAAAAACTAAATACGTTCACCATGTGAAAAACAGATATCTAATGTTCATGTACTTAAGTAAATAGCAAACCGCTTGTCTTGAGTTATTTGCTATAACTCATTGAACCTCGGTCGTTAGATTGTCCCGCTTGCTTTTGCCTATTTAAGAAAATGTAAAACCAGTTGTTTAAAGATTAATAGCCAAGAAATATAATATAAACCGATCCATTCTTTCCCGCCTAATTTAAAAGTATAGAACAACGGTATATGTAACTGCAGTACATTTGAGAGGTCGACCACTGAAAATTTCGGAGAAGATGAATAGAAGAATTTGTGGTTTAATTAAAAAATGCCCGTTTGTGACTTCTCAGAGAATTGTCTCACATCACTAAATTTAACCTTTCATCCAGCTACGGTTCGAAGATGAGCGATTGAAAACGGCTCAAAAAGTTACAGGTCTGTAAAAAAGCCCACACTTAAAAAATTCATTTGAACAAAAGGTATTTTTCAAAAAATCTCGTTTTAAAAGCGCAAACGTAAACCAAGCAAAACGTTTTTAATTAATAGGTCAAATTTCTTCAGAATGCATCTGAATTGGTCCATAGACAAATGGAAAACTGTCCGCTTCAGCGACGAATCAAAGTTCAATCTGGTCAATTCGGATGGCATGGCAACAGTAAGACATCGGAAAGCAGAAAAACCCAATCCTCGGAATTGCAAAGTTACATCAAAGCATGGAGGTGGTAGTGCGATGGTGTGGACATGCTTCTCAGCCAATGGTTTTGGTCCCTTTCACCAGAGTGAAGGGAGGATAATGGATCGTTTTAAGTATAAAAATATTATGAAGATGAAAATGATGCCCCATGCTGAATGGAATAGCCACTTCAATGGGTGTTTCAAAACGATAACGACCCGAAACATACTTCGAAGGTGGCACAGGATTGGTTAAAAGACTACAGTGTGCAAGCTCTTCATTGGCCGGCACAATCACTGGACATGAATTCCATTGAAAACCTGTTCGGGATATTAAAACGACGGTTTGCTGGAGAGCATTTCATGAATAAGCGAGAACTCTTTCAAGCATTAAAAATTGGATAATAAAAAATACAGCAAACCACAATTCCAAATTTAATATCTTCGATGACACGCAGATGTGATGAATTTATTAAAAATAGGGGTTCTTATAAAAAGTATTAGATTTATTGCTTTAGTTTTGCAAACTGCCATATATTACATACCATATACTGGTTTTGTTATTATTTTTTTATATACTAATTGTTATTCTTTTGGAAAATACATTACCATGTTTTTCTTTTATCATTACATAAATCTACATTTTAATTTTGTTGGAAAGATCATTAAGAAAAGAAATATTTCCACTTATATGGGAGAGCTAAATTTGTTGCTTTTGTTTTGCACAACACTGTACGTTCTGTAGTAAATCGAGATTGTAAGCGATCAATGATTGACTTGACACACACGCAGCAATGGTAAGAACATATACAGAAGTTCAGTATGGGTGAGAACGATTCCATCGTTGTACTCTCATCTCTCTTATCTCTTGTTAGCCTCGTGTGCATGTACGATAAAGTAGTCTTGATCTGACGATTATGGTGTGCATTGTCGAGCCGACTCTACAATTTGGTGACGAGGGAGACTAAAGTTAAAATAGCAGCATAGATTTTGATGTACAATACAAGTGAAAGTGAAAAAAAGGGGGAGGCAATAAATAAATTAAATACGGTAGTCTTCAAAAAAAGTGAGAAAAGAGATTCAAATAAGTGCAAAAGAGAGGGATGTGAAGGAAAATGAAACAAAAAAAAATATTTCCGATACATGCGGGCAAGCTTTCCTTTGCATGTTTTTGACATTTCTTTTTCTCCTTCTTCTTTCTTATTCGCATTTCTTTGGCTGTTGTTACAAACACAACATTTTAGTATGGCGGATGAATTTAAATGGACCAAAGAATTAACAAGCGAGCTCATTTTCAATTATGAAATGTACCCGATTTTGTATGACCCTCGCCACCCTTATTATATATATAGAGTAAAAAAAGTGGATGCATTGGAAAGTGTATTAGATTCTATGAAGAGTTTAGAACCAAGTATCACAGCAGATGCAATTAAAAGGAGACTCCACACACTGCGGACTCAGTTTTCGAAGGAGTTCCGCGAATATGAAAAGTCAAAGAAAAGTGGTGCTGATGATCATTATGAACCTAAACTCTGGTGCTATGAGCAATTATTTTTTTTTAAAAAGTCACTGCAGATTAAGAGCAGCCGTTTCAAACATTGAACAGGTAAGTTTAAGAATTTTAAAATTCTATTATATTAAAATACCTTACGTTTTTCAATATTTGTTTTCTAGAACGAGCAAGAACTTCCGGTCCATCCAACCAAGTAAATGAACACGACGGCTCGTACAAGTACAAGTACCCAAAAATAAAAGTAAGTGCATTATTTTATTTAAATCTGTTTATTTTGCCAATCTATTTCCACTTCGTTACAAAAATATACACCAAAAGTATGGCGTATTGCCTCCGCTGCCCTTTTACGGGGATTATCAACTGTTTAACCTTGTATGTGTGTTCTTGTTGCGGAAGCAGAAGATGAAATTGCTAGTAATGAATTCATTTCATTTGAGTTGTGCTTCATTAAAAAATTATGCAAGACGCAACATACTTGTGTGAAAACTTCAACATGTTCGACCCGTAGATTCATAGTTGACTGTAGAATTTTAAATCTGTTGGATAGTATTCCAAAGGTATGCTCAACCACATGCCTTGCTCTGCTTAGTCTTACGTTGAAAATTCTTTTTGTTAACCTTGTCAAGTTGAAACTTATTGGCTGCATTATCAATAATATTTTGTAAAGAGCTTTGCAATAAGACTGCAGCGTCATTTGTTCGTCCATTGTATCCTATTCTCACATAAATCAATCTGCAACTTGCCTCTGCCAAAGCCAGTAAAATTATGCTGTTAGTTAATTTGTAGTTGTGATAATATGCCCCATCTTTTCTTAAACTTCTAAACGCAACAGGTTTGCCGTCCAGGGCACCAAAACAATTTGGAAACCGCCAACGTATTGCAAATTCGTCGGCGATTTGTTCCCATTCCGATTTAGAATCTGGAAACTGAAAATATACTTATAAATACTCGTAATAATAATAATAACAATAATAGTAATAGTAAAAAAATCAACATTTTCTTTTTCATTCCAGAGAAAACCAAGTACATCAATTATGGGAGAAAAAATTAAAAAAATTAAGCAGCGTCTTCAGAAAAAAAATGGAAAATAAATCTTGGCTGGGAAAACAAGTTATTTTCGAAATGGACAACATTAAAAATGAAGCAATTAAAAGGGAAGCATCTTGGGCCATCCAAAAAATTCTCCAATTTGGCCCTAAGAAATAATACTGTTTCCCAGTTAAGCTAAACGGTTTCAACACCAGGAGGATCATGGGAATCTTTTGACTACAATTCCCTCCACATCAAAAAGCAGTTCGAGGGTTCAGATTTTAAGTGTGGAAGAGATAAGACCTCCATCATCACAATCTGATGCTGCTAGGAGTTCTTTCATTCCAGACTTACTTGAGCAGTCAATTCTCGGTATACCTATTCGAAGATGAAGATCTTTTTTAAGTAATTTTAAGATTACAATTTAAAATAAATTAAAAATACTTACCTTTAAATATTGGTTTTTTAGGTTTTTCCAATTGCGTTGCAAACTTCTGGGATGGCTTTACAAAGGAAAGATGGTGATAGTCTGGTTTGATAATTTATGCTCGTGAATGATTCACCCGTTGCTAAGAATCTCAGAGTACCTGCCAATTTTTCCGCTGGTGAAATTGCGTCTCTCATCATTGTATGTATTTTTTTTTAATGTCAATTTCAATCAGTGACAAAAGCAGGTCAAAAGTATTTCCGTTCATCCTTAAATAATTTAAAAAGCATGCTTTATCATTCACTTTTGGTTCGGTTATCAAGAAACTGGATGATTCCTGTACAGGTCTTTTTTTCCTAAACACTTTAACCCAGGTTTTTTTTTTTCTTTGACTATTTCCAAAGAATCTTCACAAATATCGAAAAGACCTAAAAATATTTCTTCGCCCGAACTGCTGTCGGTATCCATACAATCCAGAATCATTTATGCCGAGTCCAAAAATTTATTTAGGTCTTGAAATGTCATTATTATTTTTCCAATTAATCTCGCTATAAATGTTCACACTTTCAACGCAACAGCACGAAAGATGAAATGAAAGAGAGCTGTCAAATAACATGAAAAACCAAAAAATGAGAAAAAGGCTTCGTGTAAAAACGCGTGCATCAAAGAAGGAGAGTTCAAAAGAAAATAACCAAAACATGCGCATCAAACTCATGCGCGCTGTGTAAAAGCCGTCTAAGTGCAATAGAATCTAGCAAAACAAAAGAGAAGATCAAAGAAATTGGAAATAATAATTAAATAAATAAATGCAGTTACATTCAAAGAAATATATGTTTACATGTTTAACCATGTAACAAAACTAACGAGGGGTATGAGGTGTTAAGTTCCCTTTCATAGCAGTGATATGGCACGCTAGCGGTTTGCCAGGCTAAATTTCGACGGATTGCGAAGATTCTTTTCTGCTACCTATTACTCGTTACATTTAAAATAAAATACGTGCCAAAGCATGTACATCACACAGTGCATATACCGAAAATCAAGAAAAGGATATCGTCATTATCGTCCAAGGATAAGGAGATATAGGGAAGGGAAGTAGGGAAAAAGACGGTTTGGTCAGGTATTGTGACCGAGGAGCAATAGAACTTCCGCTGCTTCTTTGGCTTAGCCCGCCGACAGTTGATGAGAGTTGTCATCAGCTCCATGGCTACTTCGCGCCATTGAATCTATGGACGTAGCCCCTAAATCGTAGTTCATTTCACAGACATGCCAAATTTCAGTGCGATACTGTCTTTAGTTTTGTTTTGACAGCTGATCGTTGTTGACGTGTTTGGCATCATGTTGAGTATGGACAAAAACGATTTTAGTTCTCTCATAAAACATTATTTTTTGAGAGGTAAAATGGCGAAGGAAACAAAAGAAAAGTTGGGTAAATATTAAGGGGCTAATGCTCCGTCAGATTACACCGTCGAATATTGGTTTCGAGAGTTTCGTGGTGGCCGCAACTCCACTACCGATCAAGTCCGCAGCGGCAGGCCCTCCGATGCGGTTACAGAGGACAATGTCGAAAAAATACATGAAATGGTGCTGGCTGACGGGAAAGTGAAGGTGCGCGAGCTAGCAGATAGCGCAAAGATTAGTACTGAGCGCACACGCCATATTTTGGGCAATATTCTGCATATGAAAAAGTTATCCTGCCGCTGAGTGCCGCGCATGCTCACTTCTGACCAAAAACACGAACGCGAGAGCACTTCGAAAGTGTGTTTGGACTTGCTGATGCGGAATCGGGCGGACTTTTGGCATCGATTGGTAACTGTTGATGAAACTTGGATCCACTATTACACACCAGTGAGTGCCCGGCAATGGACTGAAGCCAGCACGAGTGGTCCGAAGCCGAGGGAGGCTCAATGGGTCGGAAAGGTTATGGCGTCAGTTTTCTGGGATTGTCATGGCATACTCTTCGTGGACTACCTCGAAAAAGGAAAAACCATCAACAGCGAGTATTACTGTGCATTATTGGAGCTATTGAAGGCCGAAATCGCCGCAAAATGGCCTCACATGAAGCGAAAAAAATTTTGTTTTTGCAAGACAATACGCCGACGCACAAGAGCATTGCAACCACGGCTAAAGTCAATGACTTACGGCTCCAATTGCTGTCGCATTAACCGTATTCGCCCGATTTGGCTCCCTCTTCCCAAACCTCAAAAGATGGCTCATCAGTAAAAAATTCAGGAAAATTACTTTTCGGACGGTATCAAGAAGTTGGAAAATCGCTGGAATAAGTGTATCAAACTAAAAGGGGACTATATTGTATAATATAAAAAACATTTAAAAAAAAATTTTTTTCATTCCCAAGGAGGTTACTTAGTATTTACGAGTATTACAAAAATTTATTAAGAGAGGGGTATTTTATATGAAAAAAGCAATTAGAGAGTAAGGAAATCAAAAAGAGCTGTTCAAATTACTGTAGTAGTAAACAAAATAATAATTCGCTTCATTAACGGGAATACGAGTATGTATGTACATATGTAGTATGATTGATACGTGTATAGGAATAAATCGAAAGTAATATCATTTTCATATAAAAGTAAATTAAATGTAAGCATACTTATGTCAAAAGCTAAATTCATTTTCACATGTAGGTACGAGTATTGTAGTTAAATTTATCTTAGGTTAATGGTGAAGATATTTTATAAATATTTTTAATTAGGTTTTATCGTTTTTGATTAATAGTTTGTAAGTATGCATGTAGTTTTTTTTTTGTTGTTTTTTTTTTTCGTGGGAAGGTGAGAAATCTTCATAGACACTATTGGCCCGGAGCCTATAGTAGTGTGAGATTCTTACTCACTAAAAAACACCTCCCTTCTGCAAACCACGACTGAGTTCACACTCAACAAGCAGTTGTTCTATCGCATTTTATTTTGTTTTTTTTTTTTAAGATATCCTGCAGGCTATTTTCTATTGAAAATTTCTGTGTACTTTAGAAAAATTACGCGCTGCTAATCACCGCGCTAGATCGAGAGACTTAGTCCTTTTCAGACGGCGCAGTAAATTTGTCTCGTCGAGGATCTGTTGAACAGAAATATTTGCATGTCCTTGTAGTCGATTTTTGTGTTTTCGCGCAAACATTTTAATTTCGTTCTGAACGTTTTCTACTCCGAAGTCTCTGTGGATATAAAAGTTTCTAATACCTCGAAGAACTTTGTTTTGGAATGTCTGTATTACATTAATGTTACTATTTTTAGTACAACCCCAAAGTTGTACACCACATGTCCAGATCGGTTTTAGCACTTGCTTGTATAACAGCAGTTTGTTCTCTACGCTAAGCTTGGAATACTTTCCAATAAGCCAGTAAATATCTCTATATTTGATTTTAAGCTCTTCACGTTTTTTCTTGACGTGTGCTCTCTATTTTAGTTTATCGTCGAGTGTCATACCGAGATATTTGGCCTCGTTCGCGTAAGGAATTCGTACTGCGTTGATAAACACCGGTGGATTCTCAATTTTCTTGAGAGTGAAGTTCACGTGGACAGACTTGTTTTCATTACGCGCGATTCGCCAAGTCTTTGTCCAATTGTTAATCAGTGTAAGGACACGTTGCAACTTGGCAGTTGCTTCTTCGACTGTTTTAGCAGTTGCTAAAATGGCAGTGTCATCAGCAAATCTGGCTAGGACAGTGTCGTCCGTTTGCGGTATATCGCGGGTAAAAAGTAAATATAGCAGAGGGCCAAGTACACTTCCTTGCGGCACCCCCGCCTTTATTGTCTTAAAAGTGGAATATTCGTTTCCGAGTCTCACGCGGAAGAGTCGGTCTTCCAGGTATGAACCTAAAATACAAGACAATTGCTGGGGTAAAGCTTGTCGAAGTTTATATTTTAGGCCTTTGTGCCATACCTTATCAAAGACTTGCGAAACGTCAAGGAATGCGCTTGAACAGACTAACTTGATGATCAGGCAAGAGGGAATTTGTGTCGGTAATTGGTTTTAGGCGATTAAGAAGGATACGCTCGAAGACCTTCGATGTAATCGGGAGAAGCGATATTGGTCTATATGACTTGACTTCAGTCAGCGGTTTACCGGGTTTCGGAACCGTAATAACTTCGGCTACTTTCCACTGGTGCGGTATATGCCCTAATCGAATGACGGCATTTATAAGATAGAGCAGCTTTAGCAAACTTTTTTTCGGCAACGCTTTAAGTATCTCTCCCGTTATTAAGTCATATCCCGGGGCTTTATTGGGCATAAGCGTGTCTATAACTTGTCTAAGTTCCCTAAGTGTAGCCTCTTCTACTGGAAAGTTTGTCGTCACGTTTAGCGTATTGACATTCTCTGGAAGTACTTCCCCGTAGAATGGTTTAAACGTTTCTGCAAGATGGTCGGCGAAAACATTAGCTTTTTCCTTATCTTCTTTCGCCTAGTCATCCTGGTTTCTTCTTATTGGCGCCACGTGTATTTGGGGCTTTCGAACACTTTTAACGGCTCTCCATATGGAGTAGTTGGTATCCTTTGTCTCTGTGAGTCTTTCAAGGTAGTTATTAATACCTTGATTATTGAAGTCCTTGATCGATTTTTTCAGCAAGTTGCACAGCCTATTGAAGGACGTTTTATCTTGTGGTGCCCGGGTTTCACGCCACTTTTTCCACGCTCTTCGTTTCTTCCTTATCATTTCTCTGATTTCCGGTGGGTATCTTATGCCGACTTTGGGAATTTTGCTCGACTCGCAGGGAGTGTTCTTCCAGGCCGCTTGCTGTATGACTTCAACAAAACGTTCAACTTCTTTTTCAAGTTGATACGGCGTTCTAAGTGCTACTTTCAACTCAGTATTGTCTCTAACGTCTATTCGGAAATCTTCCCAGTGAGTTTTGCTGTTAGTTAATCTGGGTGGTCTTTGTTTCTTAACCAAGGATTCGCACAGTGAGAGGATAACTGGAGAATGATCGGAGGAAAGATGTAGTGATAAATATATTTTATATGTATGTGTTTTTCTTTTCTTTTCAACAATATTAATGTTGGAGTTAAACTATATCTTAATTAATATAATAGTTACATAGGTAAATTTATAAACTTTAGGACTGTATTGTACATACTTGAGTTCAAAAACCCACATCTGTTTTCCTTTGCTGTATCGGTGTTAGCGGGTTATCTTGGTGCTAAATATATCAGTTGTGTAGGTATGAATAAGGTTTAATAGGAAAGAACTTAATTATGTATGTATATATGTATGTGAAACAATTAACATTACCTTTGGATGGCTCAAATTAATTATTACAAGAAAACTCATTCTTAAAACTAATACTAAATGCATAGGACAAAACTTTACACGCACACTTAAAACTTTCAATTTACGATGAATTCTCGATGACGAAGACCCTGATTGCTTGACTTCATTCCTTTTTTCTTAGATCTTCGTGAACCAGGAAAAGCGGGATGATATTTGATAAGTCCATGTATCTTGGCCAGTCGACCGCCGAGAAAATAACGGGGATATGGTAGCGGTCTAATGATCGATTTGCTTGTGCGGGATTTCGTTGGCACGATGGTAAAAAAAATCTTCCTCGTGCGTGATTTAGCTCTGGTGTCTGCACTTATATTCTCTTTTGGGTGGTGGAGCACACGGCGATATTAGGTGTAAATTTTCCTCCGAACTCGGCCGTGATATTGTCCACTTCGTGTGCGAAATATTTTTGCATATGGGGAGTTGTTTTCACCCAAATATGTAATGATGCACGTTTCTTTTACAAAGGCGACACGCAGAAAAAAAAGGAATTACTCTTATATATACGAGTATATGTATATATGTATACGTTTTACTTCTTTGACACTAACAGATGTATTTTCTGACCACTGCACAAGAGATCTTCAGCTCGATGCAGAGAGCTTTTATATGAATGCAGTAAAGGAAGCTTGGAAGGAATTAACGACAACTTCCTTCATCAAACTTAACGAGAAGAATGTGTTCAGTGTCATATTAAGCCAATTCGCTGCGAACGCCGTTGGATTTTTGTAAAGTCATAAATGTCGTCGTACGAATTTGGTTTTATAATTGATTTGAGATGGGTAGAAGGCAATCCGCCACAACCAATACATATACAGGGTGTCCCCTCATTCGATGACGATAATTTGGGAAATGATTCCTGGGCATATTCTAAGAAGAAAATCCTTCCACAATAAGGGTTTATCTACAATGTTGACATCATTTATCGAGGATTTAAGAAAAGGCTTACTTTGGTGTACCATAACCTATGTTAACGGAAATTGCTCTGTTAGTACTAATGGTAAAAACATCGTGTAGTACTTTATTTTTAGAAGAAATACCAGCCTTTATAACGGCGTTTAAATAAAGTTGATATCTTATTTGAGTCTTTAGATATTCAATTTCTAGGACTGTTCCATTTTCATTGCCCATGCCAATTTTCGAATTTGAGATCACTTTTCTCTAGAAAATGCCTGGTTAACATCACGTTTTACTACTTATGGAAATAACAATAATTAAAAAGAAATCATCAATGAGTTTCCAGAAAAACCTACAGATTTTATGATACTGGGAAAAACCTGCAGCAGTTAAAATTTATAAAAATGGGTTTTTTTGCTTTAAGCTCCAAAGTCTATGAATAAAAAATGATTTTGCATGGTCTTTGGTAGTTTTTAAGTTATAAGAGGTGCTCAAAGTGTCCTCCTTGGTTTTGTATGCATGCCCGTTTGGATTGCACTGTGATTGTTTACTGATGCTAACTGCTGCTCACTTTTGATGACACTTCGAGAATACGATCTTCCAATTCAATCAAAGTTGCTATTTCGGTTGAATAAACAAATTCTTTCACTCTTCCCCATACAAAAAAATCCAATGCTGTAAGGTCAGGAGATCTTGCGGGCCAGTGAACTGGTCCATTTCTTCCTATCCAACGGTTACCGCACTCTTCATCAGCCAATTCTTAACCTCACGACCATAGTGGGCTGGAGCACCGTCCTGTTGAAAATATGATGAAGCTAGTTGAATCAGTGGAATGTCCTCCAATAATTCTGGTAAATCAATTCGCAAAAATTCCAGATAGTTTGTAGAATTCAGCCTAGGTGGTAGTTTGAAGGGGCCGATTAGTTTATTTCCAATTACACCTGCCCACATATTGACGCTGAATTTGTATTGAAATGATTTATGTCTCATTGCATGTGGATTGTCCGCAGCCCACGTATGAAGATTTTGAAAATACTAGGGCTGTCTGAAATGTTTCCGACCGCAACGTAAAGATAGCGGCACTCGTCAATAAGAGCTAGTGAATGCTAGTTGTGCATCTTTTGGCACTTACTTACCGAAGTTTCAGTCATTTTGGACGCTCAGTTTTTAGTTGACGGTCGTTTGAGTGAGTCGATGTGAGTGTTTTTTGTGCAGATGCAAAAAATTTGAGTATCGAGCTGTTAAAAAATTCTTGTTTTGAAAGGCAATACGCCTACGCAAATCAAAAATGAGTTGGACTCTGTGTATGGGGACTCTGCACCATCATTTACCACAGTGAAATTTTGGGCAGCTGAATTTAAACGTGGCCGTAAGAGCTTGGGAGATGATGAACGTTCGGGACGTCCAAAAACCGCAACCACTGACGGTATCATTGCTGAAGTTCACCAAATGGTGTTAGACGACCGCCGAATTAAAGTGAGAGAGATAGTAGTGTTTATGAAAACGTCCAAAGAACGTGTTTGTTACATATTAGATCAAGATTTAGGAATGAGAAAGCTGTCCGCGCGTTGCGTGCCGCGTTTGCTTACGTTAGACCAAAACCGTGTTCGAATGAACATTTCCAACGCTCTGTTGGGGCAGTTTAGGCGCAATAAGTCCAAGTTTTGGCGCCGATTAATTACTGTAGATGAAACTTGGATACACCATTATATGCCTGAAACAAAAATTCAGTCAAAACAGTGGACTGCAAAGGGCGGTTGCCATGGCTAAAATCCATGAATTACGGTTTGAACTGCTTGACCATCCACCTTATTAACCAGATCTAGCCCCAAGCGACTTCTTTTTGTTCCCTCATCTAAAAACTGCGCTCGGAGGACGGAGATTTTCGTCAAATAAGGAGGCAATCATCTTCGTGAACAATTATTTTGCAGAGAAAAATGCCAAGTACTATTTAAACGGGTTAGAAAGATGGGATCTTCGCTGGGAGAAGTGTATAGAGTTGCAATTAGACTATGTAGAAAAATAAAAAAAAAATTTGAGAAAAAATGTCTTGTATCATTGTTGGGTCGGAAACTTTTCAGACAACCCTCGTATGTGATCCCATCTCTTGTAAATTGAGATTCGTCCGTCCAAAGAATTCTGCTAATAAATTCGTTATCATGGAAGCTCCGCTCCAGCAATCAGTTGGAAAACTCAAGTCTCTTTCCAAATCATTGGGAAGCAGTTCTTGTACAGGTGTATGGTGGTATGGATAAAGATTTTCTCCATGCAGTACATTAGAAATCGTATGTCTACAAACATTGAATTGCAAAGCTAAGCGTCTGATGCTGATTGATGGATCAGTTGTAACTGCATCCAGTATTCTTTCATTAGCCGAAATCTTTCTATCTTGTGGAGCTCCCGCATTCGGTCGTGTATTCGAAATTGATCCCGTTTCTCTTTTATTAGAAAGTCGTCGGTTAGGATAAAGTTCATGGTATCTTTGTCGCGCGCACTAGTTGAACTTCCATTGTAAAGCACGTAAACGTAAATAATGCCTGCGTATTCTTAGTTTGTAAATGTTGACATTTCGAACAGCGTTTCTAAGCAACTGTAACCTTAGTGTAAAAAAATTAAACTGATGAATTAATGTTTTTTCCTAATCTTTTATACATTTCTGTAAGGTATATTTTCCAAATAGGCTTTCATACCCTGAACCTAACTAAACAGTGTAAGGAAATAAGGGTTTGGCAGGCAGTCAAATAAAAGAGCACGCTTTAAAACTCTTTAATAACTATGCAATTTTAAAAAAATATTGGAAAATTAGTAATTCGTGGAAAACGGCTCTTACGAGTATGTATTGTCAACTCTTGTTAGAAACGTTGGTAAAAAATCATAAAATCCTTTTTTTACCTGCTGCAGGTTTTTCCAAGTATCATAAAATCGGTGGGTTTTTCTGCAAACTCATTGATGGCTTTTTCTTTACTATTGTTACTTGCATAAGAAAAAAATAGTAAAACGTTATGTTAATTGGGCATTTTCTGGAGAAAAGTGACCTCAAATTCGAAAATTAACAGGCTTAGAAATTGAGTATCTAAAGACTAAAATAAGATATCAATTTTATTTAGACGCCGATATAAAGGCTGATATTTCTTCTAAAAACAAGGTCTTACATGAAGTTTTTACCATTAGTACTAACAGAGTAATTTCCGTTAACATGGGTTACGGTACACCAAAGTAAGCCTTTTCTTAAATCCTCGATAAATGATGTTAACATTAGAGATAGACCCTTACTATAGAACGATATTTTTCTTATAATATGCCCAGGAATTATTTCCCAAATTATCGTCGTCGACACCCTGTATATTGAATTGAAAGTGATTTTTAATTTACATAAAATGCAGGGGAAATTAGGTAAAGTAATGTCCACCACTTTTTTTTAAAAAAAAGTGCGTGCATAATATATGTTACATATATTTTTTTAATTATTTAGTTAAGACTAAGTAGAAATATAAATATACGCTTAAAAAACACTCATATTTTCCATTCCCGTGGAATTACAGGGTTAAGTTTGGTAATGTTTTCAGATACCAAAGATGTTGTTATATTTAGCGACACGGATGGCGTGTCAGGACGGTTTCTCATACGGCTAACATAACTAGGATGGAGTTCAGGTGTTTGCTTAGAAAAGGATTTGTTAAAATGACAGGCAAACAAATTTGAAATTGTTTTTGGGTCCGCAAAAGATTCACTAAGAAATTTGAAAGTAGAGGAGTAGCCGTCTGACTTTCTTTTGGTATAAACAAATGGTAGAAGCGTGTAGAGTCCGAGTCTAAGCTAAATTGCATGCGGTAGAGGTACTCAAGGTAGAGACACTCACAAAGTTCAGAAAAACGATTTTATACAAATCGATAACTGCTATAGTCGGAATCAGATCAAGTTCTGAAGATTTTGTGCCACAACTTGTTTCTGTTATTATGGAGAGGACGCAGCTCCTTGTTGCACCAGTGCGTGAGGAGCTGACATGCAGTTCTTTCGGAAAGTATATGGAACCGATTGGGCAACGCAGAAGAAAATTAATGAATATAAAGTTGATAGGGCAATATCAATGTTATTTTTCTCAGCAATAAAGTCAAAGTTAATGTTGCTAATGAGGCTTTTGAGTTAAAGTCGGTTCTCGGAAGTTAGATGAGAATGAATTTTCCGGATCGACACAATTGTTGCCGTTTTCACATGAGTATATAATTGACAAGGAGAGTTGAAGTCGGTCTAGGGTGGAAAGTAGATGATTTGGTGAGGGAGGTTAGGGAGGTTGAAAGCCCCCACTAGATTAATACTATCTTCAGGTAGTGCATCATCAGTCAAAAAATCCACTGCGTGAACTACAGGTCGATAAGACTCAATTGGTTGAGATGGGTGAATGTAACAACAATGTACGCAGCGTTTGGGGAGCGTAATGTTGACACATCCTAACTCACAGTTGTCAGTATAGGGAATGTTGTGTGAAAACATTTCCGAATTGCTGGTAAAATACTTCGGCCACAGGGATTATCACCTCTTTCAAATCCATCCTTCAAAAGTCTGTTCGGTAACTTAATTTTTTTATTTTATTTTATTTTGATTGGGGCTGAGGCCCCCATTTACTTGGCTTAATACAAGCTTAATCTAATTAAAAACTAGGACTGAAAATCTAACAAAAATTAAGGAACCATAAGAGGTGCGATGAGTTGGAATATGGAAGAGACGAGAACATCGTAAATTACGAGGGTTAGAATTAATGGAAATAGAACTGTAAAGGGGGGCGCAATCCACAGAACCAGAGAGCAGTCGGTGAATGAAGAGAATATCATCTACGTCTCTGCGTTTTTCAAGGGTATTAAACTGACCTATATGGCTGCCTTGAGGGACACCAAAAGTGGCTAAAAACGCGATTGAGAAGGCTGACATAAAACGAACGGTATAACAGTGGTTCTCTAGATAAGAAGATATCCATTTTAATAATATGGGTTCAAAACACAGGGAAGACAATTTGAAAAGGATAAGTGATGAGATATGGTATTTTATCGAAGGCCTTACCAAAATCTCTATCCATTTTCTAGGATATGAATTCAACTAGTTTTGTAGTAGTAAAACATAGTGCAGTGTAATTAAAAAAGAAAAAATATCACACCTCTCCCGCTCCTGGTATTAGTACTGTTGCTTGCACTCGGTCAGCGCCGTTACTGTATTTATAATACGTCACGGGCAGTGACTGAGTGTATGTAACAACTGATGTATAGCGGGTTGTGTGTGAAAATTTTGTTTGTGCATTGTTTCATATTGTGGTAAGGGCATAACACCTACTGCAATTTGATTTGGTAAACCACCGTCAGAGTTTTCACTTCGCAGCCTTGTTTAGTATCGTCGGTGTTTGTGTTTACTGTGTTTGTTTGTAATTATGACTAGGGAATTCAGGGTGGACGTAGCCAATATACGCGGGCTAAAATGCAATCACTTTTCTGCGTACGTCCACGTCTGCAAATACAGACCAGCTGTTTTGACACTTAGTGAAACACAGGTAGATCCCCCAGGCAGCAATTCGACTTTTAACGAGTTTGAGGCGCTGTTTGACTCTATTCAAAGAATTGTATCCCTGTATCCTCACACTGAAATCATTATTACTGGCGATTTCAATATATAGAATTCTAGATATTCTGGGCAGACAATACTCAAAGGACGGTGTGTTGAGATCTTCGCTGCGGAAAATAATTTAACCCAGCTTGTAAATGAGCTCACACGAATACTAGACGTTGATAGTCATACCGCCAACACCCTGGACTTGTTTTTAACTTCTCACCCTGACAAGTACTGCGATGATATTCTTTCCGCTCTAGGCTCGTCGGACCATTGTGTTATATAAGCTAAATTCTCGTACAACCACCACACAGTTAGAGAAAAGATTCCTGAAAGAACCGTATGGCAATACGAGAAAGCCAATTAGAGTGGACTTAACAACTTCTTTAGAAATTTTAACTGGTCGTTAACATTAGAAATTCTGCCTTATCCTCCATCCCAACGCTCATTTACAATGACATTCCAGCTGTCAGCTCTTTGGACAAGCAAATCTGCTTGCTGCACACCTTGCGGCTAGCTCAACACTCCCAACACTCACGAAAACTTTGATAAACCGTCAGCTCATGAAATATCTCGAAACACGAAAACTTCTCGATGAACGAGAGTTCGGTTTTCGTAGCAACAGATCTACTGGTGATCTGATGGCATATCTGACCGAAAAGTGAAACCAAAGCGGACATCAATCTGGCGAAAGCAAGATAGTTGCACTTGATATTTCTAAGGCACTTAACAGAGTTTGGCATTAGGCTCTTTTGCCAAAAATGCGTGCTTTTGGGATCGATGACTCTCATCTTCTATGGATTAGAAATTACCTTTCGGAACGTTCAATTCAAGTTGTCTTGGATGGTTTCCAGTCTGATATTCACGAAATAAATGCTGGTGTGCCCCAGAGCTTCGTTCTGTCTCCGACACTCTTTTTAATTTTCATTAATGATCTCTTGTCTGCTACTTCTAATCCAATATATTCCTTTGCTGATGACAGTACTCTCTGCTTTTCATATTCGTTCCCGAACTCACGCCCCTGTTCTTCGGCTGTAGAACGGGAACGGCAGCGTATGTTAAGCTCATTAAATTCCGATATTAACAGCATAACCAATTGGGTAACTACGCGTATCAACCGAGTGGAATTTAATGCTTCCCATGGTCAATGCTGTCTGCTGTCATTAAAGTGAAAATCAAATATCCAGTCATTATCCATGAATGGCACTTGCATCGTCGAAACCGATAAACTTTTCATTCTCGGTATGTGTGTCAGTGTATGATATCGTCAAAAATGCTGCGAAATGTCTAGGTTTCCTCAAGCAATGTTAGAAATATTTTAACCCCACCGATCTTTGTTGTCCGGTGGGGGATGGGTTGGAAGACCAACGATTTTGTGACATACTGTTACAAAAGGGTTTTACCAAATCATTCAACACTGTGCTATTCGTAGTGAGTTGATTTTATCGAATATAACGTCAAGCATGGACTCGTACTGTTTAAGAGTGGAAGGATTGCATGTTGCACATTGGAGGTGGAGATTGGATGTGGATGATTGGATAGGAATATCCATGTCATCCCAGGGAGAGTTGATAGATCTACACGTTTTCTTGTTGGAATCCTGTATTGCGGAACCGATAGATATAATTTCACTCAACACTTCGTCGAGGTGGCACTTGGATGTTTCGTCTTTCAAGATCTTGAAGTTTCTAATTCAATTAAACGAGCAATTTATTTTTCAGTACTCTAACTAAAGTCTTCCACACATCTTACACTGTGTTCGAAATTTGATAGTTGTCATTCTGACCAGTGAGTCATGATTGGATTCATTGGAGTCACTGAGCCACTTGATTGCAAGGAACACATGTGAGAGACACATATTAATACACTCATCACAGAAGAACGGCAGATTTTGTGAACGAAGACCGTGGTTCTTTTATTTACGCCGACACAAATAGCGGAGAATCTTTTGCAGCAGATTACCCTACAGGCAACAAAGTCAGTATTGTTGTCTTTGGAGCAGTTGGTTAATTAACAAGAAGACGTGACTAAGACTAAACACAAAAATAATTGCAGAGAAAATAAATAAAAAAATGCACTAAACGCTCTGTCGCGAAATTAACAGACTAGTATGTCAATAATAAAATTTTTGGGCGAGAAATTGGGTTATTGAATTGATTGAGGTGGAAGAAGCGAAATAAGAATTGAAAATTATGGAGCAAAGTAAGAATGCGACTGAATGCGATAGACGACATTAACATAATGGGAAGAACACAGTCGGCTGTCAATGGAGCGTTTGTGACTACTGAAGCAGAAGCGTCAAAGATGACTTTGGCGGTCAATGATGGAAAACAAAAAAAAAAGGTACATTCTTTCAATAAGGAAAGCATGCAATATCGGCGTTCAGAAATAAACGTCATGATAAGCAGAAACATCTTTGAGGTAGCAAATGACTTTACCTACCTCGGCTCCAGTGTGGAAATAATACAAAGAATAACTCTGGCTAGTCGCTGCTTCTTTGAGGTTATAAAGCAGTTGAGTAGTAAAGTCTTTTCTCGAGCAACCAAATAATATATACAGCACCTTAATCATTGCTGTCCTGCCTTACGGAGGCGGAGAAGCGTGGACACTAACAAAATGGGATGAAAATACTCTTGGGCGCTTTGAGAGAAATGTTCTTCATTTGCAATAATATAGAATGGTGGAGACGTTTCAAATGCAAACTGTAAGCGCTATACATCGATACTGATCTAATTAGAAGAGCTCGAATAGCCCCGCTCAGATTGCTAGGTCACATTGAGGCTATAGACACCAGCGCCCCGGCCTGGAAAGTTTTCGACTCCAACCCAGAGGGACAACACAGTAGAGGACGACTTCATCTTTGGTAGCGCACAATAATTAAACGGGACATTAGCTATTTTCGTGTAGGCAACTGGAAGTATCTGGCAAAAGACCACGCTAGCTAAGGCCTTGATCTATTCTGGGCTGTAGCACCATCTAAATAAAGTAAGTGAACAATCTTCCTGGTTAGTGATTTTTCTGGAAGTCAGCCAATAGTTCTTGGATTATTGGAGACATCTCTTCATGATTTTTCCATATTACACTAATATGCCCTCCACGACCCATTGAGAAATCTTTTTTATTTGCACTTTGACGCCATCAAATTTACATCATAAACGTGTGATCCTATGTAAGATCTCTTAAAACTCTGTCGGAGTTTTCACCATAAACAAAGTATGCGCTCTTCGATCAAGATCGGAAGTACCGACCGACAAAACGGTATTTTGTTTGGAAATTTGAATATCACTGAAACTAAAATAAAATAATAATAATGCGCACGACTTAATTGAATTCATTAACTGGAGAGTAATTCAAACTCATATCTAGATATTGGATGATTCTCAGAAACCTAGAACTCATGGAGCAAAAAGATGTCGATGGCTTGGTTCACAGATTCCTGAAATCTGCATAAGCAAAAATCGTCAAAAGTATATCAAACAATTGCGACGACATGGAGAATTTACAAGGCAGATCAAACTTTAAGATACGGACAGAGCACTTACGAGTTTCTGCTCACATCGTGACGCATCGTGACGCAGAAAACGTTACTTTCGAAGGTTTCTCTTCGCCTACTTCAAGATGGCATCCGATAATTTCTTTATCTGATATTCGATGATGGAATACGATTCAAACTCAGACCCTCTAGTATAATAAGCTTCCACTATACAATATACAACTTGGTTTCTGCTTTGTGCTTTACTGTGTTAAAGCAGGAAATCCCACCGATTGGATTGGTTGTCGTCATTAATAGTCAAAAATACTATTGGTTTGTACAAGTTAATACTTGTCTACCTAATATACGGCTTTTGGATGAGCAAATACCATCAAAGCCTATCTCAAAAATATAATAATTTCCCAATAGAGAACATGTGAATACGACAAGCAAAATTGAGAATAATGAGCGCATCGATAAGCGCGTTTAAAAGTGAAAAACATCCGCAAAGAGGAAATAGATATGAAACAAGTCACAACAATGTTCTTACAGCTTACGCTCAGTCGATTATTATCTTCGGCTTTAATATGAATAAGCTCTGTCTACAACGTGAGATTTAGATTTAGTTTCAGTCTTGCCTTTGATTTGTAACTCAGCAATTCATAAACAGAATATGGCACTTTGGCACCATTGGATTGCTATTGGAATTTATATTTTGACTCGTAAGTATGTGACTATCAAGGAAATTCCCGCAGTGCGTAGAACCCAATACAATATATATAATCAGGTGTATCTAAATAGATCTTAAATTCACTCACACATGGTGTTTCAAACAATAAAGTTCATAAAAGTAATTATAATTTTTTTAGATGACATTTACGCAGCCGGGCAATCAGCCTGCCAAGGAGATTCTTGTTTGGGTTCAGGTAAAACTTACTTTAAACATTGGATTCCTAAAATACAACAATAAACATTTTTAGATATTGCAGTGCACTGTCCAAACCGAATATTACTCGAAAGTATCACATTTAAAGCAGATTGCGAAAGAAATGGACTTACAGTTTCATGTGATGATCCAATTGCACCTGGAACACTGGCCAGAATCACTTGCCAAAAGCAGTACGAAAAACCAACAAATGGCTACATTGACACTTTGGTCTGCAACGAAAAGGGCAAATGGGACAATAGTCCGAAGGAATGTATTCCAATTTGTGGAGAGATCGTGACACGTAATAGACCTACGGAGAATTTTAATATTGTAACATTTGTGCCCTGGATGACTGCGATCTATAACAATTACAATAAATTTGTCTGTGCTGGAACCCTTTTAAGTGCTAAGGCTGTTTTAACAGGCAACTATTTTTAACATTTGAATAGCAAATTCTGACCTACTCTAAAATGTGTTATTCTTTATATAGCACCCATATGTTTTTTGGATCCATTGACAGGTGGTTTTCAGGATAGGAGATTTTTCTTCATTGCAGCAGGTAAACTGTTCGGAGAATTCTTCGCCGATGATCCAATAGCCCAAGTTCGAAATATTACCTACTTTGTTGAACCGAACCGAGAACAGTATGGATGCACTCTTATTCACATTCTAACGAATGACCTTATTTGTGAAATTACTCGTATTTGTAGTTTTCAGGTTAAAACATATGCTGCTGATATTGTGGTTGCAATAGTAGAGCAGCCTTTTCGTTTGATGATTCGAATAGCACCAATTTGTATGGGCTGGAATATTGAGCAATCCGCAGTTGGGTACGATTTCCTTTTTGGAGCAGTTACATATTTTAGTCGTATGGGACCAAATCCCGATAATCTTGTTACTCGCATTATAGTGGATAGCCATGAAAGATGTACGATGTTTGGGGGACCGCTGGCAGCTGACAAACTATGTACAAGCCGTGGATATTGGACAACTAATTCATACATCACAGCTGGATCTGGAGTAATACAACCATGGTACCCTCGAGGAGGGCTAAAATATGTTCTCAAAAGTGTTGTGAGTACTGACATAAAGGCAATTAAGATGGTAACGCTCACCAATGTTTTGTACCATCAAAATTTCTTAGACAAATTTACCGGTATTGAAAAGTCTTGAAATAAATCATTCCAAAATGACCGGTTATACACATTACTTTAAAACTTAATTTCGTTGTTATACTAAATTTTCTCGTCATGTTGATTCAATATTTCATCCACTAGTTTTTCATAATATCTACTTTTGAAATAAAAGGTTTTTATTATCAACGGTAAATAACATATAACAGGAGCAGCATGTAATCATAAGTTAATCTTGATAGGTCCTCTCCTAACACCTATCTAACATATTCATGGGCAATCTTCCATTTTAACCTGGGACCGAAACAATACTCAGTGAATTCAAATTTCAAATTTCGTTCAGAGAAAACCTTGGATTCTCGATCTTCTATTCTTCAATTATATTATACACAGATAAACAAACTTCCTTCCTTCCACCTATGCCACGTACTAGATTTCCAAGTTATACTCTTATTCCATAGCTTCCGTTATGACGCCAGTAAGCATCCTGCAGCTTTTCGCATTGCCGGAAAACCACTGACCTCTTAGAGATGTCGGGAAGCATTCGTTTGTGTGTTGGCAACCATCTGCGATGGCACCTGCAGTTTTCATTAGAGACCCATTTTCAACCGAAGCTCGAACCGAGGGCGTACGCGATTCTAACGTAAGCTTGGGTTCTGATAAACTCTCCTCTGAGCATTGTCTAGTACATTCTTAGGCGATTTAATTTTCCCTGATCCCATTGCGACCTGGGAACCAAACATGAGTCAGCTAAAACTAGCTTGGAAGTTGCGAAACAATTCAGCAAGGCTTTAAGATAAGTTTGGTTGTTAGTACTGATTCAAATGCTTCGCCCCTTCCGAGGTTTCTTCGCAATATGGTACGTTGCCAATGGGGTTTAAAAGACAGACCCAAGTTTTTCTAAAAAGGAATGGAACTCTAATGATGTTGTCCTCCAGAAAGACACCAGCGCCGGATCCTAAATCGGTTTCGTACCCATCCGTGAAGACATACTATGCTTGCGCATAGAGCTCAGAGATTTTGAGAACGTTATGTAGTAAGTCGACCAATAAACACCATAGTAGAGGAGATAGGATGCTGGCTTTCCAACACATATTGACCACAGTCAGCATCCGTAATCAGTGTCTCCTTCACCAACATTGCTTTTATCCACAAAACTAATTATTCGTCTACACCGTGTTGTCTGGGTGAGTTACACATGCCATAATTTTCGCAAGCACGCTCAATGTTGATGCAAATGCCCACTGCGTACTCCTTTTTGTCGAGTGCGTCTTCAATTCTGCCCACCAGATGTTGAAACATACTCTTGCAGTATATTTCGTGATGGTGGGCATGTTGCATTCCAACCATTCTCTTCACGCTCTTTAATATGAAGGAAGTCTGAAGTTCCCAGAGAAAATGTAGCCATTCGTTCATCTGCCAGGCTATCAGCAAAGTTGCCCTTCAGAGTTACCAGATCTATGCTTTTTTGTAGCGTTAAAGAAGGCAATCGCTTGTTGGATTACCTCATCCATCACCACTACTGATGAAAGATACTAGCTACGGTGTGTTGTGTTATTCAACTCACTAGCAGCTTCGTTAGTAAGAGTTGGTTATGGATAGGTTATCTGGGAAGTGAATTTCAAATATGAGACGGAGAGTCTCTGCTTTCGGTTCAGTTTAGGCCCCATCAAAAATTCTGAGTGATTCCTATGATTTACGTCTTTAGAAGACTTTGACTAAGCTGCCGCTTTCAAGGAGCGTTTCGATCTTTTGACAAAAGTCTTAATAAGAGGCACTCTTTGAAATCCGAATACGTTTCTTATATTATTTTTGCTTCAGTCTGTGAAAATTCCAGTCTTCCTCCAAATTAGTCTTAAGTTACTTGTTAAGAAGTTTCCTTCGTATTCGCTGCAGATCTGCCTTCCATGGGACGGACGATCTGCACGATTGTTTTCTAGCAGGACATGTCAGTTCAAAGTATGAAACTTGGTGAGGGTACCACTCAGGTTCTGAGCAGCTTATTCCAGCTTTTGCTTTATTCTGAGCTTAAGGGGAGCATTTACAAACTCGCATCTCCAACTAATTCCTTGCGGAATCGTCCCCTTCAACAAAGTCGAGACCTTGCATCCGATTCTGAATTCGATGTACCTATAATCCAACATAGAGACCTCCGATAGTACTCCCCAGGCGGTAATCTCCATAGCATACTTGTTGTACAGCGTTAAGTCGCTGTATTATTTTCGTAACAAATGTTGGCTAGGAGCTAGCAATCTTAAGAAACAAGTCAGCGGCTTGTATGAAATCCAGGAGATGATTACCTTTCACGTTGCATTTGATACTGCCCTAAAAAGAATTAGCATCGCAGCATTTAATCAGCCTTATCGCGAACCAATTTCCTCCATACGACACTCCCCAATCGTAAACAACTTCGAAAAAGTGAAAAACTATTCTCGGGAAAAAAGTAGGCATCACAAATTTATTTCTCTTGAAAAAATTCTCCATTATTTGTTTGGAGGAAGTATACTTTCTTTTTATGAATTTAAGATTTCTGCTTATTTCATGTACAAATTTTCCTAAAGAAATTCTCTTGTCTTTGTTTGGAGGATTTTCAGAATGTAAGTTTGTTTTGTGTTTATAAATTGAGTTTTTCTTCTTATTTTAATAAGTATGTATAATTATGTCAAACACAACAAATAAGCAACAGTTGAATAAGATTGTGGAGTCAATGGAAGATAATCCCGACATAGCAAGGGGCTATCATAAGATGGATAAGGAAGTTAATCATTTATTATTTTCAAAAGAAATTTAAAAACTTGTTTCTACTTAGGTTTGGAACGAGAAAAAAAAATGTATAGGGAATAAAGTTGCTACCAATTTAAAGCAGTAAAATGTAACCGGAGGTCGTCCCAAAGAAGTGGTAAAGCTTACTCCAAATGAAGAAGCAATATACAATTTAATTGCAAATTGCAAAAAAAGAAGCAGTTGAGGGTATCCCGAGGTCTTCAGTTTTTGGTTTGCCAAATACATCGAGCTCCACAATGATTTCAGTAGAAAAAGAAAAAGATAAAGAGATAAACTCGCTTTTAGAGAAAGAAATTAATTTGGAACAACAAACGACAAAAACGACATCAAGCACCCCTTCTTCTACTAAAACAGAACTCAAAAGTTCAATACCTCCGATGTTCTGCAAAAAGAACTTACATTGCAGGAAGATATGTGCAAAAATTTAGCTAATGCAAATCAAACAATTGAAAGGCACTACACGGAGATAGGACAACACTTAAAAAGGATATACTGTGGCATTGAAAAATCAAGCGAAAATATTCGGCATAACATTGAAATGGAAAAAATAATAAAAATTGAATTGGAGGCTAAAATAGAAAAAAACAATCGACTTTTAAAACTGAAAGAGATGAAATATGGAGTAGATTTATAAACTTTGTTCTTTCTTTATTAGAATACTACATTGATCAAAAAGTTTCCGGAATGTATTCAGAAAATTAAAGATAGAAGTTTATTTACCTAAATCTATATTGTCCGCTTTAAAGTAATCCCCATCGACTGCAACACACTTGTGCCAACGCTTGATCCAATTCTCGAAACATTTTTTATATTCGGTATGTCCATCAGTGCTTCCTGCGATTTTTCCATTACTTCCTCTCGGCTGCTGAAACGCGTTCCCCGTAGTGGCTATTTCACTCGATTGAACAGAAAGAAGTCACTAGGAGCCAAATCAGGTAAATTTGGTGGTTGTTGGATGGTATTTGTTGCATTTTTCGTCAAAAAATTACGAATAATGATGGCACTGTGCTACGGTGCGTTATCATGCGTTATCCACGAGTTTTCTGCCCACAATTCTGGTCTCTTTCGGCGAATTGCTTCACGCAAACGTCTCATAACGCCCAAATTGTTTACTGTCTGTCGATCTTCGATTGACTCTCGACCACTTTTGAACCGCTCGTGCCACTAATAAACGACCGTTTTCTTTAGAGAATTGTTGCCGAAACACTTTTCCAACATTAAATCCGTTTTTTACGCAAAACTTAATACGAGTACATGTTCGTTGTTGCAAATTTAAATCCATTTTTAAAATTGTAAAAAATCGCCAACACCCACAAACTTAAATGAACTCTTGGCTATGTAACTTTTGCAAATGTCGAGCTATGATGGTAAGAGAATGTCAACAACACATTTACCAACTTAAAAAAAAAACAGAACTCAAATCGGAACAATGAGAGCGTCATACCGTGGTGTCGCCCGGGAACGTTTTGATCAAGGTGGTATAGTTTCCAACAATAAACACTAATTTTTTAATGTTTTAAGTTGTTTTTTTTAATAATTAAACAAAATAACATTTTTATAAGCTATTACTTATATCTGTCCATATGCGTTGTGCCACTGTAATGTATTGAAATTGCTGTATGGGAGGAAGCTCATCGAATTCGTCATTGTGGTCGACGTCCAATAAAGAGTCAACCTTAAAATGCTTGGATATATTATACAATGCATAGCAAACGTTGACTATTTTTACCGCTTTTTCTGGAGATTAATATAACTCTCGTGCACTAAGCAGGCATCTCCACTGGCCTTTGAGGTCACCAATCGTCCGTTCTGTTATATTTCTGCAACTTTTGTGTGCAGTATTGCCCTACTTTCACTTGAATTTTCCTCCGGAGTCAAAAGCCATGGTTCCAGAGAGTATCCAGAGTCTCCTAATATCAAGTTTGTTTTTATTTTGGTTTTTTTTTTTTTAAGTATATTTTTATTCATTTCATAATAGATAAATACAAAGCAGTAATATAATAATATAAATTTCATAGAATTAATAAAATAGTAGTCGTCATTTAATTTGATAACAAATTCAAAAATTAGTGTTAGACGACACTTCATTATTTTTTTATGAATTACCTAACATTTCTGGAGTGGGGTGGCATTGAAAATACAGATACAGATAATATATAGCTATACAATTAAGATTTATTAAAGAAATACGTGAATGAAATGAACAGTAATGAGATACAAAGAAGAATATAGTTCCATTTAGTCCATTTTTTACATCGGCATTAAGTTAGAATTCGTAGTAATAGTTCAATATTAGCAAGATCAATAGCAAAAATCCAAGCTCTTATTTTCTTAATGTAGATGTTATAGTTATTAGTTAATCGTATGGAAAGTGGAAGTTTATTGAAATGGGGCAATAAATGTATAGAATTTTGAAAAATGTGTTGAACGTGCAATTAGTACGATTGCTAAGCCTGTGTTATTTGTCCTTAAATTATAAGTTGAGTTAGTCCTACTAGGAATGTTTCCACTTCGCTTAAAAAATTCTCTAAGCACTTCAAAAACATATAAGTGTTTTATTGGTAAAATATTGCATTTTATAAACAGGGGCCAACTATGAGTATGACGATTGCAGTTAGTAAGAATGCGAACAAGATATTTTTGAGCAACCAAGACTGGTCAAATCGCATTGAAATATGATCCTCCCCAACACACAATGCCATATTGCAATCTAGAGTGTGCCAGTCCATAGTAAAATTTTGATAAAACTTTGTCTGAGCAGTATGGTGCTCAGCAATCAAGTATGTATGGTAATGCAATCAATTTGGTCTTGGAACGTGTATGTAAAGGTTTTATCATCGGCGAATGCAGTCGCTGTTCCATTGAATTGCTGTGTAAAAATCGTGTCAATATATATTAGGAATAAGAGTGGCCCTAGTACAGAACCCTGAGGGACTCCATTTTTCGAGACCAGTGGCTTACTAAAAACGCCATTTACCTTCACTTTTTGAACTCTGTCTTTAAGATATGTTTTGAACCAGTTATGTATTGTTCCCCTAAATCCAGCATTGTATAGTTTTTCTAATAATAACTAATGGTCAACCATATCTTTAGAAAATATAGGTAATAACGATATGGGTCTGTAGTTGGACACATCTTTTTTGTTACCTTTCTTAAAAAGTGGAATTACCTCTGCACATTTAAGTGGACTTGGAAAACAACCATTATTGATACTTAAATTAAATAAATAGCTCAACACATCTATTATTTGCCAAGTAATATTTTTTATTAGAATACTTGTGATACCCTCACTTGTGCAAGAATATTTGTTCTTTAAGTTCATAATGACTCTCTAGATTTCGACAGGATCAATGGGCTCACATACAAAACTATTATTTTGAACTCTGTCGGTAATAAGATTACTATTTAAAGAACAGTGACAGGGAAGGCAGGGTTCGATTGAAGGTTGTAGTAGCTCTGAAATATCAATAAAATGTTCATTAACTTTATTGGTGATTGTTTCTGAATCTGTTATTAGAATTCCATTTTCTTCCAAAGCATTTATTTGTTCAGATTGTTTGTATTTGCCCAGAATACTATCTATAACTCTCCATTCTTTCCTGCTATTTCCATTTGCCTTTTCAAATAAGTTTAAGTAATAATTATTACATACTTTTTTAATTTTAATACTTAGTAACCATTTTACAAAGCTTTTTATAATATTTATTTTGTCTTTCATTATAAGGATATCTATCAGGTTTTTTTGCATATATATTTTTCTTTCTTATAAGATTTAGAAGATCTTTTGTTATCCAAGGTTTTAAGTGCTTATTTCGATTTGATATGGTCGAATCTTTTGTAGTGCAAAGTCTTATATACTTGTTTAAAATCGATAATTGTAAACCGAATCCCAAATTTCGTACGAGAGATATTCTATAAGCAAGTGATAGTCTATTTTTTGCGTCGTTTTAAAAGTAGTAATTTTGGGATTTTGGATCGAATTTACACTAATGCTGAAAGAAGTCATATGGTGGTCAGTAATTCCGTAGTCATGAACTGCTCCTTTAACAATTCTATAAAAATTTTTGCATACTCTTATAAAAATATGGTCAATACAACTTACAGATGAGTTACTAACTCTAGTCAGATCATTAACAATACTTTTTAAACCGTTTGATGCCATTAAAAACAAATAGTCCTCAGTGTCTTTATTAGAGCAATCTAGAATATTGATATTGATGTCACCTAACACAATCGAAATTCTTGCTTTAATGTTTTTTAAAATCTTTTCTAGATCAACCTGTCAACCAAAACGAGTTCGAACCTGATAAGTGTTCCTGCTCTAGTTTTTTTTTCTAATTTTACTTACATTCCATACTAGGGAATCATGATATCCACCAGGATGCGTAGCATCTACATAGCGTATTTTCATTTCATGGTCGCATATCTACAAGTTCGGTAGTATAAATTTGAAGTACTCATTTAAATAAAACAAATTAATTACCAGCATTACTATATATTACGGCTAAAGAATCCTTTTCTATTATAATAGAGGTGCTTGTTTGTTGAGGATCCCATAATGTGTCCCATCAATGAACCCGATAACACCTGGTATCCTATGCTTCTCATAAAATGACAACGTAATCTCTCTTTTTTTGTCCAATTCCATTCGCATATTTATCCATTTGGGACATAGTTCACTTTCGAAGATTTGCAAAACTTGGTATAAAACTTCACTGAAGCTTGATTCAGCCAATCCGACTTCACTATCTCTTGCAACATGTTTCTGATAGCCACCTCCGCAAAATATCGCAAGCACGCACTCAGCTTAATTATAGCTGATATGCCAAACTCTTTCTTTGGTGATGGTACCGCGGACTGGAGAGTACCCAATAAATATTTGAAAGCTGGTTTGTTACCACGATAATGTTGCGTGAATCTATAAAAAAAAATAAGTGTTTTTTTAAATGAAATACTTTCAAACTATTAACTTACGATGATTCCGGCAGTTCCAGAGGATTAGAACAATCTCTTAAATATCTGCGAATTAATCTCTGTTTATTTACTTTTTTTCTGTCTTCAGCTGTTAATCTAAAAGCTGTCGTGTGCATTTTGGAAGTTAAAATTATAAACAATAAACGTTGACTTTAAGTCATTTCACAAAATATCTCTGTCAAAATATTTAGGGGAAAGTCGATTCCCGGTAGATTGGCAATAGGAGGAATTTTTTCCAGGGAAAAAATAAATTCCTGGGTAAAGCGATTTCCTGCAGAATTGCCGATAAGGCTGAACAAGTCCCATCTTGCTGGAATCGCAGTATTCAATTAGTCCGGCTACTTCTCTCGATGGCGGCGGTAATTTCGAATCAAAATGATAATAAGCTAATGCAACGACGAGCTTGTGCCATTCTCCGTTTGTTTCGTTTTTTTTTTTTTATAATCGGCGCGCGCTCAATGCGTTTTTGTACCCTTAAAATGTTCGTACACAGCGCAGGCGAAGGAAATTTAGGGAGGAAGAAAAGACAGGTACCGATGTACATTGTTTTTAAATGTTTGTAAGTTATAACAACCAGGAAACACAGAGATCGGCAGGACATTCCATAAGCGAGTTGTACGGCTTAAGAACGAATCACGATATTTTAGATACGTCCGAAAGTGGACTTGAAGGTATACTGATGAGCGTTCATAGCGAAACCTGTTTTACGGTTAAAAGTTTGAATGGGCGGAATGCTATTGGCGATTTCTACGGAGCACTGTTGGTGCATATAGCGATAAAATAGATTGAGACAGGAGACATTACGTCGGTGTTCGAGGGTGCCAATTGATTGACTGATATTAGTATCACCAATTACTTTTATCGCACGGTTTTGAATTCTATCTAGCAGGTGCAGAGATGTTTTAGGAGCACCTGACCAGATGTGGGCATTGCACTCCAGTTTTGGGCGGATAAATGGCTTATATATTGTGGCCAGATCAGAGGGGGTAAAATATTTCTTACATCGCTTGAGGAAACCTAGACTTTTCGCAGCATTTTTGGCGGATTGAATATGTGTTCATTAAAACGTAAGTTGTCACTGATATACGAGTACATACCGAGAATGGAAAGTTTATCGGTTTCGACGATGCAAGTGCCATCCATGGATAATGGCTGGGTATTTGAATTTCGCTTACGCAGTGGTTTTGCCAGCGAGGAAGAACACCTCTTCAGAAGAAGGGGAGATATACCATCTGTACCAGCGGATTTATGCATGTTGAGATCTTTAAGTACTCTTGCTACTACACGAGTGCGAAAGTGGATTCGTCCCATTGTAGATTCGACGCACTCAAGTGTAGGCGGGGACAAAGCACAATCTGGGAGTGTTGAGCTAGCCGCAAAGTGTGCAGCAAGCAGATTGGCCATGTCCAAAGAGCTGATAACTGGAATGTCATTGTAAATAAGCGTTGGGATGGAGAGGGGCAGAATTTCTAATGTTTTTGACGTACGACCAAAAACATTGCTCGTTTAAACTTTTTTCGGTTTTCCTCTGTCGGGTTGGCCTTGTAGGACCGAAAAATCAATTCTCTAACCCTGACAGCCTCTTTACAGCTCGAGTCGTACCACGCCTTTTCTTTTGGTTTGATACTCTTCATCCGATGAGGGATAAAACATCTCATTCCAAAGAGAATTGTTTCTGTGATCATGTCAGCAGCGGCATCCACATCGTTATCGAGGAAACATAACGACCAGTTAAAATTCCTAAAGAAGTTGTTAAGTCCGCTCCAATTGGCTTTCTCGTATTGCCATACGTTTCTTTTAGGAATCTTTTCTCTAACTGTGTGGTGGGTGTACGAGAATTTAGCTGATATGACACAATGGTCTGACGAGCCTAGAGGGGAGAGCACATCAACGCAGTACTTGTCATGGTGAAAAGTTAAAAACAAGTCCAGGGTGTTAGCGGTATGGCTATCAACGTTTGTTATTCGTGTGGCCTCATTTACAAGCTGGGTTAAGTTATTTTCCGCAGCGAAGATCTCAACACACCGTCCTTCGGGTGTTGTCTGTCCAGAATGTCGAAGCCAACCAGAATTGTGTAAATTGAAATCGCCCGTAATCACGATTTCAGTATGAGGATATAGGGATACAATTCTTTAAAAGGAGTCAGACAGCGCATCAAATTCGTGGAAGGTAGAGTTGCTGTCCAGTTTGGGACTTCTGCAAATAAAGCAGTATTGGATAATTTGCTTACGGAGATGGAATTTTAACCACATGAAATTGAATTCCGGATTGGAACAGGGACTATATTGTGATGGAATTTGGTAAACCACCTCACTACGCACATAAATGGCGAGACCGCGATGGGGAAAGATTAGTGGCACTAGTTCGTAACCAGGTAGCTTCCGATCAGAGTGATCTGAGAGGTGTGGGCGGGGATCTACCTGTGTTTCAATAAGTGTCAAAACAGCTGGTCGGTACTTACAGACGTGGACGTACGCAGAAAAGTGATTACTTTTTAGCCCGCGTATATTGGCTACGTCCACGCCGAATTCCCTAGTCATAATTACAAACAAACACAGTAAACACAAACACCGACGATACTAAACAAGGCTGCGAAGTGAAAATTCTGACGATGGTTTACCGAATCGTTTGTTTCGTAGCTTACATCTGCAGCTCCAAAATCTTGGTTGTAAAATTGCATAAGTTTAGATGGTGAAACATGTTGAAACCTCTGATGTGGTTGGATAGTATGTGAGATTTTGTATTCAACATGGATTACGTCCCATCATATTTTCCATGTATTTAATGTCTGTTTGATTTTTCTGTAATGAGAAGAATGGCCGGTCTGATGTGTTTAAGTATTTCCTTAGATAAATCGCTATTAAAAATCCGAACAAACCTCTTATATTATTTTTCCTTTGACATAGAAAGGCTTCAGGCTTTTAGTTTAACGGTTTCTTGCTTTTCTTATGGTATTCCGCCAGATATGAGTTTCACTATAAAAGTAGACATGAAGCGATATGTCACAATATATGATTAGCACGACATTTAGGACTTTAACATCTTAGCTTTCATCCTTGAACATTGGTATTGCTTTACGTATGTCAATGACAAAATGTCTGAATTTTCTCAAAAGAAATAATAAATACATTTCCTCATCTGATCTACTGTTTCCAAATTGCAGTATGTTGCGCATGTGATACCAAACTATATCGGACATGCAGATTAAAGTTCAGTGGGTACTTTGAATTTCAGTGATTATAGAGCTCCATAAATTGACTGGCAGCCAGACCACGTTGCCTCTTGATACACTTTGTTTAAAAATCATTAGAACCTATGAGAATGTTGCGAGATACTGAGTTGTTTCTTTGTCGTTGTTATCATTCTTGATTTAAAATCAATATGTAGCTGTACCTCATGTTGTTTTCCCCCGATTATTCTTCAAAAGGTGAACAAATTCAATGAAACCTAGTACTTGATTCACAGAAAAATAGTAACAATTTGGAATGAATACCTTAGGCAGCTGCTTAATGATGAAAACGACCGAACTTTTCGCCAACGTGGGGTGAGGACAGCCATTTCCAAACTTAAGAACAGCAGTTGGAGCTCCCAGCAGTGCTCCTGCTTAATTACTGAAAGAATCAAATAAGAAACCGGTACGGATCTTGCCGCAGGTCATCTGCAAAATATGCCATATACGAAAAATCTAATTTGAATCTCAGTGTCGTTTGCCGGATCCAGAAAACAAGAAAGTGACGAAGATGGGCTGTGGCGGTCACTTTGGTTACAGGAATAATCTAGTCCGTTTATACAAGTTCGATAAACTATCAGCATTAGAGGGCACTGCGAATGGTTGAAAAGAATTGATATTGATAAGATATGTTAGGATTAGTGGTCAGTTGAAATAAAGTAGTTAATCCCTCAATATCAAAATTGTAAAACATCTTTAAATAAGGAATAATAAAATAATTAAATTAAGTTGGAATCTACGTTTTTCTCTTTTTTAAATTGTAATAGGCAACGTCCCGCCGAAGGAACAATATTGGTGACCCCGTACAAAATTACTTGCAATTTTTGCGGCGAAAGTAGACCACGCGGTACGCGCTGACTCATTTGCATTCAAGCCGCCATTTTCTTTCACCACGTTTTTCTATTGCAACGCCATTTTGGCAAGCCATTCCAACTTTGCTGTGTAATAACACAGTTCAACCTTACGCAATTTCACAAATCACCAAGCATACACCACGACTATTTTTGGAGAACACCAACTAAATTGCCACATCGATCAAGATCAATACCAAACCGAAGCACAAGTTCATCACGCCACATATCCATGCCGATTCGGAGAACATCATCATAACTGTTCCAATCGACCATTGCCAAAACGTCCACAAAGGCACTAATTTCACCATCATCCATCGAAATAACACCTTCTGGACTTCTGGATTAAGCAACAAGTATTGTTTTTTTTTCCATTTAAAATATTATTTATTATTAGTTTTATTATATTAGTTTTTTCTATATATAAGAGTGAAATACTTATTTTTTTTTGTAAGTTTCCTTAAATATTGTAAGTCAAACCTTTCTTCCATGCGCAATTCGATTTGCGAGTTCGACAATTTTATCTTTTAAGTTTCACTTACAATTCCATTTGCATTTGAACATAACATATATATTTTTTTTATTTCATTCGTAAATTATTTTACAATTTGCATTGTCTGCCAAAATGTCCACTATGCAGCAACCACTGGAAAAGCCAGCAATTAAAACCGCGGAGAACTCTTCTAGACAAAACACAGACCTTTCAGGTGCGAATCTCTACGCGGTGGCAATCAAACTCCCAGAGTTTTGGACAAAAACGCCCGCCATATGGTTTATCCAAGTGGAATCCCAATTTGCAATAAGAAATATTATAGTAGAACAGTCAAAATTCCATTACGTGATACAGTATATGATATCCTAATGCAGGAATCAAACACACCATATACAAATCTTAAAAAGGCACTCATAGAGCGTCACTCCATGAGTGAAGGAAAGAGAATAAAGCACTTTTGTCAGGAGAAGAAATGGGGGATAGAAAACCATCAGAGTTTTACCGTAGACTTCAAAAATTAGCAGGGCAATCTACTATAGTTACAGAAAACTTAATAATAGAGTTATGGAAGAGGCGACTGCCCACATTGGTGCAAGTTTCAATAAAAGCAAACTCAAAATGCAAAACGGAAGAACTGTTAGAAATGGCTGATGATATATTCGAGTCTATCAGCAACAAAATTCTCTATCCTTTTCCATGAAAAGGCAAACGAAAGCATTTGCGATCTCACTAACGCCAATCAAACCCTTCGAACGGAAACACAAGAGATAAAATCAATGCTAACTAATCTTAGTTTCAACAACCACAAATCTCGAAACCCTAACAGCACAAACTCAAAAGCATGTCACACTCGCAATAGATCACATTCCAACACCAGTACCGAAATAAATTCAAAGATTTGTTGGTTTCACTCAAAATGGGGCCATAAAGCGCAAAAGCGCAGCAAACCTTGTAATTTCAAGTCACATAATAACCCAAACTAGATTCTACTGCCGTCACGGCGGCAAACAGCAGTAGGCCCAAGAAGCCAAGCCGCCTTTTTATAAAAGATCCTATATCAAAATTAACCTTTTTAATAGACTCACGTTCCGACGTTTCGGCCATCCCAATTTCATACTTCCAAGCAGATAAAAGTAAACCAGACCAATATATCATAGCAGCTAACGGTTCTCCCATAAAAACTTTCGGCACTAAATACATTCGCCTCAGCTTAGACGAATTTTCAATAAAATTTTTCTATTGTATAAAAAAGGTGAAATAATCTATACAGCCTGTAAGAAAATTAAAGGTAAGAATAAACCATCATACCAAAAAGAATTTATATCAAAAGATAATAAAGTAACAGTCCTCACTCATATTAAGAACATTTAAAATATATACGTTATATATTAAATATATGAAAAAAAAATTAATAAAGAGGGGGTGTATGCACACAAACACACGATATACGCACAATGCACCTGTAACCATTCCTTATATAGTAATGTAGTAACAGTCACAAGTTCAATTTGTTTTAAGAGATCTTAATCCAATTACAGGATTAAGATTAGCCTTATATTTTTAATATAAATTTTAATTAAACCTGTAATACAAGTAAAAAATGTTGCAGAAACAAAAATTTTTGCTGTTGTCCTTATTTAAACATTGTAACTTCCACTTTTGTAGTAAGGTCGCTACAAACATGCTTAGATAACCACATGTATCGAACGAAAAACATTTGCATATCCCACAGATTAACCTCTTTAGCGGCAACCTGGGGATTCCAGATCTTCAATTTTAAGGCAACTATAGTCTCTCTAAAGGAGGGCAAGGGTTGGATCGTTTACGGCAGTTTCAAGCTGGTGCATGCCATTAACCTAGAGCAATTCGAACATCTATTGGATGGGGTGTCCAATGCCACAAGCGGCAAAAGTAAGGACGAAGACAGAAGGCACATGATAGAATTCTATTTGTCTTCATTCACTCAAAGGTAAGCCAACGAGAAGGGTAAGATCAATTAATTGGTTGAGATCTGCTTGGAAATGGGTGGCTGGTAGCCCCGATGCTTCAGACTGGAGCGAAATCCGAAGTGAAGAATCCATAATCGGAAATAGTAACCACCAATATAAAATTAATGAGAAGCTCTTTGGTATCACGCGTGAAATTACACAGAAATTCAATCTGGTAATTGGGAGATATGAAAACGGTATTAAGGATGTGATTTCTGGAAGATTTGAGCAGGACATTTTGGACGAGATTCTGCTCATCAAAGAAGAAGTCAATGAAATCGTTCGGGCTTGCCAAATGACGAAAAGTGGCCTGATTAATACCAATCCCCTTGACACGGAATAGGTCAACACGGTCATCAACGAACTAGCAGACGGTAGAGCTAACGAAATAGAAGCAATTGAGTACGGCACACCCTCAATTTTCACCAATGGCTCAATGCTGTTGTTAGTTATTTCAACGCCAAAGGTAGGAATAGAAGAGTATAACTTGTTGATAACACGACCATCAGTTATAGAAGGAAAGCTGATCGATCTGAAATTCAGGAAAGGTCTGATCAACCACAGGGTCACGTATGGCATAAAGGACCGTTGCCTCTCAATAAATAACTCGACAATATGTGAAGATAAGGCCTTAGAAGTAATTCCTGAAGAAAGCTGCGTTGCTAGACTGTTGAAAGGTGGACCCACGACCTGCACTTTCCAAACAAGTACCGAGGAGGTCCTGGAACTCCTTAAAGACGACATCATTTTTGTCACCAAATATATAATTTAGAGATATAACGAGACGATCGAATTGAATGGGAGGACCTTTTGGAGTTCTACGGCTACAACACTATATACAGACCGCCTACACTTAATGTAAATGAATTTATAGATGAATTAGGACAAAACATTGACAAAATAGATAAAAGGCAAACTTTGGTAATAATTGGTGATGTCAACATTGATGCAAATGATGTATACCATCCTAATGTGAGCAGATACCTTTCATTGATAGCATCAAGAGGATTTATAAACACAATTAAATCGGTTACGCGTGGCGACTTATCCCGAAACACAAAAACATTAATTGATCACTGTTTAATTCGCACTAAATGCATGGATATTATATCCGCGGTAGTAGAATTATATTGCTCTGACCACTTTGGCATATACTGCGCGACTATTAAATCTGATGAGAAAGAAGAAAGAAACGCTCCTGAAATGTTCAGTTATATTAGTAGTTATGAGTTGTCACGGCAAATTGAACAATTTAACTGGCAACAGTTGATTGATCTGACAGAAGTAAACGATTTGTACAATATCTTTAGAGAATGTATTAAAAGAATGGTAAAATCATCGACGTATATCAGAAAAATCAAAAAAAGATCTAATGAGCATAATTGGATAACCGCAGATCTAAGGAATGCATGTCTAGAAAGAGATCGTTTATATAGAAGATATAAAAACAATAGAAGAAACCAAGATTATGAAAAAGAATATAAAGCGTTTCGCAACCACCTAAATAAAAAGATACATAGTACTAAAATGAATTATTTCAAGCAACAATTCTTAAATGCAAAAAACAATCCAAAGGAGACATGGAAGATCATCAATTCAATACTTGGCAAAACACTCATAAATCTGGATGATCTGTTGGCTAAAAACTTTGCTACAAACGAGTATGATAATCTCGCAAATACTATCCATAAATGCGAACATAAATCTTACTCGGGTCCATCCAGCAGTGTTCAGCGATCAATGTATATAATGAAGTTAGTACTGAAGAAGTACAGAAAATTCTTAAATTACTTAAAGGCAACAAATTAGCAGGTGAAGATGGTATACGACCAAAGGACTTAAGAAATAATGCTGAGATTCTGGCTCCGGTTTTAGCAAAACTTATAAACTTGAGTCTGGAACAATCAAAGGTCCCCGAAAGACTTAAAATATCCGTCATTCGACCGATATACAAGGGTGGCCCGAAAAACGATATCGGGAACTACCGTCCGATTTCAATTCTATCGGTAACGGATAAAGTCCTCGAAGAGGTGGTATTCAAAAGACTTATTGAATATTTAGAAAAGTATAATATATTGTCAAAAAATCAGTTCGGCTTCAGACAGAAAAAAAATATAAATCGGTTGATCGGTGATTTTTCAAACCAAATTAATCAAAATCAAGAAAAAAACCATAGCACCATAGTACTTTTTATCGATTTTAAGAAAGCCTTTGATATGCTATGCCATAAAAATATTCTAAAACAGACGGAAAAAACGGGCATAAGAGGACCACTTTTGCCATGGTTTGAGGACTACCTAAAAAACCGCAAATATAAAGTCAAAATTAAACAAAGCCTAAGCAAAGAAAAATCTTCAAAGTATGGAGTTCCACAAGGATCCAAATTAGGACCGTTAATCTTTATTATATACATGAACGATATGCTTGCATCTCTGAACAAAAGCACAATTTACGCATACGCAGACGACACGGCAATTATCGTTAACCACAAGGACGTTGAAGCAGCTGAAAAAATCATGCAGAAGGAGTTTGATATAGTCACAACATGGTGTCACGACAATGGCCTGATCATAAATGCAAAAAAAACTAAAGTAATGCACATACGTCCTCCGCACATTCTAAAACACAAGATCTTAATAAAAATGCATGGTTATGATTATAACAGTCATCAACTTCTTCGAGCTGATGACAACTGCTCGACGATCTTGGATAATGTATCTATATACAAATATTTAGGAGTCACCGTCGACTACAATTTTAAGTAGAGCTATCATGTTGAGGAACTAATAAAAAAACTCAGGGGATCCGCTGCCGCTCTTTTCTATCTTAGTTATCGATGTCCAGCAGATGTTCTTCAACAATGCTATTATAGCCTAGTGGAGTCTCACCTGAGGTACGGCATCCTAGCGTGGGGCAACACGCAGCAGCTCCAGAGGCTAAACTCATTGCATGCCAGCATACAAAAAATAGTTAAGAAGTCAGAACGGCATCATGGTTATGACATAAGACAATTCCTCACAATAGAACAATTGTATAAGATGAACATACTATCAACTTTCAAAGATGATAACACCTATAAGCTACCAACCCAACAAGCAGTTAACACACGTAGACGACAACAAAATAAGTTTTTGGTCCCAAGATTCTGGAACGAATATGGACGTAGAAAGTATGCAGTTGCTGTTCCGGCAATATTTAACGAGCTTACAACAAATTTAAACAACCTTCCGAAACCAATTTTTTTAAAAAATGTTAAGAAAATGTTAAGAAAATGTTCTTGAATTCAAACTGTTAAACTGTTTTTTTTTTTTATATACGTGTAATGAATTTGTATTTTGAACTCAACATAATGTAATGTAATTTTTAAGACCAATCTTCTGCAGACAAGTCCCCTGGCTTTGCAGATAATACAATATGAATGTCAATCTTTTAGAATAAATAAAAATTCAATTCAATTCAATTCAATTCAATTCAATTCAATACTATAAGCCCTTCTTCCGGCGTTGATGAACATCACAAACCGCAGCCATATTATCGACTTGGGATACGTCCATGAACTCAGCGTTCAGAACATAGAACGGATAGGTAACTTATTCCAACAATTTAAAATCTCTATTTTTACAGAAGTTTCAATCCTCATTGGTGTGGCATTCGTCGTACTTACCATCTGGCGAAAGATACATGCAAAGCCCCTAACCTACCCCAACCAACGGCTTGACCTCAAGGTCATCAAAGGATCTACGAGGCGTAGATTTTCGAAGGGGGAGGAGTTATCACAACCCGATACGCGACGCTCAATAACTTGTTCCAACAGGTGCAAACAGGTTTCCAGCTGATTCAGCAGATACTTGGTCTGTTGAGTTTCCCACGGAAACGAATGCACGAGCAGGCTATTCGACACCGGATCAAGTGCACGCGAATTGGGTAAAGTGCACAGTCAGGAGGAATGCATGGGAACCTTTGGATAGCTAACGGAGCTTTTGAGTTAAGCTGATGAGGATTGTGAAATCAGTTCTGGTCTGGACTGCATCGATAATTGTGTAAATCGAATTCGGAGATTTTAATAAATTTATAACGTGTATAGAAAAACTGTTTTTTTTTTATTGTAAGTCGAACAGTTGGGTCAGCCCCTTGGCTGACGTTCACGTTTTTTTTATTGTCAATGTAAAGGACAACTTTAACTTGGACTATTACTAAATATAAAGAAAACAATGTTATTTTGTATTTTTATTTACAAATTATTGACGTTTGTTCAATGCCCCACTTAAGGTGCATTGGGAAAAGTAGACACTGTGGACGTTTCTTTCAAATCATTGTGTTTCTTGAATTTTTTTTGCAGACTCAGTGTTCGTGAAAATATATCAGCACTGGAAGAAGATAGCCCAACTATTTCTTCAGATATATTTATCACACCACCTGACAATGTCGATTTAAGTGATGAAGATAGTGGAAGTGAGGATGCAGGAGATATTAGCAACCTCGCTCGTTGACAATTGTTGGCTGAAGCCGAGGTATGATGCCAGGTTCCATCAACTGAATGAGTCTTGGAAACCGTCGAAGGAATTCCATCCATAGATCTGGATGAACAAGAGGAACCTACATACAAACCCCGTTTGGATGAACCACTTATAAAGAAAACTAAGTCTGCCATTGTAAGGAAATTGAAACAAAAGCCTGAAATGGAGTCAACTATACCCGACTTTGTTCTAGATAAATATAATCCCTTAGAATTTTTCGAAATGTTTTTTGACGATGAAGTTTACGAAGTGTTGTGCTCTGGAATAGAAAAAAATACTATTACTAAAGGACGAGTCAACTTCCGAGTAACTGCAGAAGTAAAGAATTTTGTGGGTATCTTACTATTATCGGGTTACAATAGAACATCGCGTTACAGATTGTACTGGGATAAGAGCATTGATACTCATCATCCAGGAGTTGCCTCATGCATGGCTCATAATCGATTTGAAGAGCTCTTACGTTATTTTCATGCATATGATAATAGCCGTCTTCCACCGGATGGTAAGTTTGGAAAAGTTAGACCTCTGTGGGGTATGATGAATGAAAGATGATTGAAGTTTTTTCAGGGAGTCAAAAATTTATCAATTTATGAGTCAATGGTGCCTTATTTAAGAAAACATGAAACTAAGCAGCACATACACGGTAAACCAATCCGTTTTGGTTATAAAATCCGGTCACTATGCACTCGATTGGGCTATCTTATCTACGGTGAGCCTTACCAGGGGGCTAAAACAGGTAATACGCTGCCAAGTCTCGGCGTAGGTGGTTCTGTCGTGATGAACTTGATTTCGAAGCTGCCAAGTGGTGATCACTACAGTTTTTACATTGACAACTTTTTTACATCTCTACGCCTACTTGATGAAGTGAAGAAGATAGGTCATGAAGCCGCCGGAACTCTTCGTGCCAATAGAGTTGAAGGTGTCCCGCTCAAAGATGTAAAAGAAATGAAAAGGACTCCAAAGGGTTTCTACCACCAAGTAACGGATACTGCTTCCAACGTTAGCCTAGTACGCTACAATGATAACAACATTGTGACTATAGCTTCAACCGAAAGTGGTGTTCACCCACTGGTAAAGTAAAGAGGTGGTGCAACAACAAACGAGTCGACGTCGACCAATCTCATTGCTACCAAAAATACAACAAATTTATGGGTGGAGTGGACAGACTGGACCAAAATGTTGGAAAGTATAGAATCGGGATCAGACTGAAGAGATGGTATTAGCAAATAATGATGTTTCGCATTAACGTGTGTATGAATAACGCGTTTCAATTGTACCGACTCTCGCCAACAGGACAAGCTAAAGATGCTCACTACTTTCTATCTTTCACAAGATACATAGTTCAAACGTATTTGAACGTATTTGGTAGTTTCTTCTTCCCTTCCAAATCGAATTCGACTCAAGTCGTCTATGAATACCCTAGAAAAAACTACCTGATTCAATAAGACTGGATGATAGAGGGCATTGCATTGTCAGAAACGCAAATCAAGTTCGATGTCGTCAATGCTGTTCTCAAACTTTTCATACTACAAAATAATTTTTCTTACACTTTTTGTTTCATAAATTCGTATATGTACTTAAATGAATGAATTGTTTATCAAGTCTTAATTTTTGTTTAATGTTTTTCCATAGTTTCTTTAATAGAAAATAAATATAAAAAAGAACAGCTTTAATTATTTGCATACAAATACCATAGGCATATTCTCCCAAAGACCCATTTAAGGTGCTGTCCTGAAACTCAGCTTGTATAAAATACAGATTTGCACAACGGTAACCTTTATCTTTTTTAGAAGCTTTTTCTTATATATTGATAAAAAAAATATTAAGACTTTATGATTTTAATATTGGGATAAAATGGGTTAATCTCTCTGTTTATACAACTGATTCACCACATCACCCGATATACGTGTCGTCAAGTTTCTTTCAATATGTGTCAACCGAGTTCAACGAATTCTACATTACCCACGCAGGTGCGCGGCGAATTAAAAAAATAAAAGGTGTTTTTTTCAGAGGTTTTTTTAAACTAGCAACACTGTTTCTACGGAGTGCCAATTCGACAGCTGAAAGTTGATTTGTGGTTAGTTCATTTTGCCATTTTGCAATGAATAGATTATTTTGAAAACCAAGGTTCGATTCGCCAAACTTATCGTGCGCTATTTCCATTTTACAGTCGACATAATCGTCCATCTGAGCAAATTACTCGGAAAACGTTGAATCGTTTTCGCACCATATACACTCTAGTCGATAATACACATCCCCAAAAACGGCAAACAGTGCGAACAGAAGAAGATATTGCTGTTGTGGAGCGCAGTGTTGAGCAGAATTCGAATGATTCGATTCGATTGCCCATCCACTTTGTGGAAGATTTTATGAAAAAATCTTGGCTTAAGAGCTTAGAAGATCTAGCTTGTGCAAGAGTTGAAACCGCGTGACCATTTTACCCGCCGTAGGTTCGGTGTATGGGCCGAAAACATGATTCAGTTTGATCCTCATTTTCAACGCAAAATTTTGTTTTCCGATGAGGCCCATTTTTGGTTAAATGGATATGTATAGTAAACAAGCAAAATGGCCCAATTTGGAGTGGAGAAAACCCAGAAGCCTTTGTCGAGACGCCGTTACAACCATTAACACTCACTGTTTAATGTGCTTTATGGGCTGGTGGAATCATCGGTCCATATTTATTTAAGGACGATGCCGGCCAGAATGTTACCGTCAATGGAGAGTGCTATGGAAACATGATTTCTGACTTGCTTTGTTTTTGGCGCAGCATGCCACACGGCGCGCGACACCATCTATTTATTGCGGGAAACATTTGCTGAGCGTGAACTGGCCTCCACGATCCTGTGATCTCACTCCTTTAGATTACTTTCATTAGAGGTATGTGAAGTCACTAGTCTATGCCGTAAAACCAGAGACGTTGGACAATTTGGAAGTCAACATTCGTCGTGTTATTGCTGATATACGGCCCCAGTTGCTCGATAAAGTTGTCGAAAATTGGACTTCACGATTGTGCTTCATTCGAGTTAGCAGTGGCGCTCATATGCCCGATATTTTTGCCTTCAAATCAAGATAAAAAAAAACACCCTTTACATCTTCATTTTTTTCTTGATCCATTAAGATGTCTTTTAGGTTTATTAAATGTACAATTTTCAATTTTTCATCTCTGATTTCATTTGATTTTATCACTGGATTTCGGCTTAAACTATCAACCTCAATGTAGTTTCTTCCTTCAAACGGATTAATTGTGTTCGGTAGCGTTGTCCATTGATGGTTTCACCCGGTTTTAGCAGCTCATAATACAGCACACCCATCTAATCCCAGCAAATACAGAGCATTACCTTCGCGCCATGGATATTCGGCTTTGCCGTTGATTTGGGTGGTTGGCCGGGTTACACATGATTTTTTGCGCTTCGGGTTGTCGTAATGGATCCATTTTTCATCACCAGTAACAATCCGATGCAAAAATGACTGCATTTTGTGGCGTTCCAGCAGCATTTCGGACAGGCAAAACCGCCTTTCGACGTCTCTCGGCTTGAGTTCATGTGGAACCAAATTTCTTTGATTTTGAATATATCCAGCTGCTTTTAAACGTTTTGAAATGGCTGCTTGAGTGACACCCAACGATTCTGCGAGCTCTTCTTATGTTTGGCAATAATCTTCATAGAGTAATGCTTTCAGTTCTTCATTTTCAAACTTTTTTGGCTGCCCAGGACGTTCATTGTTTTCCAAGCCAAAATCACCACTTTTAAATCGTGCAAACCAAGTTCGCTCAGTTAGCGCATGTTCACCATAAACTTCCACCAAAATACGAAGACTTTCGGCAGCAGTTTTCTTCATATTAAAGTAATGAAGAAGAACTCCCCGTAAAAACACTTTTTCAGGCACATACGAGGGGCGTTCAATATATTCTCGGTATCGATATGAAGGAAAATGCAAATTCAATTTAAATTGTTTTTATTTTTCAATATGATCTCCCCTAACATCAATGCATTTGTTATATCTTGAGATAAGCTTTTTTAAACCCTCAAAATAATAAATTTCCTCTTTCTCTGCAAAATACCGACTTGAGTTCTTCATCATCCGAAAATCTTTTTCCACGAAGACATTTTTTCAAATCCGGAAACAGGAAATAATCACTAGGGGCAAGGTCTGGACTATAGGGTGGATGTTGGATTTCTTCGAAACCACAATCTCGCGCAGCAGCCTTGGAAACTCGCGCCGTGTGAACAGGAGCGTTGTCATGTAGAAGCAACACACCCGCTGCGAGTTTACCCCGTCTTTTCTTTTTAATTTCCTCCCGCAAATTATGCAAAGTGGAAGCGTAGGATGTGGCGTTGATGGGTTCACCTTTTTTTTTGTACTCAATGAGCAAGATTCCCTTTGAGTCCCAAAAAACTGTGGCCATGAGCTTTCGGGCAGACGGAGTGACTTTGAACTTCTTCGGGGGGTCTGTTCCTTTTTTATGCCACTGCATGGACTCTTGTTTGCTTTCAGGGTCATAGTGGTGGACCCATGTTTCGTCCCCAGTAACAATTCGATCCATAACACCATCCGCGTTCTCACTACACATCTCCAAAAGCTCTCTACAGCATGCGATTCTCACTTTTTATCGAGGCGCTGTGAGCATTCGTGGCACCCACCTTGCACTGACCTTTGAAAGGTTAAGATGGTCATGAAGAATGGTGTGAATGGTACCAATTGAAAGCTTGGTGATCTCTGCCATCATTTTCACCTTTATTCGGGCATCCTCAAGAACAAGTTTTTCGACTTCTTTGATGCTTTCTCCCGTACAAGCAGTAGCCGGGGCGCCGGAGCAGGGGTCGTCCTCAATGCTCTCTCTGCCTCTCTTGAACTCACTTGACCACTTTTGCACAGTTGATAATGAAGGTGCGGAACCCTGGTAAACAGCCACCATCTCTTCATGAATAGTTTTTTGACTTTTTCCTTGCTTAGTGAGAAATTTAATTACAGCGCGATGCTCAATTTTCACCATCATTGCCTCAGTTGCCATTATGATTCTGTTTAACTAGAGATAAAACGCGAATTAATAATCACATTTATATGAAATTTTACATGAATGCACTAAAATAATAGTGTTACTTGATAAATAAGTCAATTTATATATGCAACCACAGCTTCACCCCGATACCGAGAATATCTTGAACGCCCCTCGTAGTTCGACATATTTGAGTGAAAAAAAATTATTGTCGTTTACGCTTCAAATGAATGACATATACTGAAATGACGTACAATGACAGTAGGTTTCCAATGCATGTTCCAATGGAATAATAACAATGGAATAGTACAAGTTACGCCATCTCTTAGCAAACCGCACGAATAAGTTATAGACCATATAATATCATATAGGGAAATTTTGACAGCTATACAAATTTCTCTTTTCGTGGGGTATTGATTGAATTTTGGGCTACGTTCTGCAATAAAATTTGCGTTACGTTAGAAGTCTCCAAAGATTCTGAAGAAAATGGATATCAGAAATAAAGGTTCTTGAGAAGCTCGTCGATCCAGATCTTTTCGCAAAGATTCGAGCAAGAAGAAATACAGCCCAAAAATCGACATACTGCTGAAAAACTTTCCAACGAGAATATTAGTTCCAATGCCAACAAATTGAAGACAGATCAAAGAGAACTGAAAAATTTCCGGGACGATTATCCAGCATTGCCACAAATGATGTTAGATGTCATCAAACTAATATTCGAAGACCTCAGCAATGATAAATTGTTGGAGTGTTGTATTGGCGGATATACCCAAAACAATCAACTTATTTAGAAGATAGCTCCAAAAACGATGAACAGCCGGGCCAAAAACGTTAATATTGCTGTATTTCTTGCGACTTGCACGTTCAAAAATGATGTCACCTCATTGTTGGAAGTCATGAACGTGTTAGGAATATCGGTCGGATCGGGAGCGCACTTGCATGCTACGCAAGAAGACGAAACTCGCAGATCGAGAATAGACGAAAGAAGGTCGAATACGGCGAACTATGGACTGGTATCGATGATTCCATGTCAGTTGACAAATTTCATGATTTATTTCAATATGTATTTTGAAAATCGGCTATGACAAGTACTAGATTACAGTATCTACGAGTAATTTAATAATCTTTTTGGTTTTTTTTTTCAGATGATTTTTGGAGAAACGCCAGTGGGTACCGCTTGCGCAGATTTTTTTAAGACGCTCCAAGAATCATATTGTGTCTACAAGTAAGTTTCCAGCGTTTGTCAGAGATGGCGCCACCAGTGGATCCCGGGCAGAAATGTCAGACCCCATGTGTTTTATTTGTAGGTTTTGTATCTGTCAACAACTTTGCAGCGTTATATTTGAGCGGTTCTATCGGTGTCGTACATTTTATCGAGCCAAATCATGGCAAGTTTCCAGCCAAATAAACGTCATTTGCGGGAAGCGCTGCTTTTATTCTTTAATATGAAGAAAAGTGCGGCTGAATCCTATCGTTTGCTTTCGGAAACTTATGGGGCGGAGTGTATTGGTGAATCGATGTGCCGCGGGTGGTTCAAACGGTTCAAAAGTGGTGATTTTGGAGTTGAAGACAAAGATCGCCCCGGAAAGCCGAAAAGTTTTGAAGACGAGGAATTGGACGCTTTACTGGATGAGGATCCGTGTCAGATTCAAGAAGAACTTGCTGCATCATTTCGCGTCACGTAACAAGCCGTTTCACTGCTCCTAAAAGCACTGGGATTCATTCAAAAGGTTGGAAACTGGGTGCCTTACGAATTGAAGCCAAGAGACGTCGAACGGCGATTTTGCATGTCCGAAATGTTACTGCAGCGGTATAAAAATAAATCATTTTTGCATCGTATTGTCACTGGTGATGAGAAATGGATTTATTATGATAATCCTAGACGCAGAAAATCGTATACAAAGCCCGGCGAGCCCGGCGAGCCCGCCCAATCGATGCCGAAACGAAATATTCACGTGAATAAGGTCATGCTCTGCATATGGTGGGATCAAAAGGGTGTCGTCTACGAACTGCTTCCGAGTGGTGAAACCATCAAAGGACCATTATATCGAACCCAACTAATTCGTTTGAAGCGGGCATTAAAAAAAAAACGGTCAGAATATGAGACCAGGCATGAGTCGTCATTTTTCATCACGACAACGCTCGGCCACATGTTGCGGTTTCGGTGAAAAACTATTTGGGAAATAGTGGATGGGAAATTCTGCCTCACCTGCCTTACAGTCCAGACTTGGCACCATCTGACTACTACTTGTTTCGTTCGATGCAGAACGCTCTTACGGGAATACGCTTCAGCTCAGTAGAGGAAATCAAAAATTGGCTCGATACGTTCTTGGGCTCGAAAGACGAGAAATTTTTTTGGTACGGAATTCATAAATCGCCAGAAAGATAGGGGAAAGTTGTAGCTTCCGATGGACGATACTTTGAATAAAGCATTGTAACTATGTTTTCACAATAAAACTTCCAATTTTGGAAAAAAAACGCTGGAAACTTACTTGTAGACCCAATACAATATCCTTATATATTTTTAATATTTTTAAATTAAACATATTTCTGAATGTGTACACTTTTAGATAGTTAAGCTCCCAGGCTGAAATTTCAAATAGTTCTCCTTAAAAAAATATAAAAAAATTAATTTTTTTCTCGCCTCCTAGGTAAATATTTCTCCTAAAGTCGCAATATAATCTTGATTTTTTTTATTTTCTTCTTTTTTAAATTCCAGTGTTACTGTTGCCGCAAAAGGACTATAGCATTCTTCTATGAGTAACTTAGTATCTGCTCTTCTATCTCTTGTGGCGGATTGCCTTCTACCTATTTCAAATCAATTCTAAAACCAAATCGCACGACGACATTTTTTGTTTTATGACTTTACAAAAATCCAACAGCAAAAATGGGCCGAGATCTCGTTCGCGGCGAATTGGCTTAATATGACACTGAACACATTCTTCTCGTTAAGTTTGACGAAGGAAGTTGCCATTAATTTCAACCGCGCTTCCATTACTGCATTCATATAAAAGCCCTCTGCATCGAGCTGAAGGTCTCTTTTTTTCGTCTTGTGCAGTCAGTGGTCGGATAACACACTATGTATATGTGTCAAAAAGTAAAGCGTGTATAAGTATATATATATATAAGAGTATTTTGTATTTTTTTTGCGCGTCGCCATAGTGAAAACGTGCATCATTACATATTTGCGTGAAAACAACGCCCCATATGCTAAAATATTTCGCACATGGAGTGGCCAATATAACGGCCGAATTCGGAGGAAAATGTACACCTAATATGGCCATGTGTTCCACCACCCAAAAGAGAATCTAAGCGCAGACATCAGAGGCACATCACGCACGAGGAAGTTTTTTTTTGTTTTTTTACCATCGTGCCAACGAAATCCCGCACAAGCAAATCGATCATTAGATCGTTACCGGATCGCCGTTATTTTCTCGGCGTTCGGCTGACCAAGATGCATGGTCTTATCAAATATTATCCCGCTCTTCTTTGTCCCCGAAGATCTAAGACAAAATGAATGGAGTCAAACAATCAAGATCTCGGACCCAAATCGTACAAACTTCGTCATCGAGAATTCGTCGGAAATTGAAAGTTCTAAGTGTGTGTGTAAAGTGTTGTCCTATCCATTTAGCAATAGTTTTAAGAATGAGTTTTTTTTTTGTAATAATTAATTTGAGCCATCCAAAGGTAATGTTAATTGTTTCACATACATATATACATACATAATTAAGTTCTTTCCTATTAAACCTTATTCATACACAGCTGATATATTTAGCAACAAGATAACCCGCTAACACCGATACAGCAAAGGAAAACAGATGTGGGTTTTTGAATTCAAGTATGTACAATACAGTCCTAAAGTTTATAAATTTACCTATATAATTATTATATTAATTAAGATATAGTTTAACTTCAACATTAATATTGTTGAAAAGAAAAGAAAAACACATACATTTTTTTTTTTTTTTTTTTTGTTGTTGAAGTCATACAGCAAGCGGCCTGGAAGAACACTCCCGGCGAATCGAACAAAGTTCCCAAAGTCGGCATAAGATACCCACCGGAAATCAGAGAAATGATAAGGAAGAAACCAAGAGCGCGGAAAAAGTGGCGTGAAACCCGGGCACCACAAGATAAAACGTCCTTCAATAGGCTCTGCAACTTGCTGAAAAAATCGATCAAGGACTTCAATAATCAAGGTATTAATAACTACCTTGAAAGACTCACAGCGACAAAGGATACCAACTACTCCATATGGAGAGCCGTTAAAAGTGTTCAAAAGCCCCAAATACACGTGGCGCCAATAAGAAGAAACCAGGATGGCTGGGCGAAAGAAGATAAGGAAATAGCTAATGTTTTCGCCGAACATCTTGCAGAAACGTTTAAACCATTCTACGGGGAAGTGCTTCCAGAGAATGTCAATACGCTAAACGTGACGACAAACTTTCCAGTAGAAGAGGCTACACTTAGGGAACTTAGACAAGTTATAGACACGCTTATGCCCAATAAAGCCCCGGGATATGACTTAATAACGGGAGAGATACTTAAAGCGTTGCCGAAAAAAAGTTTGCTAAAGCTGCTCTATCTTATAAATGCCGTCATTCGATTAGGGCATATACCGCACCAGTGGAAAGTAGCCGAAGTTATTACGGTTCCGAAACCCGGTAAACCGCTGACTGAAGTCAAGTCATATAGACCAATATCGCTTCTCCCGATTACATCGAAGGTCTTCGAGCGTATCCTTCTTAATCGCCTAAAACCAATTACCGACACAAATTCCCTCTTGCCTGATCATCAAGTTAGTCTGTTCAAGCGCATTCCTTGACGTTTCGCAAGTCTTTGATAAGGTATGGCACAAAGGCCTAAAATATAAACTTCGACAAGCTTTACCCCAGCAATTGTCTTGTATTTTAGGTTCATACCTGGAAGACCGACTCTTCCGCGTGAGACTCGGAAACGAATATTCCACTTTTAAGACAATAAAGGCGGGGGTGCCGCAAGGAAGTGTACTTGGCCCTCTGCTATATTTACTTTTTACCCGCGATATACCGCAAACGGACGACACTGTCCTAGCCAGATTTGCTGATGACACTGCCATTTTAGCAACTGCTAAAACAGTCGAAGAAGCAACTGCCAAGTTGCAACGTGTCCTTACACTGATTAACAATTGGACAAAGACTTGGCGAATCGCGCGTAATGAAAACAAGTCTGTCCACGTGAACTTCACTCTCAAGAAAATTGAGAATCCACCGGTGTTTATCAACGCAGTACGAATTCCTTACGCGAACGAGGCCAAATATCTCGGTATGACACTCGACGATAAACTAAAATAGAGAGCACACGTCAAGAAAAAACGTGAAGAGCTTAAAATCAAATATAGAGATATTTACTGGCTTATTGGAAAGTATTCCAAGCTTAGCGTAGAGAACAAACTGCTGTTATACAAGCAAGTGCTAAAACCGATCTGGACATGTGGTGTACAACTTTGGGGTTGTACTAAAAATAGTAACATTAATGTAATACAGACATTCCAAAACAAAGTTCTTCGAGGTATTAGAAACTTTTATATCCACAGAGACTTCGGAGTAGAAAACGTTCAGAACGAAATTAAAATGTTTGCGCGAAAACACAAAAATCGACTACAAGGACATGCAAATATTTCTGTTCAACAGATCCTCGACGAGACAAATTTACTGCGCCGTCTGAAAAGGACTAAGTCTCTCGATCTAGCGCGGTGATTAGCAGCGCGTAATTTTTCTAAAGTACACAGAAATTTTCAATAGAAAATAGCCTGCAGGATATCTTAAAAAAAAAAAACAAAATAAAATGCGATAGAACAACTGCTTGTTGAGTGTGAACTCAGTCGTGGTTTGCAGAAGGGAGGTGTTTTTTAGTGAGTAAGAATCTCACACTACTATAGGCTCCGGGCCAATAGTGTCTATGAAGATTTCTCACCTTCCCACGAAAAAAAAAAACAACAAAAAAAAAACTACATGCATACTTACAAACTATTAATCAAAAACGATAAAACCTAATTAAAAATATTTATAAAATATCTTCACCATTAACCTAAGATAAATTTAACTACAATACTCGTACCTACATGTGAAAATGAATTTAGCTTTTGACATAAGTATGCTTACATTTAATTTACTTTTATATGAAAATGATATTACTTTCGATTTATTCCTATACACGTATCAATCATACTACATATGTACATACATACTCGTATTCCCGTTAATGAAGCGAATTATTATTTTGTTTACTACTACAGTAATTTGAACAGCTCTTTTTGATTTCCTTACTCTCTAATTGCTTTTTTCATATGAAATACCCCTCTCTTAATAAATTTTTGTAATACTCGTAAATACTAAGTAACCTCCTTGGGAATGAAAAAAATTTTTTTTTAAATGTTTTTTATATTATACAATATAGTCCCCTTTTAGTTTGATACACTTATTCCAGCGATTTTCCAACTTCTTGATACCGTCCGAAAAGTAATTTTCCTGAATTTTTTATTGATGAGCCATCTTTTGAGGTTTGGGAAGAGGGAGCCAAATCGGGCGAATACGGTTAATGCGACAGCAATTGGAGCCGTAAGTCATTGACTTTAGCCGTGGTTGCAATGCTCTTGTGCGTCGGCGTATTGTCTTGCAAAAACAAAATTTTTTTCGCTTCATGTGAGGCCATTTTGCGGCGATTTCGGCCTTCAATAGCTCCAATAATGCACAGTAATACTCGCTGTTGATGGTTTTTCCTTTTTCGAGGTAGTCCACGAAGAGTATGCCATGACAATCCCAGAAAACTGACGCCATAACCTTTCCGACCCATTGAGCCTCCCTCGGCTTCGGACCACTCGTGCTGGCTTCAGTCCATTGCCGGGCACTCACTGGTGTGTAATAGTGGATCCAAGTTTCATCAACAGTTACCAATCGATGCCAAAAGTCCGCCCGATTCCGCATCAGCAAGTCCAAACACACTTTCGAAGTGCTCTCGCGTTCGTGTTTTTGGTCAGAAGTGAGCATGCGCGGCACTCAGCGGCAGGATAACTTTTTCATATGCAGAATATTGCCCAAAATATGGCGTGTGCGCTCAGTACTAATCTTTGCGCTATCTGCTAGCTCGCGCACCTTCACTTTCCCGTCAGCCAGCACCATTTCATGTATTTTTTCGACATTGTCCTCTGTAACCGCATCGGAGGGCCTGCCGCTGCGGACTTGATCGGTAGTGGAGTCGCGGCCACCACGAAGCTATCGAAACGTATATTTGACGGTGTAATCTGACGGGGCATTAGCCCCATAATATTTTTCCAACTTTTCTTTTGTTTCCTTCGCCGTTTTGCCTCTCAAAAAATAATGTTTTATGAGAGAACGAAATCGTTTTTGTCCATACTCAACATGATGCCAAACACGTCAACAACGATCAGCTGTCAAAACAAAACTAAAGACAGTATCGCACTGAAATTTGATTTGATTTGATTTGCGGCCCGGGTTAACCCCGGACAGATTTATTATTGCTTATTGCAAGCTTATTCTTAGAACTAACAATTTTCACTTAAAACTAAAGATAAAAACTAAAGGGTGGGAGCGGTTAAAAAAAGTTAGGATGTGAGGCATAGGTGGAAATAAGAGTGTTTTTAAGAGAGAGTTTGGTGAGATGGTAGTCGAAGAGAGGCAGAATATCGTTAACTTCACGAAGCATTCTAGACATTGGCTCCAAGTGTCCGTAATTCGTTCGGTGAAGATTGAGCCGGAAAAGTGGCACAGACCTAAGATTGCGTGGGTTGGTATTAAAAGAAATAAGTCGAAGTAAAGAAGGACAATCGATATTCCCAACTAAAATTTGATGAATAAAGAGAATGTCGGCAACTTTTCGACGTATAGAAAGGGGTTGTAAATTTATAAGTTTCAGCCGGTCGGTATAAGGTGGTAAGTTTTGGCTATCATCCCAGGGAAGACCACGTAAAGCGAATCGTAAAAACCTGCGTTGAACAGCTTCTATCCGGAGGATGTGTGTTCTGTAGTAGGGTGACCAAACTTGGCTTGCATATTCAAGAAGAGGCCTAACAAAGGTTATGTAAAGAGATTTGGTAACATAAGGATTGGAAAACTCCTTAGACCAGCGCTTGATGAAGCCAAGGGCAGAGTTGGCTTTCTTTATTATATTATCAATGTGAGAACGGAAATTGAGTTCCTTATCACAGATAACACCTAAATCACGCAACTCATTCACTAAGGGAACAGGCAGATTAAAGATTAGATAGCAGCGAGGTGAAGTAGGGGGCCGCTTACGGGAATATGTTATAGCCTGACACTTATTGACGTTAAGCTCAAGAAAATTCTTCTGACACCAAGTACAAAATCTGTCAAGATCATCCTGCAGTGGTAGGCTGTCTGAGGAAGAGGATATATATCTAAAGATTTTCATATCGTCTGCGTAAATAGATATGTATGAATTTTTAATGATGCAATCAACATCATTAATGGCCAGAATAAATAGTAAGGGGCCAAGGTGGCTGCCTTGAGGGACACCAGAGGAGGCTTTAATTGGGTCAGAAATCATGGACCTAAATAAAACATAGTACTGTCTTTCATTTAAATATGATTGAAGCCATGTTATAAAGTTTATTTGGAAACCAAGAGCTTTTAATTTCAGAAGGATTATATCATGTGAAATCCTATCAAAGGCTTTGCTGAAATCGGTGGCAATCACATCAACTTCATTTCCAGATTCCAGTGCACATAAAGTGCTTGATACGAATTCCGTTAAGTTGGTGGTCGTAGATCTACCTTTGAGAAATCCGTGCTGGTTTTGGGAAACAATAGGTTTACAATGGAAAAGCATTATATCATAAATAATGCTTTCGAAAAGCTTAGGTATGCGGGACAGCTTAGCAATAGGTCGATAGTTGGAAATATCATCTTTTCGGCCTTTTTTATGTAGGGGAATAATAAATGACCTTTTCCAGGTCGAGGGAAATAATCCCTGGATGATAGAAAGCTGAAAGAGAGTTGTAAGAGGTTGGGCTAGGTGCATTTCACATTTCTTTAAAAATATAGGGGGAAGATCATCAGGGCCGGCGGAATACTCATCTTTGAGGTTTATTATTTTATCTTTGACTTGCTCTAAAGTTATAGACACATATTCTAAAGTTGTTTGTGGGCAGCTATTTAAGTAGGAAAAGTAAGAGTGGTCTGGCTCTTGGGAATGGGTGGCGAACGCTTGGCTAAAAAAAGTTGCGAAGAGATTTGCTATAATTTGGGGATCCTCCGAGGACTTATCTAGAAAATTCAGAGATGATGGATAGTTATCCGATTTACTTTTAGTTTTGATGAACTGAAAGAATCGCTTGGGGTCGGAAATGAGTGTGCGGTCCATTCGGTTTAAATAGTTGTCATATAGAGTTTGACAAAGTACAGAGAAATTTATTAGGGCAGACTGGTAGTGAAAGAAATCGATGTCGGAACGCGATATTAAGTAAGTACGCCAGAGCTTATTTCTCTTATTACGAAGAGATCGCAGCTCTTTATTATACCAGGGTGGTGATGATGAGGGATTCTTTTTGGGTAAAAAAGGTACAGATTGGGAGAGACATTTGAAAATTTCGGTATAAAAGGATGCGAGAGCATCGTTAACCGTGAGGTTGGGATTATCGTAAAGAAATTCAAAATTGGCCATACTGAGGAGGTTATTCAGTTTGGCGTAGTTAGCCCTATGAAAATTAAAACTGTAAGAATGCTCATAAGAAACGCGATTAAGACCATTGTCATACGCTAACGTAAGAGAAAGGGGAGGGTGGTAACTATCCAACTTGGAAAGAAGATGTCTGCTTTCTAAAATGATGCAGTTATCTGTATCAGTGGCGAAGACTAGGTCGAGTTGTCTGCCAATGTTATTGGTGACACCACTTAATTGATACAGACCAGAGTCAGTAAGGCAATCGATGAAAAGGTTTTCTTTATCAGAGGTGGGATTTGTTGCCGTAAAGTAGGACTGGTCAGTCTGAACCCATACAAGCTTAGGTAGATTGAAATCACCTAAAAAAATAACTACGTCGTTGGAATCAGCAGCATTAAAAATGCTGTCGATTGCATCAACAGCTAGCTGGTAACCTTGAATTGGTTGAGAGGGGCGAATATAGCAGCAGCAAATATATAGGTTGCGCTTGCAAATAGGAATTCTAGCGCATACAAATTCAAAGAATGCAGTGGACGATTTTTTAAAGGGTTTAGACTCAAGACGAGAGTGTATAGCTAGAAGTACCCCACGGCCATATAAATTTTCCTCTTTATCTAGACCGTCGTCACGGTGTAAATCAAAGTCTTGGGAAAACAATTCATTATTCTTAATATTAGGGGTGAGATTGGTTTCTGTGAGGGCAAAAATGTCGTAGGGCAGAATCTGCGAATTAAGATATATAGCAGAAATCTTAGTTCGTAATCCTCTTACATTTTGATAATACAGGGACAGATATTTGGGAGGCTTCGGCAAAGAATTGAGTGGTGGGTTAGGAGCGATGGTAGTTTTTGAAACTAGACCGTGTTCGCTGGAGGTGTAGTATGCGTTTGGAACTTACGTGAGATGCAAAAGAAGAGAGATCATTAGCCACATCATCAGGAGTCATATCTAATTGCTCATGAAAACGTATAAAAAGTTGCCGCAGATCATTGTGATTAGTGGGAAGGCCTTCTTGCAGAATGGAAACCATTGCATTGGTTTTCGTTATACCGTCTATACAGACAGAATCTGGCTTATCATGTAGATATGCGAGATATAAACGAACATTATCGTATAGTCTGCGGTCTCGTAGTCGAGAGAGAACATACCGGCCATCTTCCCCTGAATCGATAAGGTTCTTGGTTAACTTTGCCTTTGGAGGAAGTATGGGGTCTAAAAAAGAAGGTGGTGTGGTATTAGAGTGGGACTCTAGCTTAGAAGATGGGGAGGGATTTAAAATATGGGAGCGAATAAAGTTAGGGTATGTCGTTTTAGTTTGAGTGGGATGAGGAGAAGTTGTTGGGTTTTTTAAATGATTGAGAGGAGGATCAAGATTAAAAGATACACGTTTGGGAATTGGGTTAGACGGGGTGGAAGAACGTTTTATGTACACGCGATTAGCAGTATGAAGTGAAGAAGGAGTGAATAAAGGGAATGTCCCAACTTTAAAACTCCAGTTTGGATCAGGAGCTTGTTTGTTAGGCTTTGGATTTTTTTTGTGAGAGTTGGGCTTTGGTAAAGGGTTAGACTGCTGTTTTCTAGGTTTAGTGGGATTTGAATTAAAGGTAGTATCCTTGCGATGTTTGTTGTTTCCTCTATTTAGTTTTACTCTTTCCATGGTCATTCCACCCAGATTGATGACGTCGGAAGCAGGGTTGATGAACATCCATTCATATTTTAATGGGATGCTTACCTTGAGGGTGTTGGTAGAGATCTTACGGCAGTTGATGACATCAATTTTAAATTTAGATTTGAAGAGACTAGTTAGCCTGCCTCGATCGAGATGTGTACCTCTTATTAAAAACGCAACCGATTCGGCTTTGTTGGAATTGTTCAACTTTTTGATTCTATTGTTCCAGTCCGAAAGTGTCCATAAGGTGCCAAGTCGTGAAATTGTGGGTTCAGGAGTTGGTGTATTTGGATGAGTTTCCGGAACGGGTTGTGGTGGAGGAGATGATGACCCAGGAGTTATTGGTGGTTCCATTATTGCAGATTCTAGCATCTCAGTCAGAATCGAGGTGTTGTATGGTGCAGTCGGTAGAGCTTGGGATTGCACCGGTATATCGTCGATTTTACTGGAAGCTATCCGGATGTGATCAGTAATTTCGTTTAAAAGCGCGCGTGATTCGGTTATCTCGTTGCTCAAATCACTCATTTGGCACATGATATTTATGAGCAACTGATCATTATTTGGCGGAGAGGGAACGCTACTTCGGGACGTACTTTGGAGATGAAAATCGAGGGAAGACCGTAGAGAACTTAAAGAGTCTGTTATTGTGGGGATGTACGATTTAATTATGGATTTAACACTGTGGGATATACAATTTTTTAAATCTTCACTAATTTCGTGTTTATCGTTTCGTTTAATTAAATCACTATTTTGAGCCAACTGCATAGATAAGTTTCTAAATTGACTCTTATTATAGCTTGCAGATTGTTCGAGGGAAATTGATAAGTCTTCAACTGTTTTTAAAATGTCATCATATTTGGTGAATTGATTTTGAATCGATTTCAATGCATGGTTGTTTTCCGCCGCAAAATTGTTGACCGAATCACTGAGACACTTAATAGCAAGCAAGATGTGGGACGGAGTGATGTCCTTGCACTCATCACAATAGAACAAAAAGTTGTTTTTAAAGTCCCTTAAATACGCGACGGATCTCTTACTCAACCCAATGCATAGGGCGTGGAACGACTTGCAGCAAAGACCACTGCAGATCACCATAACAGCATTTGGATCACTTGTTAAAGAGCAATTTGCACTTCCACATAATTCGGACATGATGACGATGAAGTTAGGGTAGGTCAGTTGAAAAATTTACGCAAAAGGCGGTGAATGAAAATTGGGTTAACTTTAATATTATTAGGCAAACAGATCGAGTCAGCAAAATAGTTGAAAATGAACACAAAGGGCGATGAATGAGAATTGGGTTATTAAGCACTTTTACACAATAAACAACAAAGGCGATGACCGAGAAATAGCTTTTGCGAATTATTGCAAATTAGGCAGGAACAAATTAAATGAAAATAAATAAGCGGAGCGAAATTAAGCACGTCTGAACTTAATGAATGACAACCCTTTATTTATGGCATGTCTGCCTAAATATGAACGGACTTCAAGGCACCATAATCTTTTTTGCAGTAGCAGCCCATTCTGGCGGTCAAGGAGGTTACTTTTAACAATAAGTATGTATTTAAAATGAAACAATCGGTTTTCTGCATTCAGTCGTTTATAGCAATCGAAAAAATGATGAGCTGAATAATTTCTAAATTTCGGTTTAACAGGTGAGAATAACTTTGGTATGATTAAAGGCGTGAAATGAACTACGATTTAGGGGCTACGTCCATAGATTCAATGGCGCGAAGTAGCCATGGAGCTGATGACAACTCTCATTAATTGTGGGCGGGCTAAACAAAAGAAGCAGCGTAAGTTCTATCGGTCACAATACCTGACCAAACCGTCTTTTCCCCTACTCCCCTTCCCTATATCTCCTTATCCTTGGACGATAATGACGATACCCTTTTCTTTATTTTCGGCATATGCACTGTGTGGTGTACATGCTATGGCACGTATTTTATTTTAAATGTAACGAGTAATAGGTAGCAGAAAAGAACCTCCCCCATCCGTTGAGATTTAGCCCGGCAAACCGCTAGCGTGCCATACCACTGCTACGAAAGGGAACTTAACACCTTATACCCCTCGTTAGTTTTGTTACACTCTTTTTTATCTTCTATAGTACAATACATTTGTACGGCCGTTTATTATAGTAGTTATCAACCGATCCGAGCTTCGTAATCTTCTACTATACGAATATCATAAGGATTGAAACGAATAAAATCTGTAAATTTTAATACGAGCTATACTTCCAATGCGTAAAAATTACAATCCCATTTTATACCCAAATTAGCCTGTATATTCTCTAGTTTCAGTTTGTTATTGATTTTAGTTCGGTGCGGTTTAAAATATTTAAAAAATATGAGTCAAGAGGAACGCCGTAAAAAGATCATCGACAAATGGCTCGAAAATACTTCGCGTACACAACCATTTCATCGCAAAAAATTTAAACATAGCACGCAGTACAGTGGATTCTGTTATTAAACGATATTTGGAGACGTTGACAGTTAAGCGAAAACAGAAAAGTGGAGCTAAAAGTGGAGCACATGATACAAATTTGGACAGGAAAATAGTGGGTACCATCGTAAAAAACCGGACTATGTCATCCAGAGATTTTGCTCGGAAATGTAATACCAACCAAACAATGGTACAAAGATCTAAAAAACGTAACGGTCTAAAAACACGAAAAAAACAAAAAATACCAAAAGTTACTGAAAAGCAAAAATAAGTCATAAAAACACGAGCCCGAAAGCTATACGAGTTGATCGGCAACAAGAAAGCGTGCTTGGTTTTGGATGACGAAACTTATGTCAAAGCCGAATTTACTACTCTTCCAGGTGCGCAGTTTTACAACTCGTATGAAGCTGAGATTCTTCCGCAATCAACAACATCAATTGGGATGGAAAAATTCGGGTCAAAATATCTTGTTTGGCAGGCCATTTGCCAATGTGGACACAGAAGCTCATCGTTTGTTACAACGGGAACAATTAATGGAGAAGTGTACATTAACGAGTCCCTAAAAAAACGGTTGATTCCTTTCTTAAACAAACACGAGGATTCAACACTATTTTGTCCAGATTTGGCTTCAGCTCACTATGCTCATGCGACGTTGAGCTTTCTTGTTGCTAAAAATGTCAACTTTGTCCCAAAAGACATGAATCCACCCAATGTTCCATAGGTCCGTCCCATTGAAAGGTATTGGGCTTTGGTCAAAGCTAAATTGAGGAGCAGTGTGCAAAGGACATAAAAGATTTTAGTGCTAAATGGAAAAGAGCATCCAAAAAGACCACGGTTATTACTGTCGCCAACCTTATGAAGGACATTCGAAAGAAGTTGAGAAAAGAATGGGAACCTAAATAATTTTTTTTATTTTTTGTAATTGTGAATTATGAACATATTTTTTTTTTTACTTTGAAGTTTCCAAATATTATTCGTTTCAGTCCTTATTTATCTTTTGTGAAAACTTCAAGTTTTCATCTTGACTTAGTTTAAACTGTTTTATCAAGTCTTAACAATCAAAAATTCATATTTAAAATTTTCTTCATCTACTACACAAGGTGTCCTCTAATTCGTCAACGATAATTTGGGAAATAATTCCTGGGCATATTCTAAGAAAAAAGTCGCTTTACAGTAAGGGTCTATCTCCAATGTTGACATCATTTATCCAGAATTTAAGACAAGTCTTACTTTGGTGTACCCTGACCCATGTTAACGGAAATTGCTCTGTTGGTACTAATGGTAAAAACTTTGTGTGGGACTTTATTTTTGGAAGAAATAAAAACCTTTATAACGGCGTTTAAATAAATGTGATACCCTGTTTGAGTCTTTAGATATTCAATTTCTAAGACTGTTCCATTTTCATTGCCCATGCTAATTTTCGATTTTGAGGTCACTTTTCTCTAGAAAATGCCTAATTAACATAACGTTTTACTATTTTTTCTTATGAAAGTAACAATAATAAAAAAAATTATCAACGAGTTTGCAGAAAAACCCACAGATTTTATGATACTTGGAAAAACCTGCAGCAGTTAAAATTTATAAAAATGGGTTTTTTTGCTTTAAGCTCCAAAGGCTATGAATAAAAAATTGTGTGGAATTTTGGAATTCGGCGTTATTTCACTTTATGAAAGCGAAATAACGCCGAATTTTGCAATTCAGAGAGAAGGCAAAAGAATTTGCAAAGCCAAATGTACTTGTTAGAAAAACCAGTAAACTTTACCGTAATTAATGTTTTTTGATTCCAACTCGATGTTGTTGGTAAGGGTGGCATGCTGCCCTCCTGCAACCCCCCTGCTTGGGGTCACTGTAGGACTTGGAGTGGGTGCGAGTTTTGTGTATATACTCCCCATATATTTGTTGTTTGATTTGTTTGATTTGATCAATTGAAAGCGCAATAAAACCAATTGAGCAAATCAAACAACAAATATATGGGGAGTATATACATAAAACTCGCACCCACTCCAAATCCTACAGTGACGCCAAGCAGGGGGGATTGCAGGGGGCAGTATGTCCCCCCTTACCTGCCTCACTGTTTATATGTCACTTTCTAAAACGAACTAACACCATATGATCTACAATCTATGGAAACAGAATCCTCTCTCTAAATGTGTGAATAAATTCGAAGCGAAATAAGGGCGACTCGACTTTAGTTCACTTTAGCAAAGTGAAATAAGACCGAATATAGAAATTCGGCGTTATTTCGCTTTTTTAAAACGAAATAACGCCGAATTTTGGAATTTTGGATTTAGACGTTATTTCACTCGGCGTTACTTCACGGCGCCGGTTTTGACTGCAACTATTATTTTCATTGTGCTTGCGTTAATGTACAGGAAGTGGACTTTGAATTAGGGGTGTTGCAGATTTTCGTATCCGCATCCACAACAGCAGAACTCCCGCATTAAGTTTCAACATCCGCATCGGCATCGCATCGGCAAAAATCAATGCGGAGCTTATACTGATGCGGATGTTGAACAACTCGGTACAGGAACGACTTTGCGGCGGCGTGAAAATATGAAAGAAGTCACACAAAAATATAAGAAAATTTCAGCTTATTTTAATCATTCCACAATTGCTCAAAAACAGCTTTAAAAGATTCAGGATAGACTTAATCAACCGCATCTCAAAGTATTCAAAGACTACGTAACCAGATGGAACAGTACTTTTTTTTATGTTCGAGCGGTTTTTGAAAGTAAAAGACGCATTAAATCTCTACATGAATGACAGTGAAATGGACCCAATTATGCCAGAAGACCGGAAAATAATCGAATGCTGTGTCCAGTTGAAAAAGCGACACAAGAACTAAGCAGCTCTGAGACACTCATATCATCTGTAATTCCAATAACTCTATTGCTTATGAAAAAACTGGATGACCATTTAACTAGATCATAGGACTCTGATCCAATTAGGCTGGCAGGCACCATTTTAAAACCGAAAATGTCTTCTAAATTCTCGGTCTTGGACGAAAATCATTTATTTTCTATACCCACTTATTTAGACCCACGCTACAAGCACAAATTTTTCAAACCGTTGACAGAAGAAAAGATTGAAGAAAAAATACTGAGAGCTCACACAAATCGTCTTCATGATCATGACAGCACATGTTCTCCAAACTACAACCTATCTAGAAGAATGAGAATGGGAGATTCATTGGATTTGTTGCAATCAATTGACCATTCTCCAGAACAACCTGGTACGTCCGGTACCGCTAGGAAACCCTGTTTAATAAGTGATCTGGAAGCAATGCTATATTCGTCAAGTGAAGATAACGACCTTGTCCAAAGATCAGACAGTCCCGGAACAGACCTTAAAAAAGAGTTAGCGTCATATCGCAGCAAAAAAAAAGGACAAATGTATCGGAAAGTCCTCTTATCTGGTGGAAAGATAATAAAGAGTTTAAGATGTTATCTGCCATAGCACGAAGGTATTTCTCACCTCCCCCAGCCAGTGTTCCTAGTAAACAATTGTTTAATGGTGCGGGACCCAGAAAATGCAGCCATTAAATATAACTCACCTTTGTTTATGTTTAAGTATTGAAAGTTTCTTTTCGTTTAAATAAAAATGACTAAAGTAGTATGTACCAAATGTTACATCTGCATCCGCCTCAGCATCCGCGGATGTGAGCCCTTTAATATCCGCATCCGCATCCGCTTCCGCGGATGTCGAAAAATCTGCATCGGCAACATCCCTGCTTTGAATATATGTGCTCTAACAATAAACCTTTTCGCTGTGACAAATGCACAGCACTCCGCCGAAAATCGTAGCTAAACAAAGTACAGCAGCTGTACCAACACAGCCAAAACAGCAGCACATAGGTGTGGGAGCCACTAAACGTCAATCAAGAGCAGTGCAGAAACCAATAACAACCACAACACTTAACAGCGGAACAGCGGAACAGCGTCAACCAGCAGAGAGCATGCAACAAGTGCAAGCACAACTACAGTGGAGCAGACAGGACATGCTGGTGGATGCAGCTATTCAATAACCTTTCATCTGCTTTACGAAGAGATTCTCAATCTCCATACGGTACAACAGCTGTAAGATGAAAATGCCACATTGAGATCGAGGGTTACGAGCCTGGAAAATAAACTGAACTGGAGAGAGCAGAAGCAGATGGAGGGCGTAATTGAAATTGTTGGTGTGCCTGAGGTAAATATCAACAATGCTGTAGAGAGTGCGCAAAAATTTTTTAGTGACGCTTTGAATGTTTCTGTCTCTGTTAATGAAATCCAAAACTATTATGTTAAACGCATCAACAATATAAATGCAGCTTCGAATGCTAATGAGACAAAAGAAATATTTTATGTATCCATCTATCCTCTATTGAAGTCAAGCAGAATATTATGAGAAGTAAAAAAACCGCGAAATAAACTCTTAACACTTCCATATTTGGTGATCGTAGCAGCAAAAGTATATTTATTAGGCTAGGCACGCACATGTGTTTTCCGTCGCACGACTATTCAGCAGCAAAAAATAGAACACACAACTTTCAATGTGAACGAGGTCACATGAAACCTCACAATTGCTACGATTAAAAGTCTGCGATTTGTCCCATTTTTTGGCGATGCGATTGTCGCAAGATAAAATGAAACATAGGCACTGCCAAGAGTATCCACACACTTGCGATTTAAATCTCTGCGACTAAAAAATCGTTGTCGCAACACGGTGTGGGTACGCTTGCACTTGCCAAAAATGAGACATACTGGTTTATACATGAATGCACACATATGCGACTTATTAATCGCAGCGATTAAAAAATATGCGACAAGATCCTTTTTATATACGATCTTTTTGCCGAAAATTTAAATGGGATACATGGATTATCATGAATCAAAGCGCACTTGCTATAAAAGTCTTGTTAGTATGTATAAAAATGGATTTCACGGAGAAGTGTTGTGTTGTGGTTCTTTTGTTGGGTAAAAAAAAATATTGGATCCCTCCTGTTTTAAGTCAAAGATTGCTTAAGAGACAGTTTCATAGAATTCACCATACACCCTGACTCGAACTGCAACCAACTTCAGACTGCTATAATTTCCAAACCGTTCCCGACAGTGAGCTCAAATGACACATGACAGATAATTTTATTATTTGCAAGTCTTTTAAACGATCTGCGTCTCAGTTGTGTTGAAAAATTTTATCCGCGATGGATTTCAAACGTGATAGTGTGATTGCTTTATATTTGGCTGGAAAACCACAAGTAGTTATCGTTAGAGCCCTCCACCACCTCAACGTGAATAAATCATTTGTGTTTCGAACCATAGCTCGTTACCGTAATACTGGCAGCATTGCAAAACGCTACGGAGGTGGTCATAAAAAAAACAGCAACATCTGCAGAAATGGTTCGGAAAGTGAAGGCTCGAATTGAGCGAAATCCGCGTCGAAGTGGAAGAAAAATGGCTCGTGAGCTCAACATATCGTTGGAACGGATGCAACACATACTGAAAAATGAGCTTGGGCTCAAGCCATTGAAGTTCCAAAAGGCACACAATCTTACACCGCAACAGAAAAAAGTTAGAGTCGAAAGAGCGAAATAGTTGCTACGCTTGCACGAAAGTGGTGAGTTGCCGAATTTGGTTTTCTCCTATGAGTCGCCATTTGTTATCGAGCATTATGTCAACAAACAAAATGACCGAGTTTACTTGCAAGACAGGTCCTTCGAAAATGTACACCTTCGAACGGCCACCAAGAAGCAGGCAGCACCGATGGTAATGGTTTGGGCCACCATAACCGCCGATGGTCGCTCTCCGCTCGTATTTTTGGACCGCGGCCGTGGCGTCAAAATTAATTCGATGGTATACCGTGAAACTTTCTTAGAGGCAGTATTGAAGCCTTGGGCAAACAATCATTTCGGTCGGAAACCGTGGACATTTCAACAAGACTCGGCACCATCTCACAAAGGGCGCGTCAACCAAAATTGGTTAAAAAACAATGTTCCACACTTCATTTCTTCGACACAATAGATTGCAAATTCTCTGGATGCAAATCCGTTGGATTTCTCTGTCTGAGGTATTTTGAAGGCGAAGGTTGGCACTAAAAAATACCAAAGTTTGGACCACCTAAAACAAGCACTTCGCCGGGAATGGGCCAAAATAGCGCAGAGCCACTTGCGTGCAGCGTGCGATGCTTTCTTCGGCCGTCTCAAGGCCATTATTCATGCCAAAGGTGGACATATTGAAAACTACTGATACAATTTGAAAATTGATGTATTTTGCAACGTTTTTTGCTTTGGCACAATAAAATTTATGAAAAAATAAAAAAATTATAGCATTTTAAAAGTTGGAGTTCGAGTCATTCACCCTGTAGTTTAAAAGAATACCCGACAAAATTCACACAGTACTTGTTTTGTAATTCTATGACGAACCAAAGGAACAAAAAAAAGGCGAATGAAAAACCGAATAAACGCGAATGAAAAAAAAAACTACGAATGAAATTGACAATTTATTATTACCCCTTTGGTGGTCTAAATCCAAGTGAACGAGAGTGTCACTCAGCAACTCACGCGCATTTACGAATTCAATTATTCTGAATTAACAGAGAGCGAAAAGGGAATATGACGCGAGCCATGTAACGATTGCATGAGTGGGTTGATGAGTACTGCTGTGTGGACTGTAATTCAACTCAACTGTACATGTATGGAATGATCAGTACAAAATTTATAATTACAGTCAAAATCGCTTACAACGACATCGGATATAACGACGTATCGGTTATTACGACCAAATTCTAAGATCCTGGCTGAGTTCCATTATAATCCTATTGAATAACAAATCGTTTATAACGACATCGCTTACAATGACATATCGCTTACAACGACCGATTTTTCCTTTTTTTTTGAAATAAAATATTGGTTATAACGACTAAAATCGTTGGTGTTGGTGTTGGTGTTATGCATTTTTTCTGAAGGTGGGAAATTTAGTGTAAATTTTTCTGTTTGACGAATGGTCGTAGAAGTTTAGTTTTATTCGGTTCGCATAAAGTTGTATTGGAAAATGAGTAAGAAATGAAAGATCTTTACGATTGAAGAGAAAGCAGGTATTATTTTTAGATTGGAAGCTGGAGAGCAAAATAAAGACCTTGCCAAAGAGTATTCAGTTTCACACCCCACTATATCCACAATCAGTACTCCGCGTGCTGTTGACAAAACGCGCCACATGGGCATAGTACCCCGGCGTTAAATCCCGGACCCTACAAATTAATTTGTATCGTTCCCTTGCTAATATTAATAATAATAATATATCCACAATCTTAAAGGATAAGAAAAAAATTAAATTGCAATTTGAGGAAGCAAAATTAACCGTAAAAAAAGTAAAAAGTTCATTGCACGCTGCGGTTGAAAAGGCTCTGCTAATATGGACACAGAGAAGTTCCGGTATAGCGGACCCATTTTGCAAGCTAAGGCAAATAACTTTGCCAAGGAGATGGGAAAGAACGACTTCGTGTGTTCATCAGCGTGGATACAGCGTTTTCGTCAACGTTATGGAATTGTCAGTGGATAAATTATAGGTGAGACTAAAAGTGTTCCTAAAGGTGCAGTAGACAATTGGTTGCAGGTTGTTTGGCCCCAACTTCGGGCAAACTATACAGATGAAAACATCTTTAATATTGATGAAACCGGTCTGTTTTTTAAAATGACACCAACGAATACGCTAAAATTTAAAGGTGAAAAATGCATTGGAGGCAAAATGGCTAAGGATCGAATTACTGTACTGGTAGGAGCAAATATGACTGGTACAATAAAGGAGAAGCTTTTTGTTGTCGGTAAATCAAGAAACCCAAGATGCTTTAAGAATGTGAAAAAGCTTTCAGTAGAATATGAGAGCAATAAGAAAGCCTGGATGACATCTACAATTTTTGAAAAATACTTTCGAAATTGTGACCGTCGACTAAAAAAGGAGAATAAAAACATCGTATTACTAGTGGATAATTTTCCTGCACATCTAGCAGTGGAAGGCTTGAAAGCTATACGACTTGAATTCCTTCCACCAAATACTACCTCGGTGCTCCAACCAATGGACCAAGGAATTATAAGATCCCTTAAAGCCTGTTACAGAAAGTTTCAAGTGCTAGATCTTATTAAAAATATTGAACATCGACGTGACTTAAATTTACTTGAAGAGATTTTACTCATTTCAAAAGCTTGGGAAAGGGTTACTAGTTCAACCATTGCAAACTGTTTTATACATTCGGAATTAAGAAATGCACAAACAAAAGAAGATTTTGGGGAAGAGGATGAATGGCCCTTAAATCAGTGGATTCAAAATGTAGTATCTGTTGAAAATGGACACCCATGTTCATTTGATCAGTTGACGAGCACCTTTTAACGGCCGCGCCTTTAACTGATGAAGAAATCGTTGATTTTGAGCAAAATGATACATGTCAAGAAAGCGATGAAGAAGAAGGTAACTAAGTTTAATATTTTCTCGATAAAAACATAAAAAACTTTTTTCTTTAATTTTATTTTAGAAATAGGATTTGTTCAGTCAACAATCAAAGATACTCTGAATTCTGTTCGAACTTTAAGAACATTCTTTTTATTAAATGATTTTGGGGACAACGATTTTACCGAAAATCTAATATTAATGGAAAAAATAATTGAAAAAAGGTTTATAGAAAAGAAAACTAAGCAATTAGATATTTCCACATTTTTTAATAAATAGTAAACGTATATTTGTACATATGTATACATATCCTTGTGTCTGCCTCAAAAATAAATAAGAATCATGAAAAAAGAATTAAAACAAGGATCGCTATTTGAAAACAGATTAATTTATATACATAGGTTGTTACCGCCGAATTCTCCGTTCAACGCGCCGTACCACGGAAGAGTCCCCGACCACCACGAAGAGTGGTCGTGGGTTAAGATGTTAAAAATGGGCGCCACGCGATTGCACTTCCGTTCTACTACCCACATCCAGAATCGCGACTAAATGGGGGATTCGCGTTTGCTTTTTCTCCGTGCCGACGAACCGATTTCAACCAAGAACAATAAACTATAAACCAATATTTGCCACAACGTTATAATTCCTTTTTTTCTTTATTTCAAATCAAATTAACAAACTTAATCACTAACTTACAAATAGGTCTTAACTTAACAATTCTACTCCTTAAACTTATATTATATACAAAATGTTAAAGAAGAAAAGAAAGGACAAAAAAAGAATAAAACCCGTATTTGAACCGTTTTCCGCGCCAACCGTTGTTTTTTTTTTTTTTTTACTGAACCGAATTAAACCACCCGCTAATCAACGACCTTTCAATTTAATTCCAATATTAACTATGTAAGCGAAATACTACAGGTATAACTAGGTGGATATATTTACATATTATTATACATATTATTATTGTTAAGCCTATATGTAACTACAATATAGGCTTAACACATGTATCCTTGTCTCGTTCAGTTCGTCTACAGCTGCTTCCTTGTTCCTTCTTGGCACACACTTCTACACGCCATTAGTTGCCTTGTATCTTTTATGTTAGGTCACAGTTCACTTTTGCGAATTCGTTTAGGCGCTCGACAGATATAAAAGTTCGATTTATTTATTCTGACACTACCGACAAAATCTTTTGGATCTTCACTTATCCTCTGTGCTACCGAACTATGTAGTTTGTCACTTTTATCTTTTAGATTGTTGCTTGGCACTATTAAATTCGCGTTTCCTTTTTTTTTTTTTTTTGTAATACGTGTGTTGTTTTTTTGTTTTAAACACTTTTTTTTAACTTGAGAGATTCCTATCTTTCGTACTGCCAAACTCCTCCCTGAGTTGGTTTTTTTTTTTTACTCCGTGTTTTTTTTCTAAAAAAAAGTCTTTTCCAACAATAAATTACAATTTTAATTTCAATAAATTTCAAATTGACCTCCGAACTACTTCACGATCTATCCCATGCACGAACTGCTTGCTTGACTCCTTCCAACTGACCCCACTATCAATCGCAGCCTACTCGTCGCCTGTTTTCTCCAAACTCGTACCACCTACCAGATCCGTTTTTTTTTCCTTGTTCAACTGGTTCGTCAGATCAGACCACATCTCCTGATTTTCCACATCCGCTAATCCTAACCGAAGGAATATCATACCATACGATAACCATGAGGTCGGATCGCGCAATGTGGAAACTACTTAGAACCATTGAAACTAGAGAAAAAAAAAAGATGTTCCTACACGGAGATTTGAACCTGGGCACCGAAAATTGTTTGACGGGTTGCCTACCCGCCGACCCAAGTTATTGCTGCCGTCAATGGTGCCAAGATACGAGCAGGTTGGGATAGTACTAAGGATGGCTGGAAGATAATCTTTAATTGCCAGCAAACGAAAACCTGCTCACTATAACCCATAATAAGGTACCTTGATATCGGTTATAGCGACCTATCGCTTATAACGACCAAATTCGTCAGTCCCTTGGAGGTCGTTATAGCCAATTTTGAGTGTAATTTGATATCGCGTGGATATCATTTGATACATGTACAGCGAGTCACAACATAAACTCATGTACATTTAAAGTAAGAAAGCAAAGTACAATCAAATTATTAAATAGTTAATTTTTTAGATCAAATGAAATTTAAACTATATTCGTAAACAGTACTATAGAATGAGTGACAAAAGCTTTGGTGAATTATTTAACTTAATTGGACCCAGGTACCAGAATACAAAATGGAGGAATTGTATACCGCCTGAGGAACGTTTATCCGTCACATTGAGGTAAAGCTATGTATGCCAGTTAATACTTCAAAAACAAAAGGGTACTTTCATTTATTTATTTATAATAGAACTTAAATTTAGAACATTCATAATAAAAAAAAAAACACTTTATAAGAATCCTGAAAATAATAATAATAAATTTAGTGATTCGACATTGTACTGTAACTTCCGGATGAATCATTTGGTGATAATACGAGTACATCAGCATGTGTTAATGTACTCTTAGTATTTGCAGAAGATAAGTTGTCAGTTGAATAATTGGAATGATTCTGTGCTGAACTGAAAGGTACTGCATAGATTTGCGGTGGTCGTGGTACTGTCGTAGTAGATAAGGTTGACACATTTTCAAGTTGTTGAGGGATATTTTGTTGTATTTGGAAGGAGTTAAACTGCGTTTCTTATGGATGGTAAGTCATATTTCGGTGATCTGGGAACATTGGTAAGTGATACTGTCTTGTTCTCTTCATAACATTAATTATTTCTATTTTTGCAAAATGTTTTTGCTCTTCATTGAACTTCTTCAACATGGGAACAGGCACGAGCGCAAAACTTTTGAACTTTTGTCTTCGCCAATTTCATCCTCTTGTTTTTCTTTAAGTATTTGAAGTAATTGGTTTTCGTATGTTGTAGGCCTTGCTGAAGTCTTTTTCGTATTTTGTCGAGAAGGACGTGGTTCACTCAATCTCCTGATTTTTTTCATTTTCATTGGAAATGAGGTTCTACTAAATTACTAGTAGTAGGCCGGTCTTCAAAAGTGAAAATCAAAAAAGCAATGAATCAAAGTGGATATATTTTCTTCTTTTCTTTGCAGCTTGACCAGAAACACTAGACCGTGTTCCCTAGCGAAGCAATCTCTCTAATTTCTCCACTTTCCTTGAACCTCTTTCCCTATATAGACACAAGATTTATGTTTTTTAAGGATTATTTTAAGTTGAAAATCGATTTCATAATACTGCGTGTGCATATAAAGATATAAAACATGGTTGAACAAATTATTGACATCTTACAGGTATCTTGCCACCGGAGACAGTTTTATATCCCTACACTTTCAATATCTACTAGACGGCACTACTATAAGTGAAATTGTAAAGGATACCTGTACAGTAATTTAGGAATGTTTGCAGCCTTTGTACATGTCAGAGAAGTCGGAGGAGGGCTGGAAGAATATTGCCGCAGAGTTCTATGAAAGAACAAACTTCCCCAATTGCATAGGTGCTGTGGACGGAAAGCACATACGACTGCGGACACCACATAACACTGGACCTGAATTCTTTAACTCTAAACATTTTTTTTAAATAATTCTTTTGGGTATAGTGGATGCCGATTGTTTAACTGTAATAGATGTTGGGGCATTTGGAGGAAACAGTGATTCCAATGTATATTTAAGAAATCTATTTTTTATAAGAGATTACAAGAAAATCAGTTATATACCACCTTGATCAAAAAGTTCCCGCACCACACCACCGTGTGGCGCTCCCATTGTTCCGATTTGAGTCCCGTTTTTTGTTAAGTTGGTAAATCTGTTGTTGACATTCCCATCTTAGCTTGACATTTGCAAAAGTTACGTAGCCAATAGTACATCCATCTTTTGTGTGTTGGCGATTTTTTACAATTTTAGAAATGGATTTAAATTTGCGACAACGAACTTTTATTAAATTTTGCGTAACAAACGGATTTAATCGTATTTCGGCAACGATTCTCTAAAGAAAACGGTCGTTTACCAGTGGCACGAGCCGTTTAAAAGTGGTCGTGAGTCAATCGAAGATGATGAACACAGTGGCAGACCATCGACATCGAAAGCCGACGAAAACATTGATGAAGTAAAAGAATTGTTGGTCAATAACCGTAAATTAACCATCAGAGAGATAGCGGAAGACTTGAACATTGCCTATGGATCCGTCCCAGACACTTTGGTTAATGATTTGATTTGCGAGGCTGAATCCGATCCCACATGCAATTCGCCGAAAGAGACCAGAATTGTGGGCACCATGATAACGCACCGTCGTACAGTGCCATCATTATTCGTAATTTTTTGACGAAAAATGCAACAAATACGAGTACCATCCAACAGCCACCGAATTTACCTGATTTGGCTCCCTGTGACTTCTTTCTGTTCAATCGAGTTAATAAACCACAACGGGAACGCGTTTCAGCAGCCGAGAGGAAGTAATGGAAAAATCGCAAGAAGCACTGATGGACATACCGAAAACCGAATATAAAAAACGGCATAGGAGTGTTGCAGTCGATGGGGTTTACTTTGAAGGTGACAATATATATGTAGATTTAGATGAATAAACTTGTATTTTAAATTTTCTGAATAAATTCCCAAAAATTTTTGATTAAGGTGGTGTACCTAGCCAAGGCGGAAGACCTATGCATTATGTGATAGTAGGCGATGAAGCTTTAGTACTGTCTCAAAATATATTAAGGCCATATCCGAGTAGAAATTTGTCCATAAAGCAAAGAGTTTATAATTATAGACTTACACGTTTTGGAATATTGGCTAATAAATGGAGAATTCTCCACCGACCGCTGGATGTTAATCCCGATTTTGCTGACCAAATTATTAAAACATGCATGTGGAAAAAAGATGAATTGAAATTCGTGCAGCCGGAACAAGACCTAATTCATGTGGTCTCCAATTAAGAGATTACTTCTCAAATTATTTAGTTACTCCTCAAGGCTCTATACCTTGGCAATACGATAAAGTTCAAAACTTCAAAACTTGTATTATGTCTAACTAACTAACTAACTAAGAAAGTAAGATCTAACTACATTGACTTACAAACCTTCCATGGAAGGTTCTGTCCAATGGGGGACGACGGCAGAGTACACTTCACCCCATAACTTCTCCTTCAAATGTCGGTCACTATATTCCCTCAACTTTTTATTTTATAAAGATTACCATTTTTCTACCTCAGTTATTAATTTTTCCATATCAATAAAACTATTCGGGCGGGCCAATAAGTTCGTGACTTTTTGAATTTCTGACCTCTTTACTGAAACAGCAACACTGCTCCTGTCAACAGGCATCTGTCAGTTGACTCCTGTCAAAATTTAAACTTGCTGCGTCAGTTAGTTTGTGTTTGACAGCTATTTTTATCAGACTACTCACTAATTTGAGGAGAAAATGGAAAAAAGTGAATTTCGTGTGCTTATTAAGCATTATTTCTTGCGAAAAAAAACCATTACCGAGACCAAGGCTAAGCTTGATAAATACTATGGGGACTCTGCACCATCGATTTCAATGGTAAAAAAGTGGTTTACTGAATTTCGTTGTGGCCGTACAAGCACTGAAGATGCCGAACGTCCTGGACGCCCAGTTGAGGTCTCTACACCCGAAACAATCGAAAAAATTCACGATATGGTGTTGGCCGACCGAAGATTGAAAGTGCGAGAGATTGTGGAAGCCGTAGGGATCTCGCATGGCTCAGTGGTTTCAATTTTGAATGATCACTTGGGCATGAGAAAGCTTTCCGCAAGATGGGTGCCGCGTTTGCTCACAGTCGACCACAAACGCAATCGTGTAACAACTTCACAGGAAGGTTTGGCGTTGTTTAATCGCAATATGGAGGAGTTTTTGCGCCGTTTTGTAACCGTGGACGAAACATGGATCCATCACAACACACCAGAGAACAAACAACAGTCAAAACAGTGGGTTTCTAAGGGTGAATCGGCGCCAAAGAAGGCCAAGGTGGGTTTGTCAGCCAATAAAGTTATGGCGACTGTTTTTTGGGATGCACGCGGGATAATCCACATTGACTACCTTCAAAAAGGGAAGAACAATCAATGGGGAATATTATGCCAACTTATTGGACCGATTCAATGACGATTTGAAAAAAAAACGACCTCATTTGGCCAAGAAAAAAGTTCTTTTCCACCAAGACAATGCAAGGGTGCACACATGTGCAGTTGCCAGGGCAAAAATCCATGAATTGGGCTATGAATTGCTCCCTCATCCACCCTATTCTCCAGATTTGGCTCCGAGCGACTACTTCTTGTTCCCAAACCTGAAGAAATGGCTTGGTGGAAAAAGATTTGACTCCAATGATGAAGTCATCTCGCAAACAAAGGCCTATTTTGAGGAAGGGATAAAAAAATTGGAGAAGCGTTGGACAAAGTGTATAGAGCTCAAGGGAGACTACGTTGAAAAATAAAATTATTTTTTTATCAAAGACCCGCCCTCGTATTTCGCTACTTACAACTGACTCGTTATCAGACATTATGGAAACTGCATAATTTGTCAATAAACAAGTCGCAAGTGCGTGGAGTTTATGCTCATTCATATGATTCAGTTTATTTTGCGGCAAAATAATCGACAACGAGGTACAATTCGTTAACATCTGCGATTAGATAGTCGTATATGTGTGTATTGAAATTAAGAGATGTGCGTTCTATTTTTTTGCGTCTGAATAATCGTGCTACAGAAAACAACAACGCTTTTTCTATCGCTGCGATGAAAAAACGCACGTGCGCGCCTAGCCTTAATCATTATTTCACGAAATATACTAGGGCTTTGTTTATGGCAGCGAAAAAAGTTAAAATAGAAAAACAATATAAATACTTATGTTTTTGTAAATCTCTAATTTTGATGAGAAAGGTTGATAATGGTAAGGTTGTCTTTATAAGATCCCTTTACGATTTAACAAAAATTTGAAAATTAACATTATGAATAATAGTTGTGATCCTATACACGACAACACTACCATTAAAACCATTAAAAGTATCTATGATAGTATTGTTACGAAACTTAAAGAAAAAGAAAAACAGTAGAAAAATAAAAAGATTTTATTTCACGACGAAATACTCGTACTTACCTGCTTCACGTTGTTTGTTATGGGTTTTGCTTTGACAGGTTGAAGAGGTTTGTTCCCTTTGCCGAACATGGCAGAGCATTCAGCCACACAAAAAGGATAAATGATTGAGTAGTAACCCATAAGAGTAAGAGGAAGAAAGGAGATGACTACCGTAGAAAGGGGAGCAAATGATTAAAAGTCAACGAAGAAAATATTTGCCGTTTCCTGTGACGTAGGATTTCTCCAATCAAAAACAGTTGGCGAACGAGCGGTGGAATCTTAGTCGTTGCAACGGAGATAAGAAAACGGAAGGCTTTCTAACAGAAAAAAAAGAACCGCGGGCAACGTAAAAATCGAGGAGATAAAAAGGAGAATTTTCGGAAGAACCAGGAAGTCCAAAGCGAGCAGTTGAGGTCAGGAGACTACAGCCATAGCAAAAAAAAAAAAAAAGAAAAAAAAAACGTTTAATTTTAAATAAAAGAACAAAAACAAAAGTTTACCTCTCGGGAACTAGAATTTTTTGAAGTTTCTTTTTTTTACTTTTGTCCTCTTTTTACCCGATTGAAACTCGGGGATAGTTTCGATCATTAGGCAATTTTCGTTACAGTATATTTTATTCTAATTCTAAGAATGAAATACCAGTTTTCATTGCTCATCAAAACATTAGAAGCATGCGACATAATTTTGATTTGCTACTCTGTAATATTGAGGGCTTTGTGAATTTGCCAGACTTTATTTTTTTGTCCGAGATATGGATTTATTCATTCGAAAAAAAAGACTGGAAAATTCCAAACTACGAGTTTTACGCTAACACTAATGATTCGTATTCTGCGGGAGGAGTAGGCGTATTCATCAGTAATTCGTATTTGCGTAATAATGAGTTTAACCCATTTGTGCCCGAGTTTTTTTTAATCAGCAATTACTGGAAACTTTTATCAGTGACTTCTTATATACTTCTTCATAATGTTTATGCTTGAATGACACCTTTTATATTCACAGAATTCATAAAAAACGCTGTTCCCAAATGGGAACACCAGGAATGAATGGGTGCATGAAGGTCCTGTCCCAAATGGGAACACCAGGTTGAACGAACTTATAAATTTCAAGAATAAATAGTATTACAAAAAAGAAAACATTTTTATTGACATGAAATTACAATACGAACCATTTTTATGTAACATGATATGATTTGAAACAGTTTTCATGCAAGGTAATTTTACATTTTTCACACATATTTCGGGCATTTTTCTTACAAACAGCGCACCTTCCTTGTTTTGGAGCAGTCTGCAGCCAATGGTCTCTACCATAGGTCGTCGACCTACGCTCGGAGAAGTCGCATACTTTGTTAAAAAGTTTGCACAATCTTCCTTCGAAATGCTTAGTTATCTAGAGGTTCACTTCCCGTGTTTCTTTTATATAGCTGCCACGCATTTTGTAGTGCAACGTCTTCGCAGTATATGAAAATAGGCCACCACCATTTTTTAGAACGTGTTGAAACACGGTATTCACTTGCATTTTGGTCCGTGAGATCCACTCCACCCGTTGTATCGTGCAATCGTATTAGGCCGCGCTAAGGGATTTTTTTTTTTAATCTGTGACCACCTACTCACAGTTGTAGAAGGGTTAGCAGGATCATAAGTGCTAATGATGTACACTGCTCTAACTACGACTAACAAACCAGAATTTATTTCAGTGATGCAATCAGATGAGCCTCTCGGTTTTTTTTCTACTGATTTCTTATCTGGAAGTGGACATTTCTGAAGCTTATTCCACATAATTGTTCCAGTGTATCTCACTCTTTGGATTTTAATATCTTTGCTAGTGAAATGGTGGAGAAAAAACGATCAGCGTAGATTTTATACGGGGCTTTTGGCAGTTTATGTACGAGTGTCAGCACTACATGTTGACCAAGACTGACATTTTTTTCTCTTCTCAAATCTTTTTCTGAGTAAGGCTAAAACTGGATTAAGTACCCTTCGGGATCGCAGACGTACTACATTTTGTACCCAAATCTTATTGGTTTTCCTTTAAAAATTGTTTGGACGAATGTTGACCAAATTAGGGTACCATACTTTCATCAATAGACAATTTTTCTTGAAGTTGGGCGTTTTTCAAAAACCCACATCATTCTCCATCTAGGTACTGTAATATAGCCTGAAATAACCAGTATCCCAATGAAACATTTTAACTTCACAACTTATGGTAAATGTATGGTCACCATTTTGACCTCCTTTTTTTTCCAAACATGTTTTGCAGGCTGCTAATAACAACCTCATCAAAAAATAACTCAAAACAACTGGCCCTGGAATAGCAGTAAGCATACATACATAGATAGGGGAAATGTTCGAAATTGGGGGTTATGTCGTGTTTTTCCCATTTTGTTGTGGATAAAGTGGATGCACTGATACTGTCGTCAGGTTGTGTTGATTGAGGAGAGGTAGTTATTTCCGCAGTATGTGATTCTGTTGATATAGTGTTGCTGTTATAGATATAGAAGGAGTAATAACTTCTAAAGTATCATCAATATAATCAGTGGCATTCGGCCTTCGAATCCTAGCCCCTGCTACACAGCTTAGCTGGCGACCCGGTAGATTATTGTGATCGCCACCTGTATCTTCATCACCGCCGTCCTCTTCTGATTCCGTACCATCTTCTGGTGGAGTGATGAAAATATCTGCTGCAATAACATCGTCATCCTCTTCTAATAAAGCCAAAAGTTCAGCAGCTGTCAACACCCTAAACAGAAGAAACAAATAACGAATAATAAACATTTTGTACTAATGTCATCTTCTAATAATCGAAGATTATACCTAACAATATCAAAAGAAAAAAAAAATTCTATGTTTTGAATAGCACTAGGTGAAATTTTTATAAAATGAGAGTTTCTACAGCCTGGTGTTCCCATTTGGGAGCACAGTATTTTGCACTTCAATAAAAAAGAATGCACACGAAAATATTCGATTCTTTTATAGGGAAAACATCATCAATATATCTACTGATATAAAACTCAGGTGAAAACCTAATCAAAAAAAATGTTGAGTATTAGAAATATTTATTTTTTCTCGGACATCCCAGCTGCAGAAAAACAGAATAAATTTCAAATGAACAACTGAACGAACTGAAACGTAGCAAACGAGTGCATAATCGGTACAGAGCCACAATTATCTTCACACAGATGTTGGAAACAAAGTAAACAAATATAACGGGGCAAAAATTCAAAATTTCTTCAACTACGATGTAAACAAAACAGATGGAATCGATGTTTCCATTTGGGAACACCGGGCAAAAATGGGTTAAGGTTGACTGTTATAGTTTGAATAGTGCTGATATCATAAAAATCTACGGCGTCTTTTGCAAATAAAATTTTAACATTATTTGTGTGTATAGAGTTCAGTTTACTATGTCTTTACAATTGTTTTTAGAAGAGTTTACAACCTTCTTGCGCAATGAAAAGGCGAAAAATCTTATTATTATTGACGACTTTATTGTGGACATTTTGAGTTGTAACGCTGCAGTTGACACATATGCATTCTTAATGGCACAGCATGGTTTAACACCGTTTATTAATGAGCCTACAAGACCGATTTTTAATACTGGCCTTGATCATGCATTTGGTCGCTTTAAGAAATTAGAAACCAATCTTTGGGCGGGTATTAACTTTGATCTGAAAATTACTGATCATTGTTTGGCCGGTTTAGTCCTAAGTATCTTTAACAACAAAAGGTCTGTTATTAACGCTCCTCTTAAGGTAACTACAATAAACTACAGACAACTCAACGATAAGCTGCTGCGTGAAAGTTGGGAAGAAGTCTACACCATTAGAAATGCTTCACAGGCGTATAAACTATTCTAAAAATTCTAGCTGGTCATATTGACATCTGTAGCTTTTCCATCGAGCACAGAATATCGGAAACCAAACTTAAGACCTGGATGAACAAATCTCTTCTCAAAAAAATTAAACTTAAGCACAATCTACGTAATAAATGTTGCAAACACCCATATAACCTTGTTTTGAAATGACGTTATAATCACATGTGCCAAGAAATCAATAACGAAATTAAAGTCTACCGTGATAGTTACTATCAAAGTAGAATAAGAAATTCACAAGGAAATCTTTAAAAAGAATGGGAGGTTGTAAATAGCATTATTAATCGCAAAGATAAAAACCATAGTAAATCAATTGTTCTAAAAAATGAGAATGTTGAAATCACCGATCCCACAGCACTTGCTAATGAGTTTAATGACTACTTTGCTTCAGTGAGACAAATATCTTTCCTATTAGACCGTTCAAGCGTTTGCAGCTGTTGCTCTGCATCTGGCCTTGGGGACCACACACCTGTAAGGAATAGCTTCTTCTTTGAACCTATTACAGGGTTGAGCTGTTAAAAACAATAAACAGTCTCAAAAACTCAAATTCTTGTGGTAACGATGGTATTTATAACATTGTAATGAAACAAATTGCTCTTAATGTCGTTGATATTTTGGCTCATATTTTTGAATTGAGTATCTTTTCTGGAAATTTTCCAGATTTGTTACAATGTGCCAATGTAATTCCTATTTATAAAAAAGGCAACAGACAAGAGAAAAGCAACTACATACCCATTTCCTTACTCCCTACAATATCGAAGATATTCGAGAAAACCGTTAAAAGGAGAGTTCTGAAATGTCTTAATGATATAAAATTCTACAGCGAAAGGCAGTTTGGGTTTAGAGAAAGCCTCTCTACGGAAGATGCTCTCCTAGACTTTTGTGCAGTTGTTTACAAAGGACTTGATGTTAAAAAAAATTGCGACGGACTCTTTGTAGATATTACAAAAGCGTTCGACATGGTTGACCACACCATCCTCTTAGAGAAATTGCATTCTGTGGGGTTTCGCGGTTTTATCTTATATTGGTTTACATCTTATTTAAAAAAACAGAACACAAAAGGTAGAAATCGGGAATAATTTCAGTAGTTCAAAGATAATCAATATAGGTGTACCCCAATTATCCGTTCTTGGCCCTATTTCGTTCCTAATATATCTATTTTTGCAATCCCATTACTGGTAATTTAAAGGTTTTTGCCGACGATTTTGCATTTGCATATGGATCAAGCAGCCTTTTAAATCTAGTTGCTGACTGTGCAGTTGCGATGCACAATAAAAAAAACTCGTTATCAACTTTTTAATTTCTTCTATAACTTTAATAACATAAGCCAATTTGCACCACTTACAAACAATGTTGTGTTCGTCGCCAAATCCAAGAATAAAAAGACAAAAAAGGCGCGAATCCGACAACTTAATCTCTTTTCTTGTCAAAACAGGGATGTCAGTCTTTTTTGCTAGGCAGGGATGTCAGTCCGTTTTGCTAGGCTGGGATGTAGTGTGTGAGTATGAGCGAGCCACTGCATATTTATACGCTACACTGACATAAACCACGACGTTCACTTGCGAAGATTCTGGTTCACCAAACACAAGTTAGTAGTAAGCAATAAGACTAAATTGATGTATTTCAGTTTAATAGTGAAAGATTGCCCAGACTTTGAGATTATATTTCATGCATCTACCTGTTGTAGACATAGCTTGCTAAACGGTGATGTGCACAAATCTAATATCCTATATGACGAAAATATTAGCTGCAACTCGAATTGTTTCAAAATAGAATTAGTTGAGCACTATAAATATCTAGGTGTTATTGTTGATCGAAATTTGAGTTGGAGCGAACACATCTCATGTTTGAAAAAGTATCTACAATCTTCCCTACGCATCTTTTACCGTCTTAGAAATTATTGCTCTACATAGACCCTAAAAACAATTTACTTTGGGATTTTCCACTCCAGACTCCAGTATGGAATAAGCGCATGGGGAGGTACACACCTCAATAAACTACAGCAGCTGACTGTTCTACAAAAGTCCCCAATAAGAAAAATATGCAAATTAGCTCGCCTTACCCACTCCATAGAATTATTTAGAAGAATGAATATCCTGCCTGTAAGACATTTATACTTTTTTAAAGTCCTCAAAATATTCTTCATAAGATGTGGCTATATGCAGAGCCCTATATCTGACACCCATAATCTGCGGAGCAATACTGGTACTGTCTTACATATTCCGCCTTTTCATACATCAAGCTTTAGGAACTTTTTCTCAATTACTTCGTGCAAGCTACGAGTATTTAATAGTCTACCCGAGAATATACGAATTATTAGAACTGTGTCTGTACTCGTATTTCTAAAAAAAGTAAAATCGTGGCTTCTTGCGATTAATCACAATGAAATCGAAATTTTGTTACGCTTCATTATTTGAGTTTTCTATTAACTTTTAACCTTTTTAACTTTTAATTTTATGAATTTATGTTAGCTCTTATATATGGTATACATATATATTTCTTTGCAAACAATTGAATTTAAAAAAAAAAATTTAATGTATATACAAACACAGAAATGCTTGTCCACCCCACAGTGTGAATTTTGAAGCAGCATTTCTCTCTATTTTTCCACTAAATAAAAATGTCACTAACTATTCTCCAAATTAGTATACATATCCATAGTAAAAATTGTTGAGCTACTTAAAATATGTAGATTACCGAATTCACAATAAAGAATTAAAAACGAAAACCTTACTGTAGAACGATTTTTTTCTTAGTGTAAGGCCAGGAATCATTTCCCAAATTATCATTGACAAATTAGGGGAAACCCTGTATAAATAAACATCTAATAGTCAAACTTATCGTTTTTTAACACCACTAATCGTTAGTAAATTTGATTACTTGATAATTAAAGAAACATTCGAACCTGAGTCATAATTTCCAGAAATTTCAAAAGTATCACTACGTAGAAGTTTGACTTGGTTTAATGGTATTACTTCTCGTTTTTCTGATGAGTGTCAATCAATTCTGCTTCTACAACTGAATTACTAATACGTCTCATTTTTTTTTTCTTTATCATCATTTGTTTTGAACAAACATTTTGATTCAGGATGATATCGATCTTTTTTTCCTTGTTTTACACGTATTCCGCATGGGTGTTTTTATACACTTTTTTTCCCCTTAATTTTTTAAATACATATACATATGCTTGCATTTTCCTTTTCTGGACTCCTTTTTTTTTATTAAGTGCTTTAGACCTCTTAATCCGATGAAAAGGTCATCTGTCTTTTTTAAATTTTTCTTATCAATTTTATCTTAAATATAATCTGGAAGACCTACGGCAATAAAATCTATTAATGTATTATTATCCATCGAATTATCCATTTCCAGTAAAATTCTTTCTTTTTTTAAAGCATAATCCAGTAATGGCCCGTTCATGTATTTATATAATATGGCATATTTCATTCTAGTCCAACTTTTGGCTGGGTAAGCCTCGCAAATCATGTTCTTTCCATATTTTCCATTCTGAGTTTAATGAGTGTCTTATGAGCATAGAACTGTACCAGTCTACACATGCACCTTCTAAAAATATTCTAAAAATCGAAATTTGTTCTGTATCTTTTAGTATTCTTAAGCGGCTACATTCATTCTCAAAAATTTCTATCCATTGTATCACATTATTATACTCGTATTTATTATTAAATTTGTCAATGATGGAATTATCTGTCACTGTTTTTTAATTACGTTTTTCTTCTGTTTTAGTAAATTGACTCAAAATACTTGTTAAAGATTTTTCTGTAATTATAGTGCTTCCTGTAGCAATATTCTGCTATAGGAAGCATATTTTGAATTTCATCTAAATAATCTTTTTTTAATTGGTCTGTTAGTTTAATCCGTTCTTGCCTCATTTGAGTTGTGTTCGCTGCCAAAGGTTCGGGCACGCCGTACACTAGTCGATTTATGTTCGCTAGCTGGACTTTTATATTAAATGAAAGTTTTTTAATTTTTGTATTGCAGACTTTATTTACTTATGATTCTATTAATATATATCTAATGTTTCAGGAGACAAAGATTTATTATTTTTTTTGGAAGGTGCCTTATATCACTTATAATAAGATCGGACGAAATTAGCAAATTATGAAGAACATCCTCATTGTTTGCGACCCGTGACATCTTTCTTGAGAAGCTTTCACGGTACAGCTTGTAGCTTCTAAAACGTCTTCCGACAGTTGGCTGATAGGAATAGCGAAGTTCTCAATAACGTCAGCACAATGAAGTACTTTATGGACGCTCACAGGCATTTTATACCAATTATATTTGCTGACAAATAATTTGGCTGTGTCTAAGCAATATTTTCGGAATTTGATTGTGCCAATTTTCAATCCAGATGAAAGAGTAACCAGTACTAATTTAATTATGTACAATTAAATATAATACTAAATTTAATTAACAAGTAAAAGGAGAATAGTTAGTTGCATTTGTATTTCAAGAGAAAAAAAATAGAGCTAATGCCACTTCAGTTAACAACTCGATGTGGGGTGAGTAAATTATAAAATTATGATTAAGAGAATAATGGAAGTAAATAAAGCAAAAGATAATTATTCAGAGCAAATTCATGACAATAAAAAATAGTAACAAAATAAATAAATAATTAAACCGCATAGCGCGTCAAAACTTCAATTTCATTATGATCGAAGCCAAGAAGCCAAAGTTTAACTTTTTTCAAAAATGATATGGTTCGTATGTCAACAGGGAGTTTGTTAAGCAATTTGCATGAGACAATGGAATAAGAGTTTCTAAAGCTTGTGGTACGAAAAGGAGGAACTGGGACATAATATTGGGAATTGCTACGTAAAGCATAACCGTCAGATATTGGACTTTGCAAGTACCCACCTTTCATAAAAAAATTCTAAGTACTTTAAAATAAAATAGATGTCTCAATGGGAGAATGAGCTAGCCGGAGAGAATTACAAACTTTCCTTATTGCACGTTTTTGCAGGACAGATAGTTGCTGAAGTTTGTTTTGGTATACGCCTCCCCAACAGCTTATTCCATGCTGCAATTTAGAATGAAAAATCCCATAATACACCGTTTTTAAAATATTGTTAGAGCAAAACGTGTTCTAACACGTTAACCCCTCCTTGTTTCGGAAAATCGACTAATATTCCCAACTCATTCCTGAGGTGGTTTTGAAGATGGACTTTTTTATCTGGAACCAGTTTTTTGGTCACCTCTCCTCGTGCCAGCCAACATTTGTTGTCAAGTTTGTACGACAAATGCAATGATTCAATGAATCGTATGTGTGCGTGAAGAATTTGTAAACCATGTCCGAATGCGTTACTATCACAGGGTTTGTTTAAAGATTTCTCCAAGCCATTCATATCCTTTGGAGATGCTTTGCATATGTAGCAATCTGCACTAGCTTAATTTTTGATAATTGCGTTGGAAGTTTTACCGTCAACCATTGCCTTCAACAGCCCGTGATATATGTACATGGTTTTTCCGTTTACAGTTAAACTAGTGAGTTGCAGCATATTTATTTCAGTTTCCATTCGACTGAACTCTGTTAGCTCCTTAGCAAATTCAAACCTTATTGGCTGACAGTGTCTTGGTGACACTGAATTTATCCATAATTTTGTACATCCATTTTCAGATTTCTTCTTGTTTTCTAAAGGCACAATGCATATTAACAATATGTCTGAATCACGGCAGGATTAACTAAAAAGTTTTGCTTACATTCAAAAGTATCGCCATTTTCACAACCAAAATCAAATACTTAACGCTGTGCTTCTGAAAGACGCTGCACAGTAAAATCTAGTAAGGACTAGGGTATATGTTCGCATTTCTTTCTTCAGCATTTTTTTGAAAGTTTTTATACTGATGCTTCGTTAATTTTAATTCAGTCATTAGAGCTAAGGCTTTTCAGGTGTATACGGAATTGCTGATTTCGTTATTTGAGGTACTTTAAGTTTCTTCAGACTTTTCGGTGAGCTGCCAACAGCTTTTTTTATGACCTCAGCCATAGAACGTTTACCTTCTTATATTAGCTTCGCTTCAGAAAGTTCTTCTGAAGACTTATTCATGAGTTCTCGACTTTTTATTTTTTTAAGATTTAAATCCACTTTCTTGAAATGTTTTCTCTGGCTTTCCAAGTTGAGATTTTTTCTTATTTTCTTCTATTTGATTTCTTCGTTTGAAATTCCTTGAACTTTCTTCTGAACTTAAGAACACATGAAGCGTACGTTTCTTTGCATCCCACTTTTGAAAAATAAGTGACACAAACTTTTTTTTTGTAACTGAAACATTAGTCCTCATTTACACCCAATATATGTATGTTAGAAAGCTTTGAATAAACAAACTTTACCACTTCATCCGCACAATCGGAAACAGACGATTTGAAAAGTCCTTTCTCGCGCATAAATAAAAATATTTCATTTCTTGTAAGTGACGGCCTCTCTGTTGGAAAACCATTGCTACCTTTATAAAGGAAAAAATATATTGGGTCTACAAGTAAGTTTCCAGCGTTTGTCAGAGATGGCACCACCAGTGGATCCCGGGCAGAAATGTCAGACCCCATGTGTTTTATTTGTAGGTTTTGTATCTGTCAACAACTTTGCAGCGTTATATTTGAACAGTTCTATCGGTGTCGTACATTTTATCGAGCAAAATCATCGCAAGTTTCCAGCCAAATAAACGTCATTTGCGGGAAGCGCTGCTTTTATTCTTTAATATGAAGAAAAGTACGGCTGAGGCCTATCGTTTGCTTTCGGAAACTTATGGGGCGGAATGTATTGGTGAATCGACGTGCCGCGAGTGGTTCAAACGGTTCAAAAGTGCTGATTTTGGAGTTGAAGACAAAGATCGCCCCGGAAAGCCGAAAAGTTATGAAGACGAGGAATTGGACGCTTTACTGGATGAGGATCCGTGTCAGATTCAAGAAGAACTTGCTGCATCATTGGACGTCACACAACAAGCTGTTTCCCTGCGCCTAAAAGCACTGCGATTCACTCAAAAGGTTGGACACTGGGTGCCTTACGAATTGAAGCCAAGAGACGTCGAACGGCGATTTTGCATGTCCGAAATCTTACTGCAGCGGTATAAAAATAAATCATTTTTGCATCGTATTGTCACCGGTGATGAGAAATGGATTTATTATGATAATCCTAAACGCAGAAAATCGTATACAAAGCCCGGCGAGCCCGCCCAATCGATGCCGAAACGAAATATTCACGTGAATAAGGTCATGCTCTGCATATGGTGGGATCAAAAGGGTGTCGTCTACTACGAACTGCTTTCGAGTGGTGAAACTATCAAAGGACCATTATATCGAACCCAACTAATTCGCTTGAAGCGGGCATTAAAAGAAAAACGGCCAGAATATGAGACCAGGCATGAGTCCGTCATTTTTCATCACGACAACGCTCGGCCACATGTTGCGGTTTCGGTGAAAAACTATTTGGAAAATAGTGGATGGGAAATTCTGCCTCACCCGCCTTACAGTCCAGACTTGGCACCATCTGACTACCACTTGTTTCGTTCGATACAGAACGCTCTTACGGGAATAGGCTTCAGTTCAGTAGAGGAAATCAAAAATTGGCTCGAAAGACGAGAAATTTTGTTGGTCCGGAATTCATAAATTGCCAGAAAGATGGGGGAAAGTTGTAGCTTCCGATGGACGATATTTTGAATAAAGCATTGTAACTATGTTTTCATAATAAAACTTCAAATTTTGAAAAAAAACGCTGGAAACTTACTTGTAGACCCAATATGTTATGGCGATTTTTGTCCTGTAATGTTTATTGTCAATTAAAGTGAAAGATTGAAACTTAATAATAAAATTACTTTTGTGATCAAACTATACGGACTTTTTTTTAATCGTTCTTTATACTAAAAAAAATTATTAATTTTGAAATCATTAAGTTACTGCATATAGACACCATTTTCACACCTTAATTAATTTTTTGTGAATTACTTGCTTAGTTTTTGCAACATATTTGCTTTTTTGGTTATTCTTCTTAAGTCGATAAAAAACTTGTACTTACAGTGACAATGCAAATTCTCAACTGGAACACATAAAAGTGATCTCAAACTGCATCATTGCGGTGTAAGTACAGTTGCAAATTTGAGTGCTAGCCTCTTTTGTTGTTTAGAACTAGTTATTTGTATATTGCTCTCTAAATTAAAAGGTAAAAAAGTTAAAAAAAAATATGTTCATTTTTGACATTTGTCCAGCTACTGATGTATAAAATCGGCCACTGTGTGCCGCGTCGAACTGCGAAATGCAGCCTCGATGCGTGAAGTGTGGAAATAACTACAAATCTGAGGAATGCGCTCTAGGTATGGACAGAGCGTCAGAAAAAAGCCAACTCTCTTGTGCCTTATGCAGGAACACTGGACAGACGGCAAGCTATCAGGGTTGTCCCAAATTCCAATATATAAAAAGAGTAAATCTGGCTCGGCAGCAGAAAGTGGAAGTTAAGCAACCACCTGTTTAAACATAAGCCCCAGGCGGTACTCCCCAAGTCACCTACGCCCAAATGGCGGCAGGTTGGGGAAATACGGTGCGATGGTTGCTTGTCAGGCCCCATCGCCTAGAGCATCGGAACCTGTACCTGACATGCTGGCTATCTTGCTCTATATTCAGGGGCAGATGGCTCAGCTGCAACGTCAAATACAGGATCTGTAGAGGCTACGTGGGTAGATCAAATATACGCGCTACTGCTGGGCCTAACGCACCTCCAGTCGTAATGGGTACGTACTTAGCGGAGCAAACCCTGAATTTCCTTGCAGTACCTGCTAATTCACTGATTAGGTTCGAACGAAGAGTCACACTGTTTAAGTTGCTTAAAGACCGAGCCCCTGATGTGCTTTTGGTTTGCGAAACTAAGCTTACCAAAAGACACAAAATGAGGCACAGAAGATACAAAATATTACGAAGAAACCGACCCAACTCCATTCAAGGAGGAGGTGTTGCAATCTTTGTTAGAAACCGACTGCGTTTCAAAAGAGTATACAGTCGTGTAATACGTAGGTTTCAGGTGTTGGAGGAATGCATCGTGAACATCCCTCTCCATATGCATCTAAGACTACTCAATCCACCTTATTCATCTCAGAGCTCGAGACACTGTTTCGATCCCTGGAGGCTGGAATTGGAGGAGAACTATTTTATTATCGGCGGAGATTTTAACGCCAAACATAGAGATTGGGGAAATAATACACCAAATACTAGAGGGAATCTGCTATTCAATTGGTGGGGTCAGCACAGTGTGATGTATCGACTCGGCCTTAAAGCAACGGATGGTCCGTCGTTTCCCAGACAAAGGTCCTATTTGGATCTCCTGCTGTTCGACTCACGAATACAACTGACGTGCACTAACCAACAAACTAAAAACTGTCTACGAACTTTCGTGTATGACAGTGACCACTGCAGTCTCAGCACCGAAATAACTCTTCCCAGCGAAATTGCAGAATTGGACGAGTTTGTTCAAAGGCATTCCTGCAAGTATAGTAGGGTGCGCTGGACGCACTTCTCCAGAATACTGACGAGAGCACTCTCCTCGAATTCGCTCTACCTACCGTCCAATAAAAATCTGTCAAACGATTAGATTGACGGCTATCTAAAACTAATAGATGAGACAATCAAACGAACAATGGACAAAACGATACCTCGTTATCAACACACTGACGACGAAGACTTATTCCGCAACTCAACTATTGACGCACTGCACCGACATAAAAGTAGACTGCTGTCAAGACTAAAAACCCTGTACAGACAGTTTACTGACAGACATAACCCGGAAGTCATAACATTGAAGTTGTCGATTAAAAACCTCCAGATATTAATAAAAGAAAATTACAGAAATTCTGTAAGTTTGTATGGGAACAACAAAATTCGGGCTGTAAACACCAGCAACCCGAATATGTTCCCGCAAATAAATAAAATATTTCGGAGAAAAAATCAAAACGACCTTTCGTGTCTTAAAATCGCCCGAACGACGGACAACGAGCGCATACTCATAGCAGCAGGCATCGATCCAAATGAGGCCGTTGATGACGACAACTTCTTTGTGATCGAGGATCCGCAGGAGAAGGTAGAGGCTACAGGAGCGAATTTCCAGGAAGTGTGCGAGGCAAATGACATCATTGACCTTAACCACGACCTAGAGAGTCGAGTCCTTGTGTACGAGTACAATTTCCGTCTTCGAAATGAAATAGTGAATTGGCGATTCGAGAGCTCGGGTTTCACCCAGTTCAGTGACGAGAATATGGCAAATAATGCCATCACCAACGAAAGGGTATTATCACCGATAATTTCGAAGGAAGAGCTCCAAACGATCTTCGAAGCACTTAGAAGTAAGAAATCAGTGGGAACCGATGAAATACCGAATATTGTGCTTCGACATCTCCCACTAGAAACGGTGGACATTTACACCACCCTGTTTAATAGTGCAATGAATAATAGACGTTTTCGAGAAGGTAATCAATAGAGTCCTGACTAAGTGGGTTGAGGACAAGCATATAGTTCCGTATAATCAATTCGGTTTCAAGGCGGGGCATGATATCATTCATGCTGCGTCTAAACTGGTTTCTGATATCCAATGGAGCAAAGGCAAAAAACAGTGCACTGGTGCCTGCCTGATTGACTTGGAAAAGGCCTTCGATACCGTATGGTTAGAGGGACTCTTCTTCAAGTTAGGCAGATTGGGCATTAGTAAGCCACTGCTGTATATTCTTTTTGATATGCTCTCCAGTAGACAGTTCATCGTGAAGAATGGCGAAGTGACTTCCGCTGGAACATTTAACATTAAAAACGGTCTGCAACAAGGTGCGGTAAATTCGCCGATCCTATTCAACAGTGATCTGATAGGTTCACTTCACCAGACGATTTAATCGCGTACAGATCAGGTCCAAAGATTGAGGTCATTAATACACTTTTGCAACATGACTTCGACAAAATTAAGCGATATTGCGACGACTGGATGTTGAAAATCAACTTTCAGAAGTCGGAAACCATTTTGTTTAGGGCGCCTTTATCTGGGGCCTCTAGGGATACCAGAAAGAATTGGCGGAAGTTTTCGATCGTGGGACAGCACGGGCAGCCACTTGCTTGTCGAAATGTAGTCAGACACCTTGCGATCTGGCTAGACCAATATCTGTATTTTAACAAACATATAGATGTTGCTCTGGCCAGAGCCAAGGGGGCTTCTGCCCTTACAAAGAGACTGTTTTATAACAGTCAACTCGATGCGAGGGTGAAGGTGATCTGCTACATGGGCCTTATCCGGCCTATGCTTGTATTTGGTTGTCCCGTGTGGTTCAACGTGAGAGCAAGCTTATTGGAAAAGATTCGGGTGTTTGAGAGGGCTTGTCTCCGGACTTGTCTGCGCTTATACAGAACACCAGAGTCCGAGTACATAAAATTCTGTCCTAATGAGGTCTTATACAATAAGGCGAACCTAATAAGAGTGGACAATTTTGTTATTAAGTTGACTCGAAGGCACATTGCAAGAGTAATAACATCGTCGAACAACCTGATCTCTGGGGCTTACTACCCTAATTATATGTGTCATGAGAGAGTTCGCTTTGACGGCTATGTTCCTCCAGAAGCGTTCCTCTACCTAGATAGCAAAGGTCTGATCCAGGACAGATTGGCTGTGCCGCTAATCTTCCACGTTGCTCGAACAGCTGCGGACAGGCGACTCAACTACGACAGAGACGTCGCACACGGCAGTGCGGAGCGTCTCCGGTTCAGTAGGGCGGTCGGGAGTCGCGACATGAGGGATGTTGCTCAGCAGCACCAACAATTTTGGTGGCTAGTTAAAGAAGGGGAAGGGGAAGTCGTCGAATTCCTCAAGTTATAGGTAGCTTCATGTGAAGCAGAGTCGGTCGTCTATCTATTTTATTAGCCATGGCCGGCTTACATAGTTTTAGGTAGGATTACGTTAGATTTAAGGAAAAAATTAAAAAAAAAAAAAAATAAATAAATAAAAAAAAAAATAAAAAATATTAGAACAGAGGTGGGTAACACACTCTAAAATAAGGGATATTATTAGATAGTCTAAGTAAGATTAAGTAGGCTAAGATTCATTTTTAGGTAGTTTATAGGTTTAGTTTTAAATTTTATACTATAACAAAAAAGTCAAGACACTAAGTTTTTGTAATTAAAATTTATTTTCTTAGTTTTAGTATTAATATATGTACATATATAAAAACAAAAATAAAAATAGAATGTAAGAAACGTCGAAAGACATAGATCAAGTATTATGTTTAACTTAGAGTGTCCGCATGGGGCCAGTAAGTTAAAATAAGATTATCTGTAAGTTATTTAAGCTAATTTTTAAGCATTTTTTTGTCTAGCATGTAAGAATTAATGAATTAATTGAAATAAAAATGCATTTGAAATGAAATGAAAATGATTAGTCTAGTCGGTTAAAATTCGAACCTTTTTACTGCACTTTTTTTTCAATCGCCCAAGAGCAATAAGAAATGCAGCAATTTCATCATGTCCAACGCATGAATTATCGAAGTAAAAGCAATCAGTTGTACTTTCTTGCATTTTGCAATAATTTTTGCCTTTATGCCAACTATTTCAGGACTGTTAGTAAACACAGAATGAAATATTAAGATGTGTTTCTTACCAACGCCAAAGAATATAGTAGATCTGTCGGAGCATTTAAATTTCCAAAACTACTATCATTTCTATAGTTTTTTTGGAAGATGAATGGGCACGATAAAACTTCATGAACTTTACGATACTAACACTGCAAGTATTGCAATCAATCTGAATGACACTTGCCAGTGAAGTATTATTAAAATGGTCTTCAATAAAATATTCTGGATATACCTCATATAAATCCATTACAGTATCATCTTCCGTCAGATGTTGTTCGGGTAGCTCATTTAAATCTGTTAAATTTTTCTTTGATATTGTCATATTAGGCATTATATCACTATCTTCTTCGCAGGTAGCCAGTGAAGTACTTTGCACTATATTTGTTGCAATGACTTTGGCTATGATTGTATAAAATTCTGCCAAAGAGGGATTATTGTTGCACCTTTTTGTCGAACAATGGAAAACAAATTTTCTAAAGGATCTTGATTGAGCCGCTTAGTTATTAAAAAAAAAATTATCAGAATCTGGCTTTAGGTTTTCTTCAGCCAGAAGCAATAAACCATTAAGTGATTGCTTCATTCCATCTATGAACTAACAACACTCACATATGGGCAGTTTCCGCAACTTTCTTACTAACAAGAATCCTTGTGAAGCTTGCAGTTGACAATTAAAAGGAACACAAAAGGGCATCAGAAGTTATTAGGAATCAAATAAATCTCGACGATCTCCTGGCAGGGGTAGAAAATTCGTCTGTTTATTACGAAAAGGTAATTTTGAATTAAGAAAATTTTGTGCGAATGACCCAGATATTATAAGAAACAACATAAAGTTTCTTGAAATTTCATAAATCAGAAATTATCAGAACTTTAGGATTGATCTGGAATTCGATTCTCGATCAATTCAAGATTTCCTTTAATTCAGAAAAATTTGTAACACTCAAAAGGCCAGTAACATTGTTTTATCGGACCTAGAGCGACTTTTCGACACGCTGGGATTATTAAGTCCAGTCATAATGCTGGGTAAAATATTTGTGCGGGATTTATGGAAGACTGAACTTTCAGCGCTCTCCAAATCTGAGTGTATGTGGGTGGGGTACATGGAACAGTTTCTTTAAAATTAGAAAACATTGGTCGTCCTCGTTTTGTAATGTATTCTTCGGTCAAGAAAACTGAGCTGCATGCGTTCTCAGATAGTAGTAAACGCAAGCTGATTCATCTTGGTGGAAGATTAGCGAATTCAAAAATCTTACTAGATGCCATAAATCAAATATTATTGCCAAAAAACAAAATATAGTTACAAAAATACTCTTGCTGCATTTGCACAATATGAATATGCACGTGTCTCATAGAGCGCTTATAGCAATTTCTCAACAACAATATTGGATTTTGAGAGTTGGAAGAGAAGCCAAAACAGCAATAAGAAATTCTATCAGATGCGTCAAATCCAAGCCAATGGCTATATTGTGTAGCTCATCGGAAACCTAACAAAGGAAAGAGTTATTCCCTCTCGACCATTTTACTACACTGGAGTTGGCTTTGCTGGCCTGATAAAATCGCGCTATAAAATACCAAGTAAGATTCCCTCAAAGCCCTATTTGGCCATTTTTGTGCGTTTTCGAACTAAGGCAGTTCACATGGAAATTGTTGGAATTTTCTTGTCAGAATCATTTATCAATTCCTTAAAGAGATTCATAGGTAGTAGAGGGTTGTGCCATGAAATTTTCTGTGGAAATGCAACGAACTTCGTTGGGGCAAGGAATGATTTGATAAGTTAAAAAATGCACTATGGTCATCAAAAATGGAAACAGCTATTCAGTCATTCTGTTGTCAAGTTGGAATCAATTGGAAATATATTCCTCGACGTTCGTCTCACATTGGAGGAGCCTGGGAGTCAGCTGTGAAATCGGACAAAGGGCTAATGAGGAACTAACGACAGTAACAATTTAAATAAAAGAGATAATGAATTCACGGCCATTGACTCCACTATCATCAGATCGTAATAATCTAGATTCTAGAGGCTCCTACCACAGGTAATTTTTGAATAGGAGATCCACTTCTAGCGAATCCTGGACCGGGTGTTATATATAAACACATAAATAAATGTCGACAAATCCAGCATGTGCAACAATAATTTTGGAAAAGATTATTTGCGAGTACGTCTTCTACAACAATGAAGTAATTGGAAAAATGGATCACAAAATTAGCTTTCAAACACTCTTGTTCTATTAAAAGAAGCAAATACACCACCGGCTAAATAGCATTTGGGACGGGTAGTTGAGCTAATCAAAGGCCAAGATGGATCGATTCGGGAGGAGGAATTCTTCAACGTGCAATCCACAACTTTTGCCGACAGAAGACCAGTATAAATCAACGACCTCACCTGAAACACCATATCATGAACAAGAAAGGTTAAATAATAAATACGAAATCCCACAAACATCAAGGACCTTCAGGAGTGGGAAACTAACGAAAAGATCTTTATTGTCTACGATACTCTTAGCTTAATTGGACAGATAACTGCCTGTTTGAACAAGCTAATAATGATAATAAGCTAGTTGGTGCAGTTGACAGAAACTAGTAAACTATTAGTTCGAGCTCATTGAACTAAAGTCATAGGAGACTTCATTTCGGATTCGACTTCAAACATCCTCAAGTGAAACACAATAAAAATTAAGCACAACTTCCAGGCACTGGGCGATTATCTAGCAAAGGCGTTAAAAAACTTCGTAAAAAACCAGGATGGTATCGGCGTTAATCGGCGTTAAACAGCGGTTCGCATTCTTAACTTCATATTTAATCTTAATTATCACAAATTTCGAACAAACGCAGGATATTCTCCTTGATTTGGTGGTACTTGGGCTAAATTATTCTTAGATTAATCCTCATCTAAACATGCTGAAGGAACGCATTAAGTTGTTGTAGCTGATTCAAGGAAATATTCCGCCGACGTTAAGCTTACCCAGCGTATCAGTGCTAGACATGCTCACAATGACAACGTTTGAAAGGTGCACTTTAAACCATTCAATCGTCTTTGAAATGCTTATTCCACACTCAGATAATCAAGAATTGCAAATGTTTAATTTTATTGCGGTAACTCTGGGAAGAGACAAATTCTTCGCACTTACCGAAATGGATTTATCAACTTGGCCTGCAGCCAAAAATTACATTTGTTCCAATTAAATTATATCAAGGAAATCAGTAAGTTTGTGAAATGGCACTTTTGAATCGTGAATACTGCGCATTAACCGATTGCATTGTAAATGGCAAACACCTGGATCTCTTAATTTGTGCCCAATAAAACAGGTCAGCTTATTTGTTAGCGAGCTACCAGCAGCATTGCTTTTCCTGGCAATGGAATAAATGAGTTTAAAGGAGTTCGCAAACTTAAAATCGTACGGCTTATAACACCACCATAACTAAAATTAACTCATTCATTTCACGTGGCAAGCTGAACAAGTGGATCACAGCACGCAATATATCCAGAGATTTTGCCAGTCCACCAGCGGTAAGGGATAGTAATCAAAATCAATTTGATAATTTTAGGAAAAGAATTGACGATCTTATGACCCAGTGAAAAGCGAATCTAAAGGGTTTTACAAGGGCACCATTAAGCTTTTTTTATGATCTATGAATATCAAAACGTCAGTCAAGGTTTACATTTTTATCATGGTGAAGCTCGCGTACGAGCAATGTTATGAAACTATTAAAAATTACTACCGAAATTCGGAGTTGACAACTCTATTCCAAAAAGAAAAGTCTATGGAATTTATAGCTCGGCATTGCGTATCAACGATCAATCTAACCCTCCTAAAAGACCGCATTCACAAATGTCACCAAAATTCCCTTCATCTGAAATGAATGAAAATAATACACCTGTTGGTATATTGCCGGTTGCTGAATTAACGAAAATGTTCCAAACATTCTATGGAAGATTTATTGGACGTAAGACTGAAAGACATGGCAACTAAGGCCGACATGGAAAGAGTAAGCTCGGAAATTTCTACTTTGAAGCAAAGCAACAAAGAATTAGAAACTCAGCTTCAACAGATGGAGTCTCGATGTGTCTAGCTCGAGAGACAAGTGGAGTTTCTTGAAAAAAAAAGCCAATGAGAAGAATCTGGCTATCCATTTGCAACCTCTAGATAATCCTCAAAATGCGGTTGAGAAACCTAAAGCGATTTGTTTGGATCTCTGCAGCACGTCAAATAAGCTCTGGGAGTAGAACTGCAAATATTATTGTAGAAATGGCCGTCCCTTTTTTTTAAAAGAACTTAACCCTCAAGTGGGTATGAATACAATTATAATGCCTCAGCATGTGTTAAGTTTTTTGGAAATATGGGATAGAGAGAGAAAGAAAGATGTTTGGGCGCAGTGGTTATTTCGCTCCATGGGTGGCATCCAACATTTAATGGGGACACTAAATTCTTAGTGGAAGTTGGCTTGATGTTGATTTCTAGTCAACTACTCGTCTTACTTGATTTTCATTAACTGAAAAAATGGGTGATATGTCTTTCGGGCGAGGCTGGGGTTCGAACACCGAACCTTCCGATTTGGAAGCCACTCCACTACCGTTTGAGCTACGGCCACCCACTGATGCATTGATTAAGCTTAAGGATGGAAAGTAGCTGGTTCTGATGGGATCCCAGGCTAATTTTATAAACATAGCACCACAGAGTTCATTGATGGACTTAGGTCTATATACAATAATGTGTTTTAAATAGGATCGATACCGCAAGAATTCAAAGAATCCATAATTTTACCAAAATACAAAAAAAAGAAAATTTGTCGGAGCTATCAAATTATAGGCGCATATACTTCTTAAATGCTTGCTACAAAATCTTTACGCTAATTCTACAGAGACGTCCCAATACATGGATCAACGATAATAAGCGCTTGCAAGAATACCAGGCAGGTTTTGGACCAGGCTATTCAACAGTTGACCATATCTTTGCCGATTCATTTCTCAGCAAAAAGAAGAAAGTATATGCGTTTTTAGTGGACTTCAAGTCAGCATTTGATGCGGTTGATAGACAAGCTCTATTCCATTTGTATGTCGATAAAATTTGGCAGAGTCATGCAAAACTTATATATTAAGACAATGGCGGCAGATTGGACCTGTGAAGAGAGGTCTGCGTCAGACAAGGTTATACTATGAACCCAAGCTTGTTTGCTTTGTTCATTGATGATCTCGTAAGCTACTTACCGTGTGGCATCGAATACGCGGGTCATATAATCAAGGCATTGCTATTCGCAGACGACATCGTGCTCTTGGCGTCTTCTCCTGATTCATTGCAGCTAATGATCAACCAGCTTTCTCAACATTGTGAGCAATCTGGTAGTGAATTTGGAGAAATCCAAAATTATGATTTTTAAGAATGATATTTTAATGGTGAGGCCGTAGAAATTTTTAAGGAATTTAAATATGTCGGAGTTTATTTCACAAAAAAATTAAGTATGGAGAAGCATCTGAAGCAGAAGCTGACAAAGGCTAAAAGCGCAATCAGTGCATCGTGGAGTAGATGCTTTTGTAATAAAAGTACTGCACACAGTAGCAAATTCGGGTTTTTGAGGTGGAATCAGTTTTATTTTACGCAGCACAAATATGGGGAGTAAAACAATATGAAAATGTAGAGAAGCTCTTCCGCTACTACAGAAAGCGAATTTGTCGATTACCACCAAATATACCAAATTATATGATAATGTTGGAGATTGGATTGTCACCTCTCTTTATTCGTACCCTTAAAATGAGATTGCATGCTCAAGATTATGAAGATGGAAAATCACCGGCTTCCGAGGATAGCGGCCCCCCAATCATACATGATGAATCGAGCTGGTGTACTGAATGGATGGATCTAGCTGCGATCTGCGGAGTGAATTTAAGTCTAGATAGTTTCGACTATGTTCGCTGGAAGGCTTTACTATATCAGCTTATTTCATCAGCAACGCCAACGAACCGCAGCAATATATTCCCAACTTAACTACAATTTGGAAGAAAGAAATTATTTTCGAGATGAAAATGTCATCGATGAAATAGCAATGATGGCCAGGCTAAGGGGAGAGCTAATACACCTAAACTTTATTCCTCACAGAGATGATTTACCCATCTCGTGCTCTTTGTGTAACTTGGGTGAAAGAGAAGAAACTATCCACTTCATGGGGAAATCTCCTATTGTAAGGGAAATAAGAAGGAACACTTTGGTATCCAGTTTTTTGACGGAAAACGAAGTGATATCTCTGCTAAACAAAATAGAAGTTAAAAAACTATACCAATACTTCAATTTGACTTTAACCTATAGGAACAGTATAATTAGCGAATGTTTTTAAATTTCAAGAATCCTACCAAAAAAATTTCTAAGAAAAAAAAATGCTTTTAGCAATTTCCGAATTCGCACAACTAAAAATTTGAGCTGACCCTCTCTATTCGCTGGTCGTTACAAAAGTGAGCTGACACGCTCCCGCTAGATACACACTCATGCACATGCTCACTCACACTTTCATTCGGCTCTAGCGGAATCAACGACGGGGATATTAGCTAAAACATTAGCAAGCTTTGCTACTGTGTGCACCCGTGTCCAACTATGCCTCTCATTCATTCCATTTTACACATTCATACTAAACTCCTGAGTCTCGGAGTTCGCTCCCACTTTCAGTAGTAACTGGGAACTCCACTGAGAGAGTTTATACAAGTTGTGGATCTTAACTACGCCTAACTATTTCCTCTAAAACTAGATTTCGTCGTGGAATTAGCAAAAATCAGTGTTTCTTTCTATTCTTACGCCCGGGTACTTTTCTCCCGTCGAATTACATTAACAACAGTTTTTGCAATATAAAAACAAAAGCGAGGGAGGAAGGAAACTCGAAGGAAAGGTAACAGGAGTGTTGGGAGGAAAGGAAAAAAGCCATCCTCTGGGTCGCCGTCCCTAACGAAAACTAAATACAGCGCCTTTTGCAACACTTTTTTGTACCGCGGATCCCTAACAACTCCGGCGGATCGGCGTTCGATTTGGGGGTAATGGGGAGCTGAGCAATAGCGCATCACTCCTTACAATTATTATCTGTTTTATATTGTTTTGTGCATCTGCGCCTTTCTGCCCTCTAATCCCGGCCGGTTTCGTGGTTTGTAATTTTGTAATTGTAGTTGTTTGTTGGTTGGTTGATTTCGCTTGTTGTGTGTTTCGTTGTTCCCTCGTTGGAGGTTGTTTTGATACTTAGCCGTCTGGCTACATGCCTCTGCTGCTCCTTCGGTGCTCCATCGGTAAGGTGGTGGCTAATAAGAGGGTCGACATCCCTTCAACCCTCGAATCTGACTTCTAAAGCTGTTGCATCATTGAGGTGTGCCTCATTATGCTGCCCGTCTGCCTGCACACCACTGTTGCTCCTCTGTTGCTCCCTCGTTGGGGTGTTGCTATAAAAAACTGTCGTCTCTTAAGATCAGTGCTAACTCTGGCTAGCTGCATCCATATCAGTTGTGGGATGCGATGCCGGTGTTCGTACCCACAACGTTTGCAGGATGGTGTGTTCCTTAATAAGCCTCTGTATTTCTTGGCTTTCGTTGGGGTGTAAGTTCCAGGGATCGTCTTCCGCCACCCGTCATCATCGTATTGGCTGGTCTAGATTGATAGGACCGTCCGACCCCACCCGTCGGCGACTTTCAGACGTCCTGTCTGATGCAGCCCATTGCGGGTCTCCCGTGTATCCTACGGATTCTGACAACTGTGTTCCTAGTGGACCTTTTGTTGCACCTTCGGCTCATGGTTCGTCGTCAGTCTCCCTCCTGTCCTTAGAGCTTCACCGACCGAACCCCTTCGGTTTTCTCTGCGGAGAAAATAGTCCGTGAAACCTATGTGGGTTGTTTTCCCAGGTCTCGGGTTAGTGGACCACAGGCTGATGGGACCATGGCTGCCCACCACCTCCGCAAGAGCTCGGTGTTCCCACTCAAAGAAAAGAGGGACCGAAAAGACTTCATAAGAGAAAGAGAGTCAAACTTGTTGCCGGAAAATTTACCGCGACAATATGTGGTTCCAACAATATGGTGCTACATGCCACACAGCTGGTCAAAAAATCCATCTATTGAAGGTGAAGTTCGGTTAACACGTGGTCGAGAGATGGTCCCGTCGAGTGGCCACCTCACTCATGGGATTTAACCCCATTGGATTTCTTCTATTTACGGGTTTATGTTAAGTTATTGGTTTATGCTAACAAGCAAACAACATTGAGGAGCTTATGAACAATATCGAACGCGAAATGTCCAGCGTCCCGGCCGATATGTGTGGAGGAGTGGTGGAAAATTATCTCCAAAGAATCGATAGCTGCAAACTTTGTCGCTGTGGTCATATGAACGAGATCGAATTCATACATTTCATATTTCTTTATTTCTACGGTCTTGAAAGGCATATCCATCACCATGACGCACAGCCTCTCGCTTCGAAGTCACATTGTATGGTGAGTGTTATTGTAGAAACTGTCAAGTAGGGGGAGTATGTACAAATTTAGATTAAGTTTTATTTGTAACGAAAGCTACCATGCTATCAAAATCCAACTTGCACTTTGTGTTCTTATAAACCAATTCTGTGTACGCGTAAATGTAAGCCGAGATCGCGCGGCCCCTAAATTTTTCCTTTTCCCACGAACGCGTAAGGAAATTCTATATCTCATCTTTGATCACACGATAGTTTCTTGAAAATAGTGGTTGTAAATTAATTTGAATGTAAAATAAATTTAGTTGTGAGTTGACTACCAACGTGTTAAGTGTTTTCAACTCTAAGGTTACCACAAGTTGGTTTCTAGGCCCCTCAAAACTCCGGTTCTCGCATTGGTTAAAAAGTTCATGGGAAAATTTGCTCTCATACACGTATTCGATTCTCTCTGTTGTCTATCTTTTATCTATTTCTTTTTTTCATTTTACAAGGGGGTTGCGGAAATGTTCCTTCAAACCTACGTATACTGAATTTCAAGTACCCTAGAGCTTGTTAGAGTTAAGTTTAATGTATCCTTTACTCACACATATTCTCATTTTAAAGCAGCGCTACCTCTGTAAGTCAAACATCTTTAACTCGAATTTTCAGAACTTAGACCCAAGATTCAAATTTTCCCATATTTTACACTCCATAAGTCGACCCTCCGTAAGTCCAAAACCTCCTTAAATCGAACTTTGCGACATGTACCGTAGCAAAGTAGATTCATTTATTTGACGTCTGTAATTTTTGGACACTACGTTCAGTAAAATGTCGCCGCGAAAATTAAAAAAAATTCAATTTAAATAAAAAAATGCAGATTCTCGACGAAATCGAAATAGGCTCAAAAAAGTCTGAAGTTGCCACGAAATTTGGTATTTTTCGAAGTATTGTACATTATCTACCATTTTGAAAAATCGGGTAAAGATTCGAAAAGCTGTAGAAAAAGGTGTGAATTTAAATTCGTTTCAATCGAAGCATTTAAAATGTACGGAGCTTGATTTGGCTTTACGAAAATGGATACAATTAACGAGGGACAAAAATATGCCAGTAACGGGCTCTATGATTACAGAATAGGATCTATTTTTTGCAAAATCAAAAGGAATACAAGACTTTTCCGCTAGCGAAGGCTGGCTGCAAAAATTTAAAAACAAGTAAATTATGATTTTTTGAATGCATAAATGAAATCGGTAATGTTAAATCAAGGTGATGAATTGTCCAAGAAACGCTGTGTGGAGAGAGCACTGACGTCAGTTAAGAGTCCGCTGGGTCTTTGAAACAGACAGTTTTGCCATCGATATTGAAGCGTTATGCAGAAAATTATATTTTTAATACAGATGAGACAGAATTTTTTTATAAGCGTTTACCAAATAAGACCCTCGCTTTTGAAAACGAGAAATGCCATGGCGGAAAGCATAGTAAACAACGGGTTACATGCCTTATTACTGCTAATATAAACGGAACTGAAAAGTTGCTGCTTTTGGTTATTGGAAAAAGTGCGAACCCGATGGGCTTCAAAGGGATAAAATCTACTCGTATTACTGTTAAATACTCCAATAACAAAAACTCCTGGATGACATCTTCTATTTTGGAGGAGTGGATATTGAAACTGGACCAAGAAGTTACGAAACAAGGTCGGAAAATTGTGTTATTTCTTGATAATTGTCCAGCACATCCTAAAAACATCCGGACGAAGTCTATTGAGCTTGTATTCTTTCCGTCAAAACTTCAACCGATGGATCAGGGTGTGATTCAAAATTTGAAATTACATCACCGTCTTCGTTTGCTGGCACATAAAGTTGGTAGAACACCAAGATAGTGTTTCTGTTTTTGTATCTTTACTTAAAGCAACACGGTTCCTTCATAAATGCTGGACACTCGATGTGAAGGAGGACACAATCAGGAATTGTTTTAGACATGCTGGCTTTGGTGACAACTTATTCTGGGACGATGAAGATAATATTCCTTTGGCGCAACTTCTCACATCACTATCTGATACTGGATGTAAAGATGATATGAATTTGCTTTTTAACACTTACGAGTATGTTCAGCGTGTTGGTGAAGAAAATCTAAATTTGGAGGAGTTCATTACTTTCGATAATGACGTCGCCATTACTCATTTTTCTGGTGACGAAATTCTTGTCAATAACGGTAACGATGAAGAAGACAATATAGATGATGGAAATGATGACGATGATTTCCCAACTACACTCCCTCCTTCCAATGATGAAGTAAGAACAGCATTTAATACTATAAGGTACTTTCTGCATACCAGTGAGGGGACTTCTCCACTTATATACAAAAATTTTCACATTATCGAAGATCATTTCGAAGATATAATAACAAAACGTAAAATTCAAAAAAACAATAACGGACTTTTTCAAGATCAAGGAACAATTTTATACTTAATTTTACAAAAATGAAAAAGTGCCTTAATTTAACTGAGCAATTGTAGTCTGGATGCTCCATAACCCGAACATTCCATATATCGAACACAATATTTGTTCCCGTGACTATTCGGCTTATGGATGTTCGACTGTATATCCCTTTACAATGTGGACTTTTATTTACTTCAAAATCCAACTCTAGTTAAGCCTTACATTTAGCGAGGCTCTCATCCGAGCCATCAGCACAATCTAGAACAGAATTGCAAACTTCACTCATGGATATACAAGCACCATATGAACACCGAAAAGCAAAGTTTGGACAATAAAAATGTTCACAAGTGGCAAGCGTTTCATCTGATCCGTCAGTACAGTTCTTAATGCCATCACACACTACATCTTTATCAATACATTGACCTGAGGTACACGTCCATTGTTCATCGCCGCAACAAATTGCTAGAAAAAAAATAAAACCCTGAGTTAAGCTATAACTAAACCCAATGTGATCCCCGAATCAATGGAGATTCCACAATTTTGACACTTTGGTTCATACCAACAGATATGACCGCCCCAAAGGCGATGATGCGCATAATAGATTTTGTAGTTTCCTTAGCTGACATCTTGATTAAAGTCACAGATTCTGAACACGGTATGCGAGTAATCTTCCAGATAAGAGAAATAAACTTTTACTAAAACAGTCTAATTGCGGTGATTCCAAAATGCTTATGAAATCAATTAATTCCATGTCAGCTTTATATATTACTTCCTGACTAACAGTCAGTCAGGTTTTTCCATTTATGTATTTGTCACAAAGCTTCAAAGCTAATGCGGATTTAAGCTTTTCACAATTTTTATAAATACTCACATATGCATATTATTTTCTTTGCATGCACAGATTAAATCCAGCAGCTTTAATAAGTTTAGTATAAACTGAATGTATAGTACATTTACATTCTAATTACTAAATGTTGAGGGTTGGCCGAGAATAGGTTTGGTTGAACAGTGAAGAACTGGTCAAGATGCGTTTAGTTTCGCTTGCTTTAGGGGGTGATTTGCCAGCACATTAGAAGAAAAAAAAATAGTATTTCTTTCGTAATAATATGTGCTTTTGCATCACGAAATCATGTAACTGATATTCGTAAACAGAAAAGAAAAAAAATTTCTGTTTTCTTCTTGAACCTGTCATTTCGAAAATACGAGTACCGACCAATTGGCACACACAGGCAAAATGCCAAAATAATTGATCTTTCGTCTCTTAAATGGATAAAAAACGACAAGCTACTGCATTCGCTTTTAGATCAAGATATTCTACCGTCGATCACATATTCATGTTGAGGAGTATTGCCATTATATTAGGCACAGGGTATGAAGGTTCTTGCATTCACCAAAATTTTCATGACAGACCACGATACCGGGAGGTGTAAGTAAATATAAAGAAATTCTGCCAAAGAGGGATTATTGTTGCACCTTTTTGTCGAACAATGGAAAACAAATTTTCTAAAGGATCTTGATTGAGCCGCTTAGTTATTAAAAAAAAAATTATCAGAATCTGGCTTTAGGTTTTCTTCAGCCAGAAGCAATAAACCATTAAGTGATTGCTTCATTCCATCTATGAACTAACAACACTCACATATGGGCAGTTTCCGCAACTTTCTTACTAACAAGAATCCTTGTGAAGCTTGCAGTTGACAATTAAAAGGAACACAAAAGGGCATCAGAAGTTATTAGGAATCAAATAAATCTCGACGATCTCCTGGCAGGGGTAGAAAATTCGTCTGTTTATTACGAAAAGGTAATTTTGAATTAAGAAAATTTTGTGCGAATGACCCAGATATTATAAGAAACAACATAAAGTTTCTTGAAATTTCATAAATCAGAAATTATCAGAACTTTAGGATTGATCTGGAATTCGATTCTCGATCAATTCAAGATTTCCTTTAATTCAGAAAAATTTGTAACACTCAAAAGGCCAGTAACATTGTTTTATCGGACCTAGAGCGACTTTTCGACACGCTGGGATTATTAAGTCCAGTCATAATGCTGGGTAAAATATTTGTGCGGGATTTATGGAAGACTGAACTTTCAGCGCTCTCCAAATCTGAGTGTATGTGGGTGGGGTACATGGAACAGTTTCTTTAAAATTAGAAAACATTGGTCGTCCTCGTTTTGTAATGTATTCTTCGGTCAAGAAAACTGAGCTGCATGCGTTCTCAGATAGTAGTAAACGCAAGCTGATTCATCTTGGTGGAAGATTAGCGAATTCAAAAATCTTACTAGATGCCATAAATCAAATATTATTGCCAAAAAACAAAATATAGTTACAAAAATACTCTTGCTGCATTTGCACAATATGAATATGCACGTGTCTCATAGAGCGCTTATAGCAATTTCTCAACAACAATATTGGATTTTGAGAGTTGGAAGAGAAGCCAAAACAGCAATAAGAAATTCTATCAGATGCGTCAAATCCAAGCCAATGGCTATATTGTGTAGCTCATCGGAAACCTAACAAAGGAAAGAGTTATTCCCTCTCGACCATTTTACTACACTGGAGTTGGCTTTGCTGGCCTGATAAAATCGCGCTATAAAATACCAAGTAAGATTCCCTCAAAGCCCTATTTGGCCATTTTTGTGCGTTTTCGAACTAAGGCAGTTCACATGGAAATTGTTGGAATTTTCTTGTCAGAATCATTTATCAATTCCTTAAAGAGATTCATAGGTAGTAGAGGGTTGTGCCATGAAATTTTCTGTGGAAATGCAACGAACTTCGTTGGGGCAAGGAATGATTTGATAAGTTAAAAAATGCACTATGGTCATCAAAAATGGAAACAGCTATTCAGTCATTCTGTTGTCAAGTTGGAATCAATTGGAAATATATTCCTCGACGTTCGTCTCACATTGGAGGAGCCTGGGAGTCAGCTGTGAAATCGGACAAAGGGCTAATGAGGAACTAACGACAGTAACAATTTAAATAAAAGAGATAATGAATTCACGGCCATTGACTCCACTATCATCAGATCGTAATAATCTAGATTCTAGAGGCTCCTACCACAGGTAATTTTTGAATAGGAGATCCACTTCTAGCGAATCCTGGACCGGGTGTTATATATAAACACATAAATAAATGTCGACAAATCCAGCATGTGCAACAATAATTTTGGAAAAGATTATTTGCGAGTACGTCTTCTACAACAATGAAGTAATTGGAAAAATGGATCACAAAATTAGCTTTCAAACACTCTTGTTCTATTAAAAGAAGCAAATACACCACCGGCTAAATAGCATTTGGGACGGGTAGTTGAGCTAATCAAAGGCCAAGATGGATCGATTCGGGAGGAGGAATTCTTCAACGTGCAATCCACAACTTTTGCCGACAGAAGACCAGTATAAATCAACGACCTCACCTGAAACACCATATCATGAACAAGAAAGGTTAAATAATAAATACGAAATCCCACAAACATCAAGGACCTTCAGGAGTGGGAAACTAACGAAAAGATCTTTATTGTCTACGATACTCTTAGCTTAATTGGACAGATAACTGCCTGTTTGAACAAGCTAATAATGATAATAAGCTAGTTGGTGCAGTTGACAGAAACTAGTAAACTATTAGTTCGAGCTCATTGAACTAAAGTCATAGGAGACTTCATTTCGGATTCGACTTCAAACATCCTCAAGTGAAACACAATAAAAATTAAGCACAACTTCCAGGCACTGGGCGATTATCTAGCAAAGGCGTTAAAAAACTTCGTAAAAAACCAGGATGGTATCGGCGTTAATCGGCGTTAAACAGCGGTTCGCATTCTTAACTTCATATTTAATCTTAATTATCACAAATTTCGAACAAACGCAGGATATTCTCCTTGATTTGGTGGTACTTGGGCTAAATTATTCTTAGATTAATCCTCATCTAAACATGCTGAAGGAACGCATTAAGTTGTTGTAGCTGATTCAAGGAAATATTCCGCCGACGTTAAGCTTACCCAGCGTATCAGTGCTAGACATGCTCACAATGACAACGTTTGAAAGGTGCACTTTAAACCATTCAATCGTCTTTGAAATGCTTATTCCACACTCAGATAATCAAGAATTGCAAATGTTTAATTTTATTGCGGTAACTCTGGGAAGAGACAAATTCTTCGCACTTACCGAAATGGATTTATCAACTTGGCCTGCAGCCAAAAATTACATTTGTTCCAATTAAATTATATCAAGGAAATCAGTAAGTTTGTGAAATGGCACTTTTGAATCGTGAATACTGCGCATTAACCGATTGCATTGTAAATGGCAAACACCTGGATCTCTTAATTTGTGCCCAATAAAACAGGTCAGCTTATTTGTTAGCGAGCTACCAGCAGCATTGCTTTTCCTGGCAATGGAATAAATGAGTTTAAAGGAGTTCGCAAACTTAAAATCGTACGGCTTATAACACCACCATAACTAAAATTAACTCATTCATTTCACGTGGCAAGCTGAACAAGTGGATCACAGCACGCAATATATCCAGAGATTTTGCCAGTCCACCAGCGGTAAGGGATAGTAATCAAAATCAATTTGATAATTTTAGGAAAAGAATTGACGATCTTATGACCCAGTGAAAAGCGAATCTAAAGGGTTTTACAAGGGCACCATTAAGCTTTTTTTATGATCTATGAATATCAAAACGTCAGTCAAGGTTTACATTTTTATCATGGTGAAGCTCGCGTACGAGCAATGTTATGAAACTATTAAAAATTACTACCGAAATTCGGAGTTGACAACTCTATTCCAAAAAGAAAAGTCTATGGAATTTATAGCTCGGCATTGCGTATCAACGATCAATCTAACCCTCCTAAAAGACCGCATTCACAAATGTCACCAAAATTCCCTTCATCTGAAATGAATGAAAATAATACACCTGTTGGTATATTGCCGGTTGCTGAATTAACGAAAATGTTCCAAACATTCTATGGAAGATTTATTGGACGTAAGACTGAAAGACATGGCAACTAAGGCCGACATGGAAAGAGTAAGCTCGGAAATTTCTACTTTGAAGCAAAGCAACAAAGAATTAGAAACTCAGCTTCAACAGATGGAGTCTCGATGTGTCTAGCTCGAGAGACAAGTGGAGTTTCTTGAAAAAAAAAAGCCAATGAGAAGAATCTGGCTATCCATTTGCAACCTCTAGATAATCCTCAAAATGCGGTTGAGAAACCTAAAGCGATTTGTTTGGATCTCTGCAGCACGTCAAATAAGCTCTGGGAGTAGAACTGCAAATATTATTGTAGAAATGGCCGTCCCTTTTTTTTAAAAGAACTTAACCCTCAAGTGGGTATGAATACAATTATAATGCCTCAGCATGTGTTAAGTTTTTTGGAAATATGGGATAGAGAGAGAAAGAAAGATGTTTGGGCGCAGTGGTTATTTCGCTCCATGGGTGGCATCCAACATTTAATGGGGACACTAAATTCTTAGTGGAAGTTGGCTTGATGTTGATTTCTAGTCAACTACTCGTCTTACTTGATTTTCATTAACTGAAAAAATGGGTGATATGTCTTTCGGGCGAGGCTGGGGTTCGAACACCGAACCTTCCGATTTGGAAGCCACTCCACTACCGTTTGAGCTACGGCCACCCACTGATGCATTGATTAAGCTTAAGGATGGAAAGTAGCTGGTTCTGATGGGATCCCAGGCTAATTTTATAAACATAGCACCACAGAGTTCATTGATGGACTTAGGTCTATATACAATAATGTGTTTTAAATAGGATCGATACCGCAAGAATTCAAAGAATCCATAATTTTACCAAAATACAAAAAAAAGAAAATTTGTCGGAGCTATCAAATTATAGGCGCATATACTTCTTAAATGCTTGCTACAAAATCTTTACGCTAATTCTACAGAGACGTCCCAATACATGGATCAACGATAATAAGCGCTTGCAAGAATACCAGGCAGGTTTTGGACCAGGCTATTCAACAGTTGACCATATCTTTGCCGATTCATTTCTCAGCAAAAAGAAGAAAGTATATGCGTTTTTAGTGGACTTCAAGTCAGCATTTGATGCGGTTGATAGACAAGCTCTATTCCATTTGTATGTCGATAAAATTTGGCAGAGTCATGCAAAACTTATATATTAAGACAATGGCGGCAGATTGGACCTGTGAAGAGAGGTCTGCGTCAGACAAGGTTATACTATGAACCCAAGCTTGTTTGCTTTGTTCATTGATGATCTCGTAAGCTACTTACCGTGTGGCATCGAATACGCGGGTCATATAATCAAGGCATTGCTATTCGCAGACGACATCGTGCTCTTGGCGTCTTCTCCTGATTCATTGCAGCTAATGATCAACCAGCTTTCTCAACATTGTGAGCAATCTGGTAGTGAATTTGGAGAAATCCAAAATTATGATTTTTAAGAATGATATTTTAATGGTGAGGCCGTAGAAATTTTTAAGGAATTTAAATATGTCGGAGTTTATTTCACAAAAAAATTAAGTATGGAGAAGCATCTGAAGCAGAAGCTGACAAAGGCTAAAAGCGCAATCAGTGCATCGTGGAGTAGATGCTTTTGTAATAAAAGTACTGCACACAGTAGCAAATTCGGGTTTTTGAGGTGGAATCAGTTTTATTTTACGCAGCACAAATATGGGGAGTAAAACAATATGAAAATGTAGAGAAGCTCTTCCGCTACTACAGAAAGCGAATTTGTCGATTACCACCAAATATACCAAATTATATGATAATGTTGGAGATTGGATTGTCACCTCTCTTTATTCGTACCCTTAAAATGAGATTGCATGCTCAAGATTATGAAGATGGAAAATCACCGGCTTCCGAGGATAGCGGCCCCCCAATCATACATGATGAATCGAGCTGGTGTACTGAATGGATGGATCTAGCTGCGATCTGCGGAGTGAATTTAAGTCTAGATAGTTTCGACTATGTTCGCTGGAAGGCTTTACTATATCAGCTTATTTCATCAGCAACGCCAACGAACCGCAGCAATATATTCCCAACTTAACTACAATTTGGAAGAAAGAAATTATTTTCGAGATGAAAATGTCATCGATGAAATAGCAATGATGGCCAGGCTAAGGGGAGAGCTAATACACCTAAACTTTATTCCTCACAGAGATGATTTACCCATCTCGTGCTCTTTGTGTAACTTGGGTGAAAGAGAAGAAACTATCCACTTCATGGGGAAATCTCCTATTGTAAGGGAAATAAGAAGGAACACTTTGGTATCCAGTTTTTTGACGGAAAACGAAGTGATATCTCTGCTAAACAAAATAGAAGTTAAAAAACTATACCAATACTTCAATTTGACTTTAACCTATAGGAACAGTATAATTAGCGAATGTTTTTAAATTTCAAGAATCCTACCAAAAAAATTTCTAAGAAAAAAAAATGCTTTTAGCAATTTCCGAATTCGCACAACTAAAAATTTGAGCTGACCCTCTCTATTCGCTGGTCGTTACAAAAGTGAGCTGACACGCTCCCGCTAGATACACACTCATGCACATGCTCACTCACACTTTCATTCGGCTCTAGCGGAATCAACGACGGGGATATTAGCTAAAACATTAGCAAGCTTTGCTACTGTGTGCACCCGTGTCCAACTATGCCTCTCATTCATTCCATTTTACACATTCATACTAAACTCCTGAGTCTCGGAGTTCGCTCCCACTTTCAGTAGTAACTGGGAACTCCACTGAGAGAGTTTATACAAGTTGTGGATCTTAACTACGCCTAACTATTTCCTCTAAAACTAGATTTCGTCGTGGAATTAGCAAAAATCAGTGTTTCTTTCTATTCTTACGCCCGGGTACTTTTCTCCCGTCGAATTACATTAACAACAGTTTTTGCAATATAAAAACAAAAGCGAGGGAGGAAGGAAACTCGAAGGAAAGGTAACAGGAGTGTTGGGAGGAAAGGAAAAAAGCCATCCTCTGGGTCGCCGTCCCTAACGAAAACTAAATACAGCGCCTTTTGCAACACTTTTTTGTACCGCGGATCCCTAACAACTCCGGCGGATCGGCGTTCGATTTGGGGGTAATGGGGACTGAGCAATAGCGCATCACTCCTTACAATTATTTATCTGTTTTATATTGTTTTGTGCATCTGCGCCTTTCTGCCCTCTAATCCCGGCCGGTTTCGTGGTTTGTAATTTTGTTAATTGTAGTTGTTTGTTGGTTGGTTGATTTCGCTTGTTGTGTGTTTCGTTGTTCCCTCGTTGGAGGTTGTTTTGATACTTAGCCGTCTGGCTACATGCCTCTGCTGCTCCTTCGGTGCTCCATCGGTAAGGTGGTGGCTAATAAGAGGGTCGACATCCCTTCAACCCTCGAATCTGACTTCTAAAGCTGTTGCATCATTGAGGTGTGCCTCATTATGCTGCCCGTCTGCCTGCACACCACTGTTGCTCCTCTGTTGCTCCCTCGTTGGGGTGTTGCTATAAAAAAACTGTCGTCTCTTAAGATCAGTGCTAACTCTGGCTAGCTGCATCCATATCAGTTGTGGGATGCGATGCCGGTGTTCGTACCCACAACGTTTGCAGGATGGTGTGTTCCTTAATAAGCCTCTGTATTTCTTGGCTTTCGTTGGGGTGTAAGTTCCAGGGATCGTCTTCCGCCACCCGTCATCATCGTATTGGCTGGTCTAGATTGATAGGACCGTCCGACCCCACCCGTCGGCGACTTTCAGACGTCCTGTCTGATGCAGCCCATTGCGGGTCTCCCGTGTATCCTACGGATTCTGACAACTGTGTTCCTAGTGGACCTTTTGTTGCACCTTCGGCTCATGGTTCGTCGTCAGTCTCCCTCCTGTCCTTAGAGCTTCACCGACCGAACCCCTTCGGTTTTCTCTGCGGAGAAAATAGTCCGTGAAACCTATGTGGGTTGTTTTCCCAGGTCTCGGGTTAGTGGACCACAGGCTGATGGGACCATGGCTGCCCACCACCTCCGCAAGAGCTCGGTGTTCCCACTCAAAGAAAAGAGGGACCGAAAAGACTTCATAAGAGAAAGAGAGTCAAACTTGTTGCCGGAAAATTTACCGCGACAATATGTGGTTCCAACAATATGGTGCTACATGCCACACAGCTGGTCAAAAAATCCATCTATTGAAGGTGAAGTTCGGTTAACACGTGGTCGAGAGATGGTCCCGTCGAGTGGCCACCTCACTCATGGGATTTAACCCCATTGGATTTCTTCTATTTACGGGTTTATGTTAAGTTATTGGTTTATGCTAACAAGCAAACAACATTGAGGAGCTTATGAACAATATCGAACGCGAAATGTCCAGCGTCCCGGCCGATATGTGTGGAGGAGTGGTGGAAAATTATCTCCAAAGAATCGATAGCTGCAAACTTTGTCGCTGTGGTCATATGAACGAGATCGAATTCATACATTTCATATTTCTTTATTTCTACGGTCTTGAAAGGCATATCCATCACCATGACGCACAGCCTCTCGCTTCGAAGTCACATTGTATGGTGAGTGTTATTGTAGAAACTGTCAAGTAGGGGGAGTATGTACAAATTTAGATTAAGTTTTATTTGTAACGAAAGCTACCATGCTATCAAAATCCAACTTGCACTTTGTGTTCTTATAAACCAATTCTGTGTACGCGTAAATGTAAGCCGAGATCGCGCGGCCCCTAAATTTTTCCTTTTCCCACGAACGCGTAAGGAAATTCTATATCTCATCTTTGATCACACGATAGTTTCTTGAAAATAGTGGTTGTAAATTAATTTGAATGTAAAATAAATTTAGTTGTGAGTTGACTACCAACGTGTTAAGTGTTTTCAACTCTAAGGTTACCACAAGTTGGTTTCTAGGCCCCTCAAAACTCCGGTTCTCGCATTGGTTAAAAAGTTCATGGGAAAATTTGCTCTCATACACGTATTCGATTCTCTCTGTTGTCTATCTTTTATCTATTTCTTTTTTTCATTTTACAAGGGGGTTGCGGAAATGTTCCTTCAAACCTACGTATACTGAATTTCAAGTACCCTAGAGCTTGTTAGAGTTAAGTTTAATGTATCCTTTACTCACACATATTCTCATTTTAAAGCAGCGCTACCTCTGTAAGTCAAACATCTTTAACTCGAATTTTCAGAACTTAGACCCAAGATTCAAATTTTCCCATATTTTACACTCCATAAGTCGACCCTCCGTAAGTCCAAAACCTCCTTAAATCGAACTTTGCGACATGTACCGTAGCAAAGTAGATTCATTTATTTGACGTCTGTAATTTTTGGACACTACGTTCAGTAAAATGTCGCCGCGAAAATTAAAAAAAATTCAATTTAAATAAAAAAATGCAGATTCTCGACGAAATCGAAATAGGCTCAAAAAAGTCTGAAGTTGCCACGAAATTTGGTATTTTTCGAAGTATTGTACATTATCTACCATTTTGAAAAATCGGGTAAAGATTCGAAAAGCTGTAGAAAAAGGTGTGAATTTAAATTCGTTTCAATCGAAGCATTTAAAATGTACGGAGCTTGATTTGGCTTTACGAAAATGGATACAATTAACGAGGGACAAAAATATGCCAGTAACGGGCTCTATGATTACAGAATAGGATCTATTTTTTGCAAAATCAAAAGGAATACAAGACTTTTCCGCTAGCGAAGGCTGGCTGCAAAAATTTAAAAACAAGTAAATTATGATTTTTTGAATGCATAAATGAAATCGGTAATGTTAAATCAAGGTGATGAATTGTCCAAGAAACGCTGTGTGGAGAGAGCACTGACGTCAGTTAAGAGTCCGCTGGGTCTTGGAAACAGACAGTTTTGCCATCGATATTGAAGCGTTATGCAGAAAATTATATTTTTAATACAGATGAGACAGAATTTTTTTATAAGCGTTTACCAAATAAGACCCTCGCTTTTGAAAACGAGAAATGCCATGGCGGAAAGCATAGTAAACAACGGGTTACATGCCTTATTACTGCTAATATAAACGGAACTGAAAAGTTGCTGCTTTTGGTTATTGGAAAAAGTGCGAACCCGATGGGCTTCAAAGGGATAAAATCTACTCGTATTACTGTTAAATACTCCAATAACAAAAACTCCTGGATGACATCTTCTATTTTGGAGGAGTGGATATTGAAACTGGACCAAGAAGTTACGAAACAAGGTCGGAAAATTGTGTTATTTCTTGATAATTGTCCAGCACATCCTAAAAACATCCGGACGAAGTCTATTGAGCTTGTATTCTTTCCGTCAAAACTTCAACCGATGGATCAGGGTGTGATTCAAAATTTGAAATTACATCACCGTCTTCGTTTGCTGGCACATAAAGTTGGTAGAACACCAAGATAGTGTTTCTGTTTTTGTATCTTTACTTAAAGCAACACGGTTCCTTCATAAATGCTGGACACTCGATGTGAAGGAGGACACAATCAGGAATTGTTTTAGACATGCTGGCTTTGGTGACAACTTATTCTGGGACGATGAAGATAATATTCCTTTGGCGCAACTTCTCACATCACTATCTGATACTGGATGTAAAGATGATATGAATTTGCTTTTTAACACTTACGAGTATGTTCAGCGTGTTGGTGAAGAAAATCTAAATTTGGAGGAGTTCATTACTTTCGATAATGACGTCGCCATTACTCATTTTTCTGGTGACGAAATTCTTGTCAATAACGGTAACGATGAAGAAGACAATATAGATGATGGAAATGATGACGATGATTTCCCAACTACACTCCCTCCTTCCAATGATGAAGTAAGAACAGCATTTAATACTATAAGGTACTTTCTGCATACCAGTGAGGGGACTTCTCCACTTATATACAAAAATTTTCACATTATCGAAGATCATTTCGAAGATATAATAACAAAACGTAAAATTCAAAAAAACAATAACGGACTTTTTCAAGATCAAGGAACAATTTTATACTTAATTTTACAAAAATGAAAAAGTGCCTTAATTTAACTGAGCAATTGTAGTCTGGATGCTCCATAACCCGAACATTCCATATATCGAACACAATATTTGTTCCCGTGACTATTCGGCTTATGGATGTTCGACTGTATATCCCTTTACAATGTGGACTTTTATTTACTTCAAAATCCAACTCTAGTTAAGCCTTACATTTAGCGAGGCTCTCATCCGAGCCATCAGCACAATCTAGAACAGAATTGCAAACTTCACTCATGGATATACAAGCACCATATGAACACCGAAAAGCAAAGTTTGGACAATAAAAATGTTCACAAGTGGCAAGCGTTTCATCTGATCCGTCAGTACAGTTCTTAATGCCATCACACACTACATCTTTATCAATACATTGACCTGAGGTACACGTCCATTGTTCATCGCCGCAACAAATTGCTAGAAAAAAAATAAAACCCTGAGTTAAGCTATAACTAAACCCAATGTGATCCCCGAATCAATGGAGATTCCACAATTTTGACACTTTGGATCATACCAACAGATATGACCGCCACAAAGGCGATGATGCGCATAATAGATTTTGTAGTTTCCTTAGCTGACATCTTGATTAAAGTCACAGATTCTGAACACGGTATGCGAGTAATCTTCCAGATAAGAGAAATAAACTTTTACTAAAACAGTCTAATTGCGGTGATTCCAAAATGCTTATGAAATCAATTAATTCCATGTCAGCTTTATATATTACTTCCTGACTAACAGTCAGTCAGGTTTTTCCATTTATGTATTTGTCACAAAGCTTCAAAGCTAATGCGGATTTAAGCTTTTCACAATTTTTATAAATACTCACATATGCATATTATTTTCTTTGCATGCACAGATTAAATCCAGCAGCTTTAATAAGTTTAGTATAAACTGAATGTATAGTACATTTACATTCTAATTACTAAATGTTGAGGGTTGGCCGAGAATAGGTTTGGTTGAACAGTGAAGAACTGGTCAAGATGCGTTTAGTTTCGCTTGCTTTAGGGGGTGATTTGCCAGCACATTAGAAGAAAAAAAAATAGTATTTCTTTCGTAATAATATGTGCTTTTGCATCACGAAATCATGTAACTGATATTCGTAAACAGAAAAGAAAAAAAATTTCTGTTTTCTTCTTGAACCTGTCATTTCGAAAATACGAGTACCGACCAATTGGCACACACAGGCAAAATGCCAAAATAATTGATCTTTCGTCTCTTAAATGGATAAAAAACGACAAGCTACTGCATTCGCTTTTAGATCAAGATATTCTACCGTCGATCACATATTCATGTTGAGGAGTATTGCCATTATATTAGGCACAGGGTATGAAGGTTCTTGCATTCACCAAAATTTTCATGACAGACCACGATACCGGGAGGTGTAAGTAAATATAAAGAGAAGCTCCGAAAGGGAGAGCTACCCGGCCAGCTGTCAAATTTAACTGGTGTACCCCCTTCTTCAAAAAGCTCCAGGAGTATATTTTTTAAATGATAAATATAGGGTAGGCCAATACGAGCTTTACCACGAAAATATTGATTGCACCATATGAAAGATTCGATATTCACTCATTTCGCAATAAGAAGATAAAGGGGCAGGTCAGTTATGTTGAGTAGTTAGCGTGTAGACTTTTTCAAATGTAAATACAAATTCCACTAGTACCGATAGAAGTTACAATGTTTATTTTTTAATCTTGGTTTTTATGGATTGACAGTTGGCTAAAAAGTAAACTTACATAAATGAATCTTAACTTGATATGCTTATGCCCATTTCTGACCTTGACACAGTGGGAGTGCAGTGCACCTAGCATTGTGTCAAGTTCAGCGTTTGGGAAAATGCATTTTTATATTTAACCAAGCGTAAGCAAAAATTATTATTTCTCCGGAAACCGATTCCGGGAATTACGAGGGCGGGACTAAAACACAGATTTTTTGATAAAAAAATAATTTTATTTTTCAACGTAGTCTCCCTTGAGCTCTATACACTTTGTCCAACGCTTCTCCAATTTTTTTATCCCTTCCAAAAAAAATGATTTGTCGAGGTCCTCAAAATAGGCCTTTGTTTGCGAGATGACTTCATCATTGGAGTCAAATCTTTTTCCACCAAGCCATTTCTTCAGGTTTGGGAACAAGAAGTAGTCGCTCGGAGCCAAATCTGGAGAATAGGGTGGATGAGGGAGCAATTCATAGCCCAATTCAAGGATTTTTGCCATGGCAACTGCACATGTGTGCACCCTTGCATTGTCTTGGTGGAAAAGAACTTTTTTCTTGGCCAAATGAGGTCGTTTTTTTTTCAAATCGTCATTGAATCGGTCCAATAAGTTGGCATAATATTCCCCATTGATTGTTCTTCCCTTTTGAAGGTAGTCAATGTGGATTATCCCGCGTGCATCCCAAAATACAGTCGCCATAATTTTATTGGCTGACAAACCCACCTTGGCCTTCTTTGGCGCCGATTCACCCTTAGAAACCCACTGTTTTGACTGTTGTTTGTTCTCTGGTGTGTTGTGATGGATCCATGTTTCGTCCACGGTTACAAAACGGCGCAAAAACTCCTCCATATTGGGATTAAACAACGCCAAACCTTCCTGTGAAGTTGTTACACGATTGCGTTTGTGGTCGACTGTGAGCAAACGCGGCACCCATCTTGCGGAAAGCTTTCTCATGCCCAAGTGATCATTCAAAATTGAAACCACTGAGCCATGCGAGATCCCTACGGCTTCCACAATCTCTCGCACTTTCAATCTTCGGTCGGCCAACACCATATCGTGAATTTTTTCGATTGTTTCGGGTGTAGAGACCTCAACTGGGCGTCCAGGACGTTCGGCATCTTCAGTGCTTGTACGGCCACAACGAAATTCAGTAAACCACTTTTTTACCATTGAAATCGATGGTGCAGAGTCCCCATAGTATTTATCAAGCTTAGCCTTGGTCTCGGTAATGGTTTTTTTTCGCAAGAAATAATGCTTAATAAGCACACGAAATTCACTTTTTTCCATTTTCTCCTCAAATTAGTGAGTAGTCTGATAAAAATAGCTGTCAAACACAAACTAACTGACGCAGCAAGTTTAAATTTTGACAGGAGTCAACTGACAGATGCCTGTTGACAGGAGCAGTGTTGCTGTTTCAGTAAAGAGGTCAAAAAGTCACGGACTTATGTTTGCTTTTGGAGCTGCTGTTGGGTTCATTGTGTTGGCGGTCGTTGACTCCAACATAACTCGCCCTCCCTTTAATTCGTGACTCCCCTGAATTATAATCATTCTATTTTTAACTTGTATATATAATTTAAGATTAATAAAAATTTCGATAATTACGATTACAGTTATAGTAACTACAAGAATACATGTATTATATTGGGTCTACAAGTAAGTTTCCAGCGTTTTTTTCCAAAATTTGAAGTTTTATTATGAAAACATAGTTACAATGCTTTATTCAGTGTATCGTCCATCGGAAGCTACAACTTTCCCCCATCTTTCTGGCAATTTATGAATTCCGGACCAAAAAAACTTCTCGTCTTTCGAGCCCAAGAACGTATCGAGCCAATTTTTGATTTCCTCTACTGAGCTAAAGCGTATTCCCGTAAGAGCGTTCTGCATCGAACGAAACAAGTGGTAGTCAGATGGTGCCAAGTCTGGACTGTAAGGCGGGTGAGGCAGAATTTCTCATCCACTATTTTCCAAATAGTTTTTCACCGAAACCGCAACATGTGGCCGAGCGTTGTCGTGATGAAAAATGACGGACTCATGCCTGGTCTCATATTCTGGCCGTTTTTCTGTTAATGCCCGCTTCAAATGAATTATTTGGGTTCGATATAATGGTCCTTTGATGGTTTCACCACTCGGAAGCAGTTCGTAGTATACGACACCCTTTTGATCCCACCATATGCAGAGCATGACCTTATTCACGTGAATATTTCGTTTCGGCGTCGATTGGGCGGGCTCGCCGGGCTTTGTATACGATTTTCTGCATTTAGGATTATCATAATAAATCCATTTCTCATCACCAGTGACAATACGATGCGAAAATGATTTATTTTTATACCGCTGCAGTAACATTTCGGACATGCAAAATCGCCGTTCGACGTCTCTTGGCTTTAATTCGTACGGCACCCAGTTTCCAACCTTTTGAATGAATCCCAGTGCCTTTAGGCGCAGGGAAACGGCTTGTTGCGTGACGCACAATGATGCAGCAAGTTCTTCTTGAATCTGACACGGATCCTCATCCAGTAAAGCGTCCAATTCCTCGTCTTCAAAACTTTTCGGCTTTCCGGGGCGATCTTTGCCTTCAACTCCAAAATCAGCACTTTTGAACCGTTTGAACCACTCGCGGCACGTCGATTCACCAATACATTCCGCCCCATAAGTTTCCGAAAGCAAACGATAGGCCTCAGCCGCACTTTTCTTCATATTAAAGAATAAAAGCAGCGCTTCCCGCAAATGACGTTTATTTGGCTGGAAACTTGCCATGATTTTGCTCGATAAAATGTACGACACCGATAGAACTGCTCAAATATAACGCTGCAAAGTTGTTGACAGATACAAAACCTACAAATAAAACACATGGGGTCTGACATTTCTGCCCGGGATCCACTGGTGGCGCCATCTCAGACAAACGCTGGAAACTTACTTGTAGACCCAATACAATTTTTAAAGTAAATACAATACATAAATTTGTCTTTTTCAAGTTTTTTAAATCAGTATTTTCTTTGAATGTATAGACTGTTTCGTTTATTTTTACAATTTCTTCATTTTGTATTACTATCATGTCATGGCAGTGACGAATTATTTTGTGGTTTCAATCATTTCTTTAAGTACTTTAATAGCGAAGATAATTCTATCATTGTTATAATTTACTGTTTCTATTTTAAAGATCTATACCATATTTAACTATTTCTGTTTTACTAAGTATACTAATGGTCATTATTCCTAATCTGCTTGAGGTGATGATAGTTTGAATGTATGTTGGAGCCTCAAGTCACCAACACTACTTGCCGATTGCTGCCGAATCAACAACAAACAGCACTAAACAAACTCCAAAACGAACAGCACTAGTTTAGTCAGATACGTTAGATCGATGTACCATACATATGTATATATTTTTAAAAACTGTTAGCTGTTAGAGTCGAGGGAGAGAACAAATAAAACTATTCCATTATAACGTTTGACGAAAACAGTTGTACTTTCATTTCTCGGTTTAAAGTAAAAAACAAAAAAATTAGAGTTCGCCCTTCAAGTTGGGATTTGCCTTTCACGCGTCTTCAACCCTTTTCTTTGTTCCTAAACGAACAACCTGTTCTACATTATCTTTTATAAATCCTATCTTTAATAAAATTTCTAAATACATAAGTTGACTAGACAGTCTGCTAATTCTGGCAATTGTGGCATTAAATTTAGTCAAAATTCTTTCTCTGTCTTCTTCAATAGTTTGCTTGAGAGTTAAGAATATTTTATTAAATTGGCCATTGATTATAATTTGATTGTTTTCTCGTGTAATGATATTCTGGTTGTTTTCGTCAGTAATCTTTAAGTGTTCCTCAATGTTTCGACTGTCGTCGTCGTCCATTGTACCATAAAGCCATTTCATTGCCGTGCATATAAGGTTTATAAGACCTCTTCTGTGCTTATGGAGAATAATTGTGTATACGAGGCTTGTCTGAAAACAATGATACAAGACATTTTTTCTCAATTTTTTTTTTATCTTTCTATGTACATAATCTCCTTGTAACTCTACACACTTCTCCCAGCGAAGCTCCCTTCTCTCTAACCCGTCCAAATAGTACTTGGCGTTTTTCTCTGCAAAATATTTGTTCACGAAGGTGATTGCCTCCTCATTTGACGAAAATCTCTGTCCTCCGAGCGCAGTTTTTAGATGAGGGAAGTAAAAGAAGTCGCTTGGGGCTAGATCTGGTGAGTAAGGTGGATGGTCAAGCAGTTCAAACCGTAATTCATAGATTTTTGCTATGGCAACCGCTGAGGTGTGAGACGGGCGTTGTCTTGGTGAAACAGGATTTTCTTTTTCTGCAAATGTGGCCGTTTTTCCGCAATTTCTGCCTTCAGCTTTGCAAGTAATGATGCGTAGTATGCTTCAGTAATGGTTTTTCCTTTTTGAAGATAATCGATTAAGATAACTCCTGTACTATCCCAAAAACCAGTCGCTTTTTTTGGAGCCGGCTCGCCCTTTGCAGTCCACTGTTTTGACTGAATTTTTGTTTCGGGCGTATAATGGTCTATCCAAGTTTCATGTATAGTAATTAATTGGCGCCAAAAGTCGGATTTATTGCGCCTAAACTGCGCCAACAGAGCGTTAGATATGTTCATTCGAACACGTTTTTGGTCTAACGTAAGCAAACGCGGCACCCAACGCGCGGACAGCTTTCTCATGCCTAAATCTTGATTTACTATGTAACAAGCAAGCACGTTCTTTGGACATTCTTTTAACCTCTACTATCTCTCTCACTTCTATTCGGCGGTCGTCTAACACCATTTGGTGAACTTTAGCAATGTTATCATCAGTGGTTGCAGTTTTTGGACGTCCCGAACGTTCATCATCTCCCAAGTTCTTACGGCCATGTTTAAATTCAGCTGCCCAAAATTTCACTGTGGTAAATGATGGTGAAGACTGCAGAATCCCCATACATAGAGTCCAACTCATTTTTGATTTGCGTAGGCGTATTGCCTTTCAAAAACAAGAATTTAATAACAGCTCGTACTCAATTTTTCCTTTTTCACAAACAACACTCACATCGACTCACTCAAACGACTGTCAACTAAAAACTGCTAGTGCAAAATGACTGAAACTTCAGCAAGTAACTGTCAAAAGATGCACACTTAGCAGTCACTAGCTTTTATTGACGAGTGCCGCTATCTTTACGTTACGCTTCAGACAAGCCTCGTACTAATTCGTCCATTAGTATGTTTTTTCCGTTTTCGAATCGTAAGTACGAGTATATTCCCTAGGTTTTCTTCTAAATTTTGCATAATATACACCCTGAATGACTCGAACTGCAACCAACTTCAGGCTGCTATAATTTCCAAACCGTTCATGACAGTGAGTTCAAATTTTGACACATGACAGATAATTTTATTATTTACAAGCCTTTTAAGCAATGGAATTCAAACGTGGTAGAGTGATTGCTTTATATTTGGCTGGGAAACCACAAGTAGCTATCGTTAGAGCCCTCCAGCACCTCAACGTGAATAAATCATTTGTGTCTCGAACCATAGCTCGTTACCGTAATACTGGCAGCGTTGCAAAACGCTACTGAGGTGGTCATAAAAAAAACAGCAACATCTGCAGAAATGGTTCGGAAAGTGAAGGCGCGAATTGAGCAAAATCCGCGTCGAAGTGGAAGAAAAATGGATCCTGAGCTCAACATATTGTTGGAACGGATGCAACACATACTGAAAAATGAGCTTGGGCTCAAGCCATTGAAGTTCCAAAAAGCACACGATCTTACACCACAACAGAAAAAAGTTAGAGTCGAAAGAGTGAAGGAGTTGCTACACTTGCACGAAAGTTGTGAGTTGCCGAATTTGGTTTTCTCCGATGAGTCGCCATTTGTTATCGATCAATATGTCAACAAACAGAATAACCGAGTTTACTCGCCAGAGAGGTCCTTCAAAAATTTACACCTTCGGACGGCCACCAGAAAACAGGCAGCACCGATGGTGATGGTTTGGGCCGCCATAACCGCCGATGGTCGCTCTCCGCTCGGGTTTTTGGACCGTGGCGTAAAATTAATGCGACCGTATACCGTGAAACTGTCTTAGAGGCAGTATTGAAGCCTTGGGCAAACAATCATTTCGGTCGGAGACCGTGGACATTTCAACAAGACTCGGCACCGTCTCACAAAGCCAAAGCTCACCAAGATTGGTTAAAAAACAATGTTCCATACTTCATTTCTTCGACACGATGGATTGCAAATTCTCCGAATGCAAATCCGTTGGGTTTCTCTGTTTGGGGTATTTCGAAGGCGAAGGTTGGCACTAAAAAATACCAAAGTTTGGACCACCTCAAACAAGCACTTCGCCGGGAATGGGCCAAAATACCGCAGAGCCACTTGCGTGCAGCGTGCGATGCTTTCTTCGGCCGTTTCTAGGCCATTATTCGTGCCAAAGGAGGACATATTGAAAACTACTGATACAATTTGAAAATTGATGTATTTTCCAACATTTTTTGCTTTGGCACAATAAAATTTATGAAAAAATAAAAAAATTATAGCATTTTAAAAAGTTGGAGTTCGAGTAAGTCACCCTGTAGTAACTACATTTATCTATTTGCATACACAAAATTCAACTCAGGTATGCGAACGCATCATTCTGTTCCGCAAATATGAAAAACACATGAAGGAGAAAAACACATGAACATGATTCCACCCTGATACATAGTGCCCCTGGCTGACAGTAACTACATTCACGAAACGAACGAAAAAGCGTTTTCATATTTTTTAGTGCAAACGAACAAAAAACGGAAAAAAACGGAGAAAATGTTAAAAAAAAAGACGATAACGATCGGGGAAGCAGTTAAACCGTAACGATCGGGGAAGTAGTTAAACGAAAAAAACGATAACAATCGGGGAAGTAGTTTAACTTTTCTGCGTTTTTTCCAAACACAATCATTCCCAGCCTACAAAGGTACTAGGAGAGTACCACATCAATACTGATTATACATATAAAATGTAAAGAAAATATAGCAGCTGACTTTTTGAGTCGAATTAACGCAGATACTGGCGATATTATTGTAATTGAGTCTCTCCTACAAAATATAGAAGAAAATGTTTTGCCTCATGAAGAAAATGATAATATAAGCTTAGTAAACACCATTGACTCACAAATATAAGAACAAGATGAACATTTTGTAATTCTTGATACAGTCGTTAACAAATACATAATTCTTTCCAACCCAGAGAAATCGATATAATTAATAACAAGAGGAAAATTTATGTCATTTCTAGCGACATTGATCAAAATAACCTTGGCGATATGTTTAGAAGATTCATTAAAAATTGGGGAAAAATAGAAATTTTTTCAGACCTTACGAAACATGAGTACAACATAGTGCAACAAAAGCTCATTGAACTATTCAGTGCTAACGGAAACATTAAATTTTACAAATGCGCATATCAAGCAAGAGACATAGAAAATGAGGACGAAACTTTCAAGCAGATAGCAAGATACCATAAAAGCGATACAGGTCATGCAGGAATAGTAGAAAATTACGAAGGGCTTAAAAAGCTTGTATATTTTAATAACCTTAAGGAACTTATTCAAAAACATATAAGTAACTGCGAAACTTGCACTAGGGCCAAATATGATAGGAAACCTATATATTTCATTTAGAGGATTAAAACAGTATTACAATTAAGGAAAAATTAAGAATACATTTTTCGATCAAAGGTAAATTAAAGTTAGTAATTTTCGACAACGCATTTAACAGTACTAACATAAAAGATCTTTTGAGAAAAGCGCATGTTGAAATACACTTTACAAAACCGAATAACCACACTTGAAACTCAGTTATTGAGCGGTTCCATAGTACTCGTACTATACGAGGGGCGTTCAATATATTCTCGGTATCGATATGAAGGAAAATGCGAATTCAATTTAAATTGTTTTTATTTTTCAATATAATCTCCCCTAACATCAATGCATTTGTTACATCTTGAGATAAGCTTTTTTAAACCCTCAAAAAAATAACTTTCCTCTTTCTCTGCAAAATACCCATTTATTGCCGACTTGAGTTCTTCATCATCCGAAAATCTTTTTCCACGAAGACATTTTTTCAAATCCGGAAACAGGAAATAATCACTAGGGGCGAGGTCTGGCCTATAGTGTGGGTCTTGGATTTCTTCGAAACCACAATCTCGCGCAGCAGCCTTGGAAACTCGCGCCGTGTGAACAGGAGCGTTGACATGAAGAAGCAACACACCCGCTGCGAGTTTACCCCGTCTTTTCTTTTTAATTTCCTCCCGAAAATTATGCAAAGTGGAAGCGTAGGATGTGGCGTTGATGGTTTCACCTTTTTTTTTGTACTCAATGAGCAAGATTCCCTTTGAGTCCCAAAAAACTGTGGCCATAAGATTCCCGGCAGACGGAGTGACTTTGAACTTCTTCGGGGGGTCTGTTCCTTTTTTATGCCACTGCATGGACTCTTGTTCGCTTTCAGGGTCATAGTGGTGGACCCATGTTTCGTCCCCAGTAACAATTCGATCCATAACACCGTCCGCGTTCTCACTACACATCTCCAAAAGCTCTCTACAGCATGCGATTCTCACTTTTTTCTGAGGCGCTGTGAGCATTCGTGGCACCCACCTTGCACTGACCTTTGAAAGGTTAAGATGGTCATGAAGAATGGTGTGAATGGTACCAATTGAAAGCTTGGTGATCTCTGCCATCATTTTCACCTTTATTCGGGCATCCTCAAGAACAAGTTTTTCGACTTCTTTGATGCTTTCTCCCGTACAAGCAGTAGCCGGGGCGCCGGAGCGGGGGTCGTCTTCAATGCTCTCTCTGCCTCTCTTGAACTCACTTGACCACTTTTGCACAGTTTATAATGAAGGTGCGGAACCCTGGTAAACAGCCACCATCTCTTCATGAATAGTTTTTTGACTTTTTCCTTGCTTAGTGAGAAATTTAATTACAGCGCGATGCTCAATTTTCACCATCATCGTCTCAGTTGCCATTATGATTCTGTTTAACTAGAGATAAAACGCGAATTAATAATCACATTTATATGAAATTTTACATGAATTCACTAAAATAATAGTATTACTTGATAAATAATTCAATTTATATATACAATCACAGCTTCACCCCGATACCGAGAATAGTTTGAACGCCCCTCGTAGGCGAGATAAATGATAATACTTTCGATAGAAGAATCCCAATCGAGTATTATTGAGAAAATGTTTAAACAACTCTATTCACTCGATAATTAAATTTAAACCATGGGAAATACAAGAAGGTGGAAATTATTAGAGAAAATATGCAGAACAAAAAGGAGAATATTATATCAAAAAGAAACAAGTAAAAAACTATGAAGTACGAGTACTTAGACACAAAGACAGCCAAGATATCGAAAATTAGAACTTTCTAATATACACTCGTCTAATATAAAATGTCCTTACAAATGTTCAGGCCAAATGGAAACAGATAATATTGACTCTACTTCTGACATTAACAATGACCCAAGCAAAACTGACAGTCGAACAAATTAGCGTAAACAATGGATTTTCGGAAATAAAACTAGGCAACGTTCAAAAAACAAAATCATATGACATTATTTTACACACACTCAATCCAACAGAAATTCAAAATACTACAGGGTACCTGACTCGAACTCCAACTTTTTAAAATGCTATAATTTTTTTATTTTTTCATAAATTTTATTGTGCCAAAGCAAAAAATGTTGGACAATACATCAATTTTCAAATTGTATCAGTAGTTTTCAATATGTCCACCTTTGGCACGAATAATGGCCTTGAGACGGCCGAAGAAAGCATCGTACGCTGCACGCAAGTGGCTCTGTGGTATTTTGGCCCATTTCCGGCGAAGTGCTTGTTTGAGGTGGTCCAAACTTTGGTATTTTTTAGTGCCAACCTTCGCCTTCGAAATACCCCAGACAGCGAAATCCAACGGATTTGCATCCGGAGAATTTGTAATCCATTGTGTAGAAGAAATGAAGTGTGGAACATTGTTTTTTAACCAGTCTTGGTGAGCTTTGGCTTTGTGAGACGGTGCCGAGTCTTGTTGAAATGCCCAAGGCTTCAATACTGCCTCTAAGACAGTTTTTGACACCACGGTCCAAAAATACGAGCGGAGAGCGACCATCGGCGGTTATGGCGGCCCAAACCATCACCATCGGTGCTGCCTGCTTTCTGGTGGCCGTCCGAAGGTGTAAATTTTTGAAGGACCTCTCTGGCGAGTAAACTCGGTTATTATGTTTGTTGACATATTGATCGATAACAAATGGCGACTCATCGGAAAAACCAAATTCGGCAACTCACCACTTTCGTGCAAGCGTAGCAACTCCTTCGCTCTTTCGACTCTAACTTTTTTCTGTTGCGGTGTAAGATCGTGTGCTTTTTGGAACTTCAATGGCTTGAGCCCAAGCTCATTTTTCAGTATGTGTTGCACCCGTTCCAACGATATGTTGAGCTCACGAGCCATTTTTCTTCCACTTCGACGTGGATTTTGCTCAATTCGCGCCTTCACTTTCCGAACCATTTCTGCAGATGTTGCTGTTTTTTTATGACCACCTCCGTAGCGTTTTGCAACGCTGCCAGTATCACGGTAATGAGCTATGGTTCGAGACACAAATGATTTATTCACGTTGAGGTGCTGGAGGGCTCTAACGATAACTACTTGTGGTTTTCCAGCCAAATATAAAGCAATCACACTATCACGTTTTAATTCCATCGCGCGGATAAAAATTTTCAACACAACTGAGACGCAAATCGTTTAAAAGGCTTGTAAATAATAAAATTGTCTGTCATGTGTCAAAATTTGAGCTCACTGGCATGAACGGTTTGGAAGTTATGGCGGCCTGAAATTGGTTGCAGTTCGAGTCATTCAGGGTGTATGTTGTTGGTACGAGTAGTATTTTTGTGAGGTGCTAGGACTTGTGAAGAATCTGGTAAAGAACAGTTTATGTTTTGCAAATTTTCCGGAGTTGTAGATTCTTCGTTAAGTGAGTTTTCCAAAGCAAATTCTTCCTCTACAATAACTTGAGAGTTAAAAGGGTAGATTCCAGTAGTTCTAAAACCGTTAGTTATATTTTCACTCGAAAATGATTTCTGAAACGGTTGATTTGTTAACATTGCTATGTCATAAATAGTGATCCGCCTTCCATTATTTGCAGATAAAAAATCATTGAAGGACGTCCGGCAACATTTTTTGGACCAAACACAGCCACATTTAGTGGCTGCAGACGATGTGGTGTGTGAGGTGGAAATGTTAGAAGAATAATGCCATTTTCTCTTGAGAAATTAATACTATTTAGGCTGTGAAGAGTGGTTGTCTAGTAGCAAAAGTATTGGTTTGTCTTTGGAACAATTGGTATTTTTTTAAATACCATATGCTTCAAAACATCTATAGATAGTTCCGAAACCATCCAACCACTCTTAATTAGCAAGCTTAGAAAACCCGGAAAGCTGTCAATCGCAAATCTGTCATTGAATCGTTGTCGACAGGTGGCAAATGGTTTCCAATCGCATTTATAATACCTACAATGGTTACCAATGTTCCACGTTCCTCGGATGAAACCTGACAAACACTTCTTTGTCGTTTTTGGGCAAGCACCTAGACGAAAATTACAATACGATTAACAGTTATATATTTTAAGTTTACCAGCATATAATGTCATATGTTATACTTTCGGGGTATCCATCACAATCGTTATTCCTGATTCATCTAGGTTGTAAATATCTTCTCGAAGATTCGATAAATAAATGTCAACGGCTATTCTGTTGAGTGCTTTTACTCGAGAAACACTGATAATCTCTGGTTTACGTAAAGTAAGACTTTGATTTCTTTTTAAAAATCCATATAGCCAACCCTCAAAAGCTTGTTTAGATATATACCAATTGTTTGGGTGTGGTATATTATTTGTTATTGCATATTCATAAGCCAATTTTCGAAAGGAGGCATACGTTAAACCAAAATGATGAAAGGCAGTTTTTTTAACGTAAGCGACAAGTTCTTCTTCTTGGACCTTGGAAGAAGCTTGTTTTGACGTGTATTTTGATTGAAACTTATTTTCATTTTCGGTTTCTGAACCAGATGATCGTTTTAGTGGGTCTCGCTTATTGATTCTTGACTGTAAGGTCTGACGTTTAATGTCGTACTTTCTAGCCGCAGATGAAATACTTTCTTTATTCTTCACGACATCGCTTACTGCCTTTTTCATCAATTCCTCATTTATATTGACCCTATTGCTTATCTTTTTATAATTTCGAACCATCTACGTACATAAAAATAACATTTAAAATAATATTTTAATTTTGGGGCACTTTCGGCATCTGCTGAAAGTACCCCAACATCAGATGCTGAATCTGCCCCGGCTCCTCAAATCTTTTTTCTTTGTACAAATTTCTATCACTTTTAATCACAGTCTAATTTTAACGATATATTTAATTGCAAAACAGATTGTACTACCAGAACACAAAAATTTGTGTTTAATGCAGTAAAATTGACTTTAAAAATCCCTTACTTACCTTCAACACAAAATAACAAGGGAGAGCAGAAAAATGGAAAACATGCCACAACTTCTTAGAGCGCTAAACCACAAATGTCAAATTTGGACTGTGGCCATGTTTTCAGTGGTGGATGAGTTCAGCGATATCATCTTTGCCTAATTTACAGCGCATCACATCGAAGACGCTTTTGACGAATGTGCACCGATAATGAATGTGACCGGGTTTACCAAACTAACATAAGTTTTATTATAATCATAAGCACTACTTGGGTCATAAAGGTCATTTACGTTACACAACATTAACACATGGGCTGAAAACTCCGTGCCGTTTTATAGTAAAGCACAAAATTTTTGCAAAATTCAACTTTATTTATCAATATAGTTGCCTTCGAGGGCGATACACTGATTGAAACGATTTTTCAATCTTTCGATACCAGTTTTGTAGTACGATTTCGGTTTAGCCTCAAAATAGGGCTCTGTTTCGGCGATTACTTCTTCATCGGTCTTAAATCTCTTTCCGGCGAGCATTCTTTTGAGGTCTGCGAACAGGAAATAGTCGCTGGGGGCCAAATCTGGAGAATACGGTGGGTGGAGAAGCAATTCGTAGCCGAATTCTTTCAATTTTGCCATCGTTTTCATCGACTTGTGACACGGTGCATTGTCTTGATGAAACAGCACTTTCTTTTTCTTCAAATAGTCGCTGTTGATAGTCTGGCCCTTTTGGAGATAGTCGATGAAAATTATTTCATGTGAATCCCAAAATACGGATGCCATAACCTTGCCAGCCGAGGACGAGGTTCGTCGCTGCTCGATATTGCATCCTCAGCATTTTTTCAAAAAGCAATGATAAATCAACACACGAAATTGCTTTGAATCCATTTTTTTCACAATAACAAAAGTTGCTTCACTCACAACGCTATATCTCGAGAACTAATCGTCCGACAGCTGTCAAATTTACACACGTATCTTTTGAAGGTTGGCACTAACTGAAAATGGTATGGATTTAATTCAAGTGGTGCCCTCTCTTAGAAACGGACGGACTTTCCAGCCTATGTTCTAGGTGCAATGATGTTTTGTAAACCATTGCTTGGTGAACAGCCTGGAAGCACAGATCCTGAACCTAGAACACCACCACCAGGGCAACAAAAAAAAGACGTGAACTCGCTGAAGCGTTTTTAAGTGATTTGGCACGTCTAATTCATGGCAGTAGACACTCAAAAGTTGTTCTCATAAAAGAATAGAAATTATTCAGAATGTAGTTTTATTATTTAAACACATGCATACATATGTAAGGACTGAAATGAATAAAATTTGGAAAAAAAAAATATTTTCATAATTCATGTACATTTTTTTTTACTTGCTTTAAAACACTGTTTTTATTAAATTCATTCACAATTACAAAAAATAAAAAAAAATTATTTGGGTTCCCATTGTTTTCTCAACTTCTTTCGAATGTCCTTCATGTCCTTCACAGTTACATCCGTGATCTTTTTGGACGCTCTTTTTCATTTAGCACTAAAATATTTTACGTCCTTTGCACACTGCTCACTTTTCCTCAATTTAGATTTGACCAAAGCCCAATACCTTTCAATGGGACGGCACTGTGGAACATTGGGTGGATTCATGTCTTTTGGGACGAAGTCGACATTTTTAGCAACAAGAAAGCTCAACGTCGCATGAGCATAGCGAGCTGAAGCCAAATCTGGCCAAAATAATGTTGAACCCTCGTGTTTGTTTAAGAAAGGAATCAACCGTTTTTTTAGGCACTCGTTACTGTACACTTCTCCGTTAATTGTTCCCGTTGTAATAAACGATGAGCTTCTTTGTCCACATTGGCAAATGGCCTGCCAAACGAGATATTTTGACCCGAATTTTTCCATCCAAATCGATGTTGTTGATTGCAGAAGAATCTCAGCTTCAAACGAGTTGTAAAACTGCGCACCTGGAAGAGTAGTACTAGATGGAGTGAAAAGTGACCTCCTTGACCGCCAGAATGCGCTGCTACTGCAAAAAAGGTTATGGCGCCTTGAAGTCCGTTCATACTCGTATTTAGGCAGACATGCCAAATTTCAGTGCGACACTGTCTTTACTTTTGTTTTGACAGCTGACTGTTGTTGACGTGTTTGGCATCATGTTGAGTATGGACAAAAACGATTTTCGTTCTCTCATAAAACATTATTTTTTGAGAGGCGAAACGGTGAGGGAAACAAAAGAAAAGTTGGATAAATATTATGGGGCTAATGCTCCGTCAGGTTACAGCGTTAAATATTGGTTTCGAGAGTTTCGCGGTGGCCGCAACTCCACTACCAATCAAGTCCGCAGCGGCAGGCCCGCCGATGCGGGTACAGAGGACAATGTCAAAAAAATACATGAAATGACCGGAAAGTGAAGGTGCGCGAGCTAGCAGATACCACAAAGATTAGTACTGAGCGCACACGCCATATTTTGGGCAATATTCTGCATATGAAAAAGTTATCTTGCCGCTGGGTGCCGCGAATGCTCACTCCTGACCAAAAATACGAACGCGAGAGCACTTCGAAAGAGTGTTTGGACTTGTTGATGCGGAATCGGGCTGACTTTTGACGTCGATTGGTAACTGGATTTGGATCCCTTGGACTATTATCTCTTCCCAAACCTCAAAAGATGGCTCATCAATAAAAAATTCAACTCACGCGAGGAAATCATCGACGCCACGGAGGAGTATTTTGCAGACTTTCCGGAAAATTACTTCTCGGACGGGATGAGAAGTTGGAATAAGTGTATCAAACTAAAAGAGGACTATATTGAATAATATAAAAAAACATTTAAAAAAAAAATATTTTAATTCCCAAGGAGGTCACTTTTCACTCCATCTAGTAAAGTCGGCTTTGACATAAGTTTCGTCATTCTAAACCAAGCACGCTTTCTTGTTGCCGATCAACTCGTATAGCTTTCGGGCTCGTGTTTTTATGACTTATTTTTGCATTTCAGTAACTTTTGGTATTGTTAGGCAACCGATGAAAATTTAAAGTCCAACGTTGAGACGATAATTAAAATTCGAGGGCTAAACGTTATAATATATGTATGTAATTTATTAAATGTTACCAATCTCGGTTCTGGTCCAATCGCAAGTGAACGAGAGCAAATATAAATTTCTATGAATAGCTTAAAGAATATAGCACAAAAGAAAATCAAAACATAGAATTTATAACAATTGAAATCATAGAAACTTGTTTTGAGAGATGTACATCGAGCAAATAAGAGAATAATTACTTAGGTATTACATTTTAGTGAATTAAATGATAATCAAGTAATGAATAGTGATAATGAAGTATGCACAATTGAATTATTTCTAAACAGGTATTTTATGTTTTTTTCGTGTTTTTAGACCGTTACGTTTTTTAGATCTTTGTACCATTGTTTGGTTGGTATTACATTTCCGAGCAACATCTCTGGATGACATAGTCCGGTTTTTTACGATGGTACCCAGTATTTTCCTGTCCAAATTTGTATCATGTGCTCCACTTTTATGTTTTCGCTTAACTGTCAACGTCTCCAAATATCGTTTAATAACAGAATCCACTGTACTGCGCGCTATGTTAAAATTTCTTGCGATGAAATGGTTGTGTACGCGAAGTATTTTCGAGCCATTTGTCGATGATCTTTTTACGGCGTTCCTCTTGACTCATATTTTTTAAATATTTTAAACCGCACCGAACTAAAATCAATAACAAACTGAAACTAGAGAATATACAGGCTAATTTGGGTACAAAATGGGATTGTAATTTTTACGCATTGGAAGTATAGCTCGTATTAAAATTTACAGATTTTATTCGTTTCAGTCCTTATACATATTACACATAATACCACTTGGTGTAAAAAAAAATAAAGCATTCTTTTTTATATAAACTTTTTAACTTAAATCTTTTTTAATCTTCACTTTTCAGAATGCAGAATGGGGCATTGGCCTACAGGGGTGACTGAACACCCAATAAAAAAAAATCGGTTAACGCACCGCTATACATGCCTCAAGAGTACTGTGGAATTGCATAGTCCGAGAAAAAAACAATTTCTTTAAATTTGTTTTATTTATTGAATAAAAAAATCGAGTAAAAGGCATTAAGTGTTTACATTAAACATATATATACATAGTTAACATGTAGTAAGAAAAACTAGTCCTGTCGTTGTACTCTAAATGTTGAATCTGCAAAGAAAAAGGCACTAAATGTGTGGCTAAACTAAAATGCAAATTTTTTACTTACATATAATTAGTTAGCATCACTTATCCACATTTCTTCAAGCTCTTGAAAGGTGAATTTGGATTCATTATTCTTACTGTGAAGTAAAATAAATTATTTTGAAATTAAAATGTTTTTACTTACTCACAAGAAAACGTAAACAAACTTTTCCAACTGCTTTTGCCACATCCAATCCAAAGCAATCTGTTGGTGGTAGCAGTATTCTGTAGGAGATTATTTCTTCTTGCCCCAGATGTCTTGATTTTTCTTCTTTTGTTGTCCTAAAAAATTTAATTGTAAAGAAAATTATTGTCCAACATTAAATTTTTTTTTTGCAACTTACACGAAATTAGAGTTGTAAACATGAGAAATGTCAAAATCGGTGTACACCGCGTCATTTTTATATGGGTGGCGTCACTCACGTATTCATGGACAGGTTCACACGGATAGGGGTGATCAGTTGAAAACCGGTTTTGATTTTCCAATACCTGGAAAGTTTGATATCTAGGTATAGTTAGTCTATGACTTCGACTCCCGACCATTACTATACTTCACGCTTAATAGTGCAGAAACTGCTACAGTCGGGATTTGCAATTCATCCACATCCATCATTCTCTCTTGATGTCTCTCCAATGGGCTATCACCTTTTCCGCAGTCTGGTTATTTTGTTGGCAGAAGATATTCCGAAACCGAGCAGAGATCATTAAAGCCCTTGAAGACTTTATAGCGTTCAAAAATCAGGCCTTCTATAAAAAAGGAATAATGGACCTTGAATCACGTTGGAAAAAACTTGTAGATGATAACGGTTCGTATTTTGACTAAATAAAATATTACTCGTATATAAAAATAAATATTGGGTTTTAAATTTTTATCTCAAAATTGATCGATAACAATTATGTGTGAAAGTTATTATAACATCGGCCAAATGTCTACTACAGCTTCGGCGGCAAACTATTGTTACCAATCCTCTTACTGAAATCTAGGATAACATCCTACTTTTGATGGCTCTTTGGGATAGACCATACTGTTGAGATAACCCCAAAGAAAGAAGTCTAAGAGTGGAAAATCGTACGATCGCTAATTCCCGATATACTCGTAAGTTATTGCAACATTGCAAAGTGGTTTTTGTTTATGGGAGATGCGTCAAAAATCCATTACTTTTGAAATAATCAGTTTAGATAAATAAAACATTATATTTCACTAGAAAAATAGTACAGAAGCTGAGTTACAAAGAAAAAAAAAATTCAACTAGAAAAATGTAATGAAAATTTATAATACAATATTTTTCGGAAATTGGAAAAACAATTGATAATAATTTAAAAAAATCGAGTTCAGGTGTGAAAACTAAATTATTCATTTACTATTATTAATTATTTAATATAAATGGTGTGTACAATAAGATTTAAATCTCTTTTAGTACTTAGATACAATATATTGTAATACGTAGATAGATATATATTTAAAAATGATTTTGATATAGGTTTGTCCTTTTATATCTCGAGTTTGGCCACACCGAATTTTATGATTCTTTTCTTCCTGGAAAGACGGCTTTTACACAGCGCATTAGTTTGATGCGCATGTTTTGGTTATTTTCTTTTGAACTGTCCTTATGTGATGCGCGCATTTTTATACGAAGCCTTTTTGTCATTCTTTGGTTTTCCATGTTATTGGACAGCTCTCTTTCATTTCATCTTTGCTGCTCAGTGTTGAAAGTTGAAAATAAAATTAATTATAAAAACAAAAATGGCATTTGCAGAAGTAAACAATTTATTGGACTCTGAAGAAATGATACCGACCGATACCGACTGCAGTTCGGACGGGTACATTTCATAATTGAAAATGAGCTCGCTTGTTAATTCTTTGGTCCATTTAAATTCATCCGCCATACTGAAATGTTGTGCTCGTAACAACAGCCAAAGAAGTAATGAAGCAAATGCGAAAAAGAAAGAAGAAGGAGAAAAAGAAATGTCAAAAACATGCAAAGTGCTTGTTCACATTGGCGAGGGGATGAAAGTCCTCACCATGAACGTCGTGTTCACATTTTTATGGTGTTGAAAGACTTTTAGACAAGCGGAACACTTGAATCGGAGTATTTTTAATTTTTAAATTTGAGCAGTTGGCCTGAAACTTACCTTTTTTCCTCTTCTTTTCACTTCCTTGCTGATTAACGACCAAAACCAAAATGAAAAAATATGTCAGAAATGGAACGATATGGAAGAAAACGATGTGCGTCACCTGAGAATCCACTTTAGAAATGGATTTTCGGTGCAAGTAACCCTTCTTCTTCCCACTTCAATAAAAAGCGTTAACTCTCTTCCGGACAATCTTCCTGCCCGCGCCAATGTGAACAGGCACAACATTTTTTTTTTCATTTTCCCTCTTATCCGTCTCTTTTGCACTTATGTATTTGAATCTCTCTAAATATGCGCTGTGTAAAAGCCGTCAAAGGTATTCTTTTGTAGCAGGTTTGTATGTAAAAAAAACAATCGTGCCGATTATGGAATCCGAATAACTCGCATCCGCAATCGAAATTCGACCCTATTATAGACTCCGACGGGTGAACTTCCTTATCGATCCTTTTTCTAATCAGCTGTTTTATGTCAATTTGTAATTTTCATCCTTCATAATGTTCTGAATTATAGTTATAGTATAAATAAATGTATAAAACGTGAAATAAAGAAGATAACGGACACAATTGTTTTTTTTATGCAATTAGAAGGAGAAGAAGGTGATTCCTGAGAAATTCGATTTTTTCGACACAGGACGATCAGTAAGTTAAAACAATTGTTTTTTAGTAATCAGCATTAATTTGTGCATCTTTCTTTCAGATTTGTAAAATACTTCAGGCTGAATAAAACAGTATTTGAAAATGTATTAGATATATTGAAGGAAATACTGCCACCTGTGGTAATATCCACATCCTTGACTCCGGAACTTAAGTTGGCTGCATGCTTAAGGTTCCTGGCTGAGGGTGGCTATCAGACTGGAACTGCCAAAGACTTTGATGTTGGAATGACGCGACCGACAGTTTCTCTAGTTCTTTCCGAAGTATTTGACATACTAAAAGCACAATTATGTCCAAAATGGATAAATATAAACATGAGCGAGGAAGAAAAGCGAGAGGCAAAATTGCACTTTTATGAAAAATCACTGATTCCGGGTGTTATAATGTGTATAGATGGAACGCATGTGAAGATTGCAAAGCCCCCAGGAGAAAATGCGCATCTATTTTACAACAGAAAGGGGCATATAGTCTAAACGTTATGATTGCAAGTTATGAATGTGAATGAATGGCTGATTTACCTACTTTTCTCAACGTTTTATTTTAGATATGTGATCATAAGCAGCGGATTAGGTGTATAGACGCAAAGTATCCCGGAGCAAGTCATGATGCTTTTATTTGGGGCAATAGCGATGCCTTTTTTTATTTTAAGTCATTGTATGATGCGGGGGACAGAAATACACGCATTTTAAGTATATCGAAAGAATGTCATTACAATATTCCTATAAAATAGAAAAAGCTGGATATCCTTTGTCACCATGGCTCATCACGCCATTTAGAAATGCTGGTGTTGGTACTCCAAAAAGTAAGTTTAACAGAAGCCATAACAAAGGTCGTAACATCATAGAACGAACTATCGGCGTTTGGAAAAATTGGTGTCGGTGTTGCCTCGGAGCTAGACAACTTCATTATTCTCCAAAGAGGCTATACAGATCATAAATGTTAGCGCTGCATTGCATAACATACGCATTTATTACAATGTGAATGATGACGATTTGGAAATACAAGAAGAAATAAATGAAGTTGAGGAAAGTTTTTCTGAAACTAGACAGTCCTACCTAATAGAGGCAAATCAAATCCGAGTAGAACTGTTCCAAAAATTTTTATGAGTTTAAAACATTTTATTACTTCAATAATATTTTATTTCAGTTCAGTCATAACAAATTAAAAATAACAAATAACAAATAAATAAGCCTTCATGGCAAAGAATATATATATGTATATATTAAAAAAAAAAGCAGCCTTTAGGGCAAATACATATCGTCGCTGTTAAATCAAACCCGCATATGTGCAAAAATTTAGTTTTTGGGTTGTTGGTGTTAAAAAATTTATTTTTTTCCCGTCTATTTTTATGTCGAACCGGCATATTGTGTAGTGGAATAAAAATTCGTCAGATGGTGATTTACACGGAAGTAGCCATTTTGTTTATCAGAAGACAGATCTATTCTGCAATAGGCCAGTCGCTTCAAAATCTTCAAAGAGGAAAGACGTCGATAATCGACGTCTCAATTATCTCACAATAGTACATTTTTATTATTACCCAGATATGACTTATTGGTAGATAATCCGGTTTGCACTTAACATTAATGCGTTTACAGCAACCTCAATTAAAACAAACCGGCATATATAGTATAGCAAAAAAGTCGGTTTCCGGGTAAATTTTCTTCTGGTGTTTAAAGCAAAACGTAAAACCGAAATATGTTTCAATAATTTAGTTACAATTGCATCAAAACAAAGTTTCATGTGATGGTCTTGAAGATATGCCGGTTTATTTTATTCTTACGTATCGTTATGCAAGATGTTTTACGCCTCACTAGTCTCAAAATTAGCCCTTGTGGGTAGATACTTAAACTACATAATTACCACATACTTAGCTTTAATATTTTTCGTCAGATTACGTATGACATTGTTATTTGTTGTAGGAAAGGGCGTACAGCTTTGTTATTAAAACTTGCGACAAAAAGTCACAGGCGGTGGCAAGTGATTGCGTCAGATGCTTTGCCTCCAACAGGAGTCAATTTAGAACGTAGTACTGAAGATGTTCCAGAAACTAGCAAAACTGATATACAATAAACTAGCAAGACTGAAAATCACATTTCCCCTCCTGCTGGTAAGCTTAGGTTTTGTGGTTTGATTTAAATAAATATATATTGTTGTACTGTATTATTTTACAATATTATTGTACTACTATAGATCCAGCAGAAGTCCCTATAGGGCTAATGGATGTAAAAGTTTGTGTTAATAAGCTGCCTGATCCGTTGTTTCCATCATTATTTATGGATACAGAAAGCATTACTAAAAATGTTCCTAAAACTAGTAAGACTGATTTAACTGAACTACAAGTTACTGCACCAACAATGACTGACTTGACTGCGGTAGAACGGGTAGAAGTTTCAATAGAGCAAATGGCACGGGAAACTCAGAAGTCTGGTTTGGCTACGGATCAATTATAGGGGACTGAAAGCTACAGTGTCAAAAGCAATATTAACACGGACAGTACTGATAAGAAAGACCAAGACCCATTTCATAATTCTGATGACGATGAAGTCGACATTAAATTCTGGCTCCGAAAGTGACAGTGAAATTTGAGATGAACCGGCGACTGGGATTGAAATCCAAAATGCAAACGAACCAAATACAAGAAAGAGGAAAAGAGGCCATTTTAATAAAATAAACTTTAACGAAGAAAATGCGAAACTGCGATGAGGTATACAAGTCTAAAACCCGAAGAAGAGTGATCAAACGAAGCATGAAGTTTCCTTGGCACAACTGTAAATTCAAGTGCACTGAAAAAATTGATGAGAACTATCGGAAAGAGATGTTTGCAATGTTTTGGGGAATGGGAGACTTGCAAAGACAAAGAGAATTTATAAAAGATAGCACACAGGCAGTTGTTCCCAAGTATCAGAGGATTATATTGAATCGTAAAATTGAAAGGGGCTCTAATCAATCATACTCAATAACGAAAGATGGAGAAAAATACGGATATGCAAACAATTTTTTAAAAACTCTTTTGACCTATCGGACAGAGCTATTCGTACAACCTTTGAAAAAACAGACAAAAGCACAGGTGTGCTAAGGTTGGAAATGAGAGGCAAGCATGCAAAGGATCGAAAGTTGGATAAAGAATTCGTGAAGAGTGTAAAGGTTCACACAGAAAAAATTCCCAGAATTCCTAGTCATTACTGCAGATCTCAAAGTTCTCGGGAGTATATCGATGGTGGAAAATCTTTCGCCGAACTTCACAGACATTATTTAAAAGGAAGAAAGGAGTCAAACCTTGCAGGAATCAGCTACTACCAATACAGAGCTATTTTCAAGTCATACAACCTTTCTTTTTTCACACCTAAGAAAGACCAGTGCGATGTTTGTCTCATTTACCAAAACACGAAACAAAATGCGACAGAATATGAGAATCATATTGACTGTCCAATAGATGTCGTCTTGTACAGCGAAAATTGTTGTGGACAACAAAAAAATAACTTTATGATGGCAGTGTACAAATATGCTGTTACAAAATTAAAAAACAGCTATCACGCACTAATTTTTAGTAAAAGGCCACACCCAAAACGAGGGGGATTCGGCTCACTCAACCATTGGAAAAGAAGTTAAAAGAGCACTCAGAAGCGGACCATGGCCATGAAAACGGCAAAGAAAAGTGGCAAGCCTTACCTGGTTCATGAGTTGAGTCATGAGGACTCTTTTGACATTAAAGCTCTGAAGAACTCCCAAGTAATTTTACCCATGTTGGACATTCGAATATTTAAAGTAATTAAAGACGACGACAACTTTTACTTCAAAACATCCTACGGATCACATGCATGGGAGGAGGCGAAGAAAAGGAATTAACGGAGCAATGGGAGCGTGAATCCTGTTCTGATGCAAGCTTATTCCAAGAGACTTACCATTGATGAGAAAAAGAAAAAGTGTATGCTAAAGTTAGTTACCGACGGGATAATACCGCCAATTTATTCAGATTTCTATAGTTATCAGCATTGTTGTTTAAAAAAAGTTGTGAAGCAATAAATTATTTTTTCATTGACAACATTATCTTTTTTTTGTATTTACTCGTAAATTAGGTTCCAAGAGAAGAAGTCACTGTGACACAAAAGCAAATATTACACTGATTTTAAAGTCATACTGGCATATCTGCATATTTCTCTTAATTTAAACAATTTTCGATTTATTTACAACTAATACTTCCATAAGCAGTATTCGCCTAAATTTTATTCATGCATAAGGTGGCTTAAAAGGACGTTAAAAGGAAAATATCGCAAGCGAAAACTTTAAAGCGCTCTGGGTGAAAAATATGCATTTTGCTGATATGCCGATTTGATTTCACAGCGACGATATGTAGTATGTATTCAGTAATATGTATTTCACTTCATTAATAAGTATATCACTGATTTAATTTATCTAGTTATAATAATTTCTTATAAGTATTGCAATTTCTCTTGTATTAGTTTCTCCATTTAGAGATTATGCCTTTTAGTTTCTTCTTAGAGTTGTTCCTGGACCAAATTTCCTTGTTTTTGATGTTCTATTAACCGATCCAACGATTGTAAAATTTTTTTTATACTGCCATTTCTTTCTTCTGTCAGAGTTTCGACCCTATATAAAACTTCAGAAACTTTGTTACACAGCTGCTCCTGTATATTTATTTGTTTATGAAGAAATTGTTGCAGTTTTGGCGTTTTTTTGAACTTATGTCTGTACTGTCTGATGTTATGACCGTATTCTTGTCCTTTCTCAGTTTTTTCTTCATTTAAATTACAATAATTTGGGTCATTTTCTGAAAAGATTATAGAATCGCACTTTTTATACGTACCAGAAAAATGTAATACATTTCCTGCCTTCATTATGAGTTGGCAAATCTGCATCTGTTGAGGCCGTCGAGCAACTAGGACGATTTCCAGTCAATTGAACTCCAAAACTTCTTGTTCCAGGAACTCCCACAGCACAGTCCTTCAAACAAACGAGCTCAATTATTTCCTCCTCCAAAGGAGTAAAATGAATCTCGTTGTTTTCCCCGCCACCTGTAGCTCTTCTCCCCCTATTGTTATAACCTTGTTTCTTCCGTAAGGCGGACTTGTGATCTGACCAAACCAAAATTAAGATAATCAAAATAAATTAATAAAAAATTTTAATAATTTAAACGATGTAGTCACCTTTTTCCACTCAGCAATTTCTTTAATTGGAGGTCCCAAACTATTCGGTTGCGCCTTAGAATCTTCCCAAAATTTTTGTACAAATTCAGGGTCTTTTTTGGTTCTCGAACTGTAGCCGCGTCGTTTGTCTTCTGAAAATAAAAGTAAATTATTTCTGTTCATTTACAATCTAAAACTTACTTTCTGTTGCACAAACTCATCCTTTGTCTTCCAAATCTGCAATAAATTTGACGCGGGTTGAAAACGACACAAAATGTATGGACTGCGGAATGGTTGCGTTTTCCATAATACCATTTTTCTTGCACTACTTTACCAATATCCGCTCACTTTCTGGATTTTCTACAGGGTGACTTACTCGAACTATAACTTAAAATGCTATAATTTCCTTTATTTTTTGATAAATTTTATTATGCCAAAGCCAAAAATGTTGGAAAATACATACATTTTCAAATTATATCAGTAGTTTTCAATATGTCCACCTTTGGCACGAATAATGGCCTTGAGACGGCCGAAGAAAGCATCGTACGCTGCACGCAAGTGGCTCTGCGGTATTTTGGCCCATTCCCGGCGAAGTGCTTGTTTGAGGTGATCCAAACTTTGGTATTTTTTAATGCCAACCTTCGTCTTCAAAATACCCCAAACAGAGAAACCCAACTGATTTGCATTCGGAGAATTTGCAAGCCATTGTGTCGAAGAAATGAAGTGTGGAACATTGTTTTTTAACCAATCTTGGAGAGCTTTGGCTTTGTGAGATGGTGCCGAGTCTTGTTGAAATGTCCACGGTCTCCGACCGAAATGATTGTTTGCCCAAGGCTTCAATACTGCCTCTAAGACAGTTTCACGGTATACGATCGCATTAACTTTGACGCCACGGTCCAAAAACGAGAGTGGAGAGCGACCATCGGCGGTTATGGCGGCCCAAACCATCACCATCGGTGCTGCCTGCTTTCTGGTGGCCGTCCGAAGGTGTAAATTTTCGAAGGACCTCTCTGGCAAGTAAACTCGGTCATTTTGTTTGTTGACATATTGCTCGATAACAAATGGCGACTCATTGGAAAAAACCAAATTCGGCAACTCACAACTTTCGTGCAAGTGTAGCAACTCCTTCGCTCTTTCGACTCTAACTTTTTTCCGTTGCGGTGTAAGATCGTGTGCTTTTTGGAACTTCAATGGCTTGAGCCCAAGCTCATTTTTCAGTATGTGTTGTATCCTTTCCAACGATATGTTGAGCTCACGAGTCATTTTTCTTCCACTTCGATGCGGATTTCGCTCAATTCGAGCCTTCACTTTCCGAACCATTTCTGCCGATGTTGCTGTTTTTTTATGACCACCTCCATGGCGTTTTGCAACGCTGCAAGTATCACGGTAACGAGCTATGGTTCGAGACACAAATGATTTATTCAAGTTGAGGTGCGGGAGGGCTCTAACAATAGCTACTTGTGGTTTTCCAGCCAAATATAAAGCAATCACACTATCACGTTTGAAATCCATCGCGGATAAAATTTTTCAACACAACTGAGACGCAAATCGTTTAAAAGGCTTGTAAATAATAAAATTATCTGCCATGTGTCAAAATTTTAGCTCACTGTCGGGAACGGTTTTTAAATTATAGCAGTCTGAATTTTGTTGCAGTTCGAGTCTTTCAGGGTATATAATAGGAAAACGTACGTATGCGAAAATTTTCTCTCCGCAGTCCATCCGGAGTTTTTTATATTCAGCATGAATACCCTTCCAACGAAAAAATCATCGAAATCGGAATTACAAAACTCGAGATGAAAATCGACATCGCAAGCAGGTCCGTTGAGCCAACGAAGTGAGTGAACAGAGTACAAACATCGTTTCTCCGTTTCTACCATTCACACTTCATTCAAGTTTGCATTCATTGGTATAGCCATCATCTCTGCTACGTGCGTGTTTGATACAATTTAAGTGTTTTTGCTTTTGTATAAATCTAAATCAAGTGCTATAATTAGCGTTTTGTGGTTTTTTGACGAACATCATTCACGGTTAGTATTAATATTTGTGAAACATTTTGTTCAAATATTTTAAGTGAATTTTGTCCGTGTCAGTTAGTTAGCATCATCAGGCCAATCTGCTGGTTTAAAAAGGGGAAAAACAACTCAGCAAATAAAAAATTTGATCGAAGCGATCAAGACTACCGGTTTACATTTCCATAAATTAAAGAGTAAATATTTAATTTTTTGATCGCTTATTGAATTGTGAAAGAAATAATGACTCGACCACGACGTACAAATATTGGTAAAAATACACGCGATAGTAGACGCAAAGCGACAGAAAGTGAAAAGGAGCGTGCCGTTCGGCTCAAATAGTGAACGTGAACGTATAGCAAGATAACGTTCGAGGCGCTCAAATGATGAACATGAGAGTGAAAATAGCCAAAATCGACCAGGCAAATGCGTTTAATTGGAAATCTTGAGCTTGCTGCATTTAACAGTACCTACAATCGATTATACGAGTAGTTCGCATCGATCAGTGTCGATTGGTAAAATGGACAAAGTCTGTGAATATTGGAATTCTTTGAAATTCTCAGCAGAAACACCGGGAATGTGCTGTGCAATTTTTTTTTTTTTTATAATCAGCGCGCGCTCCAGGGGTTTTTGTACCTTTAAAATGTTCGTACACAGCGTGGGCGAAGGAATTTAGGGAGGAAGAAAAGACAGGTACCGATGTACATTGTTTTTAAATGTTTGTAAATTATAATGACCAGGAAACACAGAGATCGGCAGGACATTCCATAAGCGAGTTGTACGGCTTAGGAAACACTCACGATATTTTAGAGTACGTCCGAAAATGGGCTTGAGAGTACACTGATGAGCATTCATAGCGAGACGGGTGTTACGGTTGAAAGTTTGATGGGCGGAATGCTACTGGCGATTTCAATGGAGCACTGGTGGTAGAAATAGTTATAAAATAAAGTGAGACAGGAGACATTACGTCGGTGTTCGAGGAAGTCAATTGATTGACCGATATTTGTATCACCTATGAGTTTTATCGCACGTAAAGTTGTCACATACCGAGAATGGAAAGTTTATCGGTTTCGGCAAGCGCCATTCACGGATATTGGCTGTGTATTTGAATTTCGCTTTAATGACAGCAGACAGCATTGAGTTTTGGAAGCATTAAATTCCACTCCGTTGATAGTGGCCTAATTGGTTATGCCGTTAATATCGGAATTTAATGAGCTTAACTACAGCCAAAGAGAAGGGGCGTGAACGAATAAGAAAAGCAGAGTGTGCTGTCATCGGCAAAGGAATATATTGGATTAGAAGTAGCAGACAAGAGATCATTGATGAAAATTAAAAAGAGTGTCGGAGACAGAACGGACCCCTGGAGCACACCAGCATTTATTTTGTGAATATCAGACTTGAAACCGTCCAAGACAACTTGAATTGAACGTTCCGAAAGGTAGTTTCTAATCCATTGAAGAAGGGAGTCATCGATCCCAAAAGCACGCATTTTCGAAAAAAGAGCCTGATGCCAAACTCTGCCAAATGCCTTAGAAATATCAAATGCAACTATCTTGCTTTCGCCAGATTTATGTACGCTTTGGTTCCACTTTTCAGTGAGACATGCCATCAAATCACCAGTGGACCTGTTGCTAGGAAAACCCCACTGCCGGTCATTCAGAAGTTTTCGTGTTTCGAGATATTTCATGAGCTGACGGTTTATCAGCGTTTCCATGACCTTGGAAAGAAGAGACGTAAGAGCAATGGGTCTGTAGGAGGAGAGAGAAGAAGATTCGCCTTTTTTAGGGACGGGCTTGACAAATGCTGTTTTCCATCTGCTCGGAAAGAGTCCTAAAGAGTGATTTTGCCAGCGAGGAAGAACACCTCTTCAGAAGAAGGGGAGATATACCATCTGGACCAGCGGATTTGTGAAAGTTAAGATCTTTAAGTACTCTTGCTACTACACGAGTGCGAAAGTGGATTCGCCCCATTGTAGATTCGGCGCACTCAAGTGTATGAGGGGACAAAACACAATCTGGGAATGTTAAGCTAGCCGCAGTTTGGCCTTGTCCAAAGAGCTGACAGCTGGAATGTCATTGTAAATGAGCGTTGGGATGGAGGATGAGGCAGAATTTCTAATGTTTTTGACGAATGACCAAACATTTTTACTGCCTTTGGGACATTGCAGTATTTTTTGGAATTGATATTGGAATTTCACATGCTTGTGAAAGACGTTGCAGTCATATCTGGCTCGTTTTAACTTTTTTCAGTTTTTCTCTGTTGGGTTGGTCTTGTTAGACCGAAAAAACAATTCTCTAACCCTGACAGCCTCTTTACAGCTCTAGTCGTACAATGCCTTTTCGTTTGGTTTGATACTCTTCATCCGATGAAGGGTAAAGCATCTCATTCCAAAGAGAATAGTTTCTGTGATCATGTCAGCAGCGGCATCCACGTCGTTATCGAGGAAACATAACGACCAGTTAAAATTCTTAGAGAAGTTGTTAAGTCCGCTCCAATTGGCTTTCTCGTATTGCCATACGGTTCTTTTAGGAATCTTTTCTCTAACTGTGTGGTGAGTGTACGAGAATTTAGCTGATATAACACAATGGTCCGACGAGCCTAGAGGGGAGAGCACATCAACACAGTATTTGTCAGGGTGAGAAGTTAAAAACAAGTCCAGGGTGTTGGCGGTATGAGTATCAACGTCTGGTATTCGTGTGGGCTCATTTACAAGCTGGGTTAAATTATTTTCCGCAGCGGAGATCTCAACACACCGTACTTCGGGTGTTATCTGTCCAGAATGTCGAAGCCACCCAGAATTGTGTATATTAAAACCGCCCATAATAACGATTTCTGTATGAGGATATAGGGATACAATTCTTTGAATGGAGTCAGGCAGCGCATCGAATTCGGTAAAAGCCGAATTGCTGTCCAGTTTGGTGCTTCTGCAAATAAAGCAGTATTGGATAATTTGCTTACGGAGATGGAATTTTGACCACATGAAATTGAATTCTGGATTGGAACAGGGACTACATTGTGATGGAATTTGGTAAACCACCTCACTACGCACATAAATGGTGAGATCGCGATGGGAAAGACTAGTGGCACTAGTTCGTAGCCAGGTACGAGTAGCTTCCGATCAGAGTGATCTGAGAGGTGTGGGCGGGGATCTACCTGTATTTCAATAAGTGCCAAAGCAGCTGGTCGATACTTACAGACGTGGACGTACGCAGAAAAGAAACTTTTTAACCCGCGTATATTGGCTACGTCCATCTTGAATTCCCTAGTCATAATTACAAACAAACACAGTAAACACAAACACCGACGATACCAAGCAAGGCACCGAAGTGAAAGTTCCGACGATGGTTTGCCGAATGGGGAAGTGAGATTGCCGACATGGAATCCACTCTCCGAACCCCTTGAAGTCCTTAGTTTCTGGAGAACCATCGGAAACGAAACATTTTTTGTCGAAGATTCCGCAGTATAACTCATGTTTCCAAATGACTTTATTTGGTGCTACAAATACATTGAGAGATGGATTTATGACATGTGCATTTCTGTGAACCAAATTGATACAATATCTGAATGTTTTCCATCTGATCAGATTCAAGGTCAGGTTTATCACAAAATTGGATCATTGCTAGCGTTCCCCAATTCAAACTATGAATTTTTGCCAATGTACGAGTATTTCATGGGCAATTCGAATGCCGTGGTAGATAAATGGTACCAAATTGGATGTGGTGCAAGTGGCACCAACAGTGTTGGAAGGGAGATCATTGAAAGGTTGCAAAGGTTTTTCCATGAAAGACATGAATTAGTTCGATTATTTCAAACTGCCCTCGAACGAATACCGTCGGACAGTCATAAAGTTATTATTCGAGCCGATGTAATACTCGATTTTATGCATCCAGGAAGATTTAATGCACCGACTGTAGATGAAGTGGCAGTAGTAATCGTTGGGCAAGGGTAAAAATGACTACGGGTACGGGTAAAAATGACTACAAAACTGGGAATCCTATTCTAAAATCCAAGGCAGTCATCGATTATAATCGTGGGATGGGTGTAGTCGACAGAAATGACCAGTGCTTAGCTTCCTTTCCACTAAAGGGAAGGTACTCCAAGAGATACAAAAAAATACTTTTTATTTGGCCGACATGGCCTTATATAATACCTATCTATTTCATAAAAATACCATATGTCTAATGTGCAAAGGTTGACCTATAGCGACTATAGGATAGGTATTGCGGAGAACATATTAGAGAATATTACGCTACCACAATACAAGAGCTGAGGAAGGGCATCAGGAGGAGCATGCCCTTTACGATTACACGCTGTACAATGGGCACATTTGCCTAGACAAATTCCTTCATATCCTGTCAAACAAAACCCGTCCAGGCTTTGTAAAATATGTTCATTATTAAAAAAGAAAAGTTAATCACGATGGGAATGCGAGAAATGCTTTGTGGCTCTCCACATGTCAGAATGTTTCAAAAAATAGCATACCCTTCGAAAACTGCCTGGAGATGAAGATTAAACAAATATCCAAATAACAAAAAAAAAAATTATAGTTCTATGTTGTACCGTTTTGATTGTATGTGAAGTTTAGTGTTAAGGTTTCTTTGAAATAAAAGTTGTAATAATTAAATAGTGTTTTTAATTAACAAGTTATGTCATATTATTAGTGGTGGAATGGGTTAATAAGTTTTACGGACTTTATCGTTAAACAAAAAGTATTTGGAGACGTCCAATGTTGGATGAATTCTGTCGAGTGGCAGAAAAGAGGTCTGCCTCATGCACACATTTTAATTTGGTTGGTGACTAAAATTACGGCAAATCAGATTGATGAAGTTACATCAGCTGAGATCCTTGATCGAACCATTGATCAAAAATTGTATGAAGTTGTCGTAAAAAACATGATTCATGTAATCAACATTACGCGATGTATTCTGGAGATCGGCCTGCTATGCCCATAGCGGGACCAGCTGAACATTCAGGCGATATTTCAAGTAGTTCAAGCCAACCGGCTGTAGTGGTCGAACCAAGGATGAAGAGGAGGAGAAAGATGCAGTCTTCTCCGAACGCAGTAAAGCGCACTTCCCTGTCAGCATCAACAGAAAAGCTGGCTGGTGGAGCGACGAAAGAGGCGCCAACTATAATAACAAGGGCAGCAGCATAGCAGCAAACGAGGCAAAAGGTACTGGAAGATAAAAATATGTTCGCATCTCTGGCGGCTTCTGAGTCAGATGATAAAGAGGAGGTGCAAAAAATTAATAACAATATTAAGCAGCACAAGCAAAAAGTGGTAGCTATTAAAGCTAAGCAAATAGCAAGAAGGGAGAAGGAGCAGATAGGAGAACTTGTCGATTCTCAACAGCCACAACAACAACAACCGCAACAAAATCTGCACAGGCCCAAAAAATAAATCAGCAGGCACCACAACAACAACGACAACAACAGCAGCAGAAGAGCCAGCAACAACAACGGAAACAACAGCAACAACAAGAATCACAACAACAACAACAACAGCAATAACAGCAACAACAACAAACGACTTCAAAAATAAGGGTTCCACCTATAAAAACTTATAAGATGGAACTTAAGGAGACGATAGAACTATGTAAGTCGGCCATTATCATTAGATAGGCATGCGATCCACTGACACATCTAGGCGTTCGCTGCCAGAGGTTCGGGCACCCCGCGTCAAACTGCGTACAAGTGTGGAAAGAACCACAAGTCTGAGGAATGCACTTTAGGTAAGGACGGAGCGTTAGAAAAAAGCCAACTCTCTTGTGCCTTATGCAGGAACACGGGACACATAGCAAACTAACGGAGTTGTCCAAAATTCCAATACATAAAAAGAGTAAATCTGGCTCGGCAGCAGAAAGTGAAAGTCAAACGTAGACCTGTTCAAACACAAACACCAGCCGTCAATCCCTTACCTTCGCTCAAATGGCGGCAGGTAGGTAAGGGAAATACGGTACAACAAGGGAAAGTTGCCTCTCAGGCCCCACCGCCTAGAGCACCGGAACCTGTAACAGACATGGTGTGTACCTTGTTCTCTATTCAGGGGCAGATGGCTCAGCTTCAGCGTCAAATACAGGAACAGGCTACGCGGGTAGATCAAATATACGCGCTACTGCCGGGCCTAACGCATCTCCAGTCATAATGGGTATGTACACGGCGGAGCAAAACCTGAAGGTCCTTGCAGTACATGTTAATGCACTGATTAGATTCGAACGAAGAGTCACACTGTTTAAGCTGGTAAAACACCAAGCCCCTGATGTGCTTTTGGTTAGCGAAACTAAGCTTAGCAAGAGACACAAAATGAGGCACAGAAGATATAAAATATTATGAAGAAACCGACCCAACTCCATTCAAGGAGGAGGTGTTGCAATCTTTGTTAGAAAAGGACTGCGTTTCAAAAGAGTATACGTAGGTTTCAGGTGTTGGAGGCATGCATCGTGAACATCCCTCTCCATATGCATCTAAGACTACTCAATTCACCTTATTCATCTCAGAGCTCGAGATACTTTATCGATTCCTAAGGCTGGAATTGGAGGAGAACTATTTTATTATCGGCGAAGATTTTAACGCCAAACATAGAGATTGGGGAAATAATACACCAAATACTAGAGGGAATCTGCTATTCAATTTGTGGGGTCAGCACAGTGTGATGTATCCACTCGGCCTTAAAACGACTGATAGTCCGTCGTTTCCCAGATAAGGATTCTATTTGGATCTCCTGCTGTTCGATTCACGAATACAATTGACGTGCACTAACCAACAAACTAAAAACTGTCTAAGAACTTTCGTGTATGACAGTGACCATTGCGGTCTCAGCACCGAAATAGCTGTTCCCAACGAAAGTGCGGAATTAGATTAATTTGTTCAAAGGCACTCCTACAACTATAGTAGGGTGCGTTGGACGCCCTTCTCCAGAATACTGACGAGAGCACTCTCCTCGAATTCGTCTACCCACCGTCCAATAGAAATCTGTCAAACGAGGAGATTGACGGCTATCTAAAACTAATGGACGAGACAATCAAACGAACTATGGACAAAACGATACCTCGGTATCAACACCCTGACAACGAAGACTTATTCCGCAACGCAACTATTGACGCACTGCACCGATATAAAAGCAGACTGCTGTCAAGACTAAAAACCTTGTACAGACAGTACAGTAGACATAATCCGGAAGTCATCACATTGAAGTCGTCGATTAAAAACCTCCAGATATTAATAAAAGAAAATTATAGAAATTCTGTAAGTCTGTATTGGAACAACAAAATTCGAGCTGTAAACACCAGCAACTCGAATATGTTAAAATATTTCGGAGGAAAGATCAAAAAGACCTTTCGTGTCTTAAAATCGCCGGAACGACGGACAACGAGCGCATACTCATAGCAGCAGGCATCGATCCAAATGAGGCCGTTGATGATGACAACTTCTTTGTGGTCGAGGATCCGCAGGAGAGGGTAGAGGCTACAGGAGCTAATTTCCAGGAAGTGTGCAAGGCAAATGACATCATTGACCTTAACCACGACCTAGAGAGTCAAGTCCTTGTGCACAATTTCTGTCTTCGAAATGAAATAGTGAATTGGCGATTCGAGAGCTCGGGTTTCACCCAGTTCAGTGACGAGAATATGGCAAATAATGTCATCACCAACGAAAGGGTATTACCACCGATAATTTCGAAGGAAGAGCTCCAATCGATCTTCGAATTGCTTAGAAGTAAGAAATCAGTGGGAACCGATGAAATACCGAATATTGTGCTTCGACATCTCCCACTAGAAGCGGTGGACATTTACACCACCCTGTTTAATAGTGCAATGAATAATACACGTTTTCGAGAAGGCAATCAATAGAGTCCTGACTGAGTGGGTTAACGACAAACATATCGTTCCGGATAATCAATTCGGTTTCAAGGCGGGGCATGATCATTCATGCTGCGTCTAAACTGGTTTCTGATATCCAATGGAACAAAGGCAAAAACCAGTGCACTGGTGCCTGCCTCATTGACTTGGAAAAGGCCTTCGATACCGTATGGCTAGAGGGACTCTCTTCAAGCTGAACAGGCTGAGCATTAGTAAACCACTGCTGTATATTCTTTTTGATATGTTCTCCAGTAGACAGCTCATCGTGAAAAATGGCGATGTGCGGTAAATTCGCCGATCCTATTCAACATTTCAACAGCTTTTTCCGCTAGGCATTGCATAAGATGTACGATATTCCCAAAAAATTAATTTTTTTTTCGACCCATGTTGCAATTCACACATTTCGTGTCTCTTTCTTTAAAAAAAAAATACCAATAAACTGACTGAATTGTTTCATACCAGATATCAAGTTAAATTACAGCTGCTAATTATACTTAAATATTCAGTTTACATACTCGTAAATGTGAATCCTATAATTATAAGAAATTTTACTAATCATTCGAATGATTCCAGACCATATAACGAGACATCTCGTGGTATTCCAATAATCGATTACAATAAAACTTAAGTAAAGACAAGCAAAACAATAAGGCATCTTTCGGATACAGAGCTTACCGGTTAAGCTGGCAAAACCTAAATTCTAAATGTAGCCACACATGGTACCAATGACGGAATTATCGGTATCATATACAGATGGTTAGTTATGGGTAAGACTTTTAGTAAAAAAAAATTAATTGAATCATTTTGAAAGGAGACCAGACCCAATTTGTTTATTTTTATTTAACTTTATATTATGATTTATATTTTGCATTATATTTTCCCATAATATCTACTTCGGTCTATTTGATATGATCCTTGTCATTACAAACGCATTGTAAAAGTTAACATCTGTTAAAGTAATAAATTGAATTTCTTCACATCCACGATTAACTGGCATTGCTCCACTCAATACGCCCCACAGGTAGTGCAACTTTCCAGATTCCGATGCCTTCGTCACAGTTAAGCCTCCACCACTGCCTCCTAGACATAAGTTTTCATAAGTTGCATCCACACCACAGAATTTATCCTCGGTAATTATGCTAGATAGCATCGTTTCAAATTTCTCGTGGCAATCATTGTGACTACTAGTACGTACATCTGTAGTTTTGAGCCCCGGATTATCTGTTGGGTTGACCACACTCCAGGATGCAATTTGGCCCCACTCGTTACTGGGAATTGAATTGCCAACGCTGGCTTTCAAATCAAGGCAGGCAGGGGCAACATGTTGATTGAATTTAAGAAAGTTGACCAGCACAAGTACCGCAATATCGCCATTAAAAAGTTCAGTGCTGCCTGTGAACCTGGTAAGATAACAGTAAAAATGATTATATGTATAGTACTTAGATAAAATTAATGAAATCTTCTTTTGGATACAAACTTGTCGGGTATATCAAGTATGGATATATTTTGGAATTGGGCGCTGTTTTCCGGAGCATCGAAGTCACGATAATATTTACCAGCTCCGACTAAGAAAAGATCCTTGTTGAATTTAGAGTGATTTGCCGAGTCCCAGAAACAATGGGCAGCTAAAAGAGGAAACAAAAAATAACTCAATCTACTTCTTAGGTATGCACATAAGATCCAAGTCATCGTTTTATAAAAATAACATATAATTACAATATTTTTATTTTAAATTTTGATAATTACTTGTAGAAAATTTACTATTTATCAAGTCCCTCTTATTTACTTATTACTACTTACATACTTGTATTTTGTTTAGGCGGCGCTACAGTGAACCTGGGTTCAACTAAGAAGCCTTTCCAGTTAGCCTGATTCTTGGCTAACTGCCTCCAGTTGCACACCCCAAGTCATTTGAGGTCCCCTTTTACTTGTGCGCGCCACCTAATCTGAGGCGTTCCTTTACCGCGTTGTCACTACGGGTCGGAGAAATGGCGACTGATGCGCAGTTTTCTCAGTAAAGCGATGTCGCTGTACAGCTTGTATAGTTCATCGTTAAATTTTCTTCCCCAAACCAAGTCAACGCAAACGGTACCGGATATTGTAGGAAGGATTTTTGTCTCGAAACGAGCGATGATATCTTCATCTGCTTTCGATAGAATCCATGCTGCAGCGCCATAGGACTGGAATAATCAGGTCTTACATAGACTCCTTAGTTGTTCGGGATAGGGCCTTACTACTCAATTGCCTAATTAGCATAAAGAAACAGCGATTCTAAAGACTGATTCTTCGTCTTGTTTCGTCTTATTATTGAAGTTTTTTTTGGCAGGATTCATAGCAGCGCCAAGTTAAACAAAGTCCCTTACTACCGCAAAATTGTAGCTGTCCACTGTGATGTTCTATCCAATTCATTAATATTGTGTACCTCTTCCTGTTGACAGCATATTTTGGTGGCTTCCGTTTCAACACCACCGATGTCAATATCATCGTTGTCTTTTGAGAGAATGTGCCTTCGCTTTTTGTTTGTGAGTTCCGCACAATTCTTTCAAGTATGAAAGAATGTTTAAGACCTTTAATGATATCAACGGTCTCAGTTAAATCATTACCGACCTTGATGGAGCGGCAAGCGTCTCTATTATCATTATCTACAGGCAGACGAGTTTGGCAAAGATACCAAACCATGGCGTGGCTCCATATATCTTGTCTCTATAAATGCTGTCATGGTGGGTATCGGTTCGGTAGTCTGAAACCATATTAATAACGGCCCATCAGGTTGTTGGCAAAGGGTTTCAGACGTTCACATAATATGGCAGACAAGATTTTGTATGCAGTGTTGAGAAGACTTATACCTCTATACATAGTTGACGGGAGTGAGGCAGTCTCCTTTTTGTGGATCGTGCAAACGGTGCTAAGATTCCATTCATCAGTCAGATAATCTGACCATATTTGAGAAAAAAGTTGATATATGCTCTCCACAAAATCACTTCCAGCAGCTTTGAATACTCGGTCAGCCTTCAGGTCCAGCAACTTTTTTGGATTTCAGTTAAAAACATTGCAATTGTTACTTTGTTTTGGTCAGGTGGACAGAAGTTTTGGCTATCCTCGCCTAAGTTGAATAGTCTATTCTACCTGGCGGTGTCGTGTAGGCTACACGTAACAACTGTCCTACCAAAGAAGTCCTCCATTCCCATCCTGGGGCTAAAATCGTCTAGTACGATGTTAACGTCATGGTTCGTATGTCTCTTCGAGTATCGGGTAAGCATATTCTTTGGTGGCATGCATCGTCCTTGTCGTCTGTGGGCGCATGAGAGCTCACGTATCGAAAGCTGACGACTTTATGCCTAAGTCTGCCGGGTAAGATCAATCCGCATCCGTTTTTCATCTTGTTTATGCTCGGTCTAGCCTATCGCACTTCTGGATGGTGATGATATCTGCGTGATAGCAGGCAGAGGCCCTGCTTAACGCGGTCTGTTAAGTGTCCGAATATGCCACGTGCAGATCCGAAGATCGTTGTACTTTAATCTTTGGCAAAGGTCGTCAACAGTGAATTCGTTATTATCCGATGCCATTGGTTTGTTCGCCACTTCTTTTTTAATCTCTTCCGTGTAGGGTTGTTGGCCCTCCGAAGGCGTATGCCAGTGTAATGCTACTGGTTGAGCATGCCCTTGGCATTTTAGAATGGATGAGTAAGAATCTACTGATGCAGCTGCCGTGGACCACCACTTTGAAGTAAGTCAAGCAATATGCTTTAAACTTGATTGTTGCATTGGTGGCCCAATCCAAGTTACAGGACAGTAAGCAGTTGCGCTCAGATCCGGAGTATATTAATGTATTAAATAAATTTTTTTTTTCTTGGGGTAATAAGAAATTAAAAGTGCGATATAATTTAGCGACAGAATAAGATTAAAGCAGATAAGAAAGATTTTGGCATATGAGCGAACACTTCACAACACTGCAACAAAATTGGATTTCAAGTAGGAGTATCCCTCAACCTGTTCCATAGTGTAGCTGGGCTTGTACGATGTACGATGTTGGTCGCCAAGTCGTCCATATCCTAAGTTCTACGTGACCTTTCATGCATGAAGTATATACTACTATATAGAGCGGGGCTAATAGAAGTTAAACAAATTGAACCGTGGCTCAAGTGGTAGTGTATTAGCTTCCCAATTGGGCGGTTTAGGGTTCAATACCAGTCGTGACCCAATTACTGGAATCTCCTGAGATGAATGGTTGCCTAAATATAACATCAAGTCAATTTACACTAATAATTTCGTCTCCCCATTAAATGTTGGATGCCACCCATGGAGTGAAATAGCCAATGAGCCCAAAAATCTTTCTCGCTTCTGATAACCGCAACAGCAACATATACGAGTGTGCTTTTCACAAGCGTGTTGAAAGGCCAAAATTCCTCACCTCCTCGGACCGTTACTGTTGCTTCTCTTACGACGCTTTCAGTAGATACTCGTATTAAGAAAATACGTAACGAACGGAGGATGGCACAAATTTGTGATCGTGTCCGTTTATTTTCCCCGTAAATACCACGATTCCAGGAAGATGGACTTATCATATGATGTGATGCTAGTGCTCATAATACTTTTTGGGGCAGTAGGAAATGCTATGTGAGAAGCAATCATCGCTTGGATTGTATGCTGTGTCTTACCTGGTTGTCAACAATGTTGGCTCTCAGCCAATTTTTTACGAGGGTAAGACAGCAAGTAATCGACTTAACGCTATTCAAGTAGATTACCGACTGGAAAGTATTATCAGAGGTTTCTCTGTCGGACAATAGGTACAACGAATTCAAAATCGGATGGGAGGTATCGACATTTTTGAAGAGGAGGAATTCGCGAAAAACCATCTGAACATACTTTAAAAAGGAGCTGGGCATGCCTGACAGTGCCCCCCTAAACTCAGGACAAAATAAAAGCTGGAGGAAGCTGAACGAAACCGCACTGCTTTGTCTCTTATCACCTCGCTTCAAGGGCAAAAGTGTAGCTTATTAAAGCAGGTTAACAACCCTCAAAACAGAGTTAATTTGCGACAACAAAAAAATCTAAATAAATGCGTTGACATTGTGGGCATACCACTTGTTAAGAAAAATAATGCATTGACCTCTACACTCAAGCTACTATCGGATGGTTTGGATGCGATCATCACAGCTGATGATATCAAATATTGTTATGTTAAAACAATCAGGAAGAGTGATTCTAACGTCTCTACATCGGCTACAATAAAACATTTAGATGTCGTTTGCGTTAAATTTAAAACATTGGAATGCAAGCAGAATATCATCTCCAAACAGAAAAAGAACAAACTATCAACGCATATTTTTGGTTCACATTTTGACAAAAAACCCATCTTTTTGAACGATATGCTTATAGTACAAGCTACAACAGACTTTTATTTAACAAAGCAAGGCAAATGAAAGCAGAAAAAAAGTATTCATATCTTTGGATTAAGAACGGAGTAATTTTAATGAAAAAGCAAGAAGGTGAAACCACTATAAGCATTTCATCTTTTGATGATCTTAATATAATCAGTTATGGCTAAATCCTTTTTTTTTAATTGTAATAGCTGTTTTCTGTTTATACACGATCTGGTTCTGTTTTCGTGAAAGAAACTGCAAAAGGGAACAGCATAATGATAGAGAACGAAGAAAACCTTAACACCATCGCCGGGAGACATCAAAAACCATCATCACAACCAAAAGCTTAAATTTTCTTTCATTCAAATTAAAATAAAATGCTCATTTTGTATGATACCTACATACCTACACGTATGCTATGAAAAGTTAAATTGTATGTATTATTATACGCTGATTTCTCTGTATGTATGTCGCTTGTGTTCTTATTGTAAAGATTATGTCTCACTCAAATGCATTCTAATGGGTATAATATGAATATAATATGGCAGTGAAGGAATGCTAAAAACTATGTTAAATGTTTTCTGTTCTCGTAGAGAAGGATTTATGGTAGCCCACATAAACGCACAAAGTTTGTTTCCTAAAATCGAAGAGTTTAGATATGTTTTCGAAAAATCAAGGGTAGATGCAATATGTATTTCAGAAAGTTGGCTTAAGCCAAACATTGACAATGGAATCTATAAGTTGAGTGGATACAGACTCTTTAGGGGTGATAGAAATGATCGTGGTGGCGGTGTAGCAGTATATGTAAGAGATGGCTTAAGTTGTAGAAAGACCCTTTTCTCTTCTTCTGACTCTCTCATTGACTATGTATTCGTTAATATACGAGGGCGGGTCAATAAGTCCAATTTCTGACCTCTTTACTGAAACAGCAACACTGCTCCTGTCAACAGGCATCTGTCAGTTGACTCCTGTCTGCTGCGTCAGTTAGTTTGTGTTTGACAGCTATTTTTATCAGACTACTCACTAATTTGAGGAGAAAATGGAAAAAAGTGAATTTCATGTGCTTATTAAGCATTATTTCTTGCGAAAAAAAACCATTACCGAGACCAAGGCTAAGCTTGATAAATACTATGGGGACTCTGCACCATCGATTTCAATGGTAAAAAAGTGGTTTACTGAATTTCGTTGTGGCCGTACAAGCACTGAAGATGCCGAACGTCCTGGACGCCCAGTTGAGGTCTCTACACCCGAAACAATCGAAAAAATTCACGATATGGTGTTGGCCGACCGAAGATTGAAAGTGCGAGAGATTGTGGAAGCCGTAGGGATCTCGCATGGCTCAGTGGTTTCAATTTTGAATGATCACTTGGGCATGAGAAAGCTTTCCGCAAGATGGGTGCCGCGTTTGCTCACAGTCGACCACAAACGCAATCGTGTAACAACTTCACAGGAAGGTTTGGCGTTGTTTAATCCCAATATGGAGGAGTTTTTGCGCCGTTTTGTAACCGTGGACGAAACATGGATCCATCACAACACACCAGAGAACAAACAACAGTCAAAACAGTGGGTTTCTAAGGGTGAATCGGCGCCAAAGAAGGCCAAGGTGGGTTTGTCAGCCAATAAAGTTATGGCGACTGTTTTTTGGGATGCACGCGGGATAATCCACATTGACTACCTTCAAAAAGGGAAGAACAATCAATGGGGAATATTATGCCAACTTATTGGACCGATTCAATGACGATTTGAAAAAAAAACGACCTCATTTGGCCAAGAAAAAAGTTCTTTTCCACCAAGACAATGCAAGGGTGCACACATGTGCAGTTGCCAGGGCAAAAATCCATGAATTGGGCTATGAATTGCTCCCTCATCCACCCTATTCTCCAGATTTGGCTCCGAGCGACTACTTCTTGTTCCCAAACCTGAAGAAATGGCTTGGTGGAAAAAGATTTGACTCCAATGATGAAGTCATCTCGCAAACAAAGGCCTATTTTGAGGACCTCGACAAATCATTTTTTTTGGAAGGGATAAAAAAATTGGAGAAGCGTTGGACAAAGTGTATAGAGCTCAAGGGAGACTACGTTGAAAAATAAAATTATTTTTTTATCAAAAAATCTGTGTTTTAATCACGGACTTATTGACCCGCCCTCGTAGTATGTGATAACAATTCTTTGCTGCTGGGCATTGTTTACAGACCTAATAATGATGTAGACTTAACACCCTTCTACGCTTTAATGGAGTCCATATCAGTAGGTTCTAAAAATATAATTATATGTGGTGGCTTAAACAGTAATCTTTTGGTTGAGAGGCATCTTGCTGAAGGGATGAAATCTTTTGACCTACATCCAGTAAATATTACCACTCCCATTCATCACGTTAGTACTATAAGTACTTTACTTGATGTTTTTTTCGTTAGTCGTACTGATAACGCTCTTTTTTATGATCAACTTTCTGCTCCAGCTTTCTCTAAGCATGATTTAATTTTTCTTACTTATGACTTTCCAGTAAAAACAAAAACCATCAAAAGCTCATCACAGCCTTGGTTTTCAATTGAAATTCGTCAAATAATTATGCAACGTGATTAAGCGTATAATCGGTGGAAGCGATACCGTATAGCTGAATTTCACCATATATACAAATCCCTCCGCAATATGGTTGTTCGAGAAATAAGGGCGGCAAAGGCACAATTTTTCTCCGGCAGATTAAAATCTAGCCTGGGTAGTCGAAAGCTGTGGTGTTACCAACGACATCTGGGTATAGGAAAAGAAAAACTTTCTTGTCCAAATAACACTGACGGCAATGTGCTTAACCACAAGTTTGTATCTGTAGGACCAACTAGGACAGCAAACCTCAACCTTAATTTAGATAATCGGCATGCGCCTGTTGTGCGCATTTAGTTTTACATGTGTAGACAGTTTTAGTTTTTTTTTAGTTTATTAGTTTACTCGTATTATTAATATTGAATTCATTGTTCACATAAGACTTGTGTACAAAACACATCTTTTAAAAAATAGAACAAGCTTTTGTACATTACTTTAATTTGAGTTTAGTTTAAATGACTTAAGTTTAAATAAAAAAAGAGATAAGGAAAAGATAGTACCAAGAAAAAGAAACATAAGGAAAAGAAGAGGTAGGAAAGTAGGCAAATCTATTAGGAATTATTAGCATAATGAAGAAACAATTTTTTCTTAAAGGCGGTTCTGTTCGTCGTGCGCTTTATATCTACGGGTAAACTATTCCAAAGGCGAATCGAGTTAACAAAAAATTGTTTAGATATATTAACATATTTGCATCTTGGAATTATCAATTGCGACATTCTAACATTACGCGGAAAATTAATTTTTTCAAATAGATATTCCGGTTGTTTTGTTGTTAAAATTTTGTGTAGTGATAGTACAGTTTGATATTTCATCAATTCGTCGATTGACAAACCTACAATCTGATGGGAGTAGAAAGAGATATGTTCATATCTTCCTATGCCGAATATGTATCTCGCACAGCTATTATAGGCAACATTCAGCTTTCGCCGAGATTCATAATCCATGTCGGAGTATATTTCACACCCATATAATAGAATAGGCAGGATGTATGATTTTACAAGCTTTAACTTAACTTTGGTGGGAAGATAACTGGAGGTTGGACTAAGTCCTCTAAGGGCTCCGTAAACTTTCGATGCAGTTTTTGTAATATGAGTCCCCCAGGTAAATTGTTGGCTCATGTAAACCCCAAGATTTTTGAATGTTTCAACATATTCAATTGGAGTTCGATTAATATATAGAAGAGGAATGTCTACTTTAACTCGGCTAGCATTAATGATCATTGCTTTAGTCTTTGTTGGATTAAGACTGAGTTTATTTTCAAATGGCCACTTACAAATTGTTGCTAATTGGTCGTTTAGATTAATTATTGCTTGCTTAATTTGGGATTTGGGAAAAACAGAATAAATCTGCACATCATCTGCATATATATGACGTTTACAATTCACAAGACGCACGGCTAAGTCGTTTATATAACACATAAAGAGTAGGGGTACTAAAACGGATCCTTGGGGAACACCTGATGGAGCAAAAAGACAAGATGAGCGCTTTTTCTCATGACACACATGCTGTGACCGATTACTTAGATATGACGACACCAAATTACATAGAGACCGGTGGAACAAGAATTGAGTCCGAAGTTTCATGACTAGTATTTTATGATCAACACAATCAAATGCCTTAGAAAAGTCTAAAAACACAATTACTGCTGACATTTTGTGGTCTAAGCCCTCAGGCATATCTTCGCAAACCTTAAGTAAAGCTGTGGTGCAATTATGCTTAGCACGGAAACCCGACTGACAGTTTGTAATAAGCTGTTTATCGTTTAAATAATGTTTGACTTGTTTACTAACGATAGTCTCAAAAACTTTGCTCAGAAATGGAAGTATGGCAATGGGTCGATATTCAGTTTCTGGGCGCGATGGAGATTTCGGAATTGGCACCACTTTAGCAATTTTCCAACTTTCAGGGAAGGTTGAAGTTGTGAGTATTGAATTAAAAATATGGGTTATATGAGTGAGAATGACTGGAAGCAGGATTTTTATGAACTTGGGAACGATATTATCCCATCCAACTGCGTTAGATGTAATGTCAAGGATCGTTTTACCAACACTGATTTCGTCGGTACATTGTAGGGGGAAAGTGTCGTCGCTACTGCATTGCGGTTCAGATATATTTGTCAGATTATGTATATCATATGCAGAAACAAATTTAGCATTAAGTTCGTCTAAATTGATGAGGCTTGGAAGGGCTGGCTTTTCAGAAGTCAAACCGAGTGAGCGCACAGTCTTCCAAAACTCGGTGTTTGAGCTAACGGCATTGAACTTGTTTGCATAAAATGACCTTTTATTAGATCTGATTAATGAGGTTACTGCATTAGGAACAACTTTGAACTCTGTGTGTATTTCAGGACATTTGTACCGTCTCCATCTCCTGTATAGGATATCCCGGGCTTTCATGAGATCAAAGACTTCTTTTGTAAGCCAAGGTAATGTGCATTTCTTAGACCTTCTTTTTACGACTGGCACATGCTTTTTAAAAAGGTATAAAATATTCTCATTGAAATATCTAATTTGAAAGCTGGTATCACTTAGTCACCACATATAACGATTTTGGAATATAACGGAGATAATTCCTCGAGCACATCTCTTATTAATGTATGGTGTGCAACATCCGGAGCCATATATATGCACCCCAGAAGGAAGATTTCGTTAATAGTCCTAACCTCAATGTATACGTACTCCAATAAGTCGGTCGGTGATGATTTTTTAATAATATAAGACTTATGACACTTTTTTAAATAGATACCAACACCACCTCCTCCTTTGCGGAATCTGTGACCTGGAAAAAACTGCATATTATTTAAGTTTATTACATTTGATTTTAACTCCGAGTCAAACCATGTCTCAGTTACACAAACAGCATCGACTATACTATCACTAAACAAATAACGGAACTCATCAATTTTATTTTTTAGACTTTGCGCATTTAAACAACATATATTAAAACTTTTTTTCGATTTGCAAAGAATATTAAATAAAGTTTTCGATTTGTCAATGGAAGTACCCCATTCCTTTTAGCAAGTGCAACAGAAACAACAATTATAACAACGAGAGACACAAGCGCCTTTAGAGTGTATGATATGGAAAATAGTAAAAAATATAGTTCTCAATAGATTTGCAGTGAGAGAGTTAAAAAAGAGATATAAAAAGAAAAGAAAAGATAAGAAGAGGAGAAAAAAAGGAAAAATTACATGATTTTTTTTATGCGTCGAAGAAAAATTCATTGTTGACGTTGTAAGGTGACTTCTTGATGTCGTGCGGCAATGGTTGCGAGAGCATCTGCATCGCTGACTAAGATGCTTCGTTGTTTCCTCTACTTTCTCAACATAATGCTTCCATTCCTGGTAGAAACAGAGAAAAGTTGCTTTTGATGTTTCAGCCGTGTTGCTTGTTGTAGTAAGATACGATTGTTTTTGGTGAGACTTTCGTTGACATAAAACACTGATGAGAATTCCAGGCCTATGTCATTTAAGCAAAGTTGCCTTCCATTTTTTTCCGAAACTCTGTCACTGCTCTCAGAAGGAGATTTCTCTCTTGAGCAGAGTTGAATTTTAAAATCACTGGTGGATCAGCCGTATTATTTCTTGTCTGAGTACGGAAAACAGCATTTAGTGTCAGAGGTTTGCATTCAACAATATGACATAAGTGGTGGAACATAGTCTCTAGGTTTTCGTCAACCAAATATGGTACACCAAACATAATAGCATCAGAAGCTATTTCTCTTCTCTCTAGAGCGTCGCAGCTGGGTGAAGCCCGAGCTCTCGATTCGCCAATTCTCTATTTCATTTCGAAGGTAGAAATTGTGCACAAGGACTCGATTCTCCAGGTCGTGGTTCGGGCCAATGATAACATTCGCCTTGTACACTTCCTGCAAAAGTGGGAACAGATGCTTTCAGTGTGGCGAGCCCGTTGTCATGGTGGAAATAGTCGAGCGCAAAACTGCTTTGCGAATGCATCCTTTCTCTAAAATACAACATGCGTACTAACGCTGAAGACTCTGCGAGAGTGCGCATTAAAATAAAATAGGCAGAATTGAAGGCACACACGACAATAAGGTGTACGCGCTGGGTATTTGCGTCAACATTGTGCAGCTTAGTCAGACAACACGGTGTAGAAGAATCATTAGTTTTGCGGATAAAAGCAGGCATCCTACCTACCTACTACTAAGATACATGTTCGTCGACTGTTATGGCGAAAGCCTCTAAGGTGCTATCGGTTCTTTGGCAGTGCAAGGGGATTTAGGTACCCATAAAATGCTTGCACACAGCGCGGGCGAAGGAAAATCAAGGAGGAAAGAAAGAGAGGTACCGATGAATGTTGGTTTTAAATGTTTATAGGTTTAGCTAGTTAGTTTAGTTTTGTTCATTTTTTCTTCACATTAGGATTCAAAATATACAAACAAATATTTCAAGAATTCATTAATTTTTAAAAGTAGAGAAAAGTAAATGATATTCGGTACTTTAAGATACACTGGCGATCACTAGGATGAAGCCATACATTTTGCAATCGATTTTCACCCTTCATACCTGTTTGAAATTTTGTACCCGCAAACTTTTACTACCTGTGAACAAGTACATATTTTCTCAACAGGAAGTCATAAAATTAAAGGGCAAATAAGAACGACCGTTGGAATTTGACAAGATAAAACAATGGACTTCTTGAAAAGTGTATAAAAAGATGCGCCACTAGGATGAGGCCATAGCGAATATTTCTTTGCAGGAGTTCACATCAGAAATTTATTTCAAAGATTTGTTAAGAATATTTAAAAAAGCGTTGAAAAGAACCGTTTTTATTTTGTTTGAAAAAAAAGGGTTACAAAAGGAGACAAAACAAAAGGAGACAAAAATTAAGATTACGTTTTTAGTTGAAGATAAATTAACTAGTGTTGATATACATACATAACATAATTATTGCGTAGGTTATATATATTATAATCTACAATAAATAAGATAAAATTAAATTTAAAGCAATATATCCGAAATAAGAGTTTCTAAGCTGTCGTAGTTAATAAATTGGAAGTGGCAATGTTTTAAATATTCAGATTCATCAAGAACATTTTCAACAACTTAAAACAATACAAGTGACAAACTGGGAAAATTTTAAAATCATGGAACAGAAAAATAACTAGGATGATTACAAGGTTTTCGGCAAATTTTTATTGAAGTAAATTTCTGCAAAATAAGAAGGAGTCGTATATAGTTTAAATACACGCCGCCCCAACAAGCAATCCCATACTGAAGTTTACAGTGAAAAATTCCGTAATAAATGATTTTTTAAAGTTTAGCTGATCATACATTACGCAGATAAAAAAATTTCTAAGTGTGCATAGGAAATTCTTCCGTAATGTATCGATACGATCTATAAAACAGATTTCAAAGTCAAGGGTTAGTCACAAATATTTAAAATGGTCTACGCACTCTATCAAAAAACATTAATCACTGCAACATAAAGTACGACAGTAAGTGGAAACGGAAAAATCAGCTAATTTTCGTAAAATCAATATCTATCTCAGCAAATCTTCTTTTGATTTTACCAACATATCCTTATCTGATACTGTCTCCATTTTTTACAGTGAAATATTTAAATCCATTTCTCTTTACGTCCCCTTTTCTCGGCATAAAACATCATCTACTTCCCCTCTCTGGTATAACAGAAGTCTTCGCTCTTTACGAAACAAAAGAAATAAATTATGGGCAGTTTTTCTTCGCACCAATTCTTATTATGACTACTCTAACTATCTTGGAACCTACTTCCAATTCACCCGGCTCAATAACTGCCTCTATCAGCGTTTTCTCGACACAGTGCAGACCAACCTTATCAATAACCCTAAGACACTTTATCAATTCGTCAACTACAATTGACGTTCGTTAATATATCATCGACCGAAACAATCATTTGCAAACAACTTCTTCGTACCTGACTCGATATATTTCAAGTACCTTCCATATTTCTCCATTCGCCCCTCTCTCTCACAATCTTTTGATCTCATCCTTATCGAAGAAAAGTTACAAAATCTCAATGACGAGTTTTTACTCGGGCCAGAATATTTCTCAAAAAGTGCGCCACCAATCTTTCGCACCCACTTTCCTCCCTATTTCATCTGTCCCTCACACAATGGGAATTTTCCCAAATTTGGAAGACCTTTTTCATAACCCCGGTTCACAAAAATGGATCAAAGAATGAAGTAACCAACTACCGTCCCATTGCTAAGCTTTCTCACATACCTAAAATATTTTTTTATGAAGTTTTAAGCTTCAAGTGTAAGTCACTTATATCACCCAGTCAAGATGGATTTCTGAAAGGTAGATTAACTACTACAAATTTAGTTGAATTCGTATCCTTTGCGCTTTTAGCCCAAGAATGGCAACAAAATCTACGGATTTTGCTAAGGCCTTCGATAAAATATCACATCAATTGATCCTTTTCAAATTGTCTTCCCTCGGTTTTGACACCATATTGTTAAAATGGATATCATTTTATCTGGAGAACTATTATTATAGCGTTCGCTTTAGGTCGGCTTTCTCAACCCCGTTTCTAGCCACTTCTGGTGTCCCACAAGGCAGCCATCGACGTTCCCTCTTTTTCATTTCAACCATAAATGATCTTGACAGGATTATTAAACACTACTCCTTATCCATTTACGCCGACGACACTAAATTCTCCAATCCAAGACTATTTCTTTACCCCAAGACTCTATGTTCCTTCAAGAAGACATCTATAGGTTTTCCATTCGGTGTCTAAAAAATTGCTTTGAGCTTAATGTCTCCAAATGTCAATCTATGACTTTGTCTCGTAAGTCCAATCAATCTCCCCTTCGACTTTATTTTCTGCGTGACCAACCTATACCAATACCAACCTAAGTCCCTTCGCGACCTTGGAATAGTAAACGAAAGAGAGTTAAACTTCGGTTCGCATACTGATGAGATAATCCTTAAATCCAACTCGTCGCTCGGTTTTATCAAACGGTGGTCTAAAGAATTTTGCAACCCTTATGTGACAAGACCACTTTACATTACCCTTGTCCGGCCCCTTCTCGAATATGCTAGCCAATTGTGGTACCCCTATCAGCTACCCGAATCGAGAACATTCAACCTCGTTTTATTCGATTTGGCCTTCGTGGACTACCCTGGGATGACCCCTTTATCTTACCTCCCTATCGTGGCCGCCTCAAACTTCTTAACCTGAATACCATCGAAAAACGCAGAGGCGTAGGATTGCGCTGCCCTTTACAATTCTATTTCCTTCAACACTAACTCTGGTAATTTACGCTGTCCTCGTTTCTTCTATACTCCAACCCACAGCACCTCTTATGGTTCTAACCAGTCTCTCGCATGCTCCGTAAGGTCGACTCAAACCTCCCCCTTTTTGATTTTAACTTGAGCACGTCTCGTCTTAAGCTTGATCTCCTCCACCATTCCCTTACTTCCTAATCTTTAACTGTTGTTCATTTTTAAGTCCTAGCGTTTAAGTTAGTTTAAGCTTGCATTAAGCGAAATAAATTGGCTGCGTTAGCCTCCAACAAATTTAAAATTTTAATTTAAATTTATGTAGACTAAAAATAGTATCGCTGCTAAAACAGAGCCCTCTGGTACACTCAGACTAAGGAATTTAATTTCACTCCTTCTTTCTTCAAACCTAACTTTTTGCGATCTATTTCGAAGATAAGGGCGTAACCAATTGAGCATAAAACCACGAAACCCAGCTTTTACCAGTTCTCTTAATAAATACTTGTGGTTGACCATATCGAACGCCTTAGTTATTATTATTTTTTTTTTTTAAAGAACTTAACACTCAAGTGGGTATGAATACACTTATAATGCCTCAGCATGTGTTAAGTTTTTTGGAAAAATGGGATAGAGAGAGAAAGAAAGATGTTTGGGCTCAGTGGTTACTTCGCTCCATGGGTGACATCAAATGTTTAAAGGGGAGACTAAATTCTTAGTGGAAGTTGGCTTGTTGTTAATTTTTTTTAGTCAACTACTTATCTTACTTGATTTTTGTTAACTGAAAAAAATGTATGATATGCCTTTCGGGCGAGGCTGGGATTCGAACACCGAACCTTCCGATTTAGAAGCGAGTCCACTACCACTTGAGCCACGGCCACCCACTATCAACAAATAGGCCGGCTGTACGATTTTTACCATCAAGGTTAGACATTATTTGCGAACAAAACTGTAAGAGTTCATCTTCCGTTGGTTTTCCTTTTTGAAATTCAAATTTAACTGGATTGAAGAACTTCGTTTTATTTAAGAAGCTTACTATCCTGCTCTTCATGAATTTTTCAAATATTTTGCTGGAAGCAGGAAGAAGTGAGATAAGTCTATAATTACCAACTCCGGGAGGAGAACCCTTTTTAAGCAATGTAATAACATCAGCACATTTAAGGTCATCAGCAAAGGCTTCAAACTCGAATCGATTAAAAATATCGGCCAGAACATCTATTACAAAGCTTGAAATACTCATATCATCCACTCTACAGGATTTCGATGAAGCAATGGCCTTTAAGACTTCAAAAGATATTATGGGCCTAAAAACAAAACTTCTTCTTTCCAACGGTTCAGTACAGCCAGAAATATGTAGACGAACTGCTCGTGTTACCTACGTTAGAAAAATAGCTATTAAATGCATTAGCAATATCAATTTTGTCAGAAACCTTGCAGTCTTCAACAATTAGAACAGAGGGCTCTTTGGGAATAGTTGGAATATTTATTATGCTATTAACTATTAACTATTAACTATTTGCCATATACTTTTTAAATATCCTTTTGCAGAGTTAAATTTTAACGTGTAATATCTATCGCGGCAAATCGGAATCTCCTTCTTAACCTTCACATGAACATTATCTACCCTGGTAGATATTTGAATTTTCTTTTTCCAATATTTACGCGACTTTTGATTATACCATATGTTGATGACGACCCGACTCAGTAACTAACTTTTCTGCAGCTTTGAGAATATGTTAAAAAAATTATTTAGGGAATGTTCCTCCATGTTTTTTTTAACTCTCAATCTTTTTTTACGCTCACGAACAGTATCTACTCAGTTAGATGCAGTATTTTCCATGAATTTTGTGTTGAGATTTTCGTAGTTATGAAGTCATACCTTCACATTTTGTCTGGTTCAGACTGTGTTGTACGCATATCGGTTTTCTGCATTTGGCGCAGGCGTGACGTGTAGGTCGCTTTTTTTTTATTTAGTTGGTAACACATATAGCATGCACCCTTTTGTCGTAAGCGACCACTGGAATCTCGATCGTCGGCATCATCTGGAATAAACGTCTCGTCAGCAAAATTAAATGCACCAATCGAATGACCTAAAATACACTCCATAGCACTTCGTACAGCAAATACACCCATTACTCTACGATTTGTTGCTCTCTTTTTGATAATAGGAGTACACAAGTTCTCCCCTAATCTTTCCAAGAACTTACGTCTCCGATTTTGATTCACAGCTGCTGTGCCTTGTGGATTATTTGTAGAATAAATTATGTAACCCGCAAGCGCTGCTGTATCCAACAAATAATAAAACCAAGGCAACGGTATATGGTATGTCTTCCTTTTCGTTGTGTACTAGCTCGACATTTTGCCCATGTTGTCCACTCCACCCTTAGTATGATTGTAGTAGTGGATTATAACCGGTTTCTGTTTTAGTCCGAAAACGGATTTACCACGATGAAATGTTGAGAGTAAGACTACAGACTTGCCTTTCTTTGGGATGTAGGCTGAATCAAAACTCGGAGGACAAAACCATTCGGCTTTTCGAGGTCTTGAATTTATCAGACAAATAGCGTTTATTCTTCTTTAGGGTTCCCACAACTGACATTTTCCAACCAACTAGTTCATTAACCAATGAAACGGTTGTAAAAAAAATTGTCCATGGTCATATTTCGACCCGTATTTTTGTACGGAGCAACCAGCTATTTTACAATTCACTCGCCTTGATTTACTTCTCTCACACCACCCACTTTCCCACTGTCTATTTGTCCATTTAGGTGGTACGATGTTGACAAGCCTACCAAAGTTTGATTCCATACTTGGCCGGCTTTAATGGCATATACCACCTTGCTCAAAAAGTTCCCGCACCACACCGCCGTGTGGCGCTCCCATTGTTTCGATTTGAGTGCTGTGTTTTCTGTTAATTTGGTAAGTCTGTTGCTGACATTTCCTCTAAATCTTAGCGTTATAGCTTAACATTTGCAAAAGTTACGTAGCCAAGAGTACATCTATCTTTGTGTGTGTTGGCGATTTTTCACAATTTTAGAAGAGGATTTAAATTTGCAATAACGAACCGTAAAAAACGGATTTAATGGTGCGCGAACGTTGAAAATATTGGGAAAGTGTTTCGGCAACGATTCTCTAAAGAAAACGGTCATTTACCAGTGGCACGAGCGGTTCAACATTGGTCGTGAGTCAATCAAAGATGATGAACGCAGTGGCAGACCATCGACATCGAAAACCGACGAAAACATTGATGAAGTAAAAGAAATGTTGCGGTTGGTCAATAACCGCAAATTAAACATCAGAGAGATAGCGAAGGACTTGAACATTGCCTATGGATCCGTCCAAGACATTTTGGCTAATGATTTGGGTTTCCGTCGTGTAGCAGCAAAGTTGGTGCCAAAAGACCTCAATTTCATGCAAAAAATAGACCATGTTGACGTCGCAATAGAGATGATTTTCGAGGCTGAATCCGATCCCACATTCATCAAAAGGATCATTACTGGAGACGAAACGTGGGTTTATGTGTACGACACGCAATCCAGACATCAGGCAAGTGAATGGCGTTCACAAAATGAGCCGAGACCAAAAAAACCACGTCGTTTTCAGCCAAAAAAGAAGGCAATGCTTACGGTTTTCATGGATTACAACGGTGTAGTGCATCATGAATTTTTGCCAGAAGGCCAGACAGTAAACTAAGAGTATTATTTGGGCATTATGAGACGTTTGCGTGAAGTAATTCGCAAGAGAGCAGAATTGTGGGCAGAAAACTAGTGAATTTTGCACCATCATTATTCGTAATTTCTTGACGAAAAATGCAACAAATACCATCAAACAGCCACCGAATTTACCTGATTTGGCTCTTGTTACTTCTTTCTGTTCAATCGAGTTGAAAAAAACCACTACGGGGAACGTGTTTCAGCAGCCGAGAGGAAGTAATGGAAAAATTGCAGGAAGCACTGATGGACATACCGAAAACCGAATATAAAAAATGTTTCGAGAATTGGATCAAAGGCATAAGTGTGTTGCAGTCGATGGGGATTACTTTGAAGGGAATAATATAGATTTAGATGAATAAACTTATATGTATTTTTAATTTTCTGAATAAATTGTGGAAATTTTTTGATCTATGTGGTATATTGGGTAAACTTTGTGTATGCTCTGTATCGGAATAATTGCTAGTCTACTGTGATTGACTCAGATGACCTGAAATTGTGCTTTAGGTTGGCTTTGATCAAGTCAAAGATATCCGCAATAGGAGCCGCTTTGTCAGTGTCGATCAGAGCAGCTCTTGTAACATCCGAATCAAACCGAATGAACCTGGAAATGGCTTTGAAGCGCCTAACCGAAATTGTTGCTTTATAAAGCGGAAAAGAGTTCTTTTTCCTCAGTTCATTCACTGTTTCATAATTGGATCTATGGCAGCCCATGACTAGTAAAATACCTAAATAACCCTCAAATTCTTCCTGATTTAGTAGTTCCCATTTCAGTGGGGTTTTTTTCGGGATTTTGAGCATTCCACTTTCTATATTCACTTCTACCTTTTCTGTTCGTGTACCTGCAAATGATGTCTAGAATTGCATTACTCATGATACAAAAAAAGGTATCTACATCTGTTAGGTTTTTGTTAGATGGGTTTGGTCCACATATAAACTCTCTCGAAAAATGTTATGTGCCGCTTCACGATAAAGATTTGGTAGAGTCTTGTACCACTTAGTTCGATCCTTCCCAACCCAGAAATTACCTGAAACTTCACTAGCATCTTCTTCTTCAGGATCATGTGCTACGATGTTCTCGCTTTCAACTTCACCTCCCTATCACTGTTCCTCATCCGCCTCAGAACCCGGGTCATCATTCAGCTCTACTTCCAGATTATTTCATTCAGCATCACTATTAGCGGTTTCCTCTGCTGGCAAAAAGTTTTCATCGGACTCACCATCTGCAGCAACTTCTTCTAAATCCGACTCCGAGTCGGAGCTGATTTCTTGCAAAAGTCTTGCAAAATATCGTTGCCGTTCATCAAATGACAGTCTATCAGCAAAATTATTACTCGAAGTATTATAAGTCATGAAAGATATTCGAAATCATTTCCTATATTCTGCATTTTTGAATAAAATGTAACAAAACACTAAATTTCTCAACATTGCGCGGTTTCAACTTTGCGAGAATTTCAAATCCCTGCACAGATTCGATTTGCACGAATTCGCATTGAGCGAAATTCCGTATTTTTTGGGTGGATAACTATGGACTGCCATGAGTTAATTTTATTGTATTCGTGTATTTTTCTTTTCAAATGCACTCAACACCTCAAAGTTAACAAATCTGCAAGCTTTAAATGAAAACGAAGAATATTTAAAAGAAAAAGAAAAAGAGCAACCCGTATCCTAAGATGCAACTCATACAAAATAAGTATATGAGATTATTTTCTATCTATCTCGGTAGATACTGTTCGCGAAAGTAAATTGCTGTTCATGTGAAGGTTAAGCTCCATCCACAATTTCTTATAATTTCTCTTTAATCAGAAATCATCTGGAAATTTTTTGCACTTTATTCTAAGTTTGTTTTTACGTATAACTTTATTTAGTAAATACCTAGATATCCACGGTTTTAGTCTTTTTACTAACTTTTTGGAGGGCAGAGATGAAAAACAGTTTCGCATATAGTTATTAGGCTTAGAGAGGGAAAGATATATGAAAACATTCGTCTCTTTCTCGCCTATCTACACGACAAATCGGACTCGGTCTGCTACGAAGGGAAGACCAAAACCAGCGTCATGGTATCCATCCAGCAGGAAGGCCTCCCTACTGACCCTATCAGTCTCAGGAACCTTTATGTCAAGTACCACGAGATTTTTAGCATGTCCCCTCAGAAAGTAGCAGACGACCTTGCTGCTTTCGGCCACTACGTTCACTCTAAACGAGTCTCACACCTACAGCGAAGCCGAGCTGACCACGATAAATTTTTTCGTCCATAACGTGCCTTCCTTGTCAGCACTTAAACCATCCCGCCATACATCTCCACCCCACAACATCCCTCTTACATTTTACTACCAGAATGTAAGAGGTCTTCGCTCTAAAACCAATGCTGTCCTACGTCAATCGCATTCTCTTCCCTTTGATATTTACGCCTTGACCGAAACCAATTTGATTTCCGACATAAAGAACCAGGAATTGTTCCCCCCTACTTTTAATGTTTTTCGCGACGACGATCCTACCCGCGCACATGATGATTCCCCCTGTCGAGGCGTCCTACTGGCGATCCACAACAGCCTTAACTCTTCCCCCATTACCATCTCTTCATCCTCTAAAGTCGACTTTGTCGCTATAAAAATATCACTCCCCTTCAAGTCCCTTTATGTTTTATGTTGCTACATCCTGCCAGCTCAACCTACCGAATCTTACCAACTTGTTGTCGATGCGATCGACTATTTAATTGACCTGTCTGACTCTACTGACGATATCTTTGTTTTCGGCGACTTTAATCTTCCTCAGCTACAGTGGATTCCATCAGACGATCAATCGTTCTTCATCGCTTCAAATGCCAACTCAGCTAAGGAATGTCTCTTCTTAGATCGCTTAACAGACTCAAGTCTATGCCAAGTCAGTGGTGTATCCAACTATATGGGCAGGCAATTGGACCTTATTTTCACAACAGATTCAATCAACTCCTCAGTCTCACTTTGTCCCCTATCTCTCTCTACAATCGACAACTACCACCCCCCCCTTCTACTTTAATTTTTTCATAACTCTTCTCTCCAGTCCACTCCTCCCACAACTCTCTCATCCTATGACTTTCACAAAGCAAACTTTCACAAAATCAGTGACTATCTTAGCAGATCCCCCTTTAACTTTCACAACCTAAGCGTAAATGATGCCTTATCCATTTTTTATAAAGAAATATTTAATTCTTTCAGCCTTTACGTTCCGTTTTCCCGCCTTAAAACATCATCTACTAGTCCTCCCTGGTATAATCGCAAGCTTCGTTCCTTACGAAACAAGAGAAACAAGTTATGGGCTGTTTTCCTGCGTACCAGATCCTTGTCCGACTATTCCAACTATCTTGGTGCTTATCTTTATTTCACCGAACTTTACGAATCCCTTTACCAGCGTTACCTTAACAATGCGCAAGTCAACCTTATAAATGACCCTAAGTCCTTTTACCAATTTGTTAATTACAAAAGAAAGTCCGATGGTTACCCTCCTTCCCTCTCTTTCAACAACAAGTCATCAACCGATCCACTCACCATTGCCAACCTATTTGCCAGCTTCTTTAAACAATCCTTTACCAACGACTCCTTTGTACCAGATCCATCCTATTTTCGTTACCTACTGAACTTCTCCAACGGCCCACTTCTCTCTCACATCTTGGACCCCTCCTATATCGAATATAAATTACACCAACTCAATGACGAATTTACACCCGGTGCAGATGGCCTCCCTGCCATATTTCTTAAAAAATGTTCTTCGTCTCTTTCCCTTGCCCTTTCTGATCTCTTTCGTCTATCCCTTTCACAAGGAGAATTTCCTCAGGTTTGGAAAACCTCCTTTATAACCCCAATCCACAAAAAGGGATCAAAGAACGAAATAACAAACTATCGTCCAATCGCCAAACTCTCCCATATACCCAAACTCCTCGAAAGTATTTTGTATGAAGCTCTAAGCTTCCAATGCAAATCACTTATTTCCCCTAGACAACACGGCTTCCTAAAGGGTAGGTCAACCACCACAAATCTCGTTGAATTCGTATCCTTTGCCATCTCTGCCCTAGAGAACGGCAACGAAGTCGATGTAGTTGCAACCGATTTTAGCAAAGCCTTCGATAAAATCTCTCATCGATTAATACTCTTCAAATTGTCTGCCCTCGGCTTTGAACTCATACTGTTAAAATGGATATCCTCTTACCTCGAAAACCGTTTTTACAGTGTTCGTTTTAGGTCAGCCCACTCCGCTCCATTTTTGGCCACCTCTGGAGTTCCTCAAGGTAGCCATCTCGGTCCCCTTCTCTTTATATTAACCATAAATGATCTCGATAGGATCATCAAATACTCGTCCGTCTCCCTTTACGCCGACGATACCAAATTTTTCAAAACCATTTCCTCTCCCCATGACTCCTTCCTTCTTCAACAACACCTTGATAGTTTTTCGATCTGGTGCCTCAAAAATTGTTTGGAACTTAACATCACCAAATGCCAATCCATCACCTTTTCACATAAGCGGCTCAAATCTCCTCCCCGACTCTACCTTCTCCACAACCAACCTATCTCCTCCGTTGAATCTCTTCGCGACCTCGGCATTTTGTGTGATAGGGAGCTCAACTTCCGTTTCCATATGGATGGGATAATCCTTAAAGCCAACTCTGCACTAGGTTTTGTAAAACGTTGGTCCAAAGAATTCACCAACCCATACCTGACCAGGTCCCTCTATATTACCTTTGTTCGTCCCCTCCTAGAGTACGCCAGTCAAGTATGGTCCCCATATCATCGCGTTCATATCTCGAGAATCGAAAGCATCCAGCGCCGTTTTCTTCGATTCGCTCTTCGAGGTTTGCCCTGGGATGATTCTTTTACTCTGCCCCCTTATCAAAACCGTCTCAACCTTATTAACCTAAACACCCTTGAAGAACGCAGAGATGCAGCCGACTTTCTCTTCATTCATCGACTTCTTTCAGGTCAGGTTGAATGCACGTCCCTTCACAATTCTATTTTCCTCAACACTAACCCTCGTAATCTACGTACCCCTCGTCTCTTCTATCTCCCAACCCACCACACCACCTATGGCGCGAACGAACCAATCTCCCGCATGCTACGAAAAATTAATTCAAACCCTAGCGTCTTTGACTTCCACCGCACCACTTCCTACCTCAAATCGGTTCTCCTTCACCAGAATAACCAACCTTAGTTTTAAGTTTTAGTTTAAGTTTAATTTTAAGTTATAACTTGTATTAAGCCGAATAAATGGGGGCTTTCGCCCCCACCAAAATTACAATTAAATTAAAATTATTAAGGGAATCTTTAAATATTTTTAAAAGCAGTAAAAGTATCACTACAGGAATATACGTCAGACCAAGGCTCATGAAAAAGACAGTTTTTAACCTCATTGTAGTTAATTTTCGTTCCTTTTAGTTATACCCAGGAATACAATAATCAAGAGAGAGAGAGAGAGAGAGAGACAAAGTGAAAACACGTACAAATATTAAACTCCAGCGAATTTTTTTAAATAAAATTGATTATAGTGTAATAAAAGAAGTTAACCTTTTTCTAATGAGCACATCACAACCCAAGTAACACTCATATCCTCTAGGGTGAGTCAATATACAGCGTAGAAATATATTTTAGCTAGAAATAAAACTAGGTGCTATGCCTATGCAAAGAACACCCACGGACAAAGGAACAAAAGAAAACAACTGCAATCTTCAATATCCTCAGCCAAAACGCCGATTAGCTGAAATCTTACCCGATTCCTCACTGCAAAATAATAACGAAAACATGGCAGTTGATAATATGACTATTAGCGATCTGAAAAACCTTTTAGAAGGATCCATGTCAGTACTTCTAGACGAAAAACTTAAAGATATGCCAACGAAAGCGGACTTGGAGGGTATCGGAGTAAAATTACACTCGCTGCAACAAAAAAACATATTGCTCGAGCTCGCGCTAAAACTTTTGGAGACGCAAAACGCGGAAATAATAACATCTGCGAGGCCAATTAAGTCGACCAAAGACCGCACCGAAAATGTCATCGTGGAACTCAAATCTAGAGAAGACGTTGGGCGAATTCTACAGACAGGAACAAAGATTAGAGGCACAGGAATCTCATTGCACAGAGATTACCCGATCGCGGTGCGCGAAAGAAGAAGACATGCTTTGAAACTTAAAGAACAGATAATCACAAAACACCCGAAAATTAGCACACAATTGCGAGGAAACAAGTTGAAAATTGAAAACAACACATCTTACTTCGATGTAAACAAGAACTTGGCATGTGACAAATCAGGCGGAATGGCATTCCTCGACGGCTTACTACGCGATGGTGAAATGTCAAATGCTCCAGATGTTGCAGCAGCCGGTGGCTCTCAAACTGTGAGAAATGAGCGAGCATTTTAATTGTAATGCCGTCAGCCATTCAAATAGTTTAGCTAATTTAAGCAATGTTTCTTTTAATATTTTTTCGTTTAACATAGCATGTCTAGGTAATAAATTGATATTTCTTTGGATACATGGCAGGGCCAGCGGCGGATGCTTGTTCGGAATAAAAAAAGGTTTAGGAACAAAGATCGGATGCTGCTTTATAAAAAAGTTCGACAAACATTTAGTAAAGGTTGAAGCTGGGAATCTAAAATTGTATATTAATTCAACTTACATCAATTGCAACTGGATGAACAATTTCACGAGTTTGTACAATTTCCTGTTGGAAATGGGCGAGACAGATATTCTCGTCATTGAAGACTTCAATGGAAGAGTGGGGAATGATCAAATACTAAATGTTGAAATGTTGAGAGAAGTGAGAAAGCCAACAGATGCAGTTACCGATGCAAGCGGGGAAAAAATCATCGAAATGTGCGAAACTATGGGCCTCTCGTTACTTAATGGACGAACTAATAGTGATCAACAAGGAAATTCAACTTTCTTAAGAGGTAACTCGTGATCAACAATTGATTACTGTCTGTTGCAGGGGAACTGGCTTAAGTATGCAACAGACCTAGAAGTTTCCGAATCAACCTACTCAGACCACCTACCAATATCCGTCAAAATAGGCTTAAATTGGCGACAAACCAATACCGAAGTTCAGCAGAATGCCTTCTTCCAAAACTACGCTGGAAAGACAGAATCTTAGAAAGGTACAAAGCGAATCTTACTCTGAAAATTAATAACATAGAAGATAACGAACTTCTATCTGCTAGAGGTACAGAAATCCTCACGAACTGCATCTTGAACGCAGCTAAACCCTTGCAAACAGAAACAAAAAGACCAGGAAGGCAGCCCTGGTATGGTTGGGAATGTGAAAAAGCCAGAAAAAAAATCATTCCCCTACCTTCGTCTGCTAAGACGCATAGGCACCGACCACATAAAACGTATATCCCAGCAAGAAAACAGAAGCTTTAAAATCATATGCCAAGAAAAACAAAAATTCTACATAAATAATTTGTCGCTAAAACTTGCGTCGTTTTGAAAATTGGCTAAAGCATTGAACGGTACGATATTTGCCCAAGGAATCAAGATTGAAGCGACTACTCTGGCGAAATACTTCGAAAAATTGCTGAATCCATCAATGGACCGGAATGAAATACAATTTGCACTGCCGTATTCCGAAGTAAACTCCTTAGACTCCCCCATAACCCTACAGGAAGTTGAAAAAGTTATAGATAGGTGCCGCCTGAATAAGGCTCCAGGGTAAGATCATATTGCTTATCAGTTCTTCAAAAATGCAACTGACCACTTCCTGCAGAAGCTCACGGAAACATACAATTATATATATACAACCGGCGAAGTTCCAGAAGCTTTCAAAAAAAGTATAACTTTTCCGCCGGGTTCCGTAAGGAGTAGTTCAGGATTGACAACATATTTACTCTCACAAACATAGCTCGAATTTACTTGGATTTACTGGAAAGCAATCCATCGGCGGTGTGGGACGGGAATATCTTGTCAGATCGGTTCCAAACAAACTCTGGAGTAAAGCAAGGATGTCTTTTGAGCCCTCTTCTGTTTTCAATATTTTTGGATGATCTAGTTGAATTTCTTCCGGGCGGGTTGCCTCTTGAGGGATTTCCTATAAAACTCTTACTCTACGCCGACGACATCGTAATTTTCGCAGAAACCCAAAGCATGCTCCAAATTATGATTAACAAGCTGCAACAGTATTGCCGTATGTTGAACCTGCAAGTTAATACCAGCAAATCCAAAGTCTTGGGGGCGCCACGCAAGGAATGAAAAATGGACCTGGCAGAACGTGGAACTGGATATAGTCAAGGAATACAAATACCTCAGAGTTCTGGTCACCTCATAGGCATCTTTTAAAGAGAAACTGAAAGAATCTAAACGTGCGATTAATTGCAACTGGGAAGGAATTCTGGGGAAAAGGAATGTTGCACCAAGTGTGAAGTACAAGATTCTCGAGGCGGTAATGAGGCAACAATGTGGGGCGCTTGGCATTTTGAAGAGGTAGAAAAACTCCAAAGATACTTCCTTAAGAAACTGTTTAGGCTGCCTGAAAATACACCAACTTACATGTTACATCTGGAAACTGGACTACCAAAGCTACATATGTTCACACTTAGACTACACTTCCTCTATATCAGAAAGGTTTTTGCTCAACCAAGTCATCGTCTTCCCCACAAGGTTGATATGGTATGTATCTTAAAAACCGAAACCTTAATTTCTTTGCGGAATGGTCAAGGCTCAGTCAAGAACACAATGTGCCCTTGCACGAACTAATCGGAAATGAAACAAAATGGAAGAGCACACTGAACGAAATGCTTAAAAAAATCCACTAATAAACACGGGAGCTTTTCGAGACGCAAAATCAACAAAGCCAATCAAGATCCACGTACAGAATACTACAGCATGAACTTGGGGAAAACAGCTGATTTAATGACCGGAACAGCATAGAGTCCATCTCAACAATATTCAAAGCCAGAGGCGAACTTTTGCACCTGAACTATGTATATGCCATACAGAAACAACGGAGGAGACGTATGTATACTGTACAATCAGGGAACGAAGGAGGATATCCGGCATTTTATTGGAATGTATCCCATATTAAATTCAATCTGGAGATGGAGATAGGGGAAAAATGCCCTATCACTAAATGAGATCAAACTGGAACACTTTACACAACTTTCTAAAATGTGCATTGAATTATAGGCTACAAATTATACTCGTAAATGAAGCTTTTTAGTAATTACAAATTTATTGATTTCTTTCTCTCGGCTGATGCTTATTTTCGTTAAACTTGTAAATATTGTAACTGAATAAACAAATATTACTAATATTACATTTTTTTTTTCAAAGCTACTCGTATATGGTATCTCCAAATTTCTGATACTGCCAATTTAGTCTTATGTCACTTTCAAATGGATTTTTTTCCATTAACTGATTAAATTTCAAACGTCCCATTGACTATCTTTAAAAGTTCAATATTAGTAAGACGAAGGATTTTATAACAACTGTAAATATTTACTTTTAAGTTAATTTAAAATAAAAATCACGGAAACAAGAAAAATTATTATTTTCAATTGTTTTATGGATTTTAATGCACAAAAAAACAAAAAAAAATCCTTTTTTTAAATTTCGTCAGGCGCCTGCCTGACAGTTGAATGTCCACTCTTAGCGAAGTGACAAATTTGCGTGAGCGGCTAAACCCTGCGGAAAGAGAGTTGAAATCCTTTTTGCTCGCACAGGTACCTGAAAGTCATAGCCGCCCGCCTGACAGTTGTTGACACACCCTTCGCGGATTATTCGTAAAACGTTTTTTCTCTTTTAGAACTATTAGAAATCTTAAATTTCGATTGTTCGATTTATTATTGTTCGATTTATTAATATTACAATCAGACCTTAAAGAACTTGTTCAGAATTAATGCTCACGTAGGTTAAGAAATTGTTCAGAATTGTATAAGCCAGTCCACAACTGTGTCCTAGATCGTTTTCTCTTCTACTTGGATTTCGAACACAGAACAGATAAGTTGTTAATCAAATACCATATATTGTAAATGTTTTATATTTTTCGTCGCCTTTTCCTTACTCTTACATTGGGTTCAAGTGCTGGTCTTTAATTTTTTCTGAGTCTCATTTTCTCAAACAGTCATTTTCACAAAACGATATAAGACCAAATTTAGAAATTTATGACGCTTAGCCTTATGTCATGGCACGAGCATTTTTACTCGTATTACCAAGCGCAAGCTTTCTACACTTTTGTTGCAGAAAAGTGCTCTAAAAGGATCTTATATTAACTATCTTAGGTACCTAATTACGAAGAAGGACGAGACACATACATTTTTTACCATAGAAGTATTTCGTTAACAAAAAAATAAGCTTCACTACTTACCAGATACAATGACTTTGGAACTGACAATAGTGCCACCACAAATGTAATTATTGTAAGACGAGTTATGCCTCTTATAGATTCCCACATGCCACGGTGAATTGGTAGCAACAATCGGTTCACCCCGTAGGATAAATGGTGTAGCCTGTGTAAACTCTTCTCCACAAACTTCTTCACAACGGAATGGTGCATAGTCCCATTGACCACTAGCATCACAACTTAAAATCTCCACTCGCACTTCCGATGGCTTCCGGTAACCAGGTTGACAGGATATTTTCGCTATAGTTCCAGGCTTAATGCGATCATCACATGCTACAGTTTGACCATTTCTTTCACATGATGCAACAAAGGTTATACCCTCAAGTACTTTGGAAGAGCAGTATTCTAAAAAAAAAAAACCACAACTTTTATTGTTTCAATCTTTACTAAGTGACTATGCGGGCATACTTGTAGGTTCATCTTCTGTCCTGCAAACGATTATTTCTGTAAATAGTCACAAAAAGAAATAAAAATATAAGAAAAAGGAACATTGATCAGAATTGAGTTTGATGTGTGTTATTATCACACTTCCATACTCGCTAACGATGAAAGCTTGATTATATAATACTTATAGCTTATGGGACACTTAATTTTTGGAGTAGAAGAACCGTCGGGTTTTACTGTAATTAGTGTTAATACTCTTATAGAATATTTTATTAAGAAAAAAGAAAAACAACCTTCGGTTATTGTCTAGCTCTTTAGATTGAGCTTTACAGAAGCCTTGGTAAAAAAAACACTATCCTCATGTTAAGTAACGAGCCGAGTAATTTATAAATGAAGCATTTAGACGCTACAGCGCTTTTGAGAACTAGATGCATTGCATAATATGGTAAAAATAACAAAACCTTCAATAACTGCCACAAACACAAAAGTCTTCCTTCAAATAAAATGTGCGTATTTCTGTCGTATGTGAAGAAGGAATCAATTTAATGCTGTTCGGGGCTGTTCTATTGAGATACACTTTGCTCAGAAACCTGTCAGGATGATGGGTAAAAATCCTTTTACGAAGTTCTGCAACTTTCATATGACCATACGAAATATTGAATCCATTTAGAAATGATGGGCAAAACCGCATCATCACCTCCACGTGATGACTGCTGTGTCTGACTGAATACATACGAGGTGTGTTCAGAAAATAACGGGAATTTTAGTTTTTTGAAAAAAATATTTACTTATTCGTCAACATTAATGTTGCCGTCTTCAAAATAAGTCCCGTTAAATAGTACGCACTTGGGCCCGCGCTTCTTCCAATCCTCGAAACACTTCTCCAACTCGATCTTTGGGATAGCCCTAGCTCTTTCAGCGATGCGCTTTTAATGTCATCTATGGAGTGCCAGAATATCTCCACTGGGACGATCGATCCTTAGTTTCCACGTCAAATCCGTAAACCAATGTTTCGTCATCTGTTATAACACGTTTCAGTAATTTTGCATCGTCGTTGATTTCATTTAGTGACTCCTAAGCAACTTCCATTCTCCGCTGTTTTTGTTCAAAGTTCAACAATTTGGAACAAATTTCGCTGCCACCCAAAACATTCGAAAAAATTTCTTGGCATGAGCCAATCGATCTGCCAACATCATCAGCGATTGTGATTCGGCGTTCGTTCATTACCATTTCTTTTACTTTTTCCAGGTTTACATCGATTGTTGATGTGCTGGGGCGTCCGGGGTGTTCGTCATCTTCAACGACTTCACGGCCATCTTGGAAACGCCTATACCACTCGTAAATTCCTGTTATTTTCTGAGCACACCTCGTATGTATATAGAGCTGAACACTCGGAACAGCGCAAGCTCAGTGATGGACGGAGATCCTCAGAAAGTGATCGCGCAGCGGAGGCATTCCCCTCGATGGAAGCGACGCTGACATACACAGCCAAACTTGTGGCAGCATTGTTTGAGCTAATTCGACATGTTCGGATTTGGTAGGCAAACGGAAGCGCTCGCTTTCCCGAGGTGGGTTATTAACATGGAAGCATACGGCCCCTTTTTCTAGGGAGTAATGGGCGTTATGCGTCTAGATAATTTATCTAACACCGTAGAACCAAACAGATCCGAAACAATATTACCGTTGACGAAACAAGTACAACGACCTTCGGATGGAATGTTCCCACGTATAGCCGAGCAAAAGCTATCATGCAGATATGACCGCCATCTAGGAAGTGCGACAGGCCGGGCCGAGCATAAGGAAGATGAAAAACTGAGACATCTACAATGATGTTTCCATTGAAAAGCAGAAATAGCGCTTATTTGGGTGCGGATTTGTCAATATGCAGTAGACTTAGACAAGAAGTCTTGAGCTTCCGACCTAATGTCTTATGTCAATCCGCATTAGTTTGCGGGAAATGCGGAGTTGTCCAACTATTCATGTGGCTTGCGTTAACAACAACTGTCAGTTGATTGTAAAATGAGTTTGGCTTCGATGCGCAAAATTTTGTTAACGAAAGGCAGTTTATTGAAAATAAGAATAGTAAAAAAATTAAAAAAGAAGCGTAATAGAGAAAAAAACCCATGTGATGTATAAAGATAGATTAATGTATGGCGAATTTCAACATCTTTATCACCAATTATGAGCGGATGGAAGCGAAAAAGCATTCCGCCGGTATACGAGAACAACAACAAAAACATTCAACTACATTTCAAAAAACATACATCGTACTTGTTATCATTATACCACAAACTTTTAGAGACTAATCTCTGTCGATGAAAGACTTTTGCTAACATTAAGGTAATACAGGGTGACTGACTCGAACTGCAAACTGTGTACGAACATTTTAAGGGTACAAAAACCGCTTAAGCGCGCGCTGATTATAAAAAAAAAGAAAAAAATCTCTTTCCTCGGCACTAAGCCTTGCGCAGGAGCATGCAACAGATGCTACTTTCCTGACGAAATTTGTTCCTTTGGAAGCCTGATTGGCTTCTTCCATCGCCAGAACAAATTGCTAGGGCTTCATCAAGGTTCTTTTACCGGCCATCCTCGCTCCTTATGAATACGTCCTTTGCCATTTCGTCGATAATTTCTGCTAATGAAATATAGATGACGCTGCTCACATTCAAATAAATATCACAATACAATAAATCTAAAATTCGATCAGACTTTATACAGTAGGTAGTAGGTAATCTTTACCTAAAGCCCACAACCGGTAACATCGGAATCAAAAAGCTGTATGACAACGTATATCATCAATTTTATTCGCTCTAATTCGGATTTTCCGAACAATATCGCCTATATTTTATTTACTAGCTATGGCATCTTTTCTTATCTCATTGATTTTGCATATTAAATCAATGTGGCGTTGATCGACACTTGTATTTTGAAAATAAATTGTAAGATCAAACTGAAGGGATTTGAAAGAGTTATTAAATATGGATATAACTGAGTTCATTGCGGACCTCACATTAGACTTAACACTTTCGCTTAATGTCGGTTGTCGCGAATCAAGTGAAAATTTAAAGTCATTTTTTAGAATCAAGGGACCGCAAGATTTAATGTTACTTTGCTCTTTTTTGTTAAAGCTTCATTAAGATTAGTCAATTGTTTTTCAATCGTCTTTAATTTGTTTTTGCAAAATTTGCAGACAGTTCATTTTTATAGCACATATTTTCCGAACCCTTATTAAGGTCATCGTACTTGGATACCTGACAAGGTATTTTTTGATAGCAAGAATGGCATACGAGAAATATAATGGCAAAATTGCAGAGAATGAGATGAAAAGGGAAACGATATCAATTGTACTCGTATATCTAAAATTCAAAAATGGCATATACATAGATTGCTAATAAAGTCTGCGAAATGAAATAATCTTCTAAGAGGGGTCTTTGCACAAACTGTGTTTAAGGCGTTGCATATTTCATACGAAAATTTAACATGTATATTAGGGTGTCCCTTATATGGTCGATTTTTCTTCCTTTTAAATTTTGTAACGCATACCTCCTAATTCCTAAACCCTAACCACGTGCAAAATTTCATGGTTATATAACAACGATTACCTGTGCCGACAAAGCCTCAATGTATTCCTATATAAACGGTTCTAAAACATCTAGTGGCATATAAGCTATATAAGAACAAAATTTCTATTTTAAAATAAAAACACAGTGGAAGATTAATTTGGCTATGCATTTATGTATAAAAATTAAATAACTGTATGACTTATGCAGGATACTTTCTTTTCAAAGTTTCCTTTTTACAATCTGGGTACAACTTTCTATGTTCTTGAACACAGCGTAACAAGTACTGTTTTTGTTTTTCGTCAGCAGTAATTAAACCATGAAAATCTTCCATGAGCTTCACACCTCTCTCTGCTGTGTCCTTGTCTGCCTTCAAGTGCATAACTTTTTGTTTAGCTTCCTGAAAGGAAGAAATTTGATCCCAGAAAGAGACGTCTTCTTTCCCAAAATCGTATACCATAAACTTTCTCTTTGTAAATTCGATACAATATTAGCTTTGGATTGTGTATCAACTTCATCGTCAAATAGTGAAAATAAAGCTATTTCTTCTGATAAATACCATAAATGTTGAACATGGACAGAGCTGTTTTAGAAATCACCTTGTCGACTGTTTCTCAGTTCTTCAATGTTTTTAAGAAGCATAAATCTTGACTCGTGGCTTTTACTGCCAAACTGCACCCAAGCCAGGGATTTAAATAAGCTGTTGCAATAAATAAGCAAACATCTTGCAGTGGCAGCTTGTCTTTAGCACAAATTTTAAAATGGGATTGCAGCAAATATATCTTTAAAGCGTAAATACTCGTAGCTCTGGACATCCATCGTGCCTGATGCATTACGCCAGGAGGTCTGATTTTAAATTTGTTTGCAGTGTCTCCTCCCAACAAAACAATAGAAAGTTCAATAAATTCCCGATAATCGTCACGTATAATTGCTTTCAGTAACTCTTTTTTATAATATTTAATTAATTCGTTAATGATCGTCTCACAGAAATATTACTTTCCGAAATCAGACGATGTTTCGATAGCAGTTGGATCAACGTTCTTCCAATTGTCTCTGATTTTTTTAAATAGTGGAATATCTGAACTGCTGGCAACTTGGCGAATCTGTGATTCAAAAACACATCTCAAAACCAGTTCATACCAATATATGATGACGGCAAGCAAAAAGTAACAATTCTCTTTTTATTTTTTGCTCCAAAAGCACAGAAGTCCCATTTAAGCGACCTGTAGTAGAGGCTGCTTTATCGCAGCACATAATCTGTACCTTATCTTTGAGGTCCCAATCAGAAAGCGCATTCAAAATAGCTTGAGCTTAGTCTTTGCCAGTAGAACTTTCGAGTTTGGGCACTGCTAAATTATGTTCTTTTTCTCCGAATGAAATCAGAATTGGCAGGCGTTCTTCTTTTGAACCTGTCACATTTAAACTTGACAACAGTTTTCCATCCCAATAAACGGTCACAATTTCAGGCACGTTGTTCTGAAAATCAGATTTGATCGATTTTGCTCTTTCTTCACTTGGGTCCGAATTCGTTGAATAGAAGACTTGTTGATTGTAAAATCTTCACAACTGAGATCAGGTGCTTCTACTACAGCCTGAAGTATGTAAACAGAATCCCTTACACTTAGTTGACACCTATCTAAAGGAGCAACTACATAATTGAGGGGTGATAAAACATGTCCATCTTCTTTTTGTGGTAGACAGCGAACTCACGGGTTGCGTTTGCGAAGTGGAGGGCAAATTTTCATTAACAGTTTCGTCAGCACTGATAGACTGTTCGTGAATATCTTGAGGTGGGCCATTGTATGAAGTCGAGAAGTTCTTGGCATTCAAAGACCTCAGCCTTTTTTCCTCTTCTTTGAGTTTTTTCAGCCTTACTCGTTCTTCTTTCTCAGCTAACTTTTTGTAAACACCCGCTAAACAACCTGGACGCCGTGGCTCTCTTTGTTTTTGTAGAAAAATTGTGTCTTCCTCTATTTTGATCTTTTCTAGAGCATCAGCGTGTGCGATATCAAACAAATTATCTAAATCTTTTTGAAATTTCTCCTAGCGGTGCTTATAAACGTCCTGTGATTGTTTATAGTTTTTTTGCAAACTCGGTAAAAATCCATAAGTTTTTTCACACAGCTAAGTACAGCTCTGGCGGGTGCCTTTTCCCAAAATACTCGTATAATGCACTTCCGAATGACAAGATTTGAACTTTCATTTACAATCAATTTTACTTCGCAAATACGAGTATTAAACAAAAGAACTGAGAGACTTTGCACCAGTTATTTGGTGATCTATCTCACCAACTAAGAAAATACTTTTTTTAATACTTCTTAGTTCCACTGACATGTTGAAACTTTACTATTATGCACGTTAACTACTCGATAAAACGCAAACAAATGACAAATAGAACGAAAATCGGGGTCATCCTCGTAAATTGTATGAACATATATTTCGCGCGCAACTCGGCACGGGTTGCTGCGATTCAAATCAGATAACAATTTATTTTCAAGTATTTTCGTTAGGAAATATTAACTTTGAAAAATAAGGGACACCCTAATGTACTATATATACGTTACATATAAAGATAACACACCTTACTATTGTGCCGACTCTGAATTACATCATTTGTACGAGACTGCTTTTAAACTCAAACCGTAATATCTTTGCGCATTATTTAATTTATTTAAAGGTCAACGTCGCCAACGCCAACGCCAACGCCAATCTAACTAACTACTTATTAATTAGCTAAGTGTTGATGAATATATTTTTTCGTATGTACTTACCAGTTGAAAAAATTGTCAGAATTAGTGCGGCACAAAAAAAAGCTCCGGGTTCTTGCATATTAACTATTTCACTTGATATTTCCAATTTCGAGACACTTTTCACAATTATGAATCGAACAATTCACAAGAAAATTGGTTTTTGTCATTGGTTTTTCAAAATTTTATAACAAATAGGTATATTTGCTTTGTTTTTTGAGCGTAAACAAATGATCAAGCCCAACCTAATGCCAGCAGTATACTGAGCTTAAACCGGTCTGATTATTGAAACTCTGAAATACATATTTAATTTCGCAGTTAGAACACAATTATACTCGTAGTGATTGCCCAGATGTATCACAATAACCAGTAAGAATCAGGGAATCAGGGAAGTCAAAGGTTGGCTTGAAATAACGTTGACATATGCGAACAACACGTGAATAAGTGTAGAATATAAACCTTTAAAATTATTAGATTGTATTATCATATTTACATTTTAAGAAAACCAGTATCGTTAAATTTTGTGACATTTCTTGATAAATTTTTGTGCTATTTGAATATTTGTGAAATATCTTTAAGTTGTCTGTAGTTAGGGAAAGAGCCAAGCTACTCAACTGACTAATATGCGCTATAGAAAATTACTTCAGCAATAATTCTCAGAAGCACGAACTAGATTGTGCATGAAGAAAGGAGCAGAGAGCTTGAAGAAACCTGATATATTACGTGACGATACTCGTAGGCAGGAATTATTTTAAAAGCTGTGTCTCGGGCGCAGTTTTGGATACCAACAAGTTTATCAGTCAGGAAGGAGAGAAAGAGAGGTACCGGTGAACGTTGGTTTTAAATGTTTGAAGGTTATGAAGACTAGGAAATAAAAAGCTAGGCAGAGCATTCCATAAGCGAGTTGTACGGCTTACTAACGAACCACGATATTTTAGAGTACGTCCGAATGTGGGGTTGAGGTAGCGAGACGGGTGTTACGGTTAAAAGTTTGAATGGGCTGATGCATTCCAAAGAAAGTTTTCACTGACACACATACCGAGAGTGGAAAGTTTATCGGTTTCGACGATGCAAGTGCCATTCATGGATAACGGATGGGTGTTTAAATTTCACGTTAACGACAGCAGACAGCATTGTGTTTTGGAAGCATTAAATTCCACTCTGTTGATAGTTCCACAATTGGTTATGCTGTTAATATCGGAATTTAATGAGCTTAACGTACGCTGCCGTTCGCGTTCTACAGCCGAAGAGCAGGGACGTGAGTCCGGGAACGAATATGAAAAGCAGAGAGTACTGTCATCAAAAGAGTACATTGGATCAGAAGTAGCAGACGAGAGCCCTGATGCCAAACTCTGTCAAATGCCTTAGAAATCTCAAGTGCAACTCTCTTGCTTTCGTCAGATTGATTCCTCTTTTCGGTGAGACATGCCATCAGATCACCATTAGACCTGTTGCTACGAAAACCGTACTGCCGGTCATTAGGTAGTTTTCGTGTTTCGAGATATTTCATGAGCTGACACTTTATCAGCGTTTCCATAACCTTGGAAAGAAGGGACGTAATTGCAATGGGTCTGTAGGAGGAGAGGGAGGAAGATTCGCATCTTTTAGGGAAGGGCTGGACAAATGTTGTTTCCCATCTTCTCGGAAAGAGTCTTTAGGACTCTTTAGGATTGATGAAAGAGCTTACGCAACGGTTTTGCCAGCGAGGAAGAACACCTTTTCAGAAGGAGGGGAGATATACCATCTGACCAGCGGATTTGTGAATGTTAAGATCTTTAAGAACTCCTGCTACTACACGAGTGCGAAAGTGGATTTGTCCCATTGAAGATTCGACGCACTCAAGTGTAGGCGGAGACAGAGCACAATCTGGGAGTGTTGAGCTGGCCGCAAAATGTGGAGCAAGCCTTGTCTAAAGAGCTGACAGCTCTATCATTATAAATGAGCATTGGGATGGATGATGCGGCAGAATTTCTAATATTTTTGACGAAAGACCAAAAATGTTTACTACCTTTGGGACATTGTAGTATTTTTTGCCTCAGTTTTTGGTCGTATTGGAATTTCACACGCCTGAGAAAGACGTTGCTGGCTCGTTGAAACTTTTTTCGCTTTTTCTCTGTTGGGTTGGTCTTGTAGGACAGAAAAAATATTTCTCTAGGCCTGACAGCCTCTGCACAGCTCGAGTCATACTATGCCTTTTCTTTCGGTTTGATACTCTTCAACCGACGAGGGATAAAGCATCTCATTTCAAAGAGAATAGTTCCTGTGATCATGTCGGCAGCGGCATCCACGTCGTTATCGGGGAAACATGACAACCAGTTAAAATTACTAAAGAAGTTGTGAAGTCCCCACCAGTTGGCTTTCTCGAATTTCCATACGGTTCTTTTAGGAATCTTTTCTCTAACTGTGTGGTGGGTGTACGATAAATTAGCTGATATGACACAATGGTTCTACGAGCCTAGTGGGGAGAGCACATCAACGATGTACTTAGCAGGGTGAGAAGTTAAAAACAAGTCCAGGGTGTTGGCGGTATGACTATCAACGTCTGGTATTCGCGTGGGCACATTTACAAGCTGCGTTAGGTTGTTTTCCGCGGCAAAGATCTCAACCCATCTTCCTTCGGGTGTTGTCTGTGGAGAATGTCGAAGCCAACCAGAATTGTGTGTATTGAAACTGCCCGTACTAACGATTTCAGCATGTGTATACAGGGATACAATTCTTTGAATGGAGTCAGACGAATTCGTTAAAAGTCGAATTGCTGTCCAGTTTGGGTCTTCTGTAAATAAAACAGTAGTGGATAATTTACTTACGGAGATGGAATTTTAACCACATGAAATTGAATTCCGGATTGGAACAGGGACTACATTGTGGTGGAATTTAGTAAGCTACAACACTACGCACATAAATGACAATGTAATACCGCAATGGCAGTGACAGAGTGCCCATTTTCGCAATTCAAAAGATGGGCTCATTGACATGGATACGATTTGATTTTGTTTCTTCAAAGTAACATCAATTGAGTCAGCACCAGATAAGATGTCGTCCACCTAAATTTGCTTTTTTATTAGTTCTGCCGCCATCGGATAATGACTTTCCTCATCGTGTGCTAACTGATGGATAGTATGTATCGCCATGTACGGTGCAGAAGCAGTCCCAAACATAACTGTCGCAAAATATTACTCTTGAATTGGCAGATTAGGATTCTCCCTCCAAAGTACCCGCTGATATTGCGCATCCTCTTCATTCATTTCTATGCGCCGGAACATTTTTTCAATATCCGCCATAAATACATACATACTTATTTAAGGGTGCGCAAGTTCGATAATATAATAGGTAAATCATTTCATTCAAGGACTTTCCGTTTGAAGTTCTTGAAGAAGCGTGAAAGCGATGTGAACTCGTGTGCTTGTGGATGACTATTTCATGACTGGGTGATGAGGAAGCTAGCAGCAAGTACAACGTGTAATCTGATTTTCTCCAAGAACTTGGTGTTGATCCTCCGTTGTTGTTACTGGCTTCATTTGCCCTAACTGTATATATGTATTCGTTGATAGATTCAGAGTACGCATCTTTCAAGGGTTTGTCTTTCAACAATCGCCTCTCCAACATCACTGCCTAACAAAATATCAATAGCTTGTACAACTTAATGGTTAATAAGAGGGTCAAGCCTATATCCCATAGATAAAATTTACGCTATACCGTTCAGTCATTACTTTACAGCCTGACAAATACTCTGTCTCGATGAAGGCCCAGTTGTTTGACCACCCGTCCCGTCACAAAGGAAGCTTGTGACTCCTGATCTAATAATGCCCTGAACTGACGTAAGTGTCCCTCTGCCGATCAACATGGATCAGGGTGTGAGGAACGGTGATAGTATCCGAGGCAATTAAAGCAAAGCGTGAAGGTTTCTACAGCAGCCCGTTTTCGGTCATACTCATCTCAATGAACTGCAAACATTCCCGCACGGGGTGGTCAGCCTTCTCACATATAGGGCCCGCTGTTGCCTTTTTAACAGCATGCATTGATTTAATCTCCTTCTTCCCAAACGATGTAGCACCCATTGCTGTAGATTTTCTTTTCACTGTTGTTTTTTGCTTAGATGATGTTACCATCATCAGATATTATCCATCTAAAAGAGATAGATAATAGCTCAGTTAGGGTAGAAATATTTCTTTGTTTTCTTAGATGGTGATCCCATTCAACACGAATTGAATTCGGTAACTTCTTGTTCATCAATATTGACTCCAAGATTTTTAATAGAACTACAACAAGAGCGACATGTCTGGATAAAGCGTTTTAATGAAATGGGATCATCCCGAAATTTGTTACATTCCCCTGCTGATCTAAGACGTCCATGTAATGTGCAAAAAGGGTGCGATTGTTGTCGTACTGATTGCACAACATTTCCCAAGCTTGCAGATAATTTGTTCCTATAAGCCCGAAGTGCTGAGTATCTTGTAAAGCGTTGTCCACTAACGCCGACTTTAGATAATGAAAATGCTGGAGATTATTCAGGTTCTCATTCTGATGAATCTGGTTCAAGAATATTGCCTTGAAGGCGGGCAATATTCGGTCCAGTAAATGTGGGTAGCTTTACTTCAGGTAATGGAACACCATGATTCGCTTGTCTTGTCGCGGAAGACGCAGTAGAGGTAGAAGCAGCATGATTTTCGCACTTCGGCTGTGTTACCTTTGTAGCAGAAAGAGGGTCCCGGATTGCAGCTACAGCGTGAAAAGTGACCTCCTTGGGAATGAGAAAAAAAATTTTTTTTAAATATTTTTTTATATTATTCAATATAATCCTCTTTTAGTTTGATACACTTATTCCAGCGATTTTCCAACTTCTTGATCTCGTCCGAAAAGTAATTTTCCGGAAGGTCTGCAAAATACTACTGATGATGATTTGTCCTCTGTAACTGCATCGGAATGCCTGCCGATCGGTAGTGGAGTTGCGGCCTCCACGAGACCTCCAATATTTGACGGTGTAATCTGACGGAGCATTAGCCCCATAATATTTATCCAACTTTTCTTTTGTTTCCTTCGCCGTTTTGCCTCTCAAAAAATAATGTTTTATGAGAGAACGGACGATCGAAAATCGATGCCAAACACGTCAACAACAATCAGCTGTCAAAACAAAACTAAAGACAGTATCGCACAGAAATTTGGCATGCTTGCCTAAATATGAACGGACTTCAAGGCACCATAACCTTTTTAGCAGTAGCAGCGCTTTCTGGCTGTTAATGAGGTCACTTTTCACTCCATCTAGTAATCTTCCTCGAATTCGTCACTGACTTCGGCCAATATAGATTTTTCTTTAATCACTTCATCCTGAGTTTGTCGAACTAAAAGGCTATGGTTTTTTCGGAATTCTGCTCGATATGATGCCAACGAATCCAGACGCGCATTGTGATATGCTTCAGTCTTTCTCGTCACCGGATCCTAGCTGCTCATCGATCACATTGCTTTGCCCAGTTTCCTCCTTATAACCAATAATTTATAATATTTCAAAGTTTTATTCAAGTTTATAACGCCTTTGACATCGAGTGAAGAGACAAGTAAGTAAAAAAAATGGATTGTTATGACAGTTGGTATGATTGTCAGTTCGTTAGTAGGATTTAGAGTTCAAACAGTCTTACTTTTAGTATTTTTGATCTAAGAATAAATAATATGTTGTTTATGCTATTGTTCAAAAGTTTCATTCGGTCATTTCAGTGTTAGTTAAAGATGTTCGCACCCCAACATCTAAAAAAAATACCCACGGGCCGGAGCCCGTGGCAAACAACCAACCGTTCGTTCAAATAAAACGAGTGCTTTTCCCCAACTATTACAAAATAGAACTTTATTCCATTCCTCCAAAAATAACACTAAACTTGTGATGCGTTAATTTTATCACGAAAAGAAAACGATTTTTTTGCACGAGGCACTTTTTATTCTTCTTTGTTTGACGTTGTTCATAAACAAGGACTGACTGTTTTGTTTTCACACTAAACTGTTGTCCATTAAAATACACTGGACTGTTGTCCATAAAAATTAAAGAGGTATACACATTGATTACAACTAAAGGTGTTGCTTACAACTCGGCTGTTCTGGCAACGATCGACCTCGTTTCCAGTTTATGTACATCATCATTATTATTTTTTGGATACATGGGTCTTATGTCTAATTTAAGAAGTGTTTCTCTAGGGGCCCCTGTCATACAGTCAAGGGATAGTTTTAACCATAACTTTAATTTAGATGCTTCTAATATACCGTCGTAAGGTAATTGAGTTAATTGACATCCGTTAATGTCTCTAATGACTTATCGATCATTGGGTAAAAATTTGTGAATGACATATGGACCTCGGAATCGCTGAATTAATTTTTTGTTTCTGTCCACCGCCGTATCCACATAATTTCCGACTGCAAGCTCTCGTGCAGGTCTATGATGCGATGCAAATTGTCTTGAATTGGCTTCTTGAGCTTAACAAATACTTTTATATGATTTTTCCCTTTCTTTTGGAAAATCTATCTCAGACGTATCGTCAATTTCATCAAGGTATTCCGTAAGTTCATCAACAATGGGACCACATTGTTCAACCCCAAACAAAAGTACCGAAGGGCTCTTTTTTGTGGAAGATTGAACAGAATTATTTAGGGCATGCTCTATCCTAGGTATTTGGCTTACCCAATATGAATGGCTAATTGGTTCGAAAAGTTTGCTGAGCATAGGGCTTAAGACATGATTAATGCGTTCGATTTGGCCATTTTCACGTGGCGAAGAAGTAGTATTTTTGACATGTTTGATATTATTTGATTTTACAAATTCTTCAAATTCAGAAGAAGTGAAACAGGGTACCCGGTCACTAATTATACACCTGGGTCTACTATAAAATAGGAAATAATAATTTTTTAATGCTGCACACAATTCACCGGATATAATTTGGCTACAACACTTATCAGAAGTTAAATGACCCATTTTCTCATGTGTTATACGTATGACATTGTTAATCATTTCGGAAGGGACCGGTAGGTGATTTATGAAAAACGAAACCGTCTTTTAGTTCGAAATCTTTTAATTCAGTCACTTCTAATTTATCACGTAAGTTAAGAAGATGAGGGTCACGGTTTTGGGTGATTTACAAATGAAAATTAAGATCCGCGTTATCTACATATATGGTATAACCTACAACGCCAGAACGACTAAGTGCATCAACGTGAGTCATTGCCGCCCCTGGGCGATGAATGACAGTGTAATTATATTTTTCCAACATCAACGCCCATCTCGCTATTTTGGCCGAATAACTTTGATTTTGTAACGTAAGTGCTAAGGAATTGCAATCAGTTACTAATTTGAACGGGATTCTTATTAAATAAGTGTGGAATCTCTTAAGTGCATAAACAATGGCCAATGTTTCAAGTTCATAACTGTGCAATTTTGATTCAGAGGCTGAAGTGGTTTTCGAAAAAAATTACACTGGATGAAGTTTTACATCGGATTGCTTTTGCATAAGAACTGAACCAAAAGCTGGGGAACTTGCATCACAATGAAGTTCAGGTTCAGAATAAGGGCTATAAATTGATAAAACGGGTGCTTCTAATAATTTGTCACGTAAGGTACAAAAGTCTAGTTTGCATTCGGAAGTAAGAATATAGGGTGTTTCTTTTCTTAAGAGTTTACTCATCAGTGCTGCAATTGTGGTAAAATTAGGAACAAACCCTATGAAGTAAGAGAAAGTTCCAGACAACGTTCTAATTCCTTACGATTAGTCGGTTCAGGGTAATTCACAATGGCTTTCATTTATGTGCTCGTTTAGGTGCAATACCGGCTGAGTTTGCTAAGTGACCCAAATCTTGAACTTCGTTGTATGCGAATTTACATTTCTTAATTTGCAGGCGTAAATCGTTTTGACGTAAGGTGCGTAAAACTTCGCGTACTGTTTGCAAATGGGTTAAGTAGCCTTTTGATGCAATTAATATGTCGTCCATATAAATAACTAATAGCCCCTCGTTAATAAACTTTCTCAGAATTAAGTTATTCTGGTGGACCGTTGCGTAAGCCGAAGGGCATAAACAGATATTCATATTGGCCGTCAGGCGTAACGAAAGAAGTATACTTGATTTAATCAGGGTACATTTTAACGTGATGAAAGCCACTCTTTAAATCAATTACCGAAAAGGAATGTTTGCCTCCTAAATGCTCAATACAATCTTCCATTAATGGCAGTGGATAATTGTCACGTACGGTTATTTTATTTAAAGGCCTATAATCAACGCATAACCGAATTTCACCGTTTTTCTTTGCTACCGGTACAATGGCGGAAGCGTAAGGAGAATTACTTTCTCGAATTATGTTCTCGTCAATCAGGGATTGGATAATCTTTCTAATTTCAATTCTTTCATAAAGTGATAAACGGCGGGGTCGGCAGAAAATCGGAGTGTCATGCATAACATTTATCTTCACATGATAATCTAAGTGTTGCACTTTATTGGAAAAAAGATTGTAATATCACTCGATGAAAGTCACGGATTGATATCAAGTAGACTTTCTATGGTACAAGAGAAGGGGTTTTCAAAATTAAAAGCACACCATTTCATAAACTTATCATTCACATCATTGACCGCAAGCGAATATTCTAATCGAGACGGTGTTTTCAACAAATCAAGCGATTTTTCACCTTGATCTGTATTATGACTAAAGCAATAATTAATTAAATCAGGTGAATGAAGGACATCAGTGAGTTTCGGATCTAATCTTAAGTTTTTAACATTTTTATTCAATTCAATTAAACGATTTTAGTCATAAGTATATTTCATTCTACACAATTGGATTTTCGCTTTTTTAAAAAAAATCTCTACAGAATCATGAGCAATCAGATAAAGGTTTTTCTTAGTAATAAGAAACTAGTTGCTAACCACCAATCCGGTTTCTGTGCAAAACACAATTGCACTACGTCCCTGATCAAAAGTTGTGAAGATATTCATGATGGGTTCGACAAGGATACGGTGGGATTGATTGTATTCTTGGATTTTTCAAAGGCATTTGACAGCGTCAATCATAACATTTTATTGAATAGACTTAAGACTAAGTTTTCCTTTGAAAATCCCTTATGCAACATGATCAAATCATACCTTTTTAATAGGACACAGTATGTGTGTCACGTAAATAAGTGCTCTAGTAGATTAAAGGTTCCAATAGGCGTCCCACAAGGGGACACATTTTTCTGTTTCATTAACGATATAATTGAATGTTTCTCAGATTCCGAATACCACATCTATGCAGACGATGTTCAAATTTATAAAATGTTTCCAAAATCGGATATAATTCCAGCCTCCAGCAGAATGAATCAGGAATTGTGTTAAATCTCATCTTGGACGGTTGAAAATGAGTTTAAGCTCAATCTAATAAAAACCAAAGCCACGATCTTAAGCAGAAGCAGATGTAAAGAATACTTCCCTTCTCTCCTCCTCAACCAGAACCCAATCGCATACGTGGAAAACACAAAAAATCTTGGGTATCACTTTAATTTCGACCTAAACTGCGATGTACATATAAATAGGACAGTTTCAAAAATCTATGGTGCGCTTCGAGGCCTAAGTCCCACAGCAAAGTATTTATCAACCAATGTGAAGCTTAGATTAATAAAATCATTTATTTTACCCATTTTTCTGTACAGCTGCGATTTATTTGCTAACATGAACTTTGAGTCCAAGAGAAAACTTACTGTTGCATATAACAGCTGCGCAAGATATATATTTGATCTGAGAAGTTACGACCACATTTCCGACTACTCTAAACAAATAGCAGGCTGCTCCTTATCAAATCTATTGAAATATCGAACTTTGTTATTATTTAAAAAATAATACAATCTAAAGAACCAAGATATCTTTTTGACCATATCAAGTTTGTAAGAAGTAATCGGACATTACAAATATTACTACCCAAATATATAGTAAGTACCTTGTGACCTCAAGGCAATTTTTTTTTCATGCCGTTCAACTTTGGAACCAACTTTCCCTCAGTACTAAACTTATAAGCAACACAAACAATTTCGCGAAAAAGGCTTTTACATTTTTTGCCAAAAATTCCTAATTCCAGCGTTTCTTTTTTTTTAACATGTTCCTTCCTATCTTTTCATATCTTCTCTCTCTTCCCTTTCTTTTCTTCTTTATTTCATTTAATTTTTTAAAACTAAATTTCTTTTATAAGTTTTAAGTATATTATTTAAAATGTGTGTAACTCTGAAATATAATATAAGTATGTGCAACTTAAAAGATGTATAATTTATATCTTATATGTACAATGAATATAACAATAAATATAAACAAATACAAATGGCATAAGGCATATCTTCAGTTGGAAGTATAATCAATTCATGATTGATATCTTGATCCAAAAGTCTAAATTTACATTGAACTGATCCTAATTGTGTAAGTGGGTGATTCCCAATGCTGCGGTAGTTGATGTTTGGCTTTAACTTGGCGTAAGTATAAGGCACAACTGCAAGCCGAATAAAACTTCTAGGGCTACCGGAATCAAAAAGACAAAAAAGATCTCTAAACTCACTGTGTTCACACTCATTCCGAAAAGCAACACTTGCCATTCTTAAAGCTTCGATCGATTCGACGAGAACGTCTCCCCATTTGATTCAATGGCAGAAACCGTAGCAGCAGTGGCACGGTGGGGCATTGGCGATACACGTGTTCTGTTGATGCGCATTTGAAGCACGAGTTTGGCGGTCGTTTTGGCTGCGGACATTGGCTCTGGTAATGGCCAAACTTTGAGCAATTGTAGCATCAGGGTAGTTCAGAAGGATTGATTGAAGAAGAGGCACTTGTTGTTCCAGTTTTGGCTGAAGTTGTGACGGCGGGTCGCACAGGAATTGATACTCTTCGACTGGCTGAAGACACTATACGAATTGCACCTGAAGGTCGCAATAGTTTATGTTCTTAACGTTCAACATTTCGCTTCAGTTCGGCAATGGTGGATGCCGAGTACAATAAACTGGCATCTGCGGATGTATCTCCAATACCTTCGATGATCATTTCGACAAGTTCGGCTTCGGGTATATTCGACCGCATTGCAATTTCTTACATTTCCAGAATGTAAAGATGAATTTCTTTACCCGATTTTAAACGGCGTTTGTTCAACTGAGCATAAACTTCTTGTACGGTGCTTCTACCAAATTCACGCATAAGTGCCGATTTCAAGTCTAAGTTGTGCGTACGAAGATTTTTGCGATTCCCTCCAGCATAGGACGGCAGGCGACAAAGCGTAAGCGTTCATCGAATTGAAGAATTGTGAAAGCGTTTTCCAAATCGTCGAACCATTTTCACACTTCATAAAAATCGTCGGCAGAAAATTTAGGCACCATGGATTCAATTGTGCTTACGTCAGTTAGTCGCTTTTGCTGCAGGTTTGGCTGAAGTGTTTGTCGCGAAAGTGCATCAATTTCGTTTTGCAGCAATGAAAGATCACGTTGTTTGCGTAATCGCTCCAATTGTTAATCAATGTTTTCATCAATGGCAACAGTGTTTGGCATCATTTGAACGTTCGATGTGACTTCACTTGGCAAATTACATAGTTTCCGAAGATATTGTCCTTGTGGCGGCAGGTGGTACGTCAACGACATCGAGTTGTTTACGGCGGCTGGGCATATATGTTAGGAGTTTTATTTGCTTGATTGTTGCAGTTGAAGGCACGTTGATGTCGGCAGTTTGGAATGCAATGCGCATCATCTCCTTGGTTATTTTGACCCTTTTTGTCTTTGGTCAATTCAGCAGGGATCGTTAAAATTTTAATTAATTCGCATTTTATTCTACGATACAAATGCACTGAACTCTTGTCCATAAAAATTAAAGGGGTATACACATTGATTACAACTAAAGCTCTATGTACGAGGGTTGTCTGAAAAGTTTCCGACCGAACAATGATACAAGATATTTTTTTTATTTTTCTATGTACATAGGCTCCTTGTAACTCTACACACTTCTCCCAACCATTGTCCCATCTCTCTAACCCGTCCAAATAGTACTTGGCGTTTTTCTCTGCAAAATAATTGTCCACGAAGATGATTGCCTCCTCATTTGACGAAAATCTCTGTCTTCCGAACGTAGTTTTTAGATGGGGGAACAAAAACAAGTCGCTTGGGGCTAGATCTGGTGAGGCGTAAGGCGTATGGTCAAGCAGTTCAAACTGTAATTCATAGATTTTCGCCATGGCAACCTCTGAGATGTGTCTTGGTGAAACAGAATTTAATTCGGCGGTCGTCTAACACCATTTGGTGAACTTTAGCAATGTTATCGTCAGTAGTTGCAGTTTTTGGACGTCCCGAACGTTCATCATCTCCCAAGCTCTTACGGCCACGTTTAAATTCAGCTGCCCAAAATTTCACTGTGGTAAATGATGGTGCAGAGTCCCCATACACAAAGTCCAACTCATTTTTAATTTGCGTAGGCGTATTGCGTTTCAAAAACAAGAGTTTAATAACAACTCGATACTCAATTTTTTCCATTTTCACAAAAAAACACTCACATCGACTCACTCAAACGACTGTCAACTAAAAACTGCGCATCCAAAATGACTGAAACTTCTGCACAACTAGCATTCACTAGCTTTTATTGACGAGTGCCGCTTTACGTTGCGGTGGGAAACTTTTCAGCCGACCCTCGTACACTGCTTACAAACCTAAAGTCCAACTTACCCTACTTTACTCTTTCGTATCATCATATGGTGTTTATGGCGCGTGCAAGGGTTTTTAGTTGCATCAGCTGTTTCCTAGTTTAAGTTGTGGGAAACGATTATTCGTTTCTGTTACACGCTTCGTTTTACAGCGATTTACGACAGGTGGTGAAATGCAATGTCCGTAAGTGCATGTGTGAAGTCAAGGTGACTTCTCATCCTTCAACTTGAGGAGTTGCCGTGCGTTAACTGTGTTAAAAACAAACAGCTATTTGGTTTGTTCAAATGTGTTCTTTGCGGATGAATTTAATCCACCTGTCGTATATTTTCGTGTGGTTTATTGGTGGGTTGTTGCTTTAATTAAGACTCGAAGATTTTTGTTATGCCACTTGTTGGAGAGCTTTCTAAATGTTCGATTTCTTTTTCTCACTGTTAAGTTTTGCAAAAATTTTACAAGCCCGATGTTAAAGAAGATTGATGATAACGCTTATACAATAATTCCTTCACCTACTTACCACGGACTCTCCATGACTCTAAAAGGAATGTCAAAACTCGACATAGCCCTACACAGCACAACATATGTTGTCGCAGGCGGACTTAAGGTAGGTAAAAAGGTGAGGACCCCAATTTGGAATGCCTAGATTGAGAGTTATTAGGATGTCAACGAATACTCAAAATTAGAATTGATCGCTAATAGTGATACATGGGGGACTATGTATTGTATATGTGTATTTGTGATAACTATTGCGCTTACAAGATACAATTAAAAATGAAAGCTTCTATAAATTTATCTTACCAGGTAATCTTCTTAAAATATAAAAGAAAGTGACGTTAGTTACTACGCTTATAACTCAAGAACGCCTGGACCGATTTCGATGATTCGCACCAATTCGGACTGGTGTTCGGCCAAACAAGAAGAATACCCAACAACATTCCCGAAAAATTCCCGAAAAAAAAATTATGAAGAAAATTCATGTTCCCATACATTTTGTATGGAGCGGTTTTACGACGCCATCTTCGTGAGAGATGACGTTTATGTTTACGTTACGTTGTGACAATTTTTTTTTATCAATTTTTTGCGACAATTGTTTTTGCACCAAATTTGTGTGACAATTGTTTTTGTAGTATTTTTTTTTTTGTCACACATTAAAAACAAACATGATTTCAAATGCCAGTAGATGGCGTTTTGTGCATCAACTTTTGACAGCTGATTCATTTGCGCAGTCTTTCCACCGCATACTATTGTGCTGTGCAGACGTGTGTTGCGATTTATCAGCATTTTTTTAAGTTTTATCAAATTTTTATCAGCTTTCGACAGTTATTGTAATTCAATTTGTTTGAATATATTGTTTCGAAACGATTTTTTGTGAAAATTACCAGCGAAAAGTGATTTCATAGAGGTGAGTTCAGTTTGATGAAGTGCACATTGTGAATGGTTATGTTCTTTGTGATTGCGTGCGCATCGACAATCAATCCAAACGTTAATTTCAGATTGTGCAATTAATTTTTAGGTAGATTACTGTGAAAATCAATTCGAATTCGCTGTTCATTTCGTTCTGATTAATTATTTTGTTGTGGAATTCTATTTTCAAACGGTAGGTTGCCAACGAAGATGTTTATTTTCTGAGGTTATGACATTTGAGCACATGTTTGCATCGATGTTTATTTTGTGAGGTTATGATATTTGTGCACATGTATGTATCGATAATTCCTTAATTGCTTTTGTGACATTCATTTCTCAGTGTTATTCACAATGCCGCGAGCCAGAAGATCTAATCTTCCGCATCGAACCCGTAATGCAAGTAGAGACCGGAATATCACCAATCAGTTGAATTGAAATCGCAAGAGAACAGCGCCGTGTTAGTATGGCCCGACTTTGTGCATCACAAACTCAAGAAGAAAGACAGGCGGCAAATGAAACGGCTCAGTTAACAATGAGAAATCGTCGAGCAAATCAAACAACTCAACAACGTGAAAATCGAAATCCACGCGCAAGAAGAAGTGCTTCAAGTGTTGATTTGAATCGAGTAGCGGTTCATTACGATTGCACAATTGACTATAGCTCGCATCCTTCCGTTCAAATTGGTCCAATGGAAGTTATGTGCAACCAAAACCTGCGAGATGATAAACTCCCTGCGTGACGACATAGACATTCATTTTCAGTCCTCGTCACACAAACAACTCTCTCCCAAACACTGTGATCCCATGCTCGAAGTTATCTTCGATAAAGTGAACGATGTCGGTGACGAACTTACTGCGACTCGATCCCTCGTATGCGATATTGAACATCACATCGCAACAATAAACAGCAAAATCGTTGATACACAAAACTTGCCGCAGCCTTACCAGAATGTTCCCTACAATACATCACTCATGGCTGAATTAATGGAACCTGAAGTGGATTCACGCTCACCCCCACATATAAGTCATCTGCGGACGGTTCAACCCACTGATTCCTGCGAAGTTTCTTCCAACTTTACAACAGAGAACACTTCTATGTCAGCTCCTCCAATCGCTGCCCCACGGAAGCTTATCAATCATTTTAATTCAACTTGGACACCTTCCGAATGGCAACGTAGACTTGATAAGCTTGCTTCGAAAAATCAATTGGTCACTACGCTTCTTATCAAAGGCGCCCCCTCAAACGCTGATGTTGATTGGATCTCAAATTTCTTCGAAAAGAAATATGGCATTACCATTAGCCACTGCAATTTGCTTCCTACATCTCACCACAGAAGCAAGTGCAGCTTCAAGCTCAATCTTCCAACCAAGTACGAATGGTTATTCCATAATCCTGCCAGCAACAATTTCAATCTTGGAAAGATGCGTGTCCGCAAATGGTTGGAAAATACGCCCAAGAAGCAGGATAAAGCCAAGCAGTCCGTTATACCTAAACCAAGAAATAAGTTAGTTAATAAATCCAATTTGCCAAGACCCACCTCCTCTTCCCACAACAAACCCAGCTCCAATTGGAGTTTTAAAACAACAATTTTTCCTAATTTTAAGCCTCCCAACCAAACTCCAACTCCCCCTATTCCAACCCCAAATCAAGCCCCAACGTCAACCTGTCTCTTTCGACTTAACCCCTACAACTCAAACTCCTGCCACTCAAACTCCAACCACTCAACCCCTAACACACACGCCTTTCCCTAATTTCAACCTCAGAAAGGAGGTAAGTATCATAATTTCATCAGTTCGCACATTTTAAAGCCTACTTCAGAAGCCCCATCCTTTGCGACACCAAACTCAATAACCACTCCCTCTTCTATTGACCCCCTTTCACCACCCACTGTTAAATTAACGCAGCAAACTAGCGATACCACCGAATGTCGCTTTCTAGGCTTATAGGTAAGCAGATATATGAGAATATACGTCTATAGCTGGCCTATCTGCACGATAAATCCGACTCGGTGTGCTACGAGGGTAAAACAAAAACAAGCGTCATGGTTTCTATCCAGCAGGAAGGCCTCCCTACCGACGTTACCAGTCTCAGGAAACTTTATATAAAGTATCACGAAATTTTCAATACGCCCCCCCAAAAAGTTGCAGACGATCTTGCCGCTCTTCGCCAATATGTACACTCTAAAAGAGTCTCACACCTCCAACGCAGTCGCCTTGACCATGATAAATTTTTTCGACCCTAAAAAGTCATGCAAAAAACTCCCTCTCACCTTCTATTACCAGAACGTAAGAGGACTCCGTTCTAAAGCCCCACGCTGTTTTCCGCCAATCTCATGCTCTCCCATTTGATATCTATGCTCTGACCGAAACTAATCTTATAACCAACATAAAAAACCAGGAGTTATTCCCTCTTTCTTTTAATGTTTTTCGGGATGATGATAACGCACCCCCCTTGATTGAATCCCCTTGTCGAGGTGCCCTACTGGCTATTCACAACAGCTTGGACTGCTCTCTCGTTGCAATATCATCCTCTCCTAAGCTCGACTTTGTGTCGGTTAAAATAACCCTCACTGGTAGATGCTTGTATGTTATGTGTTGTTACATTCTTCCGGCGCAACCTATCGAATCCTACCAACTTGCTATTGCAGCAATTGACAATTTGATCGACTTATCGGAATCGCTTGATGATATCATTATCTTCGGCGATTTTAATCTGCCTCAGCTGAAGTGGACTCCATCTAAAGACCTATCTTTTTTCATCGCTTCCAATCCCATTTCTACTAAGGAATGCCTATTCTTAGATCGGCTAACAGACTCTAGTCTATGCCAAGTCAGTGGCGTTTCCAACTATATGGAAAGGCAGTTAGACCTTATCTTCACAACTGATCCCATCAACTCCTCAGTATCGTGTTGTCCCCTATCTCTTTCAGCTATTGATAACTTTCATCCTCCACTTCTTCTCTCATTTTTCCACAACTCTCCCCTTCAGTCGCCTCCCCCCGCAGTTCTATTTTCTTACAATTTTCACAAACCTAATTTCCGTAAAATCAATACCTATCTAAGCAGGGCTTCTTTTGAGTTTACCAGTCTATCTCTGGTTGCTGCCCTTTCCATTTTTTACAGAAAATACTCAAATCCATCTCCCTTTATGTGCCTTACTCCCGCCATAAAACTTCTTCTACATCCCCTCCTTGGTATAATCGTAAACTTCGCTCTCTACGAAACAAAAGAAACAAGTAATGGGCGGTATTCCTTCGCACCCACTCTTCTTCCGACTATTCAAATTATCTAGGTACATATCTTCATTTCATTGAACTCTATAACTCTCTCTATCAGCGCTACCTGAATAGTGCACAAACCAATCTCATAAATGACCCCAAGTCCTTTTTTTAATTTGTCAATTGCAAAAGTAAGACTGATGGTTATCCTTCCTCCCTCGCTTTCGAAACCAAAACTTCATGTGATCCTCCTACCATCGCCAACTTTTTTGCTACATTTTTCAAGCAATCATTTGCCAACAACTCCTTCGTACCAGATCCCTCTTACTTCTATGATCTACCAAATTTCTCTATTGGTCCCTTTCTCACTCAAAATTTCGATCCTGCAGTTATTGAAGAAAAGTTACAAAATCTTAAGGATGAATTTGTACCTGGCCCCGACGGACTTCCCGCCATGTTTCTTAAGAAATGCTCTTCCAACCTGTCTCTACTCCTTTCCTACCTTTTTCGTCTATCGCTTACACAGGGTGAATTTCCCCAAATTTGGATGACCTTTTTTATAATCCCAATACACAAAAAGGGATCTAAGCATGAAGTTACCAATTATCGTCCCATTGCTAAACTCTTTCATATACCCAAACTCTTTGAAAGCATTTTATACGAAGCGTTAAGCTTCAAATGCAAGCCTTTTATTTCTCCCCGACAACATGGTTTTCTAAAAGGTAGATCAACTACCACAAATCTAATTGAATTCGTGTCTTTTACTCTCTCAGCCTTAGAAAATGGCATAGATATCTCATAAATTGATCCTTTTCAAATTGTCTACTCTCGGCTTTGAGCCTCTCTTTTTAAAATGGATTTCTTCTTACCTGGTAAACCGATATTATAGTGTTCGGTTTAGATCCGCCCTTTCTGTTCCATTCCTGGCCTCATCTGGAGTTCCACAAGGCAGTCATCTTGGCCCTCTTCTCTTCATTCTTACTATCAACGATGTTGAGAGTGTCATTAAGCACTCCTCCCTCTCCCTTTACTATGACGACACAAAATTTTTTAAATCTATTTCCTCTCCCCAGGAAGACCTTGATCGGTTTTCAATCTGGTGCCTCAAAAACTGCCTAGAACTTAATATAGCCAAATGTCAATTTATAACCTTCCCACGTAAATACAACCCGTCTCCCCCCCCCGACTTTATTTTCTCCATGGTCAACCAATTCCCCTGGTTCAGTCTTTTCAAGACCTTGGCATATTATTCGACAGTGAGCTTAATTTCCGTTCGCATATCGATAAGATGATCCTCAAAGCCAACTCATCACTTGGCTTTATTAAACGGTGATCCAAGGAATTTTCCAACCCGTATGTAACCAGATCTCTCTATTTTACCTTTGTTCGCCCCCTGCTTGAGTATGCGGGTCAAGCTTGGTCCCCCTTTCACCGGGTTCATGTTTCCCAAATCGAGGGTATTCAACGTCGATTCCTCCGATTTGCCCTCCGTGGCCTGCCATGGAACGACCCTTTAATCTTACCTCCCTATCAAGACCACCTCAAACTTCTAAATATGAATTCGTTAGAAGAACGTAGGAATACTGCTGACATTCTTTTCATTCATCGACTTCTCTCAAGTTCCATCGACTGTGCATCCATTTTGAACTCCATTTCCTTCAATACCAACCCCCGCAATCTACGTTGTCCTCGTCTCTTCTATCTACCGGTCCACCGCACCTCTTATGGCTCCAACGAATCTATCTCCCGAATGCTCCGAAAGGTCAACTCAAACCTCTCCCTTTTTCATTTCCACCTGAGCACTCCTCGTCTCAAACAAGATCTCCTCCATCACTTCCTTGGTCACTAGCTCTTAAGTCTTTCTGTTAGTTTTTAAGTTAGATTAAGCTTGTATTAAGCCAATAAATGGGGGCCTCAGCCCCCACCAAAATAAAATTGCGGTGCATTGAAGTTCGCTGGAGGAACGCCTGGATTGTGCTGTCTCAGTAGCAAGGTTAAATTATCACCATTGCCCTTGCCACCAGAGAAATTGCATTCTTTGCTTCGTGGTGAAATACCAGAATCACGTCATTTTCCATCGAACACTCTGAAATATTACGGATGCTTTCAAATGACTTCATTTGGAGCAGATATTATTGATGAACGCAGATTCAATCCAACATTCAAGGTAATAAAAGATTAAGGAAATTAAATTTAATTAGGGAAATTAAGATCAAATAAATTAATGAAAATCATTGATTCTAATGTCGTCATCGACTCTACAGATCCAAGGTCGAATTCACCATTGAATTGGATCATTGCTACCGCTTGAAGACGCACAACATAGATTCAAATCTACTTCATGAGCAATGTGGAAAATCAACTTTATCAGCGCCAAACAATCAATACGGCAATGTGAAGAGGAATTCTTCGAGAGTATCGATATCACAATAATTTTCATTTCAATATTACACTTATGTCACTGATATCATTTTAGGTGAGGAAACCACCAAGAAGGTCAGTGCAATGAATTTTTACGCGTACCGTTTGATGATTCACCAAAATGTCGATAACTATTTGCTTCGATTTCGCCGATTGTTTCAGCAAATTTACGTCGATATGTATGCCAAAATAGAAGCGGAGCGCCTCCTTTTTATCAGTTTAAATCAGAGCAAACTACGTACGGAGGAGTATATTCATTTACGCGATGCAATTTGAACCGAAGGAAATGCAGCTGATATTGGTCGGTTAACCATTTTACCGGCGACGTTCGTTGGCAGCCCACGTCATATGCATGAATATGCACAAGATGCAATGACATATGTACGTCATTCCAGCCGTCCAAACCTGCTCATCACCTTCACGTGCAATCCAAAGTGGATAGAAATTATTCAACTGCTGCCTCTTGGCCAAACATCAACTGATCGGCACGATATCACCGCACGTGTATTCAGGCAAAAAATTCGGTCGCTGATGGACTATATTGTTAGGCATCGTGTCTTTGTGGATACTCAATGGATGTATTCGATTGAATGTAAAAAAAGAGGCTTGCCGCATGGTTAGTCGAAAGAAAGAAGAATGATTCATGGACCGTGTGGCACTATTAACCCACAATCACCGTGCATGGTCGACGGCAAGTGTCCCAAGCATTATCCACGAAATTTGGCTGATGAGACCATCACTGGCAACGATGGTTATCCACTGTATCGGCGTCGATCATCTGATGATGGCGGTAGATCAATCACAGTTTTTTTTTTTTTTTTATAATTTACGCGCGCCTCAGGGGTTATGAATACCCTTATACTGTTGCCAGGGCGCGGGCGGAAAGGTAGAAGGAGGAGAAAGGAAAGTTTGTGATGTAGTGGTTTGAAACTCAGGTGTGTTTCGATATTGACTCTCCAGGGGTGGGAACGTACTTGGATTTTTATCGTAAACCACCTGCCGTAAGACTTTATGCTTACGAGGTGCCCATACACCCATAGGGAGCAAGGATACGCCTTGCCATCGCTCGCCACATATGTTTTTGATACCAATTCGGAACTGTGTTGGAGGCACAAGTTCCACCCGACCTAAAACCTCTTGCTGTTCTTAGGGTCACAGCACCCAGTACTTTTTTGCAACTCTACAATGGGTTAGACCCGTTCCCGCGATTTGGGTTTAAACCACAGCTACCATGACGCTCGCACAAGGGGGCCTACCTCTAACAAGTCAGGCCCGGACCGAAATCCGGGGGCTCCTGACTCCCATGGTACCGTGATTTAAGTCCTGGTATGGACTACCGGTGGTCAAGCCGCCAACAAGACCTATGACCGGCAACTACGGTCAAATCGTAGCAACCATTCATGCTGTAATCTGAGGATGTTTACGATAAGACCAGTTTAGAATAATCTGCCCCCGCTTTTTATTAGACAACGTCATTAATGGGCGAAGCCTTGATAATTGGGCGGGAGCCCTCCAGGGGTGGGAGTCCGAATAGGACGGAGAAATTTTTCTTCTCTCGGAATGTGAGGTTGTGAATTTTGTTGTTTTGTGCTTGAAAACCCTACAACAGCCAAATTTACATGTCAGTGTTATGCCTTCACACGCAATTACACAAATGAAAACTTGCTAGGCTAGGTTCGACCTTGACCTTCCGACTGAGAAGCGATAGCTAGTACCACTACACCACGGCCACCCACAGTTGAAGTGAAATGATTTCGTGGTCGACAACTCTTGGGATGTTCCGTATTCGCCACTTCTTTCCGAAACATTTAAGGCGCATTGTAACGTGGAATATTGCAATTCAGTGAGGTCCATCAAGTATATCTGCAAATATGTCACGAAAGGCTTTTGGTCTTCAAGCTGCTGATCCCAATGATGGAATCACGCACTATCTAGTTGCTCGATACGTAAGCTGCAATGAAGCGAATTGACTTATATTTTCATTTCCCATTCACGAACGCTATCCGACTGTTACAGATTTGTTACAGTGCATCCGGAGAACGGTCAACGAGTTTATTTCACTGCAGCAAATGCCGCTCAACGTGCTCAAAACCCACCAGCGACAACATTGACCAGTTTCTTCTCGATTTGCCAAAGTGATCCGTTTGCACGTACTTTACTTTACTCAAAGATGGCACGTTATTGCACTTGGAATGCTTCATCGCAGAAATTTCAACGTCGAAAGCAAGGCGATGCAGTTCCTGGTCATCCGGATATGTATTCTACTGAAGCTCTTGGCCGTATTTATATGTACAGTTCATCCGAAGAATGATGAATGCCTTTACTTGGGACTATTGCTGGTGAATGTTCGTGGGCCGACATCATTTGAATCACCTCGAACTGTCAATGGTGTAGTGTTGCCAACATTTCGTGCTGCATGTCTGCAGCTCAATTTGCTTGAAAACGATACTCATTGGGACACGACAATCGCTGAAGCAACTGTTTCCGCATCTCCAAGTCAGATACGCACATTATTTGCGATCATTATTTCCACATGTTTTCCATCGAATCCACGTGAATTGTGGGACAAGTACAAGGATGACATATCAGAAGACATTTTGCATCGAGTTCATGTCCATTCAGAGAATCCCCATCTTGAAATGAATGGAGAGATGCACAACCTGGCTTTGGTTTTGATAGAAGACATGTGTTACCTCATGTGCGGCAGTTTGTTAGTCAGGTTAAGAATGCCATCGCCAGATCGTGGAATAAACGATGCTTTCGAACGCGAATTGCCGCGTGAACGTGAATACGACACAAATGCATTAAGCCAATTGATTCCAACGAATGTACCTTTGTTGGATCCCCAACAAAAAGAAGTGTACGATACGGTGATGAAGGCAATTGATTTTTTTTTTTGTATAATTTGCGCGCGCTCAAGGGATTACTTTTTTAGTACCCTTAAAATATTTGCACACAGCGCGGGCGAAGGAAAATCAGGGAGGATGGAAAGAGAGGGTACCGGTGAACGTTGGTTTTAAATGTTTGAAGGTTATAATGACTAGGAAATAAAGAGCTAGTCAGGGCATTCCATAAGCGAGTTGTACGGCTTAGGAACGAATCACGATATGTGGGCTTGAGGGTATACTGATGAGCATTCATAGAGAGAAGGGTGTTACGGTTAAAAGTTTGAAGGTGCGGAATGCTACTGGCGATTTCTATGGAGCACTGGTTGTGGAAATAGCGATAAAACAGAGTGAGACACGAGACATTACGTCGGTGTTCAAGTAATATTTGTTTGAGTAATATTTGTATCACCTATGAGTTTTATCGCACGGTTTTGGATCCTATCTAGCAGGTGCAGAGATGTTTTAGGCGCACCCGACCAGATGTCAGCATTGTACTCCAATTCATGATGGAAATGTTGGCATGTTTTTCCTTGATGCGCCTGGTGGCATTAGCAAGACATTCCTCATATCAGTTCGTGCAAGATCGGAAATTGCTGTAGCACTTGCTTCTTCTGGAATGGCGGCAACGCTGGTGGAAGGTTCCCGAACAGCTCATTCGGCATTGAAATTGCCATTAAACCTTCAAGCGCTTGAAGAACCAATGCATAGCGAAGCATTCAGCATTGGCCAAAGTTTTGGTAGCAAGCAAAATCATTATCTGGGACGAATACACAATGTCGCATAAACGTGCATTAGAAGCTCTGACTAGCACTATGAAAGATCTGCATAACGACGGAAGACGTTTTGGGGATTCATTGATTTTACTCTCAGGCGATTTCCGTCAAACACTACCAGTAATACCACTATCGACCGCTGCCGATGAGATCAATGCTTGTCTCAAATCATCGACATTGTGGCGTTATGTGACTTCAGGTGACTACAAACATGCGAGTGGCATTTCTAAACAATCCATCTGGCGAAATGTTCTCCAATCAACCGCTAACTATTGGTAATGGTCGTGTTCCTGTCGACGAATCGAATGGTTTGATTGCGTTCCATTGATTGATGATTGATGAAAGAGCAATTTTAGCGGCAAAGAACAAGAATGTGGATCACTTAAACTTCACAATTCAAAATCAAATCGTTGGTTCCCTGCATTCCTTCAAATCTATCAACTGTGCAACAAACGAAGAAGAAGCAACCAACTATCCAACTGAGTTTTTGAATTCATTGGATGTGCCTGGCTTGCCACCGTACAATTTACAATTGAAGGTTGGTTCAGTCGTCATCATGCCTCGCTATCTCAATCAATCAAAATTATGCAACGGAACGCGTTTAGAGATAACAAAACTCATGAGCAATGTGATTCACGCGAGAGTACTAAAAGGAAAGTTCAAAGGAGTGGAAGTTCCCATTCCGATAATTCCAATGATCCCAAACGATATGCCATTCAAGTTTAAGCGAATCCAATTTACAATTCGTCTCGCATTCCCCATGAAATTGAATAAATCACAAGGCCAACCATTGAGTGTTTGTGGCCTGAATCTGGAAAATGAATGTTTTTAACACGGTCAACTGTATGTCGTATGTTTCCGTGTCGGAAAACCATCCGCTTTGATCGTTTTCGCACCTGACAACAAAACGAAAAATAATGTTTATCACAGAGTGCTTCAATCGACCGCAAATTCAAAATCGACTCGACCGCAACCCATCCAGTAAATATTTCAACACAAAGCACCAATTGCAATGAACAATTGACCACAAATTTTCTGCAATTTGAAATGACGCAGGGCAACGCCAGCGGGTTCAGCTAGTTTTTCAAAATAAAGAATTAGAAAATAATCATTGAAACAAAAAAATGTTGTCGGTAGCAGATGTGAAACCATCTGTACTTTCAGGCCACGCTGAGAACCTGGCTCAGCTGGGTACTGCCTTTCGGCAAGGGCTCGCTGAGTACAAGCGACTAATAGTCAGTACGAAAGAAACTCATTGGCGAAACTTTGTGTCTGGGAATAGGGATGATCCCGTTCCTACAAGTTCCCGTTCCTCTTCTATATCGGAGTCCGTTATTTGTCAAGGACCACGTACGTTGGCAGAAGCACAGATGGAATCGGCAGAAGTGCATGTTGCTGAAGTGGATGTCCCTGATGTGTCAAAGGTGGCAGAGGTAGCAGAAGAGGCACAAGGTCCGGAAGCAGCACAAGTTCCAGAAGTATCGGAAGTGTATGTTGCGGAAGTGGATGCTCTCGGTGTGACTAGGGCAGGTGAAGTGTACACAGCAGCGGAAGTTCCAATTGGTGCTGTGAAAGATGTAAATAGTGTGTCCGGGGCTGCCGGAGTTGCAGAGCCGACATGTACTTCAGCGTTCATGATAGGTCCCATTATAACGGCAGAAGTGGTGGTAGTGAAACCGGTGGATTCTCTTTCCCTGGTGTCCACTGTTTCGCTGAGCTCCTGGGCATTAAGTGATCGTAGCCGTCCTACAGAAGCGGAAGGGGGAACATCAACTCCGGCGGCCAGCAATGCCTCAGTCAGTTACGCTGTTGTTACTCGTAGCTTATCGCTGCTCATACCCACTGCAGCAATTTGGGTCGTCCACACAATAATTTATTTTTTCTTTGTGTGTGACCCCACACCTGATGCTTTAAACTCAGATTTCTTAAAACGGTTTTTATTAGAAATTTTCAATTTTACAAGTTGAATTATAGTATAAAGCGAACTGTCACGCTGGAGCTCTCGATCGAAAAAGAGAGATTTTTTCTGTTTTAGCGTCCAAAGCCCAGTCAGTGTGTTTGACATGAACCCGTCCGACCAAAATTATGAGTACAATACTGATCTGATCTTTGTCGCTCTACTACAAGATTTCCATCCCTTTAGACGGTACTACACTTCCTAGAAAAAAATTACTCTAGTTGCAATGAGCCCTAAAAGTTTCACACGTCAAACGCACGGTCCACTTTATCTTTTTATGGCGAAGTTAGTAAAAATCGCACATTTCATATTGTACAACCAATATGTTCATGGTAAAGGTCTTACTGGCCCACCCTCTATTTAACATTTAAAAAATACACTCCTGGAGCTTTTTGAAGAAGAGGATACATCAGTTCAATTTGACAGTTGGTCGGGCAGCTATCCCTATCGGAACTTCTCTTTACATTTAAACGCCCCGGTGTCGAGGTCTGTCATGAAAATTTTGGTGAATACAAAAAACTTCATACCCTATGCCTAATATCATAGCAATACTCCTCAACACGAATATCTGATCAAAGGCAAAATATCCTGATCTAAAAGCGGTTTGAAACTAATGCAGTAGCTTATCGTTTTTTTATCCAATTAAGATACGAAAGATTAATTATTTAGGCATTGTGCCTGTGTGGGCCAGTTGGTCGGTACTCGTATTTTCGAATTCGAGCTTACGAATATCAGTTACATAATTTCGTGATGCAAAAGCACATATTATGACGAGAGAAACACTATTTTTTTCTTCCAATGTGCGAGGACATCACTCCCTAAAGTAAACGAAACGCAACTTCACCAGTTCTTGACTGTTCCGCCAAACGCAACATCTCTCCCATCCCTCAACATTTAGTAATTAGAATGTACATTCAGTTTCTGCTAATCTGATTAAAGCTGCTGGAGTTAATCTGGGAATGCCAGCAAAAAAAAAAATACATAAACGAGTATTTATAAAAATTGTGAAAAGCTTAAATCCGCATTAGCTTTGAAGCTTTGTGACAAATACATAAATGGAAAAACCTGACTGACTGTTAGTCAGGCAGTAATATATAAAGCTGACATGGAATTAATTGATTTCATAAGCATTTTGGAATTACCGCAATTAGACTGTTTTAGTAAAAGTTTATTTCTCTTATCTGGAAGATTACTCGCATACCGTGTTCAGAATCTGTGACTTTAATCAAGATGTCAGCTAAGGAAACTACAAAATCTATTATGCGCATCATCGCCTTTGGGGCGGTCATATCTGTTGGTATGAACCAAAGTGTCAAAATTGTGGAATCTCCATTGATTCGGGGATCACATTGGGTTTAGTTATAGCTTAACTCATGTTTTTATTTTTTTTCTAGCAATTTGTTGCGGCGATGAACAATGGACGTGTACCTCAGGTCAATGTATTGATAAAGATGTAGTATGTGATGGCATTAAGAACTGTACTGATGGATCAGATGAAACGCTTGCCACTTGTGAAACCATTTATTGTCCAAACTATGCTTTTCGGTGTTCATATGGTGCTTGTATATCCATGAGTGCAGTTTGCAATTCTGTTCTAGATTGTGCTGATGGCTCGGATGAGAGCCTCGATAAATGTAAGGTTTAATTAGAGTTGGATTTTGAAGTAAATAAAAGTCGATATTATGTATAAAAGAATATATTGTACTTCTAATGCACTGCTTTAAAGTGACAATTTGTATGAGTAAAGAATACATTAAACTCAATTCTAATAAAGCCAGTCAGGTGGGGTGAAAAGTAACCTCCGTGGGAATTAAAAAGTTTTTTTTTAAATGTTTTTTTTTATATTATTCAATATAGTCCCCCTTTAGTTTGATACACTCATTCCAGCGATTCTCCAACTTCTTGATCCAGTCCGAAAAGTAATTTTCCGGAAGGTCTGCAAAATACTCCTCCGTGGCATCGATGATTTCCTCGCGTGAGCTGAATTTTTTATAGATGAGAAATCTTTTGAGGTTTGGGAAGAGATAATAGCCCGAGGGAGTCAAATCGGGCGAATACGGTGGATGCGACAGCAATTGGAGCCGTAAGTCATTGACTTTAGCCGTGGTTGCGATGCGCTTGTGCGCCGGCGTATTGTCTTGCAAAAACACGCTTCATGTGAGGCCGTTTTGCAACGATTTCGGTCTTCAGTCGCTCCAATACTGCACAGTAATATTCCCTGTTGATGGTTTTTCCTTTTTCGAGGTAGTCCACGAAAAGTATGCCATGACAATCCCAGAAAACCGACGCCATAACCTTTCCGACCCATCGAGCCTCCCTCGGCCACTTCGGAGCACACGTGCTGGCTTCAGTCCATTGCCTGGCACTCATTCTGTTCTATGGTGTGAAATAGTGGATCCAAGTTTCATCAACAGTTACCAATCCACGCCAAAAGTCCGCCCGATTCCGCATCAGCAAGTCCAAACACTCTTTCGAAGTGCGAACGCGAGACTTTCGTGTTTTTGGTCAGGAGTGTGCATTCGCGGCACCCAGCGGCAGGATAACTTTTTCATATGCAGAATATTGCCCAAAATATGGCGTCTGCACTCAGTACTAATCTTTGTAATATCTGCTAGCTCGCGCACCTCCACTTTCCGGTCAGCCAACACCATTTCATGTATTTTTTTGACATTGTCCTCTGTAACCGCATCGGAGGGCCTGCCGCTGCGGACTTGATCGGTAGTGGAGTTGCGGCCACCACGAAACTCTCGAAAACAATATTTGACGGTGTAATCTGACGGAGCATTAGCCCCGTAATATTTATCCAACTTTTCTTTTGTTTCCTTTGCCGTTTTGTCTCTCAAAAAATAATGTTTTATGAGAGAACGAAAATCGTTTTTGTCCACACTCAACATGATGCCAAACATGTCAACAACAATCCTCTGTCAAGACAAAACTGAAGACAGTATCGCACTGAAATTTGGCATGTCTGCCTAAATATGAACGGACTTCAAGACACCATAACCTTTTTTGCAGTAGCAGCGCATTCTGGCGGTCAAGGAGGTTACTTAGGTTTGAAGGAACATTTCCGCAACCTGTAAAATGAAAAAGAAATAGATAAAAGATAGACAACAGGGAGAATCGAATACGTGTAAAGGGCAAATCTTCCCATGATCTTTTCAGCCAATGCTAGAGCTGGAGTTTCAGGAGGCCGAGAAAGTTACTGTTCACAAAATAATTAAACAAACTCGTGTTAACTTTAGAGTTGAAAACACTTAATACGTTGGTAGTCAACTCACAACCAAATTTATTTAAATTAATTGACAACGACTATTTTCAAGAAACTATCGTGTAATCAAAGATGAGATATAGAATTTCCCACGAACGAACAGAAAAAATTTAGCGGCCGCCCGATCTCGGCTTACATTTACGCGTACACAGAATTGGTTGATAAGAACACAAAGTGCTAGTTGGATTTTGATAGTATGGTAGCTTTCGTTACAAATAAAATTTAATCTAAATTTGTACCGTCAAGAAGGGGTTAACGGTTTCTACAATAACACTCAACTTACAATGTGACTTCGAAGTGAGAGACTGTGCGTCTTAGTCATGGATAAGTCTTTCAAGATGGTAGAAATAAAGTAATATCAACCCAATTACACAGCAGATATGTTGAAGCGTAGTGGTTATAGTCGTGAAGGTTCATTGTAGTATCGTGTTTTTCAATAAAAACGTAACGAAATTGTATTTAAATAAAACACAGAATAATCGAGATATCGATCTGAAATGTATTTCATGTAAAGTATGTATGTTGGGGTGTGTAGGGTTTTAACTTTTTGTAAGATGTGTGTGGGGTAAAAAGAGGGGTAGAAAAATGCGGATTTAAATAAACACATTGTTCCTTCTGTAGGTGTAACAGCAAAGAGACTCTTTATTCGTCTTTAAAAATATTTTAAAAATTGATACATGTTGATAGGCTAAAGTTTTGTGTTGCGTTTTCAGTGGATAACGTTGGTAGTGTTACTGAACTTTCAAATGCCGTAGGGGTTTTAATTCTCTAATTCCCGTCGGCATTTTGGAATTTTGGAACTTCGCAACGTTGTCCGGGATGAATGATTTTGTGTGATATTGAGTGGACTGTATGTGTGTCGTGCTGTGTAGGGAAATTTAGGATAAGCTAAATTGTAATTATTTGTATTTAATTAAGCTAATATGTAAATCATTCTTAAAAGAAAAGAAATGTTTTTAATTTTTCATGTGAGTTTATTTAAAGTGTTAGTTTTATAAATGTTGTGTTGTGGCGTTCAAATCTCTTGCCTTCCGAGTTACCATTTAAGTTATCCTGTATTAATTCGTATCGTCCGCAAGTCCGCCTTTCCCGGGATGTGTGCTGATGATCCGTCCGAGTAGCCATTGCAATGACGGTAGTTTCACATCTCTGATGAGAACTAAGTGTCCGCCTTTTGGCCCCGGCTTCCGTCTTGTCCACTTCGGGCGCTGTTTTATCCTGGACAGATATTCTTCACTCCACTTTCGACAAAAGTTGTTGGTCATTGACTTTATCCGCCTCCATCGCTCAAGTTAATTTACTCTTTCCAAGGCAGTGTCTCCTTGAGGAATTGCGACGTTTGCATCTACCTTTAGTGGACCTCTGTCTTCTTTTATAGCTTGTGCCATCCAGTTTCCAAAACGTTTGTAGTACGTAGGACTGCGACGAAGCTTGGTAGTTCTGGTTGAATCATTGAATACCGCATGGTGAGTAATGTAGAAATGGTGTCGTGTGTCCAGTATGGTATACTTTGTGTCAACTACTACCATCTGACGAAGCTCTTTGCATTCTTTTAAACACTTGGAATACTCCTTGTGTTGTGTGGGGTTTTCCTGGAATCTTCCTTCCAGTTGATGAAACCTACGTAAAGCACCTAGCCTCGAAGCACCAAACCCATGCTTACATTCGTTTTTAAATGGTTGCGATTCCTGATGTTAACTATCAGCTAATCTTCTTTTTATGTTGATATTATGCTTTCCCAAGTTTCGTCTTCTGCAGTTTCCTTAGTGTTGAAAGGCAACTCCTCCAGTTCCCAGGATCTTCGCAGCTGAGTGTCGTTATCGAGAACCTGTAAGAAGCTATGTATCGGTTCTTTATTTTGCGAAATTGCTTTCCAGTTAACGAAAATCAAGTAAGACGAGTAGTTGACTAGAAATCAACATCAACCAACTTTCCACTAAGAATTTAGTCTCCCCACTAAATGCTGGATGCCACCCATGGAGCGAAATAACCACTGAGCCCAAAATATCTTTCTTTCTCTCTCTATCCCATTTTCCAAAAAACTTAACACATGCTTCGGCATTATAAGTGTATTCAATATCCACTTGAGTATTAAGTTTTTTAAAAAAAAAGGCGTTACCAGCGACCTAAAGGTAAGACTTACATACCGCTGACATGAACCACTGCTAATTTTTCCTAATCCAGATACCTTAATGAGTGTTCGCCGTTGGTGAAACCCTACCAATTGTACAGTTGACTCAGTAATGAATGTTCCTTTAGATACAGCATCGACTAACGCCCTCAGATTAAAATAATTACGTTTTGACGACCTGAGCCGAACAACTGCTGTTGCCAGAAGAACACTTGGTTGATGTACTTTAGGAGAGACTACTTTAGGTTGGTTGGTGTTTATTTTAGTATGAAAAGTTTGTGTACTTATAGTTGTATTTCTATAATCCCTTGTAGGTTTGGAGCTCATATTATTATAATGCACCGGAGAACGGTGTTTCTGCTTGCAGTAATAGCAGCGTACACTGCTTTGACATTGGTTAGTGTTGTGACTGTACGCTAAACAGCTCCGACAAACCCCGATTCTATCATGAAGATCTGTGAACAATCTACGGCAGTGGATCCATCTCGTTCACAGATCTCCATGTACATATACTTTTGACAAGTGCGTAGGGAGTGCTGACCTCTACCACATACCTGGCATGCAAACTGCTTCTCCCCGACGTGCAACACCGTTTTCTTCTCTACAGCAACAGCTTTGTGTGAAGAAGAACCGCTGCCCTTTGTGCCATTCGTTTCAGCTACTGCTTCCAAGGTTCGAAAACGTGTTTCCAGGAACTCTGTGAATTTTGTTAGTGTGGGCAACTCCTTTTTTTTATAATTTGCGCGCGCTCAAGGGATTATTTATTTAGTACCCTCAAAATCTTTGCACATAGCACGGGCGAAGGAAAATCAGGGAGGATGGAAAGAGAGGTACCGGTGAACGTTGGTTTTAAATGTTTGAAGGTTATAAAGACTAGGAAATAAAGGGCTAGGCAGGGCATTCCATAAGCGAGTTGTACGGCTTAGGAACGAGTCACGATATTTTAGAATACGTCCGAAAGTGGGCTTGAGGGTATACTCATGAGCATTCATAGCGAGACGGGTGTTACGGTTAAAAGTTTAATGTGTATGGAGCACGGGTGTTACGGTTAAAAGTTTAATGTCTATGGAGCACTTCCACAAGCACTGAGTAAAGGCAGGTAATTTCTGAACCAGTATATAAATTAATATGTCATCCCAAGAACTAACCGGCAATTCTACATTTTCCAGGGTATGGAAACATTCCTGGGACGTATCCAGTAGAGGCTTTATGTTACTTGCAGTCTCCTTTGTTAACTGCTGCTGGTCAAAAAAAAGTTGGAAAAGAGCGTTTACCAACACTCGCTTGTGGTCGTATCTGGCGACAATCAGTTCCCATGCTTTGTCATAATTGCCGGAATACAACCCTAAATAAGGCAAAAAACGAGCAGCTTCACCGCCAAGAGAAGATTTCTAATAGTGAAGTTTCTGAATTTCACCCAGCTTCCTACTCGTATATGTATGTTTGTGCGTTTGAACTTTGCACTTTCACTTTGCGGACTTTAATATTTTTTTTATTTTATTTTATCTGGGAGAATTCTATCCAGCTCGTAAGGACCAAATTTAAATTTAAGTGCGGAATTCGATCTTGTTTATATGACCACTGCGAGTAAATTTGTAGCTTTTTATCCAATTTTCCACCACTCTTCCACACATATCGGCCGGAACGTTGGAAATTTCCTGATCGATATTATTTCTGAGCTCCTCTAACGTTGTCGGCTTGTTAGCATAAACCAATGAGTTAACGTAAACCGCATAAAAAGAAGCAATCCAACGGTGTTAAATCGCACGAGTGCGGTGCCCATTCGACGGGAGCATTTCTCGATTACACGACTACCGAACTTCGCCTTCAATAGATCAATTATTTGACTAGTTGTTTTGCATATAACATCATATTGTTGGAACCATATATCACTGATATTAATTCCATCCAATTCTGCCCAAAAATCTTCCGACATGGCAGGGTAGTGCACTCCATTGACAGTAACATGGCGATTATTTTCATCGTGGGAAAAATACAGTCCAATCACACCTCCGACATAAAATCCACACCAGTTGAAAAGCCCGAGGTAAATGAAACAAAGTCCGGTAAAATTCAAATGTTTAATATTCGCATGAGTTATAGAATTCACGGTAAAAGTATAAAAAAATAAATAGTCATACCATATTAGTCTTCTCAATTAATTTTCAACAACTCCACACGGTCAGTTTTTGTGCATGCAATGGTGGCCCTTAAGAACACGTGGGCTTCTTACTGTCCAATAACACCTATTTGCTTATTAACAAGGCCATTTAGCCAAAAATGAACTTCATGATTGAAGATGATCTTTCGATGGAATTCAGGATTTTCTTCAAATTTTTGCCTATCCAATTGGAGAAGTTTCGGAACTTCAAATGATCAAGAGGTTTCAGTTCTTGAGTTAATTTGATCTTGTAAGGATGTAGGTTAAGATCTTTGTGAAAAATTAGCCACGATGTGGGCTAAGAGATTCGCAATTTCTGTGAACGGTGTGGAATCGACTGACTTGGATCATCTTGGACTGAAGCACTTGCGGCTGCAATAATTTCGGTACTTCGACCTGGCACAGGAATATTTAATATTGAATATGTTGACTCGAATTTATCCATTATAGCACGCACAGCCTATCTCGTGAAACGATTAGTTGGATTGCTTGTTACGATAGTTAGATTGTTTGAATCGGAGTTTACTCCGAAAATTGGAGTAAGCGCTCTTAACATTACGACCACCGACTCAGAATTTCGATAGTAGATTCGATTTAGATTAGATTAGATTAGATTAGATTAGATTTTTATTTGGTAATCATCAAATGCAATAACATAGTTTATAAAAAAAAAAATCAAAAAAGCTTGGCTTTCCTGCCGTCTGCCTAGTTGACAAAACAAAATATTTTACGCATATACGAGTAGGTACCTATAATATTTTGATAAGTACGAAACTTAATATAATAGGATTCTTGAAATTTAAAAACTTGCGCTAATTATATGGTCCCTATAGGTTAGAACCAGATTGCAGTATTAGTATAGCTTTTTAACTTCTATTTTATTTAGCATCGTTTTCCGTCAAAAAACTGGATACCAAAGTTCTTATTTCCCTTAAAATAGGAGATGAAGTGGATAGTATCCCCTCTTTCACCCAAGTTACACAAAGAGCACAAGATGGGTAAATCTTCTCTGTAAGGAATAAAGTTAAGGTGTATCAACTCTCCCTTTAGCCTGAACATCATTGCTATTTTATCGATGATATGTTCATCTCGAAAATAATTCCTTTCTTCCAAATTGTGGTTAAGTTGGGAATATATTGCTCTGTGGAGCGATTCGCTGGCGTTGCTCAGAAGTCTCTCTCTGCACTTCAAATCCACTGATGAAATAAGCTGATAAAACACATTGGCTGAAAAATCCGTGCTGTTTTATAGTAAAACACAAAATTTTTGCAAAATTCAACATTGCCTTCGAGGGCGATACACTGATTGAAACGATTTTTCAATCTTTCGATAGCAGTTTTGTAGTACGATTTCGGTTTAGCCTTAAAATAGGCCCCTGTTTCGGTCTTAAATCTCTTTCCGGCAAGCATTCTTTTGAGGTCTGCGAACAGAAAATAGTCGCTGGTGGCCAAATCTGGAGAATACGGTGGGTGGGGAAGCAATTCGTAGCCGAATTCATTCAATTTTGCCATCGTTTTCATCGACTTGTGACACGGTGCATTGTCTTGATGAAACAGCACTTTCTTTTTCTTCAAATGTGGCCGTTCTTCTGCAATTTCGTCCTTCAAACGCTCCAACAACGCAATGTAATAGTCGCTGTTGATAGTCTGCCCCTTTTGGATATAGTCGATGAAAATTATTCCATGTGCATCCCAAAATACGGATGCCATAACCTTGCCAGTCGAGGACGAGGTTCGTCGCCTGCTCGCCACTCAGCTGACTGCCGACTTGACTCTGGTGTGAACTAATGGATTTTTTCCCATCAAAAAGCAATGATAAATCAACACACGAAATTGCTTTGAATCCATTTTTTTCACAATAACAAAAGTTGCTTCACTCACAACGCCATATCTCGAGAACTAATTGTCCGACAGCTGTCAAATTTATACACGTATCTTTTGAAGGTTGGTACTAACTGAAAATGGTATGAATTTATTTCAAGTGGTGCCCTCTCTTAGAAACTGCATGGACTTTTCAGCCAATGTGTTAGTGAAGCCTTCCAGCGAACACAGTCGAAACTATCTAGACTGAAATCCATGCCGCTGTCTGCAGCTAGATCCATCCATTCAGCACATTAGCTCGATTCATCATGACTTGAAGGGCCGCTATCTTCGGAAGCCGGTGAATTTCCATACAAATAAAGAGACGTGACAACCCAGTTTCCAGCATTATCATATAATTTGGTATATTTGGTGGTAGTCGACCAATTCACTGTATGTAGTAGCGGAAGGGCTTCTCTACATTTTCATATTGTTTTATTCCCCATATTTCTGCTGCGTAAAATAAAACTGATTGCGATACCGCCTCAAAAACCCGGAATTCGCTATTGTGGGCAATATTTTTATTACAAAAGCATCTACTCCACGATGCACTGATTGCGGTTTAGCCCTTGTCAGCTTCTGCTTCAGATGCTTCTCCATACTTAAATTTTTTGTGAAATAAACTCCGACATATTTAAATTCCTTAAAAATTTCTACGGCCTCACCATTAAAATATCATTCTTAAAAATCATAATTTTGGATTTCTCCAAATACACTACCAGATTGCTCACAATATTGAGAAAGCTGGTTGATCATTAGCTGCAATGAATCAGGAGAAGACGCCAAGAGCACGATGTCGTCTGCGAATAGCAATGCCTTGATTACTTGACCCGCGTATTCGATGCCACACGGTAAGTAGCTTACGAGATCATCAATGAACAAAGCAAACAAGCTTGGGCTCATAGTATAACCTTGTCTGACGCCTGATTCAGTTTTAAATCACTCAGACCTCTCTTCACAGTTCCAATCTGCCGCCATTGTCTTAATATATAAGTTTTGCATGACTCTGCCAAATTTTATAGACATACAAATGGAATAGAGCTTGTCTATCAACCGCATCAAATGCTGACTTGAAGTCCACTAAAAACGCATATACTTTCTTCTTTTTGCTGAGAAATGAATCGGCAAAGATATGTCAATTGTTGAATAGCCTGGTCCAAAACCTGCCTGGTATTCTTGCAAGCGCTTATTATCGTTGATCCATGTATTGGGACGTCTCTGTAGAATTAGCGTAAAGATTTTGTAGCAAGCATTTAAGAAGTATATGCGTCTATAATTTGATATAATTTTCTTTTTTTTGTATTTTGGGAAAATTATGGATTCTTTGAATTCTTGCGGTATCGATCCTATTTCAAACACATTATTGTATATAAACGTAAGTCTATCGATGAACTCTGTGGTGCTATATTTATAAAATTCGGCTGGGATCCAATCAAAGTTACTTTTCCATCTCTAGGGGTGTAAAGGTCCTTTTTTTAGTTTTTCGTAAATAACTCGTAAACGATTGCCCATAGCAAAAAATGTTCTTAGACAACAGTAATCCAAACGAAATTCTTTACAATCCTATATACATATATTTTCGCTGGGATAAATATCTAAAAAGATATTAAAGGGGGAAAGCTAAGTATAATCAATTCTACATATAATGAATGGTATAGTTGTGAATAAATTTATTCTAACGTGGTGACACGGGGCCGTGGCCGCCAACGTGCTTAGCGGAGCGCGTGTCGCCAGTGAAGTGGCTGTGTGCAAGTTGAGTTTGACGGATATGGCGCCAAAATCGGCCAGAGCTTGAATGGTTAAAACGAGTACATCATCAGTTAGCGCATCAGATAGGTAACAAATGCGACGAGTCAACTGTTGTCTGCTGTGGGGCACGCACGCGCCGTGAACTAGTCATTGCTTCCTTATCATTTTTTAATTATTTTTTTTATAATGTGTAGTTATACCTGCGGAGCGGTCTCAGCTCAAGGTTGTCTGTAGTGACTGCAAAAACTTTTATCATGCAGCATGCTTAAATATAGTGCCCGCTGACATCGATTTTATGAAAAAAGCAAATAAACTCTGGCAATGTGCAAGTTGTGTTTCTAATATAGGGTCCGCCAAAAATGTTTTTTTTTTTTTTGAAAATGCTATAAAAAAAACTACTGAATATTTTCCCAAATTTCTTTTTTTATTTGAAAGTACAATCCTTCCGGTTAATAATGGAAAATAATTTCATTCAAATGGCTGCCTCGGCTGGCCATGCAGTAGCCTAAAATTTTTAAGCACATTATCGATTGTGTGCAGCTGTATTTCACCAATGGCTTCACGAATATTGTCCTTTAAAGCGTCAATTGTCTCTGACTTGTCGGCGTAACACTTATCTTTTACGGTACCCTACAAATAATAGTCCAACGGTGTCAAATCGCAGCTCCGGGGTGGCCAAACGACATCAGCTCTGCGGCTGATAATGCGATCTTCAAAAACAGGGCGCAAAATATCGAGTGTAGCTTCGGCTGTGTGGCACGTAGCGCCGTCCAGTTGAAACCAAATGTTGCCAATATCCTCCTCTTCAATTTTTGTGAACAAAAATTCGTTCAACATGGCCCGATAACGATCGCCATTGACTGTAACGGCCATTCCTTGCTCATTTTCGAAGAAAAATGGCCCAATTATGCCTCTGGACCAGAAAACAGTGACTCGTTTTGGGTGTATCGGCTTTTCAATGTATGCATGCGGGTTTTCTGTGCCCCAAATGCGACAATTTTGCTTGTTTACATACCCGCCAAGATCAAAATGAGCTTCATCTGAAAAGCTGATTTTTTTGGCAACCATATTCGTTCAGTGGAAGGATAAAACTAATTATCTGTCAAATCAGACATGAGCTAAGTGTTACCATTCACGAAATAAGCACTAGTTGAAAAAAAAAACGTTAGATGGCACGAATCTTTGTCAGGTGAGGCATCTGCTTGTGTTTCAAGTATTATCAAAAATCCTCCCAAAAAAGTTAACATCAGCGAAACCATCAACCCTACCACCTCTAATGCAGAAATACTGCCCAAGAGCAACATAACACTTGAGATGATTTACACCGAACTACCCGAGGTGAAAGAAATACAAAAAAGGCAAATAGAAGAATTACAAATAAAAAACAACGAGTGTAATACAAAGATTCATCATTTGCAAAATAAAGTAAATATTCTTGAGCAGCAACTGCTGGCAAATGCAGTAGAGATTTACTAGATGGAGTGAAAAGTGACGTCCTTGACCGTCAGAATGCGCTGCTATTGCAAAAAAGGTTATGGTGTCTTGAAGTCCGTTCATATTTAGGTAGACATGCCAAATTTCATTGCGATAATGTCTTTAGTTTTGCTTTGACAGCTGATTGTTGTTGACGTGTTTGGCATCATGTTGAGTATGGACAAAAACGATTTTCGTTCTCTCATAAAACATTACTTTTTGAGAGGCAAAACGGCAAAGGAATCAAAAGAAAAGTTGGATAAATATCATGGGGCTAATGCTCCGTCAGATTACACCGTCAGATATTGGTTTCGAGAGTTTCGTGGTGGTTGCAACTCCACTACAGAGGACAATGTTGTTGGCTGACCGGAAAGTGAAGTGCCAACTAGCAGATACCACAAATATTAGTACTGAGTGCAGACGCCGTATTTTGGGCAATATTCTTCATACGAAAAAGTTATCCTGCCGCTGGGTGCCTCGAATGCACACTCCTGACCAAAAACACGAAAGCGAGAGCACTTCGAAAGAGTGTTTGGACTTGCTGATGCGGAATCGGGCGGACTTTTGACGTCGATTGGTAACTGGACTTGGATCCCTCGGACTATTATCTCTTCCCAAACCTCAAAAGATGGCTCATCAATAAAACATTCAGCTCACGCGAGGAAATCATCGACGCCATGGAGGAGCTGGAATAAGTGTATCAAACTAAAAGAGGACTATAAATAATATAAAAAAACATTTAAAAAAAAAAAATTGTTTAACTCCCAAGGAGGTCACTTTTCACTCCATCTAAGTAGTATAACGTTCCAACAGAAAGCAATGAGAAAACCGATATTGATATGGCTTTAAGGGTGTTTCGTGATATTGATGTCTCAAAGGAGGACATTGACCTTTGTCATAGCAAAACAATAAGTAAAAGACAAATGCAACTAATCATCAACAACAACCAAACAAAGAAGACGAAAATTCTGTTTGCCAAAATTGTCTCGCATCAATGGAAGGCGAGAACCGAGACGAGAACGAGGAAGACAGGAGAAAATGTATTTGAATGGCAGCCTAACTCAACAAACACGCCAACTCTTGACTGTTGTAGCGATAAGTAAAAACCTAATTTTGATAGGTGATATAAACATTTATTGAATCATTTTAAAATAGATAATAAAAATTATTTGTATCTATTAGCATCACATGGAACCAGCACGCGAATATCTTACAATAAAAACTTGTATTGACCATATTTTCATGCGTCTTCACAAAAATAATAAAAACCTTTTTCAAGGAAACGTACATGATCTTAGATTAACTGATCATTGCCTCATTACTCTTTGTTCTGTTCCAAATAACATATTAAAAAATCCCATAAAATCCATTAAGCAGAAGGTAACCATTGGCTTTTCTCTGTTAAACGAAAAATTATTACATGTAATATGGGACCAAGTCTTATTAGAATTAAACCCTTCAACTTGGATGAATCAAAGGCTCATTAAGAAAAAAAATACCTTAGCTCAAAAATATAAAAGAAATCCTCAAAACGCTAATTTAAAAAAAAGTTATGGTGTTATGTGCAAGACGGTTTTAAAAAACATTCATGATGCACGTAATAAATATTATACAGATTCGCTTGATAAAGCTAGGGGAAATGGGAAAAAGGTGTGGATGGATGGTGTTGATAGCCTTGATCTAGACGGCTATAAGTTTGTTGATAAAAAAGTGATTGCGAACAAATTTAATAAACTTTTAACGGAAATTTGCGAAAAACTTAAACCAACAATGGAAACTTCAACTTCCTGCAATTGTTGCTCATCATCTGCGCGGTTTTACTAGCCGAATAGTTTTGTATTCCAGGAATTCTCTTCTTGGGAAATTTATAGGTCTATTTTATCCTTGAAAAATACAAATTCCTGCACAAGCGATGAAATATCTAGTTTTCTACTTAAAAAAATTGCCTTAAATATTGTTGACATACAATACTTAAATACTTATTCAATCTTAGTGTTCTAAAAGGCTGGTTTCCTAGCCAGTTTAAATGCGCTGAAGTAACACCTCTCTTCAAAAAAGGTACAAAAGATAACATTTCGAATTATAGACCTACGAGTATATCCCTTTTGTCTACGTTTTCTAAAATTTTTCAAAAGTTGATTAAGTCACGAGTCTTATCATTTTTAAATTGAAACAAATACCTTAGCACGAATCAATTCAGATTTAGGAACGGAAAGTCAACTGAGGATGCTATTTTAAGACTTTGTACTCAGCTTCACGAGGGCGTTAACTGTAGCAAATCTACAATGGTTCCCTTTGTTGATATGACTAAGGCGTTTGACATATTGTACATACTGAATACCATTGGTTTAAGAGGAAAAATACAATACATAAATGGTTCTGTTCTTTTTTAAAAGGAGTGGAACAAAAAGTTAAATTAAATCACATTCTTAGTGAATCTTGTTTCCTAAAAAATGGTGTTCCACAGGGTTTCGTTCTCGGTCCCTTGTTATTTTTAATTTATATTAATTCTGTATTCAATTTGAAACTAAATGGGACCCCTATTGCCTTTGAAGACGATATCACTTTTACTTATCAATTTGATACAGAACTAGAAACTGTTGCAAAATTCTCAGAAGATTTGGAAGCATTAAGACTCTGGTTTACGGAGCACAAACTTATCATTAGTGATAAAACCAAACTTATGTCCTTTAAATTATCTGTTAATATCTTGCATGATTACAACCTTTCTTTTCATGCACATGATTGTAAAAGGTTCAGATTACCAATACATAGCTGAGGAAAAAGTAACATCAATGAGAGCCATCCATGTTGATTGAATTGATTTAAAATTGAAGCAGTGAAAAACTATAAATATTTAGGAGTTTTGATTGATTTCAATTTGAATTGGAAAGATCACATTCAAAACATAAAAACATATATGGTATTGGTCTTACGAACAATGTATCATCTGAAATATTTTTGTTCGAAAGAAGTTTTGAAAAAAATTTATTATAGTCTAGCGCAGTCTAGCTTACAGTACGGTATTGTAAGTTGGGGTGGTTCGTATTTTAGCTCCTACAGACAGTTGTTGGTAGCCCAAAAACATCAGATCGTTATTCCCCAAGCGTGATTCTATTTACAGACTTAAAAATTCTACAGATATTCTCATTTATTTAATCTAAGAGTGAATAATTTGCATTTAGCATACGTTCCAACTGCCTATAAAGACCATTTTTTACATTTCTATACCGCTACAGCTCCCAAATTGTTTAATACTCTACCATTTTCGATTCGTTTAACAACTACTTTTACGTTAGTTTCAAAAAAGGTTAAAGAGTGGTTATTAATGGTTGACTTTAATAATATAGAATCCTTTTTAAGAATATCTACATGATTATCAACACAAGTCATTCATATATTTTATACTTTTTTAAAACCTGAATATGTTTAAATTTTTTCATTTTTTTTCTCTCTTTTTTTCCTCTTTTTCTCTTTTCATTTTTACCTTCTTCGAATATGTAAATACATATTTTTTTTTTTAACTTATTCATTCTAATGGATTCAGATTTAAATATTGTTACCCCACATCAATTGTACAATTGTATTTTATAATTTGAAGAGACGTTCGGCACTAACTTCTGTTACAGAACGAACACCATTTTTTTTTTAATTAAATGTACTCGTAGATTGTAAGAAATCGCAGATGTACCTATAAAATGTAAAAGGGAAATAAAATAAAATAAATAAATAAATAAATGCTTCCAAGCGTATTTACCTCTGTTCGCGTCAAGTTCACAGTGTCGTAATCTGATAGTATTCGACGTGATTTCGACGCACTCATTCATCTAGCTCGTACGGAGGGCGCGAGTTATATGTCTATGGGATTTTAAATAAAAAAAAAACACAAAGGTTAAATTTTAACAACCTGTTTATTTGACAACCTGCTTCGAACTGTCTTAATCTAATTTCACAATTTTTAATGTTAGCTCTAATTTGCAAAGGTGATCGTGGGAGCGGATGTACAGCAGACGCTGATTCATCATTTACTCATATCACCTGTGCATTGACATCGAATACTTTGCAACTTATTTGTGGCGTGTGGTAAAAAGTGTTGACATCTCAGTTTTATGTAGTTCTGGGAATTGCTGATGGTTCTGGTGCGGCTGTTGTTGTTGTTGTTGTTGCATTTGTAAATCGCGCGCGCATGCATGTGCCCCGTAGGTGTGAGTGAGAGCGTTGTCGGGCTGCGCCGCACAGGCTGAGCAATTTCCGATACGCAATTAATTGCGTTCAAACGGAGTTGTCATTGACTGACCGTGACATAACGTCGCGAGTTCACAGTTTGGGGCGGGTGTACCACTTGTGATTTTTTTTTTCTACGCGACACCACAGTGTGTTTCCACTATGTCGGAGAAGTGTTTAATTTGTGATGATGTAGTCGAAACAGACTAGGTTTCATTGATTGTGTTGGAAGGATTTTGTTCACCTTTCGAAGAATAATTGGTGAAAAACAAGATGAGGTACAGATATGTTACATATTGATTTTAAATCAAGAATGATAATAACGACTAAGAAATATAGGCCTTATTTGCCTTAACGAGGTATTTCGCCGCTTTCTCATTAGTTGTAATGATGTTTAAGCAAAGAGTATCAAGAGGCAATATGGTGTGGTGGTCAGTCAGTTTATGGAGCTGTATGATTACTTGCTGAACCTTAATCTGTATGCTCGAGATAGTTTAGTAGCACATGCACAACATGTTGCAATTTGAAAACGGGAGAACAGATGAGGAAAAGTATTTATTATTTCTTTTGAGAAAATTCAGACATTTTGTTATTGGCATACGTAAAGCAATACCAATGTACAAGGATGAAAGCTAAGGTGTTAAAGTCCTAAATGTTGTCCCTTTCATGTATTGCCACATACGTACCTATCGCTTTATGTCTACTTTTATAGTGAAACTCAAATCTGATGGAACACCATAAGAAAATCAAGAAACAATTAAATTAAAAGCCTGAAGCCTTTATATGCCAAACAGTTAAACACATCAGTCCGGTCAATCTTCTCATTACAGGAAAATCAAGCAGAGTTGAAATTCGTGGAACATATAATGGGACGTAATCCATGTTGAACACAAAATCTCACATACTATCCAACCACATCAGAGGTTTCAACATGTCTTTTTGTCCCTAAGTCACTCTCATCATCTAAACTTAGGCAATTTTGCAACCAAGATTTAGAAGCTGCAAATATAAGCTACGAAACAAACGGAGAATGGCACAAACTCGTTGTATCAGCTTATTTTCCTTTTGATTCGAAATTACCGCCACCGTCGAACGCATTAGCCGGGCTTATTTAATACTGCGATTCCAGCAAGATGGGACTTATTAAATGCTGCGATGCTAATTCTTTTTAGGACAGTATCAAATGCAACGTGAAATATAATCATCTCCTGGATTTCGTACAATCGTCTGACCTGTTTCTTAGGATTGTTAGCTCGCAGCCAAAATTTGTTACGAAAATAATACGGCGACTTAAAGCTACACAACAAGTATGCTATGGAGATTACCGCCTGGGGAGTACTATCGGAGGTCTCTATGTTGGATTATAGGTACATCGAATTCAGAATCGGATGCAAGGTCTCGACTTTGTTGAAGGGGACGATTCCGCAAGGAATTAGTTGGAGATGCGAGTTTGTAAATGCTCCCCTTAAGCTCAAAATAAAGCAAAAGCTGGAATAAGCTGTTCAGAACCTGAGTGGTACCCTCACCAAGTTTCATACTTTGAACTGACATGTCCTGCTAGAAAACAATTGTGCAGATCGTCCGTCCCTTGGAAGGCAGATCTGCAGCGAATACGAAGGAAACTTCTTAACAAGTAACTTAAGACTAATTTGGAGGAAGACTGGAATTTTCACAGACTGAAGCAAAAATAATATAAGAAATATTCGGATTTCAAAGAGTGCCTCTTATTAAGACTTTTGTCAAAAGATCGAAACGCTCCTTGAAAGCGGCAGCTTAGTCAAAGTCTTCTAAAGACTCAGAAATTTTGATGGGGCCTACACTGAACCGAAAGCAGAGACTCTCCGTCTCATATTGGAGATTCACTTCCTAGGTAATCTACTCATAACCAGCTCCTATTAACGAAGCTGCTAGTGAGTTGAATTGCACAACACGCCGTAGCTGGTATCTTTCATCGGTAGTGGTGATGGAGGTCATCCAACAAGCTGTTGCCTTCTTTAACGCTACAAAAAAGCGTAGACCTGGTAACTCTGAAGGGAATTTTCACTGCTAGCTTGTCAGATGAACGGATGACTACTTTTTCTCTGCGAACTTCAGACTTTTTAGTCTGGCTTTCTTCATATTGCAGAGCGTAAAGAGAATGATTGAAATGCAACGTGCTTACCATGGCGGAAGATACTGCAAAGGTACGTTTCAAAATGTGGTGGGCAGAATTGAAGGCGCACTCGAGAAAAAGGAATACGCAGTAGGGATTTGCGTAAACCTTGATGGTGCTTGCGAAAATGCTGCTTTCGACGGTATGTGTAACTCAGCCAGATAACACGGCATCGACGAATCACTAGTTTTGTGGATAAAAGCAATACTGGCGAAGAAGACACTGATTGTGGATGCTGATTGTGATCAATATGTGGTAGCAAGCCAGCGTCCTGTCTCCTCTGCTATGGTGCTTGTTGGTCGATTTACTACATAACATTCTCAAAATTTCTGAGGTCTATGCGCAAGAATATGGCTTCACGGATGGCTTCGAGACCGATTTAGGATCCGGCGTTGGTGTCTATCTGGAGACAACATCGTTAGAGTTTCACTCCTTCTTAGGAAAACTTGGGTCTGTCCTTTAAGTGGAAATGAAACTAATCCTATTGGAAACAAACCCTATTGCAAAGAAACCATGGAAGGGGTGAAGCATTTGCATTTAAAGTAAAACCAAACTGATCTGAAAGCCTTGCTGAATTATTTCGCGATTTGCAACGTAGTTCTAGCTGAGTCTTGCGGGGAATCCAGGTCACAATGGGATCACGGACAATTAAATCGCCTAAGAATGTGCTAGACAATGCTCAGAGGAGAGTTTATCAGAACCCAAGCATATGTTAGGACTGCGTGCGCCATCGGTTCGGGCTTCCATTGAAAGTGGGTCTGTAATGAAAACTGCAGATGGCATGACAGATGGATGCCAACAGCCTAAAAGTGGTTTTCCGGCAATGGGATAGGCTGCAGGATGCTTACTGGCATCATGACAGGGCGCTACACTTTTGGTAAGCACTTACGTATGTTTCACAACATAAGTGACACAACAGCCTGCGGCGCTTGCAGTAATACTGATGACGACACCCTGAACCACTACCTCTGTGAGCGTCTGGCCTAAGCTCGCATCACCCCGTATGAGCTGATATGGTGGATGCCAGTACTTTGGGTACTTTATTATTGAAGCATCACTCATCATCATGTCACTGAAAATACAAATAAGCTAAGGAATATAACTGGGAAAACTAGTACGTGGCATCGGTAGATGTGATAGTGTGTAACTCGGAGAGAAAAAGCAACGTACAATAAAAGAACCACTAGTTTCCAAGAAAGTTTCTTTATCAGGCCTACTGTGTATAATATATTTGAAGGATGGCAGCTCGAGAATTCAAGGTTTTCTCTCAACGAAATTTGAAAGCTGAATTCACTGAGCATTGTTTCGGTCCCAGGTTAAAATGGAAGATTGCCTACGAATATTACGATTACATGCTACTCCTGTTTTATTTCCCGTTCATAATAAAAACCTGTTATTTCGAAAGTAGATATTTAATCAACATGAAGAGTTTAATGTAAAAATTTAGTATAACAACGAAATTAAATTTTAAAGTAATTTGTATAACCGGTCATTTTGGAATGATTTATTTCAAGACTTTTCAATACCTGTAAATTTTTCTAAGAAATTTTTATGGTACGAAATATTGGTGAGCGTTACCATATTAACTGACGCTATGTCAGTACTCACAACACTTTTGAGAACATATTTTACCCCTCCTCGAGGGTACCATGGTTGTATTACTGCAGATCCAGTTGTGATGTATGAATTAGTTGTCCAATATCCACGGCTTGTACATAGTTTGTCAGCTGCCAGCGGTCCTGCATGTAATATACATTTTTCATTGTTATCCACGATAATACGAGCAACAAGATTATCGGGATTTGGTCCCGTACGACTAAAATATGGAACCGCTCCAAAAATGAAATCGTACCCAACTGCGGATTTTTCAATATTCCAGCCCATACAAATTGGTGCTATTCCAATCATCAAACGAAAAGGCTGCTCTAGTATTGCAACCACAATATCAGCAGCATATGTTTTAACCTGAAAACTACAAATACGAGTGATTTCACAAATAAGGTCATTCGTTAAAATGTGAATAAGGGTGCATGCATACTGTTCTCGGTCCGGTTCAACAAAGTAGGCAATATCTCGAACTTGAGCTATTGGATCATTGGCGAAGAATTCTCCGAACAGTTTGCCTGCTGCAATGAAGAAACTCCGCCTGTCCCGAAAAACACCTGTCAATGGATCCCAAAAACATACGGGTGCTACATAAAGAATAACGCATTTTAAAATATGTCAGAATTTGCTATCCAAATGTTAGAAATATTGTAGTTGCCTGTTAAAACAGCCTTAGCACTTAAAAGGGTTCCAGCACAGACAAATCCGTTGTAACTACTATAGATCGCAGCCATCCAGGGCACAAATGTTATAATCTCAGGATTCTCCAGAGGTGTATGACGTGTCAAAATCTCTCCACAAATTGCAATACATTCCTTCGGACTCTTGTCCCATTTGCCATTTTCGTTGCAGATCAAAGTGTCAATGTAGCCATTTTTTGGTTTTTCGTACTGCTTTTGGCAAGTGATTCTGGCCAGTGTTCCAGGTGCAATTGGATCATCACATGAAACTGTAAGTCCATCTCTTTCGCAATCTGCTTTAAATGTGATACTTTCGAGTAATATGCGGTTTGGACAGTGCACTGCAATATCTAAAAATGTTTACATTTTAGGAATCCAATGTTTAAAGCAAGTTTTACCTGAACCCAAACAAGGAGCTCCTTGGCAGACTGTTTGCCCGGCTGCGTAAATGTCATCTAAAAAAATTATAATTACTTTTATGAACGTTATTGTTTGAAACGTCACAAATGACGCAGAACGAATTCAAATATGTCAAGTGTGAGTGAACTTAAGATTTATTTAGATACATTTGATTATGTATATTTCGTGTACTTGCATTGGGTTCTACCCACTGCGGGAATTCCCTTGATAGTTACATACTTACCAGTCAAAATAGAAATTCCAGCAAAAATAGCAATCCAATGGTGCCAAAGTGCCATATTCTGCATATGAATTGCTGAGTTATAAATCAAACGCAAGACTGAAACTAAGTCTAAATCTCTCGTTGTAAACAGAGCTTAATACGAATAGTTCACACCGAAGATAATAATCGACTGAGCGTAAGCTTTGAAAATATTTTTATAACTAGTTTCACATCTATTTCCTTTTTGCGGACGTTTTTCACTTTTAGACGGGCTTATCGATGCGCTCATCATTCTCTTGATAGGTCAATCTTGCTTGTTACATGCACATTTTATTTCGCTTTGGAAAATTAAAAAAAAAACAACAGGAAAATGATGTTTTCAATAGTCGTTGATGCTATTTGCTCATGAAGTAGCAGTGAGATTGAATTTCCATATTAGATAGACGAGCACTAACTTGTAGAAGCCAATAGGATTGTTGACTATTAGTGATGACAAACAGGGAGAACTATTTCGGAGGGATTTCTTGCTAATTTGGACAACACATCACAGCACAGAGCTCAAACTAAGTTGAATATTGTATAATGGAAGCTTATTATACTAGACAATAAAACTTAGGTGTGAGTATGGCGTTGCGCAGTGATTAAATTCGTCGACTACTGCGCCGAGGGTCTGAGTTTGAATTGCATTGGATCGTCGAATATCAGATACAGAAATTATCCGATGCCATCTTCAAGCAAGTGAAGAAAGTAACATTTTCTGCCTTTCACTCGCATTCACGATGTGAACAGAAACTCGTAAGTACTCACAAGGAACAGACTAACATGATCAAAAATACATCGCATCAATTTATTCTATTTTATTACCAAACATTTATCTGTATCTTAAAGCAAATCTGCCAGAAAACACCTAAACGTATAAGTCTTGAAAATTTTCCATGTAATTCGCCATGCATTATTATGACAAACTTGCCACTGAATACTAAAAAGTTAATGTATTACTGCTTTGTTTTGAGTTACTACCTTTTTCTATATGCCTGTTTACGCTGCTTCCATTTCAGCATAGGCTAAATGTTCTCACTCTATAAGTTTCTTTTATTTAACCAGGTTTTGCAGTTGTTTGATATACTTTTGGCGATATTTGCATTATACGAGTACTTAGGCAGACTTCAGGAATCTGTGAACCAAGACATCGAAATCTATTTGTTCCATGAGTTCTAGCTTTCTGAAACTTTTCATTTATTAAGGAGAATCACCCGATATCTAGATATGCGTTTGAATTACTCTCCACTTGATGAATTCACTTAAGTCGTGCGCATTATTATAATTTTGTTTCGTCTTCAGCGATATATATATATTTTCAAACAAAATTCGTCATTTGCGTCAAAGTGCAAATAAATTTTTGAATGGGTAGTTCAGAACAAGTTATTGTAACATGAAAAATCCTGAAGAGATGTCTCCAATAATCCAAGAACTATGGGTTGACTTCCAGAAAAAGTAATACAGATAACTTTAACATGAGATTGTTTACTTTGATTTAGATGGTGCTACAGTCCAGAATGGATCAAGGCCTCAGCTAGCGTGAACTTTTGCCAGATACTTCCAGTTGCGTACACGAAAATAGCTAGTTTCTCGTTTCATTAGTGTGCGCTATAAAAGATGAAGTCTTTCTCTATTGTGTTGTCCGTCTAGGTTGGAGTCGAATACTAGGGCAGGGTGCTGGTTTTCATGCGCTTAATGTGGCATAGCCATCTGAGCCAGGCTATTCGAGCTCCTTTAATCCAATCATGACTCACTCGTCAGAGTGACAACGGACAAACTAACAATCGCCACCTTGAAAAAGTGTTAGGTGCAATTATATTTATCGGTTCTGCAATGTTGGATTTCAAGAAGAAAACGTGAAGTTCTATTAACCCTCTCCTAGAAGACATAGATATCCATCTCCAGCCATCCACATCCAATCTCCATTTCCAACCGGCGACAGGTGAGGTTAGGTTAGGTTAAACAGGGATATGATGGATATGCCACCACACAGGTACAAGATATTAAAAAGAGTCCATCCCGAGACCTGTGGAACCAGTTAAATTTGACTCCAAATGGCAAAAACCTAAACAATCTCCCTTGTGAAACACCCAATTTCTTTGCAAAAGCCATGAAGGCCTTTGAAGTTCTTGCCGTCTATTTCCTCTAGGTTTTCGAAAAAGCATTTCCCTAAAAATGTTCTTCGACTACGCGATATTGCCTCGCATTCACACAGTATGTGTGTTATGTCCTCAACAGCTTGCAGAGACAATGTCCTGTCAGGATTCCTATTACTGTCCTAAGATTAATTTTATTAACTTCCTAGATCTTTTGCCATCAAAAAGCAGCCAGAGAGCCTTGTATACCCTCTGTCCTTCAAGACTTATCCACATTAGGTTGGCAGTTTTTGTGATTTTTTCCTCGAGAGTGCCCCTTACTAAGCAAAGGGGTAGTTTGATTTTAACAGCCTTCTAGCCCTTCTTTTCAAGCTCATCCGCTGTGTCCTGGCACCCAGCACAGTCTCACCCTGTTCTGACTGCATAGTGCCTTGAACACTGTGCGACAGCTTCTGACTGTATATGGGTTGATTTTGGTTGATCCAATTTCCTTGAGTGCGGTTGGCTATCGACGTAGATAGCAATATCTATTCCTTATATCGATGTCATCTGCATTAGCTCAGCCGCCCTAAGGGCAGCCAGAACCTCTGATTAGTAGACACTGCTTGGGTCCGCTAATCTTATAAGCATTCTTAGTTCTGGGTCTTAAGATACCAGAACCTGTTCCTTCCTATGTTTTCGAACCATATGTGGGAATTGCAATTTCATTTGACCTGATTATTGCCCTTTTTTGCCAATCCTCTCTCTCTGGATATACTATATCATATGGAATGTCGAAGTCGACCATGGAAGGAATTTCATTCGTTAGAATTGGATGGCCCGGCAGTAGCTCCGCTTGGACCGTGCCATGTCCGCAACTACTGCTCTTGAAGTAACCCAGATTAGTAAGTCGTATCGCACGGTTGCTAGCAAGATTTTTGATGTGTAAATCAAGCGGTGTCCAATGCCACTGTAGGGATAGTACGGAGCGCACCTGTAATAGCTATGAAAGCCGTTCTTTGAACCGCCGATAATTTCCGTAAACCGTTTTCTTGTTTGTTGCTATCCCCCATACTTGTGCGCCGTATGCAGCCAGTACATTATAGCAGGTTTTAGGCCCCATATTTTCCCTGCCGTTCTTTTGCAGATAACAACAGCATTATATGCCTTTTTGATTATCTCCGCTACGTTAAGATTACGGTTCAGTTTTTTGTCCGAAATCACACCCAGATACTTCACGCTGTCAGAGAGTTACAATTCCAGTCCGTTGAGTTTTGACAGTTTGAATTGCTGTATCTTGTACTTTCTGGTAAAAAGAATCAGTTCCGTTTTAGAAGTTTAGGCGTTAAGACCACAGCTTTTTAGCCTAGTGCTGACCGTCTTCATGGCAGCCTCCATAATGTTGCTTGAAATATTTAAGTATTTTCCCTGCACTATTATGACCGCGTCATCTGCGTATACCGTGGCACTTATACCCATAAGCTTTCTAAGGATGCCTTTGATAACCAGCACCCACAGGAGGAGTGGCGATATAACTGGTTACGGACATTCTAACCGGACTTTGCCCAAATTAACGCTTTATTTTCCTAGTTTGTAGTGCCCTATTCAATATTAGCGTCTACTAGAGCCTTTTTAATGGCGGTGCACCCACGTTATTGAAGGCTCTTTCAGTATCGAGGTAGGCCGCCGTCGCAAACTCACCGTAGTGTAGACTCTTCTCTACTCTCCCCACCACCTCGTGCAGGGCAGTTTCTTCCGATTTTTCTTTCATGTATGCATGCTGTTAATATCCAATAATCGCTCTATTGGTCTGAAATCTTGTGCTGTTACAATATATGCCCCTGTTTGCCAGCTTTAGGGAGAAAAACCACATAACTTCTCTCCGAGATATTGGTATGTACTCTATTTTTAGACTGTGTCTAAGAATTTCCATAATTGGTTGGATTGCTACCTCTGGTGTTTTCTGTAGCATAATCGGTAGAATACCATCCGGACCGGGAGATTTGTACGGCTTAAAGGACTGAATTGCAAACCATTCAGCCCAGGTTCCGTCATTTTTCCTGAGGTAGCTGGGAACGCTTGCTTCCTTTGAAAGCGTTTTGCGTAACCTCGAAGCCTCGTCTGTTACCGGGATAGATTTGCAGTACTTCGGCCATGAAGCGGTTTTCGACTTTCTAACTCGGTACTTGAATTGTTTCTTATATTCCTAGTACTCATTTTATGTACTGTCTCTTTCCTAACCTCTTTTCTTTTTAAACCTATCTCCCTATTTCACCATTTCGGTTGAGCCCTTTTAGGTGATCTGTTAACAGGACAAGCTTTCCCGAACGCCATTGTTAGCGCTTTATTAATATTTTCTACCGCCCTATCTGAGTCAGCAGGTGAATAATTGGGTATGTCGGTGTATATTTACCACATCTGTATACTTGACCCAATGAGTCTTATTAGGATTTTATTTTAAAACTACATAGCCTGTTCTGAAAGTTCACCTTAAAGCTTATCCATCGGTGGTACGATATTGACGCTTCGTCGACTACATACTCTCCATTCCCTTATTTCTAACCCTTCTCCATTTGTGATATCTAGCACCTCCTGCCTATTTTTCACCACAAAAGTGGGAGAATTCCCTCTGTCGCAAATATTGAGGTTGGAAGATGTAATAAAATCATACAAACAATCACCTCTTGGGTTAATATCACCGCTTCCCCATTGTGTATGATGGGCGTTTGCGTCACAGCCAAGTACCAGCATCCAATTTTTCTGCCTTGCCAAGTAATTTAGTTTCTCCGAGATTACTAACTCGGGGTCATAGGTGAAGTGGGCCAAGGTCAGATAAAGTGGTTTGCCACACTCTCTTTAATTATTCCAAAGAAATGCCTCTATTTGGGTTTTGATAAAGATGAAAGTCCTGATCTTACCTTCTGCCTTGTTGTCCTTATTGATCCAAGGCTCTTGTATGAATACGGCTGCGATCCTGTCTGATGATGTACTCCGTCAGACTGGCCGTCGTTACCTTATTGTGGTGGAGGTTTATCTGCAACACTTCCATCATCTGGGTGGGGCTCGTCCTGGTCCTTGCCCTTGGTCGATGGCTTGACCATAAATTTTTCCATGCTATAGATAACCATACCTTTCGATTTTTCGAGGCATGGTAAGGAATCCCTGTTAAGGGACAGCAGAAAATGCTGCCCGTACAGCCGTCTAGGCCCCGTCTTAAGGACTCTCCATGTATCGACTTTTAGTTCCTGATTCTGCACATGGAGTAGTCCCAGGTGCTTCTAAGGGTACGTGTAGGGACATGGATCCACACCCATACTGTCGGCAGAGTATACTTTGCCCACTCTGCCATCGTCGTACATTTTAGCTGGATGACTTCCCAAGCGTCGCATACCTCCAAAACGAAGAGTCCGAGGAAGTACACAGAAGGCGTATTTCCACAAGCCACAACCTTGCGTCAGCCTTCCCAACCAGCGTCATCGAATTTAAATTCCTCGTTTCCTGTGGTGGATAATTACTTCCATAGGACGTCTTGGAACTTCTCCTCGACGTTTCTCCACTGGTCGATTGTCAGACGACCGCAAGGTTCCAGCTTGTTTATCACAGCAACGAGAAGCTCGTCTTTTGGGTCGCTTTGCTAACGACGCAATGCAGATGAAGTACCAGCCTTCACCTTTTCGCATCGTTCGGCTCCACGAGGTCGTCGGATCTGCCCCTCTTGCGGCTAAAACTTGCTTTCTTTCCAGAGACGGTAGCTGCCTCTTTTAATTTTGCCGCGTAGGAGGTAGAGGGCGCTTGATCGGATTCCATTCCCGCCTTTGCAGCAACATCTCCCTTGCTTGCCGCCTGTTGAGTAAGCGAGTTTTTTGCCAGGATGGTCTTCCCTCTCCCAAAGGCGGGTTTTGTGCGTTGGTGTGCGTTCTTCGTACACTTAGCAGGGGTGATGGAGGCGGCAGTCTCAGCGGCTGAGCCAGCTTTTTCCATGATCGCAGCCTTGCCCTTATTTCTTTGATTCTTAGACGTAGGTTCGGCAGCGGATAGCCAGCTGCCTTGGCTACTACTTCGACCGAGGCTCTGCGGTGTGCATCACTAGTCTGAGTACCAGCCTGCTCACCGGCGAAATCGCTCTCGATAGTGAGTGTTCTTTCGAACTCCTCACTCCGCTTCTTCCATTGCCCCTACCAGGTGGCAGATGGATGAAGTCGAGATTTTGCCTTCACTCACCTGTAACTCCTCCTGGACAGGGATTGTCTGTTTTTGTAGTATTTTGTTTGTTTTTCCTCCAAATCCTCGCACCAGCTCTTCGATCCAAAAATCTCATGGTAATATAACTGCACCAACCTCAGCACCTCCTGTCAAATAATTGTCAAACAATCTAACGCGACATGGCCACTTTCAGAGTAGCAAAGCAGGCTACACCGACTCCGCACAACGAATTACATCTTCACCACCCTACTCGTCAAAGGTGCGTCAAATTACGCAGATGTTGCATAGATCTGTGAGTTTTTCGAAAAGAGGTATGTTCTCACCATCAGCCAATGCACAATATTCCCAATATCTCACCACAGAAATAAACTTACCGACTAGATATTGTTATATGTTGGAATGTGCTCCCACAATCTCCCTTGAATGCGAAATGAGAAGCTTTTGAGCCACACTCGATGTTCTAGACAAACAACCAGGTATGGGTGCTTTTCGAAGGCAAATTGCTCTCCACCTTCATCTTCTGCGAAGATAAAGTTGCAGCGCAGCTTTCCTATAATTTGCAAAACCGGCTGGCAATCAAGCCATGCTTAAGAAAAGCGCATGCATTATACCGCTGGGTTATTTTTTGTCTTTTTGTTTGGTGTTGCTGTTAGAACTTCCGCGTGCTTCGGATGGCATGCTAAGATCCCATGTATTTTTATTAAAAGAATAAAGCATTTAATTTGTGATCAAACCTCTTATTTTTTATTTCATAAGACGTTAATCGTTACTGGCGCAGTCGAAACGCGGTATGTGGTTGTGAGAAAAAAAGAAAATAAATTAATTTTCAAATGTTTATTACAATGTGTAAAATGCACTACAATTAGAAACCTTTAACCGTAGTAGCAACGAACTTATCGATTTTTTCGACAGGGTCAATGCTATTGCCACCACAATTGATGGCTTTGAGGAATCAGCAAGACTCATTCTAACGGGCTGCACAAAAGATAGAGTTGTAGGTAGGGCAAAAGTAGAGCTTCAAAAACACGGTAGGTTAAGCACTTGGCTGGAGATAATATATTTTAAGAACTAATTTCGGAGAAAAATCAGTAACAATCAAACAACAGTAGAAGATTATTATAATAAGATAAATGATCTCCTTAGTCGATTAATAGTGTCTACTTACTTAACGATGACCAACATGGGCTTATACTCGTACAAATGATTGAATCTAATAATAGAATTGCTCTTGAAGCTTTCAAGCATAACCTACTGGAACCTACGAAATTAGTTATTTTAGGTCGTAACGCTAGTTCGCTTTGTGCGGCTTATAAAATAATTCTCGAAATAAATCACCAGCGACATGGGCCAAATACACATTTTGCGCGAAACAATTTTCATTTTACTAACACTTTTTCTAATAGTAATACAAATTTTTCAAATATCAGAACAGTAGGCGGTATAATAACTCAACAAGTTCAAAGTTATCCTGGTTTCAATCCCGTAGCATCACATCAACAAAGCCGCTCCACACAGAGTGGTCAAACACGACAATCAAATGTTATGTGCACCTAGTACGCTTTGATAAACTGTCAGCTGGAATGGATAATAAAGAGGAAAGTGAACCGTGTTGCCAGCCCGGAAAAAGAAAAGGAAACGAGAAAAAAAAGGAAAAAACCACGAAGGTTTACAATTCTGAAGCCAGTCAGCTGATGGCCTGGCAAGTCATAGTGTCGCCACATCGTTGAAAACCAGCTGTTGGGTGAAGTAGGTTGCAGTTGATATGTCAGTCACGCTGTCATTGGTAGAAAAGGAGCCATAATGATTATTTTTAGTGGCTAACTTCCGTCTTTTCATGCTGGGACGTTCGCAGAGGTAGATGACTGATAAATTGTAATTCAAAGGAATCTATATCTTGGCAAGTTAAGGTGAAGGTGGGAAGAAGAAAAAAGGTAAGTGTTGAGTCTGCGAATGGGTGGGATGACTTATTGTCGGAAAATAATCGGAGTATATTCCATTAGCAAAAGAACGGAGACGAGTGTACGGGAATAATATAGAGTGGTGATTCTTTTTGACAGTAAGCTTGTAAGACAGGAAACATAAGAAGGAAAACATGATCCTTTTGAAAATCTTGGAAAGGCTACAACGCCAGGAACTTTAAGCTTGTCTGCAGAAACACCAGCTACTTTAACATTGTCTGCAGGAATACCTGCAACAATATAGTTACTTATCTGCAACATCATCAGAACTTACCTCCATCATAATTACTTACCTGCAACTTTATAATTACTCACCTGTGACTTCATGGTGACTTACTTGCAACATCATCAAAACGTTTATACAGTCAAGAAAAACTTTTTATTAGCCGTTGACTATGAGGGCTGGAATATTCTTGTATGAATTAAAGGATGTGTATTATCCCAATAGGGGAGGTTTTGCTAACACCTGATACAACACCTGCCAGCGAGGATTCATGTTGGAAGAGGAGTCAGTTATTTTTTAGAGTCAGCCATTTTTAGAGTCAGTCATTTATAGAGTCAGTTGACGTAGATCTTGTATAGTGCGATGGAAAATGGGCATGAACCACACCCTGTCCGACGGGCTTCGGCCGCGCAATAAGCCAGCATGCTAGTACCGTCAATGATCCGTAAGAACACCAGGCACTTGTTTTGCAATAAGGCATACAAAAGGCACACATAATACAAACAACAACGTTTACAGCAGGCAACCGCGACACACAAATAGGTTTAGACAATCCAATAATAGGGAACCAATGGACATCTCGTTAAATGAACGCGAGCAGCAAAACAACGATCGATTTAGGAACAACCATCAACATTTTCAAACAGGTCCACGAAACAACTACACTACTCGTATGTAGTTTGTAAGACTCCAATAAAACACCTTAGATTCGTGATCGATTGCGGAGCCGAATACAGTATTATTAATACAAATTTATGCAACCGAAAGTGGGAAATTCCATCTAAAAAATACTTAAAGTACTCAACCGTAACGTAGAAACGAATACCTAATTTCGTGTACCTCTTTTTAAAGAATTTAATAAGTCCCTTAATACAGTCATTGATTATAACAATAGACTTCTTATCACAGATTCCGCAAAAATACCAATTTATTTTAACATTGAAGTGGAGGACTATGCCAAGCATTGTTATGAAGGCGAGTCTTTGTCCATTTTCTGTAACAGGACTCTTAAACCTGAATTTGATGAAAAGATTTTTGCACAACATTTAAGACCCAACGATGCCTCCAGACTTAAATCCATGCTTCGCGCATATAAATCTATTTTTATTAAGAAGGAGATGATCTTACGTTTACCAATGACACCAAATAAGGAAAGAAGCTTAGGCAGAAAATAATTGCACCCAGTAATAGCCCATACAATTCGCCAATATGGGTCGTACCAAAGAAAGACGACCCAGCTGGTAAGAAGCAATGGCGAATTGTAGTCGACTATATGATGCTTAACGAGCAGACAGTCGATGATAGTTTTCCTATGAACAGCTCGGAAGAGCTTTGCGATAAACTTGGTAAGTGCAATTATTTTTCTGTTGTAGACCTTGTCAAGAGGTTCCATCAGATTGAGGTTGAACCACAGTGTGTATGACTTTGAATTGTGTAAGTGGACTGTATGGATTTGTGTTTAAAATGATATTGTTGTTTAAATGTTGTGTAAAAAGAATTTATTAATTGTTTCTATAATGTGTTAAATACGTGTTTTTATTATTTTTTTTATTTTTTATTTAATTGTATAATGTTAATGTGATTAATATCTGTGCTCTGGGTAGAGGTCCAATTGAAAAAGAAAGATCTTCTACTTGTTGTAAGCAAAGTGAGCGATTAAGAAAATGAGTACAAAGCAAACATAAAAAATAGCAAAAAGGTTACGTTAACATTTCGTAGCAAGGAACAACTAGGTAGCAAAAATTAGAGAGCGAGTACAATGACAGAGTAATTAACAATTGATAGGGTATGTTTCGCCTTGTTTGACAACGTGGGCATTTAGTACTGAACATTCGGCCCCCCTGGAAGACTCCGGTCTTTCAGATATAGGCAGTGGAGCAATTTTCACAATTGGTCGCGTGTAGTCCCCAAACTGAGTATGCACGGTGACGACTCGGCATTTGTTATCCTTTCCTGGATGAATGTTGACAATACGCCCAAGAATCCATTTCGATGGAGGTAAATTTGGTTCCTTGAGCAAAACAATGTCATCTATCTGGACGTTACGCTCATGTTTTTGCCATTTGGGTCGATTTTGAAGAGACGTCAGATACTCCTGGTGCCACCGCTTCCAGAAGCCTTGCATCAAAGTCTGTAAAAGATGCCAGTTAGTGCTTTTTGAAATGTTTATGTTTGAAAGATCTGTGGGGCTGCAGAGTAAGACTCTCCAATCATAAAATGAGAAGGAGATAATGCTGTGGGTTCGAAGTCAGATGTTTGCCACATAGGGCGCGAATTGAGAAGACATTAGATTTTTGCCAATAGCGTATACATCTCCTCTTATGTAAGTCTATTTTCCCCGATTACGCGCTTAAGGTGCATTTTAACAGATTTTACACCCGCCTCCCACAAACCTCCGAAGTGGGGTGCAGAATTGGGTATAAATTTCCAACGGATATGATCTTTAGATAGATGGTTTATTACAATATTGTTATGTTGTTGACTAAAGAGCAGGTCGTAAAGCTCCCCAAGAAGTCTCTTAGCACCATGGAAGTTGGTCGCGTTATCACTCCATATTTCCGAAGAGTTTCCGCGACGCGACACGAACCGATCCAAAGCCAAAAGAAATGCGTTCGATGATAAATCCCCGACGAGTTCGATATGGTTCCCCTTAGTGACGAAGCATACAAAAATGGCGATGTATGCCTTAACGAATCTTGGATTTCTCCCAGGAGCTAAACGCAGTGTTATAGGACCCGCATAGTCGCAACCGACCTTGCTAAACGGACGCGAGAACCGTACCCGCTCTACTGGAAGATCACCCATGAATTGATTGGCCCACGATTTGCGCTGCCGAAAACAAGCAACATATTTGTGCACGGTTTTACGTAAGAGATTCCTGCAACCGAGAATATGATAGTTTTGTTTTAATATCGCGAACATTAGGGAAACACTGGCATGAAGATGCCTTTTGTGAATGTATTGGACGATAAGACTTGCTACAGGATGCGATTTATTCAGAATGATAGGATCTTTTTCACTGTACGATAAGTCGGCCACCTATGCGAAGCACTTGTTTATCATGAAGAAACGGAGGTAGAGATATCCATCTACTACGCGAGGGTTGTTGCTTACCGCTTCGAAGAATTTCGATTTCAAACGAAAAAGAGGAAAACTGTGCACTTTTGATTAAACGAAATTTTGATTCGGCGATTTCTGTCGAAGATAGAAGGTTGAAATTATTACAATTTGATGAGTTAAAATAGTTTGCAATAAAACGAAACACATATGCAACTACGCGCACGGATTTGATCCAATTTGACGAATTGGCGATAATTTGATCGAGAATATTATTTGATTTTAATTTTAATATGAAAGTCTGAACCTGTTTTGGTTTGTGTTCTTGAAGTTCCTGTGGACCAATCCACAGGAATACCTTGGAAATCACACTTCGATACCGGCCATTCGTTAGGTTCCTTACTAAGCCAAGGTGGACTCGTCCACCAGATTTTTGTGGAAGCCAAAAGAGACGGTGGAATTCCTCGCGATGCGACGTCAGCTGGGTTGCAAGGAGATCGTACATGATCCCATGATTTGAATGGGATTGACGATATGATTTCAGCTGTCCTATTACTAACGAAAACCGACCATTTTTTGTGTGGAGACTGAAGCCAATGGAGAACGATTGACGAGTCTGTCCATCCAAATACCTTAAGATCATTTGCCTGCAAAGACGATTTAATTTTATTGACAAGGTGTGTAAGAAGAACAGCTCCGCAGAGCTCAAGTCTCGGAAGAGACAGGACTTGTATTGGTGCGACCTTACTCTTGGCTGCCACCAACGATATAGATATTTCTCCAGTTACGCTTATACTCCGACAGTACACGACCGCTGCATAAGCATCCAATGACGCGTCGCAAAAGGCATGTAGCTCAGAGTTGAGCTTGTTAGTCCATATGGCTCTAGGAACAGAAATAGTCTGAACGAGGTGAAGCTCCTCCCGAATAGTAGTCCAACGATGTGCAAGTCCTTCTGGAAGCTCATCATCCCAACCTAATTTAGCTCGCCAAAGGTCTTGGAAGAGGATTTTAATAGCGACGATAACTGGGACGATAAATCCCAAAGGGTCAAATATCCGCGGGGCGTCAGAAAGTATTCGACGTTTTGTAGAAATCAAATGGTTGGGAAGATTTACCTTATAGGTAAAGCAATCCTTCGATGGACACCACTGCAACCCAAGAACCTTTACCATGCTAGATTCTTCAAACTCAACCGGAGATATCTCTCATTGATCTTCTGGTAGGGATAATAAAAGAGGCCAGCAGTTCGTGGTCAACTTCCGAAGATTGAAGCCTGCAGATTTAAGCACGCCAACAAGTTCATTTCTAAGCGAAATCAAATCTTCAATAGAGTCAGCACCAGTAATCACGTCATCGACGTAAAAATCATTTTCTATAACTGAAGAAGCTCGAGGATAGTTTTCTGTAACATGTAAGGCAAACTGCTTAAGTGTATGCACTGCTAAAAATGGAGCCGCTGACTTACCATACGTAACTGTTAAAAGCCTAAAATGTTTTATAGGGTTCTGGGAGTTTTCACGCCAAACGCTCCGCTGAAAATGAGTGTGATTTGGTGAAACCCATATTTGCCGGTACATCTTCTCAATGTCTCCCGAAATAGTGTATAAATGCCGATGGCATCTAAAACATATGGAAAAAATGTCTCGCTGAATTGTAGGCCCAACGAGAAGTGATTGATTTAACGACGAGAAACCAACGTTGTTCGATTTAGCAGACCCATCGAATACCACACGTACCTTGGTCGTACTACTATCACCCTTAAAGACGGGGTGGTGTGGTAAATAGTAGTGGTTTGTCTGTTCTTGAAGTTCATTCAATGGGATTTCTTCCATATGACCCAGCGATATGTATTCGTTCATAAAACGAGAGTATTTAGTTTTGAGGTCAGGATTGGACAGAAATCTTCGCTCAATAGAGTAGAAACGTTTTAACGATAGATGAAACGAGTTACCTGTAGTACGTTTTGCAGTTGATTTAAATGGTAGTTGGACGATGTATTTCCCATCTGGGTGACGAGTGTGTGTTGAAGCGAAATGCTCTTCAGCTTGTTCTTCCTCAACCGATAAAAAAGGTTCATGATGAATCTCTTCTAAACGCCAAAAGCGTTCAAGATCAAACTCCTGCGAATAGTCTAGTTGAGTACAATGTGCCTTTACTCCCATATATCTTTGTGTATGCTGTTCAAAGCTGCCAGTAGTCACCCACATGAAAATAGTTGGTATGGAATTAGGAGCACCTCCGATGGTTTGTTTCGATGGCCCGTCGATAATGCTGAAGACCTTATCCGACCCAATTAAAATGCCAATTGGACCAGGTATATCGAAATTTGGATCCGCCAAATTCATCGAATGAAAAGCAGCAGGATCGACGATATTTATTGTGGTTGAAGGAAGTAACGACGTCAATTTTGAGATGACGTAACATTCGATGTTAATATTGTTTGAGTCAAATCTCGAGTGTAAATCCAGGTTAACCAAACCGTTGGTAACATCTGCTGAAGTTGATGCAACTCCCATAATTCGGATGCGAGATTTTCTGCTCGAGAGTCCTAAGCGTTGAACACATTGCTCCGTTACGAAAGAGACTTGGGACCCTGTGTCCAGAAGCACACGAATATGTTGATAAACTCCTTGTTTATCACGAGTTTTAACCACAGCAGTAGGAAGAATAGAAGTACGGTGATTAACTTCGAGGGAATGTAACGATACGGTAGGATTGTTCAAATCATGTGGCGAATACGATAAATGAGGAGAACTCCACAAATGGTGCGAAGGCGACGAATGATGACGTTGAACCTGGCTTGAACTGAGATTTTGTGGCGAAGTTATTGTGTTTTGTGTAGAATGCACCAGGGTGTGGTGACGAGAATTGCATGTCCTACACCGAAAATTGGAACGACATTTGTTTGACGAATGACCAGGTCGAAGACAGTTAAAGCATAAGCTCTTCTCTTTAACGAATCTACGGCGGGCAGTGACCTCTAACCCGATGAATGTTTTGCAATAGGGAAGAAGATGATCTTTCTTGTATTTTGGACACCCTACTTTGGTTTCCACCATGTGTGAACGAACACTTTGAACAGTTTGATGGTTGTTTTAGCAGCACGAGTTAAAGTAAAGCAGGATTCTAGACAGCTACACCGGTTTTCTAAAAAGTCGAGTAATCTTCCGCCCAGGCCTGTTTGGTCTCGTAGTCTAACTTTTGGAGCAAAATATATATGAGCCAAGGGCCTCTCGAATTAGAGCCCAGAGCCTTTAATCCTCATAACGTCTCGTCTGCTCCATCCGTTAGTTTGCGAAGAGATTGAGCGTTTGGTGAATTACACGATGGTAACCAAAGAAAAGATTGTCCGAATAACTGGATGATTAAGTGTTTTTTGTTAAAGCGCGCCTCGAGTTTGTCCCATGCTTCAATATAATTGTTTTCGGAACATGGGATGTGTTTTATTAGATTAGCAGCGTCTCCACCCAAAAAGGATTTCAAATATTGAAATTTTTGAGTCGCAGTTAACGATGGATTGCGATCAATTGTTCCCGTAAAGAGATCTTTGAAGCCTGGCCAGTCTTTGTAATCACCATGAAAGGTAGGAATAACACACTCTGGTAAATGTACGGACTTAGGATTCTTTGCATTATTTTCATCTACAATAATTTATTTAAAAATAAGGTCTGTTGAGAAGCCAATTTCTCATCAATTGATTGATCAGTTGTGGTGTTCGATTTAGAAAATTCACGAATTGCACTGGTAATTAAAGCGTGTGCCAGGCAGTACTTATCTTCGTACTCGGCAAAGTCTAGCTCCGGATCTACGAAATCTGCATCATCGCAAAGATCGTATAATCTGTTGTGAAGAGATGTGAAACTAGACCATAAGACGTACTAAATGAATCTCTAACATAGCAAGTGTTTTAGATTCATCAAAAGATTTTGCAAAAGAGTGCGCCCTTGTTATCACCGCCTTGGCATGACCGTATTTCACTTTAATGGCATTCATTATGTTTTTAATTAATTAATCACGATTGTATATCAGTTAATAATGTTTTATGCAGTCACCGAGTTGACCCAATTTCCAAAATAATTTTGATATTATTTTTGATTATATGCACTGATAATTAATTGATACTAAATTCAGTCATGTAACGGATTTAGATATATACTCGTGTATATATGTATATGATTGGCAGATTATGAAACCTTGTGATTAAAAACACGTGTTTTAAATATATATAAAAGCGATATATGTACGAAACCGTATGTGCCAAAAAATTCTTGTAAAATGACAAACGTCATTCGAATTTCCGCCACGAGGAACAGCCAATCAAATAAACATGCAGCAAACTACGAGTATTAAACAAATTAATTGAACTTTGATTAAGATCACTAATACTGATCACAGAAGTAATCCGGCTCATAGAAGGACCATGTGTACTACTTTGAATTGTGTAAGTGGACTGTATGGATTTGTGTTTAAAATGATATTGTTGTTTAAATGTTGTGTAAAAAGAATTTATTAATTGTTTGTATAATGTGTTAAATACGTGTTTTTATTATTTTTTTTATTTTTTATTTAATTGTATAATGTTAATGCGATTAATATCTGTGCTCTGGGTAGAGGTCCAATTGAAAAAGAAAGATCTTCTACTTGTTGTAAGCAAAGTGAGCGATTAAGAAAATGAGTACAAAGCAAACATAAAAAATAGCAGAAGGGTTACGTTAACATTTTGTAGCAAGGAACAACTAGGTAGCAAAAATTAGAGAGCGAGTACAATGACAGAGTAAGGAACAATTGATAGGATATGTTTCGCCTTGTTTGACAACTTGGGCATTTAGTACTGAACACACAGGATAGGTCAAAAACAGCATTTTCTACAAAAACAGGACATTATGAATTTTTGAGGATGCCTTTCGGCCTTATGAATAACATCCTCAAAGAATTCATTAATGTTATCTGTGTTGTTTATTTGGATGATACCCTAGTATTTTCAGTTAGCCTTGAAGAACATCTTCAATCTCTTAGAAAAATTTTACAAGTACTTAAAAATTCCAATCTGAAAATTCAAATCAATAACTGTAAATTTGCCGAAACATCAACCTCTTATTTAGGACACATTGTTGTTAGTAATGGCATTAAACCAGACCCCAGCAAGGTTAAATTCATAGTTGAAATGCCTCTACCAACTACCATTAAAGGCATTAAACAATTTTTAGGAATTACGGGGTACTACCGGAAATTCATAAGGGATTATGCCAAGGTAGTCCACCCTATGATAAAATACCTAAAAAAAATCGGAAAATTTGAATATTCGAGACGAAGAATACATAAAGGCCTTTAAAACATTAAAAACTCTTTTGGCTTACGACCTTATCTTTCGCAGTCCGGACTTCAATAAAAAGTTTATTCTTACCACCGGCCATCCTGTTTGCTACGCTTCGCGAACTCTGAACAAGCCCGAGCTCGTTTACACTACTATAGAAAAAGAGCTTCTCGCAATTGTCTGGTCCGAAAAGTACTTCAGAACTTACTCATACGGCAGCCAGTTTACAGTCAGGATAGACCATAAGCCCCTAGTTTGGCTGAGTCGTGTAAAAAAGCCGAATTTGAAACTGCAGCGGTGGAAGATAATATTAAACGAATACGACTTTCACATCGAGTACCTTAGGTAGGTAGGAAGGTAGGTAGGTAAGAGTGGCTGTTGGATATACCAACCCACTTAGGCCTATTGGCCCATTGTGATGCCACGTGGATATATGGTCCTCTTAGTGATGGAACCAGTTTGAGCTTCTGACGAAGCGTAGGAGACTGTTTACGTCTATATTTTTCAGATCGTTTAGGTCGTTGTAGAAGAAAGCTCCTAAGAGAAGTTTTCTTCTCTGGGAGAGAGCTGGACATGTACAGAGTAGGAGGAGGATTGTCTCCTCTTCCTCCTCCTCATTCGTAAAGGCGCCAAGCCTTCTTGCGTACTTGCCTATGAGGCAGTGTCCAGTGATGACACCTATGATGACGCTGAGATGTTCCTTATTTAGAAGGATCAGACACTTAGAGCGATACAGATCCAGTTTTTGCCAGATTTGTTTGATCGCGAGACATGTTGGTCCAACAGTCCACCTAAGGTCTGTTCTTTTATTGGCATCCAGCTTTAATATTAGTTAGCACGCAACGATTAGGATACCTATGCTACCCTTTTCCGGTAGAATAGGTAGAGTGGTTCCAATTTTGAGGAGTTCATCGGCTCTGCAGTTCCCTGGAACGTCTCTGTGGCCCGGCACCCAACAGAGGTGAAGGTTGAACTGCTCTGCCATCTCCATAAGAGATGATCGGCATCCAAGGGCGGTTTTAGAATTCAGTGAGACTGAGTCCAGGGATTTCATAGCGGCCTGAGATACGGATATCCTTTGCAGATATCACGTTTTTCTTCAGCCAGGACAGAGCTTCTTTAATCGCCAAAATTTCCGCCTGGAACACGCTGCAGTGATTTGGAAGACGGAAAGAGAGGCTTAGATTTAGCGTGTCTGAGAAAACATCGCCACCAACTCCGCTATTGGTCTTAGATCCATCTGTGTAGAGCTGGATTGACTTGTCCTCCATGAAAGCATCTTCCTCCCAGAAGGATCTAGAGGGGAAGCTTACATGGAAGTTTTTGTCAAACCAAAGTTCATGTGTGGTGTAATCGATGTTCTCTGTGGGGATTCCTAATGTATTAAGAATACTCGAGTGGCCAAATGAATTATTTGTCCACTGCTTAGTCGCTTTAAGGCGAATAGCTGCAGTCGTAGCTATTTGCCTGCTGAAAATATCGAGGGGTGTTAAATGGAGCAGAATGTCTAATGCCGCGGAGGGGGTAGGCCGCAATGCTCCGCTTATGCATAGACATGCTGTTCTCTGGACTCTGCTTAGTTTAATGCAGTTAACCGCACTTTCTAAGGCCGTCCACCAGAGTACCACCCCGTAAGTAAGTATCGGTCTTATGACCGAGATGTACAGCCAGTGGGTTATCCGGGGTTGAAAGCCCCATTTATACCCAATGGCTTTTTGCAAGCGAATAAAGCTATTGTAGCTCTATTGACTCTTTCTTGAATGTTAGGTTTCCAGTTTAGTTTTCTGTCAAAAATGAGACCCAGATATTTTGCTGTATCGGAAAACACTAAACTGGTACCGTTTATTGAAGGAGAGTCTATAGTTGGAATTTTGTATTTCCTCGAAAAGAGGACAAGATCAGTTTTATGCCATCTGCCCAACGGGCTAATCTATTGAGATTTATTTGAAAGAGTTCTTTAATGGTATTAAGATGCTTACCTGAGACGGCTATAGCAACGTCATCCGCATGGCAATCACCCTGCTACCACCCGCTTCCAGGTATATCAGCAGTTCATTTACTACTAAGTTCCAAAGAAGGGGAGAGAGGACACCGCCTTGCGGCGCACCTCTGCTAACACATCTTTAAGCAGAAGTCTCACCCAGTTTTTAGTTCATTATCCTGCTTTTTAGCATAAGACTGATCAGTTCCTCAAGTGAGTCGTCTACCTGCAGAGTTGACAGCGCAGTCGGGATCGTTCGATGTGGCTAGTCAGTGAATGCAGAGCCGTTTCCACCGACTTTCCTTTACAGTAGGCATTTTGAGCAGTTGACAGAAGTCTAGGATCAATTTTAGCTCGTATATGGATATCAATCAGTCGTTCTAGAGTTTTCAGAAGGAAAGGTGATAGACTTATAGGTCTGAGGTCCTTTGGGACGACATGAGATCATTTTCCGGCTTTGGGGATGAACGCTACATTGACTTCTCTCCATGACAGTGGAATGTGGATAAGTTCTACACAGATTCTCATAATATTTTCTAGCGCAAGCAGAATAATATCTGAAGACCTCTGTAGCTCGGCAGGTATTATACCGCCCGGACCAGCAGACTTGTATGGTTTGAAGCTATGCAGCGTTCAGAGCAGTTTAACTCTTGTGATCAGACCATGGATTTTGCTCCCGGTTGCAGTAGACCTGTTTGGGTTGCTACTGACCGCGAATTGAGAGCTACCTGGAAAGTGAGTGTCCAGTAGCAGGTTGAGTGATTCATCACTTGAGGTTGTCCAAGAGCCATCGGTTTTTTCAAACAGCTAGGCATCATAGGATTTGTAGAGAGGATTTTTCTTAGCCGTGATGCCTCAGAGGTTTCCGTGATTTTGTCACAGAAGGACCTCCAGGATTGTCGCTTTGCCTTCCTCAGTTCTTTTTTGTATAATTTGAGGGATTATTTGTATGAGTCCCAGGCAGTCACTTTTCTTGTGCTCTTTGCTAAGTTGAAAAGTTTTCTGCAAGTGTTTCTGAGCAGTCCTAGTGGCCAATGTGGCTTTTTCTTGCCTCGAGGTTGAATAAGAGGGCAGGAAGCGGCCTGCTTAAGAGCCAGAGTGAAATCCCTGACCTTCATGTCAAGCTCATTGGTGTCACGCAGGGGACTTGATAGTTCAGAGGATAGCGTTTCTGACAGTATTCCTCTGGATTTTGGCCAGTCAGTTTTCCGAAAGTTCCGGAATGATAGTTGACTAGGAGGAGCATCATTCAGGCTGAATTGGATGTATGTGTGGTCTGAAAAAGAGTGTTCAGACGATACCATCCAGTTCGTTAGCTGTTATGCTGTCGGAGACAAGAGTGATATATAGCGCTTCCTGTCGGTTTCTGATTATAAAAGTGGGCTCATTGTCAATTTTGCTGACAATGAGGTTAGTACTTAGAACATAATCAAAAAGTGACTCATCTCCATCGTTGATGTCGGTACTGCCCCATACCGTGTGATGCGCGTTAGCGTCGCATCCGATGATGAGGTCAGTTTCTTGTCTTCCAGCCTCCAGTGCCACCCTTTCTAGGTTATCACCAGGGAGAGGGCCCACATGATCGTGGCCAAGGTATGCCGATGCTAGCCAGTAGGAGCCTTTGGCTGTATCTAGTCTGGCAACGGTTAAGCCGGGGTCATTGAGATTAGGAAGCAAAAATGCATCAAGGCTACCTTTCACTAATATACAAGTTCTAATCTCACTTTTCTCTCTTGTATAGAGCGGAGCGTACACAGGTGTCCTAAGTCCACGAACCACCCCTTATACAATCCATGGTTCCTGGATTAGGATAATGTCTTCTGCGTTTTTGGAGAGACGCAGAATGAGTGCGGCCGAAGCCTTTTTTGACTAATGGAGATTAATCTGGAGAAACTGAATCATTGCTACAGTTTTCCAGAGTAGCCTCCACCACGGTGCTGTTGAGATCCTCCGATTTTGAAGATGTGCCCAAGAGCTCATCTTCTTCCTCTGACTGCGTTTTGCTTCGTTATCGGTTTCCACTTCCGACGGGGTGTCAGATAAGGAAACCCACGGCCTGCTTGTCACCTCGGATAGATTGGAGTCGTAGCTATCCATTTCTGGAAAGTATATCGACGCTCCAGGATCTGAGGTTGTGTTTGGTGGTGCCTCCGTTAAAGGAGGAGGAGGTTGCTTATCAGCATCCAGCTCATCCTTTTTGTAGACCCTTAGATGAATTGACTTGAATCCGAACCGAATCATGCCTTTTGTCTGCGCTAGAGGGTTAAGAGATTCTTTATTGATCACGATCAACGCGCATCTATAAGGATCCCTTAGTTCCTCCATTTTCGCGACTTTCCAGTCATGAGTCGGAAGGGTCGGGTTACTGAGCCTGATGATCTCCAGAATGCTTTCTGGGGAGGAGGGCTCTGCTGGGATCTAGGTGCGAGTTCGAGGTCTGCTAGGGATGTCCTCCTTAGATACGACCTCGAGTTTTGCGTCTGGCCAAATCTCTCCTAAACCACCTATAGCCTTGTGAAGAGATCAAGAGATCTCTGATTTGCACATGCGATGAGCTTGACGTGGCCTTGGTGCCAGCCAGCGTAGCTTGTGATAGGAGGTGGTCCGGGGTTTTCCAGCATGTTGGCCAAGAAGTTGATCAAAAGCTTCAGCTTGGCCACCTGCCACCGTTCAGGTGTTATAGAACCGTCGGTATCATTCCTATCGATTACCGCGATTATTATAGCGTCCTTTAAGATTTCACTTTAAGACTTCACAGAGATGTGTTGTTGGATGGCCCAGGGATTTTGGTGTTGTGGGTTTTGGGCCTCTTGGGAACCGGCACGGTTTCTTCCAACGATCTCTGGCGGTTGGAGGAGTCTTTAAGTGTTTTGGGAGCAGTGGAAGCAGTGGGTAATCTGTCTTTTAGGATATTGTTAGCCCACTCAATCTTGCTCTTTATGTCCACACTTCTCTCAACCTCCGGAATGGATCCGAAGGTTTTGATGATGCGTGAAGCATTTCGGCGTCTTACGTAGAGCGCCTTAGATGGAACCGACTAGGCTGAGCTCCAGATTCCTCCTTGGGAAGAGGAGTTTTGGTAGCAGCGACAAGTCCGTGGCCTGCCACAAATTTGCTACTGCTAGGGATGGAGGAAGTTATGGCTTGCCACAGTCCTACCACACCCTGAAGGTTTCTTTTTAGGCTCGTTGCGCTTGCCTTTAGAGGAAGGTGCACCATGGCCTGCCTCTCGATAATGCAGAAGCCTTGCCGGTAGTCGATGCAGTCACCGTTCTACCGCCCGGTATTAAAAGAGTACCGGCTTCGGGTTTTTTTTTCTTGTTTTGTTTGGTTTATCCATAATGTGGTCCCATGAGTAACGGAGAAAGGGTTGTCCATCTGTACAGAAATCCGACATATACAGATAAGGCTAGCTAATCCGGAGGTTTGAGACTGAGCTATTTTTGGAGAAACTGGGCCCTCAGCCAAGTTGATCTTCGGCACGGGTCGTATGACACCTTGATCCAGCCCAGTGCAAAAGGAATGGTTGGATGGTTGGACGGGAAGGAGAGGGGGGGGGGAGGAGCATCCTTTGGTTTCAGGACTCGTCTGGAGAATTTCTCGAGATTCATTGACCCTACGCAGCCTCTACAACTCGGTAAGTTCGATGCTCGCGGTAGAGGATCGAGTACCTTAATGGGAAGGAAAATTGCGTTGCGGACGGACTGAGTCGCTATATTTAACAAATTCAGGTTTATTACTCACAAAACAACGAAGAAGTTGATTTGGAGAATAATTCTGAAAAAAAAATTGTTGAAGATTCTGCAGGATGTGATAAAGATGTTAATTTTGCGGGAACGAAATAGCGTTCAACGGAAGCGATGTTAATGAAAATATAGCAATCATGAGTCCAGTTGCGCAAAATGACAATAATGATATTGTCTCTATGGATGCAACTATCCACAGCGAAAAGCCAATTAATTAATCTTTTTAAAAATAATGTGTATTTGTTTTATGGCACCAAAGAAAAAATCACTTTTAAAATAGTTCATAAAAAAAATTCACAATCTCATTCAAATTGAAGAAGGCAAATCAGTTTTTTGGACATTATGACAAGTATTTTTATTAATAAAGGGACGTTTTGCATTTACTGCGACCATTTGCCCTTATTTCTAGAATTTCAAACATTGTTTGTGAAATATTTTGCAATCTATACAAAGATAAAAGTACTGCCTTCTATTCGCCTAAAAGACATAACTGACAAAAATTAACTTCTTACTATTATCAAAAATGAACACTTAAGTAAAAACCATCGGGGAATCAATGAAGTGTTCCTTGAGCTAAGAAAGACGTACTATTATCCAAAATTTATTAACAATCGTGATATAACTAAACACCGATGCAAGTTATAGAAACACCAAAATGCTTTAATAACGTTTTTGACGTCGATATTTGGTTTCCAGAACGAGGGAAAATGTACGAGTATTTCAGTACCATCGACAAATTTTCTAAGTATGCCACACTTCATCCCTTAGAGGATAGGAATTGGATTGCAATCTTAGGTGCGATTAAAGAACGCGTACAATTCTTAAGCAAACCGAATAAAATAATATCTCACCGACTTGCATCTTGCATTGCGCACTTGAACAATTTTTAAAAGAGAGTAAGATAGATTTTCATAGGACAACGGCATTAAATGCTTCTAAAGACAAAGCAGACTTAACCGATAGGATTTTCAAAATTATCACTATTTATAATAACACTATACATTCTAGGACAAAGCTTAGGCCAATCGATTTCCTTTGTAAAAACCTTTCCAGGGAAGAAATCGAAAATTATTATAAAACATTCAAAGAACGGAAAGAAAGAACAATAGGAAATATATTGTAAATAATAGCTACTGACCTTGATTTATGTCCGGATATAGTTATAAACAGAACGGTTATTAAGAGTAAGCCAAAATACAAGAAACTTAATAACTTTTGAGCCCAAGGGAACTAAGTATGTACACATCTACAAAACGGAACACTAAATGCTATTGCAAACAGTTAAAATGAAGATATAAGTTTCAAAACACTTAAATTTCATAAATTATTAAATTTTTAAAACTTCCTTGTTAGAATCTTCTGGTATATTTAGTTTTGTTTTCCTTCAAATCTTCATAATTCCTACGTTACTGTTGTTTGATTTTTGTTGCTCGAGTACGCTAATTTTTGATTTCTGTCAACCGTTATTGAAAATACTTTTAAATCGTAGTAACAAGAAACTCGTCTGTCACTTCAATGAAAACAATCAATCCCAAGTGGAATAGCTCGTTGCTCGTTAGTTTGTATGTCAGAAAGAGTGCGTTCAAACTGTGGCTCGTTAGAAGAGCTGTAAACTTTCAAGTACCAGTACCAGTACCAGTACCGGGACTTGTACTTGTACTTCAGTACCTTGGTACTGGTACTTGAAAAAAGGCAAGTGTAAGTATTTTTCAAGTACTTGTGTACAAGTACCAAGTATTAGGTACTTAAGTACCAAAGTACTTGAGCAGTACTTCCAAGTACTCGACCAGTACTTTCAAGTACCTGTTCAGTTCTTCAATGTAAAGTATTGTGCAATACTTTATTTTGGTTTTACACAATTTTTATAAATAGAAATGTTAACATTTTTTGACGAATTCAGGATAAAACATTGTGTCCAACTTTTAATTGTTTCAAATTTTTCTTTATAAATTATTTTTGGTTTATAATTTTTAGAAAAGCCGAGTTAGCTTTTAACAAAACTAATTTCTGAAAGTGTTGATCAGTAAGGGCATGACGTCTTGGAAAATTAACAAGACCAGCGAAGTAGAAAAGTCTTTCTACAGGCGCTGAAGAAGTCAGTGGCGTATTCAACTTCATAGGCAATTTTTTCAGAATTGGATATTTGTCCAGCATAATCATTCCATTTCCAACGCTCGGATCATTTATATAGGTCGAGTATTCATACTTGAGTATGACAACGACAAATTACTACTTGATGTGGCAGTTGGCAATGAAGTAGAATCTGAAAAAAAATTCGTAGAGTTTATACATAAATGCAAGGTGATTCCATTTCGGATGACTAAATTTTGAAATTGTGTTTTTTTATAATTTGCCCGCGTTCAAAGTGTCAAGGATACCCTTAAAGTATTTTAACAAATCTTAAGGGAAATATACCCCCGTTCTATTTGTTGTTTTTTTCGTATATGACCATATTCCAAAGTTTGATCATCTGACAAGGATTGACCTCAATACTATTCTAATTCACACAAACACTAACCGTCATCAAAATCATAAAAATCTTCTTTTTTGTGGGGAACACCGTAAGCCGAACTTTCATGAATATAAATCCCCTCATCGCCTTCTAAACTTCCAGTTACCTTGACCTCTTGCTCAGCTTTACTCCGTACTATTGCATGAATGTCATCGATAGTACGATGATGACATATATCGCTAAATACTTTAAAACATTTAGTCTTAGTCTTTGGACATAAAACAGCTGCAATGATGGCAACATTTGCTTCAGGTTCCAAATAAAAATACGCGCTGAATCGGTTAATTAGATTTTACTCCAATAGTAGAACTGTAGGCCAAAATAGCATTAGATTTTCGAACAATCGAACCTTCTTCAACTTAGTTTTTAATGGTGCTAAAGCGGGAATAAAGTCTCCAAACACAATATTTTGTTCTTTCTGTAGATGGTCCAATAAATCTACCAATGGCTTCATGACTATACAATATTCTTTTAAATATTGAACGTCATTTTCCGAAAACTCATCAGCTGACAGTTTATTGCACAAATCCTTTAGTTTATTAGAGTGTAATAAAATATTGGATACTCCATCACATGTTGAATTCCAACGAGTTACTACTGGGGTAGTAAGCGATTGACCCAGAGTATTCACTATAACTTCAGATGATTTTGCCCAGCTGGTTTTTTTCAGGAGATTAAGGACTGAAACGAATAAAATCTGTAAATTTTAATACGGGATATACTTCCAATGCGTGAAAATTGCAATCCCATTTTGTACCCAAATTAGCCTGTATATTCTCTAGTTTTATATAGTTTGTTATTGATTTTAGTTCGGTGCGGTTTAAAATATTTATAAAATATGAGTCAAGAGGAACGCCGTAAAAAGATCATAGACAAATGGCTCGAAAATACTTCGCGTCCAAACCATTTCATCGCAAAAAATTTAAACATAGCACGCAGTACAATGGATTCTGATATTAAACGATATTTGGAGACGTTGACAGTTAAGCGAAAAAAGAAAAGTGGAGCTAAAAGTGGAGCACATGATACAAATTTGGACAGGGAAATACTGGGTACCATCGTAAAAAACCGGACTATGTCATCCAGAGATGTTGCTCGGAAATGTAATACCAACCAAACAATGGTACAAAGATCTAAAAAACGTAACGGTCTAAAAACACGAAAAAAACAAAAAAGGCATGAAAACACGGGCCCGAAAGCTATACGAGTTAATCGGCAACAAGAAAGCGTGCTTAGTTTTGGATGACGAAACTTGTGTCAAAGCCGACTTTACTACTCTTCCAGGTGAGCAGTTTTACAACTCGTTTGAAGCTGAGATTCTTCCGCAATCAACAACATCGATTGGGATGGAAAAATTCGGGTCAAAATATCTCGTTTGGCAGGCCATATGCCAATGTGGACACAGAAGCTCATCGTTTATTACAACGGGAACAATTAACGGAGAAGTGTACATTAACGAGTGCCTAAAAAACCGGTTGATTCCTTTCTTACACAAACATGAGGATTCAACACTATTTTGGCCAAATTTAGCTTCAGCTCACTATGCTCATGTGACGTTGAGCTTTCTTGTTGCTAAAAATGTCGACTTTGTCCCAAAAGACATGAATCCAACCAATGTTTCACAGTGCCGTCCCATTGAAAGTTATTGGGCTTTGGTCAAAGCTAAATTGAGAAAAAGTGAGCAGTGTGCAAAGGACGTAAAAGATTTTCGTGCTAAATGGAAAAGAGCGTCCAAAAAGATCACGGATGTAACTGTCACCAACCTTATGAAGGACATTCGAAAGAAGTTGAGGAAAGAATGGGAACCCAAATAATTTTTTTTATTTTTTGTAATTGTGAATGAATTTAATAAAAACAGGGTTTTAAAGCAAATAAAAAAAATTTACATGAAGTATGAAAATATTTTTTTTTTTTTACTTTGAAGTTTCCAAATTTTATTCGTTCCAGTTCTTAATAGTAAAGTTTCAACATGTCAGTGGAACTAAGAAATATTAAAAAAAGTATTTTCTTGGTTGGTGAGGTAAATCACCAAGTAACTGGTGAAAAATTACCGTCTAATCGTCAAGTTCTCTCAGTTCTTTTCTTTAATATTCGCGAAGTAAAATTGACTGTAAATGAAAGTGCAATTCTTGTGATTCGGGAGTGCATTATATTTTGAGAAAAGACAAGATTACCCGCCAAAACTGTACCTTACTGTGTGAAAAAACTTGTGGATCTTTACCAAATTTGGAGAGAGCTGCAAAAAAGACTGTTAAAAACCACAAGGCACCATAAGCACCGCGAGGAGAAATTTCGAAAAGATTTAGATAATTTCTTCGATATCGCACACGCTTATGCTCTAGGAAAGATCAAAATAGAGGAAGACAAAATTGTTCTACAAGAACAAAGAGAGCCACGGCGTCCGGGTTGTTTAGCGGGTGTTGACAAAAAGTTAGCTGAGAAAGAAGAACGAGTAAGGCAGAGAGAACTAAAAGAAGAGGAAAAAAGACTAAAGTCTTTGACTGCCAAGAACTTCTCGACTTTATACAATGGCCCACCTCAAGATATTCACCAACAGTTGCCCTCCACTTCGCAAATGCAACCCGTGAGTTCGCTGTCTACCACAAAAAGAAGAAGGACGTGTTTTATCACCCCTTAATTAGTTGCTGCTTTAGATAGGTGTCAAATCTGTGTAAGGGATTCTGTTTACACACTTCAGGCAGCACTTGATCTTAGTTGCGAAGATTTTACAATCAACTAGTCTTCTATTCAAAGAATTCGGACCCAAATGAGAGAAGAAAGAGTAAAATCAATCAAATCTGATTTTCAGAACAACGTTGTGAAATTGTGACCGTTCATTGGGATGGAAAACTGTTGCCAAGTTTAAATGTGACGGATTCAAAAGAGAACACGTGCCAATTCTGATTTTATTCGGAGAAAAAGAACATAATTTAGCAGTGCCCAAACTCGAAAGTTCTACTGGCAAAGACTAAGCTCAAGCTATTTTGAATGCGCTTTCTGATTGGGACCTCAAAGATAAGGTTCAGATTATGTGCTGCGATAAAGCAGCCTCTAATACAGGTCGCTTAAATGGGACTTGTGTGCTTTTGGAGCAAAAAATAAAAAGAGAATTGTTACTTTTTGCTTGCCGTCATCATATATTGGTATGAACTGGTTTTGAGATGTATATTTGGATCAAAGATCCGAAAAGTTACCAGCAGTCCGGGTATCCCGTTATTTAAAAAGCTTGGATAAGTGTTTTTCATTCTATCCCTAGAAAAACTGTTAATTTTGTTAATATATAATTTTTCTTATCTTGCAGAAAAATGTTTGAGTGATTTCGTGACCATAAAGAGCACAAATTTGTTATCGCGGTTAAAAATTGATAACGCTTTTCTCCAAGAAGACGTCTCTTCCTGGGATAAAATTCCTTCCTTTCAGGAACAAAAAATTCTGCACTTGAAGGCAGTTAATGAGACAGCATAGAGAGGTGTGAAGCTCATGGAAGATGTACATAGTTTAATTACTGCTGACGAAAAACAAAAGTAGTTCTTGTTACTCTGTGTTCAAGACCATAGAAAGTTGTACCTAGATTGTAAAAAGGAAACTTTGAAACTTTCTAAGAGAGAGCACCACTTGAATTAAATCCATACCATTTTTAGTTAGTACCAACCCTCAAAAGATACGTGTATAAATTTGACAGTTGTCGGACGATTAGTTCTCGAGATATAGCGTTGTGAGTGAAGCAACTTTTGTTATTGTGAAAAAAATAGATTCAAAGCAATTGCGTGTATTGATGTATCATTTCTTTTTGATGGGAAAAATGCAGCCGATGCAAAGAAATGGCTTGATAAGTGTTACCCGGACTCTGCACCAGCCGGACGAACCATTCGCAAGTGGATTGGAAAATTTAAAAGTGGTCATACAAGCACCGAAGATGATGCACGCAGTGGACGTCCAAAAGAGGCTGTTTCAGATGAAAACATCAAAAAAGTCCACAAAATGATTATGAATGACCGTAAAGTGAAGTTGATCGAGATAGCTGAGGCTCTGAAGATATCAAAAGAGCGTGTTCAAAGTGGGTGCCAAAAACAACAACGTGTTGATGATTCAGAGGAGTGTTTAAAGCTGTTCAACCGCAAAAAAGCCGAATTTTTGCGTCGGTATGTGACAATGGATGAAACTTGGCTCCATCACTTCACACAAGAGTCAAGTCGGCAGTCAGCTGAGTGGCGAGCAGGCGACGAACCTCGTCCAAAACGACCAAAAACTCAACAGTCGGCTGGCAGGGTTATGGCATCCGTATTTTGGGATTCACATGGAATAATTTTCATCGACTATCTCCAAAAGGCCAGACTATCAATTGGAGCGTTTGAAGGACGAAATCGCAAAAAAACGGCCGCATTTGAAGAAAAAGAAAGTGCTGTTTTATCAAGACAATGCACCGTATCACAAGTCGATGAAAACGATGGCAAAATTGAATGAATTCGGCTACGAATTGCCGTATTCTCCAGATATGGCTCCCAGCGATTATTTCCTGTTAGCAGACCTCAACAGAATGGTCGCCGGAAAGAGATTTAAGACCGAATCGCCGAAACAGAGGCCTATTTTGAGGCTAAACCGAAATCGTACTACAAAACTGGTATCGAAAGATTGAAAAATCGTTTCAATCAGTGTATCGCCCTCGAAGGCAACTATATTGATAAATAAAGTTGAATTTTGCAAAAATGTTGTGTTTTACTGTAAAACGGCACGGACTTTTTAGTCGATGTGTTAAGTATACAGTTATTTAATTTTTATAAATAAACAAATACCCAAATTAATCTTCCACTGTGTTTTTATTTTAAAATAGAAATTTTGGTCTTATATAGCTTATATGTCACTAGATGTTTTAGAACCGTTTATATAGGAATAAATTGAGTCTTTGTCGGCACAGGTTATCGTTGTTATATAACCATGAAATTTTGCACGTGGTTAGCGTTTAGTATTATTAAAAAAATTAGGGGGTATGGGTTTAGAAATTTTAAAAGAAAAAAATATCGACCATATAAGGGACACCCTGATATACATATATATATGTATATGTGTGTGGTTATATGTATATATCATACAGTAACATTTAAACTAAGTGCAGTGATAAATTAATTTTTGGATAACAAATCATCAAATGTGTTGTGGAGCCGTTTGAGAGACAAGACTTCGCCTTTTTTAAGTTAATTCATTAATTTAAAGTTACAAATTAACGTAATATTCAGTTAATAATGCACACTGCAATGAAATTTACGTAAAGAAAAATATGATTAATAAAATGAAAAACTAAAAAATTGCTTTTGATCGTTCTTCGTATCACACGGCAGCCACGTACTCGTTGAAAAAGAAAAGATGGCTACACGGCTTCCTCTTTCTGGAGATTTTTTCTGCGTGAAGTTTGTTGCTGTTTAAGGTTGAATTTAGGGTCTGGCTACACTCCCCCCTGGTTGCATAACGTGTTTACCATCATCATTTCCAGACCTTCGCACGTTCAATAGAGCTAGGCTTGCCACCGGCCTGGTATAGACGCCCTTAGCCGTTTGGATTACAGCGCTTCTGCTTCGCCCATCTCGGCCGATGTTAAGTTTAATTACCCTTGCTTTTGGTCAGAGATTACGTGGATGTTCCTCGTTTACTACGAGGACGATATCACCTTCCTCCAAGTTCTTTGTGGGCCTAAACAATTTAGTCCTTCTGGTCAAGGAGGAGGCTCACAGGTCATCCAGTTTTTTCGTAACAAAAAGCTTTCATCTTTAAAGTTGCCGAATGTTTTTTCATCATTATATGAGCCAACCAGAAAATGATTCGGGGTTAACGCTTCGTCATTGTCGTTGTCAAACGGAACGTACGTTAGGAGCCTAGAATTTACAACGCTCTCCACTTCCGCCATCATTGTCAGCAAAAGTTCGGATGGATTTCTCGTCGGTGTTATGCCATCAGAGTTTGTTTTACTGTCCTCAGCATCCTTTCCCATTCTCCGCCCATGTGTGGAGACATTGGGGGAATAAACGACCATTTAATATGCTGGTCGACAAATTGTTTCGCTATGTCTTCATGCTTCACTTTTGCTGCTACTTTTCGCAATTCCTCTGACGCGCCTCTGAAGTTTGTTCCGTTGTTTGTAACTACCTCTACCGGGATGCCTCTTCTTGAAATAAACCTTTTTAAAGCCACGATACATGCATCTGCGGAGAGACTGTGGGCTACTTCAATGTGGAGCGCTCTAATAGTCAAGCACGTCATTAAGACTCCCCATTGCTTTTCAGTGTGACGACCGACTTTAACATAAAGTGGCCCGAAGTAGTCCATTCCCATGTAGGAGAACGGTTTTGTAAATGACCTTAACCTGGAGGCCGGTAGCTCATCCATCCAGGGAAAAACTGGTTCAGCCCTTAAATTTTTGCATACTTGACAATTCCTTTTAACTCTTTTTAATAGTACTCTTAGCGTTGGTATGTAGTATTTTTGTCGTAGTTCATTTACCACCGTCTCGTTGTATTGATATCTATACCGTATGTGATATTCGTTTATAATCAGATTTGTCACTGGATGGTTTTTTGGAAACAGAACTGATCTCTTTCAATCCTGCGGTACTCCCTCCACTGCATCGATACGTCCTTGCACTCGCAATATATGGTTTTCGTCGACATATGGCGATAACTTATAAAGCAGACTGTCTTTTTCGAGGAGTGGCGAGCTACACATCTTATTAATTTGTTGAAGGATTGTCATCTCAAAAGGGAACGATTCGAATTGACACTGACGATAAAAGTAATTTTCAGCCCTGATCAGTTCATCTGGCTCCAGGTAGACGGTGCGATGACTACATTGCTTTGTAGCTCTTTCCGAAAATCGAAACACATACGCCACAGTATGGACTAATTTGTTCCATCGAGAAAACCTTTCAAATTGTAATTCGCAGCGACTTAATTCTGTATGATGTAGTAAATGAATTCTGACCTCTTCTTCTTTACTTAAGTTCACTGTTGGGAGCGTCTGCTAATCTGCTTCGGCCGTTTTTATTTTTATTATTGGATTCTCTTCCACTTGGTAGCATCATCTGCCACATTTTGTTTCGTGGGTATCCACCTCCAATCCTATTCGTTTGTTCCTCCTAGGATTTCGCTGACTCTCGCTGTAACACACTGCTTGTATCTGCGATGTTTAGAATTAATCCATGCCAGCACAGTTTTTGAATCTGTTCAGAAAATTCGTTTATTTACTTCTACCGAGTGCCCCTGTACGGTTGCTTTCGCAAGTCTAACACCTAGAGTGGCAGCCTCAAGTTCCATTCGAGGTACAGAGAGTCCCCTAAGTGGTGCGACTTTTGTTTTTGCACCAACTAACGCAATTTCAATAATGTTTTGTTCCGAAATACGAAAACATGCAGCAGCAGCATAAGCATCTTTACCTGCGTATGCAAAGATATGCAACTGCACTATGGAATGTTTAGGCACATCGAATAGCTTCACAAAACACCTCGGACTCGATATATTTCTTATTTCAGGTAAGTACGCTAGTATTCGTTTCCACTTGACATACTGAGTCTCTTCTATATTTCCATCCCAGTCGACTCCAGATCTCCATAATTCTTGCAATAGCATTTTGAATAGAACCGTCAAATTTGCAATAAGGCCCAGTGGATCGAATACGGACATCAGAATCTTGAGTAATTGCCTTTTAGTTGGATACTTTTCCACGTTCAAACTAACATCATCAAATTTGTTGGCTTTCAAAGAAAACGATAAGTCATCCATCTTTTCGACAAATATCAAGTTCCCGTGGTTGTTAAATTCCTTGTTGCAAATGCCAGGCTCTCCCCGCAGTGAGTCCATTACTTCTTTGCTGTTGCTCAAAAGTTTACAGATCTCGAATCCATCGCTGCTATGTATGTACTTGATCTCGCATGCTAAGCGTATGGCTTCCTCAGGTGTATCAACGCTATCTAACAAGTCGTCCACATAATGATTGTCAACAATTGCAGAGACTGCTCGCGGATACTTTTGTCGGTATTGGGTCGCATTTCGATTCTTTACGTATTGTGCACAACTAGGGGAACAGCAGGCACCAACTATTAATACCTGCATGACAAAGGTTTCTATTCGGTTTGATTTCTCATTCTTCCATAAGAAACGTTGAGCTGATTGGTCCGATTTCCTTATGCGAACTTGGTGGAACATCTCTTTTATATCACCACATAATGCTCTCTGAATCGATATAAAACCGACGTAAGTGTAGGTAGTGTATCAGGGACTCACATTAGCAGAGCATTTAAAGAAACTCCTTCAGTCTTTGCCGCTGCATTCCACACCATTCTCACTTTGTCTGGCTTGTTGGTATTAAATACGGGAAATATCGGTAAGTACCAACTGTGTTCGTCTTCTTTTAACGCCTCCGTATCAGACAATTTTCGCGAGTACCCTTTTTCTTCATATTTCTTTATCTGTTCGTGGAGTAATTTCTTCAGGTTCGTGTCTTTATTCAATTGTTTTTCCAACAGCTACAAACGTCGCTCTGCCATTATTCTGTAATTTGGCATCACCACTTTATCATATTTCCAAAGCAATGGTACAATATATCTATCCTTTTCGCACACGGTATTCTCTTCCAACATCTTTAAGGCATGCTCGTCCTCCGTGGAAAACAAAATATGTGTTAGTTTTAGTTAGTTTAGTTTTAAATGCATTTTATTATATTAATCATTAAACTCTTACATACTAACAAAAAATGCTTAAATGCTAACTTAACAATCTTACATTAACTTACTGGCCCCACACAGGTACTCTAAGCTACTCTAAATTCTTATATCTATGTCTTTCGACTTTATTTACATTTTATTGAAATATTTGTATACTTAAAGCTAAGAAAAAAATTGTTAACAAAAACTTAGCATATGGACTTAATTTTTTATAAAAACTTAATATCTAACTTAAAATAAACCTTAGTCTACCTAACCTACATACACAATACACACACATAGATATTATACATACACAATTATATACATACATTAGTATACACAAAGGTATATACTAATATATGTATATATTTCTTAAATGCTAACCTAAACCTATGTAAGCTGGCCATCGCTATTCACAGAGCAAATAGATTGGTCAGCTCTGCCTCATTATTGAGGCTGGTCCATAATTGACGGAAACGGCGACGAAGCATCTTCTCCATCATTCAACCACCAGAAATGCTGGTGCTGCCGAACGACCAACCTCTTATCGCGATTCCCCACCGCCCTACTGAACTTGAGAAGATCCACACTGCCGTGTTCGACGTCTCTGTTGTAGTTGAGTCGCCTGTCCCCAGCTTTTCGAGCGACATGGAAAATTAACGGGACCGCTGATCTATCCTGGATCAACCCTATCTGATCTAGGTAGAGGAATGCTTCCGGTGGAACGAAGCCGTCAGAGCGCACACTCGCGTGGTAAAGGTAATTGGGGTAGTAAGCCCCAGATATCAGGTTATTCGTCGAGGTCATTGCTCTTGCAATGTCCCTTCGAGTCAACTTAATTACGAAGTTGTCCACTCGTATTAGGTTCGCCCTGTTGTACGATAAAATTTTTTGTACTCCGACTCTGGTGTTCTGTACAAGCGAAGGCAAGCCCTCTCAAACACCCGAATCTTTTCCATTAAACTTGCTCTTACATTGAACCACACGGAACACCCGAATACCAGCATGGGCCTGATAAGGGCCATGTAGCAGATTACCTTTACCCTCGCATCGAGTTGGCTGCTATAAAACAGTCTCTTTGTAAGAGCAAAAGCGCCTTTAGCTCTGGCCAGAGCAGCATCTACATTTTTGTCAAAATACAGAAACCGATCTAGCCAGATCCCAAGGTATCTGACTACATTTCGACAGGCAAGAGGCTGTCCGTGTTGTCCAATGATCGAGAACTTTCGCCAATTTTTTCTGGTATCCCTAGAGGCTCCAGACAACGGCGTCCTAAAGAGAATGGTTTCCGACTTCTGAAAGTTGATTTTCAACTTCCAGTCATCGCAAAATCGTCTTATCTTATCGAAGTCACGCTGCAAGAGAGTATTAATGACCTCGATTTTTGGACCTGTTCTGTACGCTATCAAATCGTCTGCGTACGCAATAGTATGGGGAAGTGAACCTATCAAGTCGCTTGTATAAATGTTGAATAGGATCGGCGAATTGACCGCGCCTTGCTGAAGACCATTTTTAATTTGAAATATTCCAACAGAAAAGACCCTCTAACCACACAGTGTCGAAGGCCTTCTCCAAGTCAACAAGTCAGGCACCAGTGCATTGGTTTTTGCCTTTATTCCATTGGATATCGGACACCAGTTTAGACGCGGCATGTGAGATATCATGTCCCGCCTTAAAACCGAATTGATTGTCCGGAACTATATGTTTGTCATCAACCCACCTACACAGAGCTCTATTGATTACTTTTTCAAACACCTTACTGATATTCGGAAGAAGACTTATCGACCGGAGATTCGCCGGATTGGATATATCCTTTCCCTTTTTGGGGATAGGTTGAACCACCGCCGTTTTCCAATGCGCTGGATAATGTGCATTATTCATTGCATTATTAAACACGGTGGTGTAAATGTCCACCGATTAAAGAGGAAGATGTCGAAGCACGATGTTCGGAATACCATCGGTCCCCACTGATTTCTTAGCCTTGATTGTGTCGAAGATCTCATGGAGCTCTTCCTTCGAAATGAACGGGGGTAGGTCACCCTCTCTGGTAATGACATTATTTGCCATATTTTCGTCGCTGAACCGGGTGAAACCAGAGCCCTCGGATCTCCAGTTCTCTACTTCATTTCGAATGTAGAGGTCGTGCACCAAGACGCGATTGTCCAGGTCATAATTAGGGCCAATGGTATCGGTGGCCTTGTATATTTCCTGGAAAGTCGCTCCTATGGTCTCAACCTTCTCCTGTGGATCCTCGATCACAAAGAAGTCGTCATCATCAGCGGCCTCATTTGGATCAATACCTGCTATTGTCAGTAACCGTTCGTTGTCTGTTGTCCGGGCTTTTTTAAGACACTGAAGGTCGTTTTGATTTTTTCTCCGAAATAGTTTATTTATTTGCGGGAACATATTCGGATTGCTGGTGTTTACAGGCCGAACCCTGTTGTTCCAATACGAACTTACAGAAATTCTGTAATTCTCTTTTATTAACGTTTGAATATTTTTAATCGACGACTTCAGTGTCCTAATCTCCGGGTCTTGTCTATCAATTAACTGTCTGTACAAGTTTTTGAGTCTTGACAACAGTCTACTTTTCTGTCGGTGCAGTGCGTCAATAGTAGGATTGCGGAACAGGTTTTCGTTAGTCGTATGTCGATACCGCGGTATTGTAGCGTCCATAGTTTGTTTAATTGTATCGACCAATCGTTTTAGGTACTTGTCGATCTCTTCGTATTGGACGGTGGACTGTGGAGCGTGTTCGAGGCGAGTTCTCTTGTCAATGTTGCGGAGAAGAGTGTCCATCGAGTCCCACTGTAGTTGTAAGAATATCTTTGGACAAACTCCTCCATTTCCGCACTTTCGTTGGGAACTGTAATTTCGGTGCTAAAATGGTCACTGTCATACACGAACGTGCGCAGACAGTTTAGCGTTTGTAAATTCGTCCCTGTCAGTTGTATACGTTCGTCGTACAGCAGTAGATCCAAATAAGACCCGCATCTGGGAAACGACGGGTTTTCCGTCGCTTTAAGACCGAGTCTGTACATGACATCGTGCTGACCCCACCAATCGAGTAGTAGGTTCCCTCTAGTATTTGGCAAATTATTTCCCCCATCTCTGTGTCTAGCGTTGAAGTCCCCGCCGATTATAAAATAATTCTCCCCCGATTCCAGCCTCAGAAGTCGAAAAAGCGTGTCGAGCTCTGTAATGAATAAAGTGGATTGCGGAGCCTCAGGTGCATAAACAGAGGCCAAGTACAGCCGCTTTCCACTGCGGAGCGGGATATAAATGACGACTGCCTCCAACACCCGGAACCTACGCAACACTCCCTTGTACACTCTGTGAAATTTTATGTCTTGTTTAATGAAGATCGCGACACCGCCCCCACTTTTGGATCCGGGCCGGTTTCTTCTTCTAACAATATAATTATTGTACTCCAGTTTGTGCTTATCGGTTAGCTTGGTTTCGCTAGCGAAAAGCACATCAGGAGTTTGGTCTTGTAGCAATTTAAACATCGCGGCTCTTCCTTCGATCCTAATCAGTGAAATAACATTCACCGCAAGGACCTTCAAAGTTTGCTCCACCATGTGCGTACCCATTACGACATGTGTTGCGTTAGGTCCGACAGCAGCGCGTAGATCTTGTCCATCCGCTTGACCTGTTCTTGCACCTTTTTTGTTTTTTTTTAAAAAAAGAACTTAACACTCAAGAGGGTATTACTACTCTTAAAATGCCGGAGCACGTGTTAAGTTTTTCGGAAAATTGGATAGAGAGAGAGAGAAAGATTTTTGGGCTCAGTGGTTATTTCGCTCCATGGGTGGCATCCAACATTTAATGGGGAGACTAAATTACAAGTGTAAATTGGACTTGATGTTATATTTAGGCAACCATTCATCTCACAAGATTTTAGTTGCCTGAAAAAAAGTCTTTTGGTCACGGCTGGTATTGAACCCCGAACCGTCCGATTGGGAAGCCAACACACTACTACTTGAGCCACGGCCACCCACAGCTATAAAAGGAGACAGAGGTCCACTAAAGGTAGATGCAAACGTCGCAATTCCTCATGGAGACACTGCCTTGGAAAGGGTAAATTAACTTGAGCGATGGAGGCGGATAAACTCAATGACCAACAACTTTTGTCGAAAGTGGAGTGAAGAATATCTGTCCAGGATAAAACAGCGCCCGAAGTGGACAAGACGGAAGCCGGGGCCAAAAGGCGGACACTTAGTTCTCATCAGAGATGTGAAACTACCGTCATTGCAATGGCTACTCGGACGGATCATCAGCACACATCCCGGGAAAGGCGGACTTGCGGACGATACGAATTAATACAGAATAACTTAAGTGGTAACTCGGAAGGCAAGAGATTTGAACGCCACAACACAACATTTATAAAACTAACACTTTAAATAAACTCACATGAAAAATTAAAAACATTTCTTTTCTTTTAAGAATAATTTACATATTAGCTTAATTAAATACAAATAATTACAATTTAGCTTATCCTAAATTTCCCTACACAGCACGACACACATACAGTCCACTCAATATCACACAAAATCATTCATCCCGGACAACGTTGCGAAGTTCCAAAATTCCAAAATGCCGACGGGAATTGGAGAATTAAAACCCCGACGGCATTTGAAGGTTCAGTAACACTACCAAGGTTATCCACTGAAAACACAACACAACACTTTAACCTATCAACAGGTATAATTTTTTTAAATATTTTTAAAGACGAATAAAGAGTCTCTTTGCTGTTACACCTACAGAAGGAACAATGTGTTTATTTAAATCCGCATTTTTCTACCCCTCTTTTTACCCCACACACATCTTACAAAAAGTTAAAACCCTACACACCCCAACATACATACTTTACATGAAATACATTTCAGATCGATATCTCGATTATTCTGTGTTTTATTTAAATACAATTTCGTTACGTTTTTATTGAAAAACACGATATTAAAATGAACCTTCACGACTATAACCACTACGCTTCAACATATCTGCTGTGTAATTGGGTTGATATTTCTTTATTTCTACCATCTTGAAAGACTTATCCATGACTAAGACGCACAGTCTCTCACTTCGAAGTCACATTGTAAGTTGAATGTTATTGTAGAAACCGTTAACCCCTTCTTGACGGTACAAATTTAGATTAAGTTTTATTTGTAACGAAAGCTACCATACTATCAAAATCCAACTAGCACTTTGTGTTCATATCAACCAATTCTGTGTACGCGTAAATGTAAGAGGAGATCGCGCGGCCGCTAAATTTTTTCTGTTCCCACGAACGCGTAAGGAAATTCTATATCCCATCTTTGATCACACGATAGTTTCTGAGCCATCTGCCTTTGGATTGCGAGGAAGATGGCCAGCATGTTAGGTGCAGCTTCCGTTGTTCTCGGCATTGGCGCCGGAGTCGCTTGCTGTACCGTAGCCCCCCTACATGCCGCCATTTGGGCGTAGGAAATTTGGGGCGTGACGGCTGGTGTTTGAAACCTAGCAGGTGAACGTTTGACCTCCACTTTCTGCTGCTGAGCTAATTTTGATTTTTTAATGTCAGCGAACTTAGGACAACCCCGATAGTTTGCGGTGTGTCCCACGTTCCCACATAACACGCACGAGAGCTGCGCCCTATCGGATACTCCGTCCCTACCCATAGCACACTCCTCGGAACTGTGGTTCTTTGCGCACTTCAGGCATCGAGGCTACATTTGGCAGTTCGACGCGGCGTGTCCGAACCTCTGGCAGCGAACCCATTGTATAACGCCTTCGCTCCTTTTTAATTTTTCCCAGTAAACCACCTGGTAGTCAAGGACCTTGATACTCCTTAGACTATCCAGACGGCTTTCGGGACTGAGCTGCACCAGGAAGAACGGCAGACTCCGTTTCTCCCGCCTGGCTCTAGCTGTGGTAAATGGCTTTACCCCAACAAACTTGAGTCCTTCGCACTCCTTCTCTTTGAGCAGTGCCAGGATCTCCTCAAGATCAGAGGACGGTTCAGCATCGATTGCCGCTTTTCACACTTCGGTGTGAATAATCCCTCGACGTCGAATGGTAACACGGATACCAACCGTGAAGAAGCTGAACCACCGTGTGACGATGTCGTACAGCTGGTAATGACAAATTCGAAAGAGAATCTTCTGGAATACAATGATGAAAGTAATGTTGCCATTCAGCAGAATATGCAACAGCAACAGTACCTTGACACCAATCAAGTGCCCGACGAGACGGCGGCTGTCGATGAACCAGATGAAGATGAAGAGTCACCAGTGCCGCCTGTAGAAGACCCCATTCCAGCTGATACTCAATTCGATTCCATTCAATCGCTACCTAGTCTTGACTCCACAAAAGATTGTGAATATCTCAAACTTGTTTGTGGTTTCAAAAGCTCCCTAGTAATTCCACACACATTTTTTCAACCCTGCAGTCAACCCATTTGCTTCTGTCAGCAATGCCATGCAGTTAACTCGGAGAAACTCAGCGGCTGGGCATATTTTAAATTGAATCAACAGGCAGTGAACACATCTGGCTGTACAAAGTTTCAATTCAGGTGATTGGGTGCCCCTGTACTACGTAACCCGAGTGGACGAAATTCGTGCAATTCTCGACTACGGTCAACCGCTTCCTATCGAACAAGTTCATGAAACTCAAATTCCCCCACCATTCAGCTTACGAATTCCCATCACAAGTACTTAGCGGCAATGCAAAGCTACACAATTGGTACTGCTTTGGAAGTGTATGTAAGCCGACAATCACTCTGTGCAACACAACGAAAGATCTCATCCGATCAGCAAGACCGGGAAGGTGACGATCAAACACAGCAACAGCAGCAGCAGCCACAGTCTCAATCTCAGCAACAACCACCAATCCTTCATCTACCCAACAGACTTTTTCGCTGAAAGATATGTCGTGGTTCACAAAAGAAACTGGCGCTTGTGTACTGACGGCGTTAATTCTAAAACTCGCTCGAATAGAGGTCCAAAGCGCGAGCAGTTAAGTCAGTAATGACTACGAAATACTCGTAAAAATGTTTATTCCTAAGTCTAGTGACTGTAATTTTGCTTGTAAAGCGTTACATATACACACATATATTGTACATACAGACCTTTCCTTCAGGAGCTCTTTCACTTTCGCGTAGTCCTCCACTGTATTACAGTGGATAGGATGGCGATCATTCCCCAATCTCTTAATATTAAAATTATTACCAATGACCAACTTACAAAGGTCCTTGGTAGCATTTACCTCTAGTTTATAGGTGTTGATAGGAGGCACCTTCTCCTTCTTCTTCTGCTGCTGCTGTTTTTTCTGTTGCCGATTTTGTGGCTGCTGCTGTTTAAGCTGTTGCCGTTGTTGTGACTGCTCTTGTTGTTGTTGCTGGTGTATCTTTGGCTTTTGTTGTTGTGGCACTTGTGCTCTTTTATTTGTTTGGTGTTGTTGTTGAGTCTGCTTTTAAGCAAGCTGCTGTTGTTGGGATTGCTCTTGCTCTTCCGTCTTCCTTCTTACCATTTGCTTTTATTTTATGGCCAGCACTCTTTGTTGTAGCGTTTTGATGCTGCTACTTATGGCCTCCATTTCTTCCTCTTCATCTTCAGATTCGCTTGCTGCCAATGAAGCGAAGTTGTTCTCTTTCCTCACTCCGCCAAGCAGCTTTACAGTGGCCGTTGGTAGGGTGGGAAGTTTTACCAAGTTAGAAGTTGGACTAAGCTTCCTCCTTCTCTTAGGTTTTGGCGTTTGGCTCGAACCACTCGAAGCCTCACCTGATATTTTAGCCGATCCCGCTATAGGCATAGCGGATCGCTCAGCACAGTCCATCACGTGATGTTAGTCCAAAACAGTTGACAAAGGTATGTGCTGTACACCGAGTAGAATATGCTATGAGTATCTCGCATTCTTATAGGATTCAGCTTGAATGCCTTTGAGATACGGATACATCTCGCGGAGTGCTTCTAAATTAAGGGTCTGTATTGGTAGATCTAATGACTTTACTGTTCAGATGTTATTAACATCAAATCTTTTGCTTGTGCCTGCAGCTGAGATCTTTTCACTAACGCATCTTGAATCCTCCTCGACTCGATGAGTATTTGCTGTCCATTGCAAGCAAAGCGGCTGTGATGTCCCGTCCAGTTGGAGTTCGTCAGCTATCTCTTCATCCATCAGAGTAACTGAGGATCCTTCATCTAGAAACGCATATGTGTTAATAAAGCATGTTTACCAAATATAGTTATCGGAATGATCCTGAAAAGCAATGGAGTACTCGTATGTTCTATATCATTGTGATGGATTGTGTGATGTGTGATGCATGATGTGTTTTGTTTTCTTGGTTGATAATTGTGAAGTAGACGATGGTGTCTATACACACAACCATTTTCGCCGCATTTCTTGTCCAATCTACACCGCCCATTCCGGTGATGTTGTAAACATGTGCGACACAGGTTATGGCCTTTTATAGTGCCCCATGGTTCATCCAAATTCATGGCAGTAAATGTTTTACAGACTTCCAAGCTTTGGCAGGTTCCTTCACACGCTTTGCACTGTGTGCCTCTAATCGCAGACACTGCTTGCTGGTGAGCATTTAAAAATGCCTTTTGTTTATTTTCCGATTTATTCGGCATGAATGTTATAAGCGATACATCGGAAGCTGCTAATGCCAACTCGTACAACCAGTCGCTAGGATGGATGATATTTACGCATTAAATATGCCTTTTGTAAATTCCCCAGTTTAGTTTAATGCTTGCTGGTAGTTTGCTAACTAGCTCTTTAAGCAGGCTCGGATTATTTAGATATTTTTGTAAATTGCTTGTCTGCATGATTGCGCAGACATTTTGCACAGATAAAACAAAACTAACAAATTTATCTGAATTCGGTAGTGGCTCACTTCGAATTTTCTCTAGTAATGAATCGATAATTCTGTCTGGTTTACCGAAGAGCATTTTTAGTGTTTCGATTATACTCGGGACCTGTTCTGGATACAACAATCGAAATCTCATTGCCTCAAGAGCGGGACCTTTGAGACACCTTTGAAGCCGCACTTGATTTTCATTGTTCGTATACCCGCAAACGTTTGTCGTGTTCTCGAAGGCGTTGATAAAAAGAGGTCACTCTTCTGGCCGACCATTAAAAATAGGAAGCTCCATAGGTATTACCTGCCGTGACGCTATTTGATGCCCTTTTAGCATTTTAGCTATTATCGGTAAGTGCTCTGACTTCTTCATGCTGAGTGTCTCTTCAGGTTTTTTCAACCCAATGTTGTTACTAGTGTCGAGGTTGGTCTTGAATGTTCCGAGCCAAGTATCGTTGAGATCTATGGCACGCCCGTGCCTTTCCAGTTGATCAGGTTTCTTTTCATTTTCATATACTTCTACGTTTTGCAGCCAGTTACTAATTTTTTGCACAGATAAGGATTGATTGAAACTTCGACTGGATCGCGATATTTCTTCTTCAAGTATTTGATACTTTTTCATGATGTAATCCTTGTTCCTCCTCCAGTTGCTTAAGCCTCAACGAAACTTATCTTGTGGAGGACAACGACGATGCGCTGGACTTTTGAGGTTGGGGTGGGATTGGCTCTAAGCGATTTGTTGTTTTGCTAAGTGGATCTGAGGTTTCTGTTGCGTTGCGTTGGTTATCATCGGTGACGTCATTCTCTGGTAGTGTTTGCTTAGAGTTTCCTTGTGGGATTGCCTTCGACGTTCGCTGTATTGATCATGTCGATTGTTGTTGCATATTTTGAGAAGGGGTCCCTTCGGTTTCCTTCTCACAATTCGCGCATGTAAATCTTTCATCCTCGATGACGCTTGTTACACCTACACATTTTTGCTGGTACCATCGATTGCAGGGATCACACTGTACCATGTTGTCTACGTTGTAGGGTTCGTCGCATTGCTGACAATTATTTTGCGAAGTAGTATCGATTGATGGTGGAGTACATTGCATAGTTTTCTTTAGCCCTAACCTATCTTTCTGTGATTTGGACATAACTTACAAGTTATAAGACTTACCCCAGCGTTCCGCTCCCTTGATAGTTTACCCTAGCGTTATGGCTTGCAATGACTTATGGCAATGACCAGCTTCTGCACGACTCTTGAGCTCGTTGCGTGTGCACGTCGGATGTCATGCGTAGTTCGGGAAATTGGTCTTATACTAATGTTGTGTGCGCACGTGTTGCTGTGATCTATGCTATTTCTTCTACTTGCTGTAGAATATGGAATCGGTGCGTATTGGGTGCGCAAGCGATGCTGTTGGATTAGCAAATTTTCCCTCGATGTTAGTTCGGTTAACCAGATTTTGTGTAAACCAATTTTTTAGAATGTTGTGGAGCCGTTTGAGAGACAAGACTTCAACTTTTTTAAGTTAATTTATTAATTTAAAGTTACAAATTAACGTAATATTCAGTTAATGAAGTTAAGCACACTACAATGAAATTTACGTAAAGAAAAATATGATTAATAAAATGAAAAACTAAAAAATTGCTTTTAATCGTACTTCTTTTCTCCCGGCAGCCACGTACTCTTTGAAAAAGAAAAGATGGATACGCGTCTTCCTCTTTCTGGAGATTTTTACTGCGTGAAGTTTGTTGCTGTTTAAGATTGAATTTAGGGTCTGGTTACAATATGTATTTAAGTATGTTCATTAGGGCAGGTCAATTTTTTTTCGCAAAAAGCGTCCACCAGAATCGGAGTCTACGATGAATTCTAAGAAAATTTCACCATGAAACTATGTGTCTAAAATCAATTTTTAGCTCAAGCTGAGAATCATAAAGATTTCAGGTTGTGGTATTTTAAGGTATTTTGAGGTATAGTATTTAAGGTATTTAAAAAAAAGTAGCACATTTTCCAATCATGTTGGGCTCAATTCTGATTCATCTTCTTACAACAAATTTTATAAATATTTCTTTTTTTAATTAACCAAACAATTTTTTTTAAATTTGACGAAATGCGCCAAACATGCCATGTACTGAGGCTCATTTAAGGAAGTGGAAGCCAAAAGTCTGTAACTTTTTAATGAAGTGAGGTATCGGTCTAAAATTTGATATATAACATATATCCCTACAACAAAATAAAAGTAGGCGTGGCATAAGAAAGGGCGTAACTTAACGGTCATAAATTTAATTTGATTCAAAAATAAATATATTGTTATTTTCTTACACTAATGACGAAACTTTTAAAAGATAAGTTTTAGAAAGATAAGAATGATAAAGCTTTTGTAAAGGTCTCCATTCCTCTTATAACGGTTTCTTTAACTGATAATAAATTTGCAGTAAGAATTATCAACCAACAATAGTGGCGTAGATAGGGGGGCGATCAAGAGCATCAATCCCAATTGGCATCAATTGGAAAGTTATCCCATTCTCGAAAATAGCTATCTACGCCATTGAATACCATCGACTAGCAGTAAAAAAAAGTTCAAGATTATTCTCAGTTCTAAAGAAACGTCTTTTTTTTTTTTTTTTATAATTTACGCGCGCCTAAGAGGTTATGATACCCTTTTACTGTTGCCTCGGCACCGGCGGAAAGATAGAAGGAGGAGAAAGGAAAGCATTGTAGTGATGTAGTAGTTTGAAACTTAGGTGTGTTTGGTTTCGATATTAACACTCCAGGGGTGGGAGTCCGAATAGGACGGAGAGAATTTTCTTCACTCGGAATGATTCAGGTTGTGAATTTTAACGGTTGTTTTGTTCTTGAAAACCCTACAGCAGCCAAATCTACATTTCAGTGTTATGCCTTCACACGCAGTTTTTTCTGACTGAGTTACAAGTACACAAATGAGAACTTTATCGTGGCTAGGATTCGAACCTTGACCCTCCGAGTGAGAAGCGATTGGTAATCAATTTTTTTTTTCAATTTATATGCATTTTTATTTGATACCTTAATTTACATGCTAGACAAAAGAACGCTTAAAAATTAGCTTAAATAACCTACAAATAATCTCGTACTAACTTAGTGGCCCCATGCGGGCACTCTAAGTTAAACCTAACACTTAAACTATGTCTTTCGACGGATCTTACAGTCTATATTTATTTTTATATTTAATGAAACTAAAACTAAGAACATCAATTTTAAGTAAAAACTTAGTATATAGACATTTAATTTTTTTTATAAAACTTAAACCTAAAAGCCTATATACTAAAAATAAATCTTAATCTACTTATCCTACTTACATCTAATATGTACATATTTTTTTTTATTTTTATTTATTTATTTTTTTGGTTTTATATATTTTTTTCTTACAATCTACCTAAAACTATGTAAGCCGGCCATGGCTTAAAAAACAAAAATTAGGCTGGATCACTCTGCTAGAAGCGATTGGTAGTACCACTACACCACTACACCACGGCCACCCCCTTAAAAAACGTTTGAAAATAAATAATAAAGTTATGGCATCATCAGCGATGTCAATTGACCCTTCCAATTCGGAAATTGATAGCCTTATAATGATGCCTGCGTCAAGTTTTAATGCAAAGCAGATCGCAAATATCACTGGCATACCAAATGAATTTTCAGATTTGAATTTGCCAACTTATCGGTACATACTTAAATATTACTTTTACGTGAGTGATCGTCAAAAACAACAAACAAAAAAAAAACACGCTTATGCAAGCCTTAGGCCGATAATAGCAAACAAAATAATTGAAATTTGGGGAAAAATTAATATTACGCTAATAAATAAAAAGAGCATCTTAAAAAAGCTTAATACATTCCTCAAAAAATACCATAGAGAGGTTAGAAACATATCTGGAACAAATTCATTTACTGAATTTGAGATAACCTTAAATGAACTATTTTATGTTGCTAAGTGCGGTTGCAAAAAAACAATGCCATGCAATGCAAAAAAACAATTCCTGATCACCTAAAAATGTTCATGATTGAGCAACATACCAGCAGGAGGAATACAATTCCCGAATGCATGCAAAATATCGTCGATCAACAGTCAAGAAAATTGCCAATAGCTTCGTTTAGAGTCGAATCTTCGAAAATGAATGTAGAATGTGAAATAGAATTTTCAATGCCAGCTGGAAGACATCTGATTTTGAACAAAAGGGGGCCTTACTGTAAATGATACGATATGATGTGTGATAAATTTGGCATTTCAGACAGAGTTTCGTCCTGTTTGCCTACAGCCCTATTTAAAGACATTGGGTTTACTGATGAAAATGGGGAGGCAATTATTATGTATAAATCCAAAGTGGGTCGTGAAAAAATGAAATGCAGGGAGTCCGTTTGACGTATGCAGAAAAATGATTCAGCTTTACTAGCCTTTTCTTTTGATGGCAGAAAAAACGACTCTCTGACACGGAAAGAAATTAATGGAAAATACCATCGAAGAATTCAAAATGAGTCTCATATTGTCGTTCTTAAGGAACCGCAAGGCAAGTTGTTGGGTCACATAAAAGTTGATGCTGAGGACTCCAATACTAAACAAATCGATTTACGGGAGTTCTTTACGGAAAAAAAATGTAACGCTTACTAGCTTGATAGGAGTTTGCTGCGATGGAGAACCCACCAATACTGGAATTAAAAATGGAATAATTCGAAATTTTGAAGTTTTATTGAATAAACCATTACATTGGTTTGTTTGCTTGTTGCATTTTAACGAACTTCCACTTCGCCATTTGTTCAATGCCTTAGAAAATTCAACTACAGGTGGACCACGTACAGCTAGTGGGACTCTAACGAAGTCACTTGAGATCTGTGAACAACTTTCGGTAAACATCAAGTTCTAATACAACATCTTCAAATTTTAACAAACACTTTGTCGTAGGCTATACCTCACTTTGAACCCATTTCATTGGGGAATATGCCTCCACCCATGGATAATAAAGATGAAAAAAGCCTTTCGACTGACGTTTTATATCTCTATCGAATAGCCAAATCTGTATCGGAAGGTTTGTGTCCAGAAGATCTTGCCAACATGAAACCGGGACAAATTGTTCATTCTCGTTGGTTAACAAAAGCCAGCAGACTTTTGCGCCTTTATGTCGCAAGTAGTTTACCTTCGGCAAATTTAAAAATATTGGCTAATTTCATTATGAAAGTTTATATACCGATGTATTTTAAGATCAAATTTTATAATTCAGTGGTATATGGCGTAAACTTTTATTTAATTTTATTCAGTCAACGCAATTCTTGCCACTAAATCTTCGAGAAATTGTAAACAAAGTAATCCAAAACAATGCATTTTTCGCCCATACAGAAAATATTTTGTTAGTAATGCTTTTCGATGGAAGGAAATCTGTCCGTGAAAGAGCTATTAATAAAATTATGTACTATCGCGAGAAATTATATGACCCAACTAAACTCAGAACTTATAAGAAGAATCGCATTAATTTAGTTGACTTGGATAATGACGACATCTTATTTGAACTTCCATTTACTGCAAGCATCCCACATGAACACTTGTTGGAGTACATAAATTCTACTGAAATACCACTGCCAGATTCAGCAATTCCATCGCACAATCAGGGAACCGAACGATGTGTGCAGTTGTTAATGCATGTCTCACGACGCGTAATGCCGCAGAATCGAGATGATGTTATGTCAGTGACTTTAGGAAGTCGTTCCAAAAATCCTCAAATCGAGTCTAAGAAAGACTTTAAAAACTGACAAATAAGTTATTTTTTCTTTAAGAATTTTTGTTAATTTATTTCTAAAGCTTACCTTTTAAAAGCTTCGTAATTAGTGTATGAAAATAACAATATATTTCTTTTTGAATCAAATTAAATTTATGACCGTTAAGTTACGCCCTTTCTTATGCCACGCCTACTTTTATTTTGTTGTAAGGATATATGTTATATATCAAATTTTAGACCGATACCTCACTTCGTTAAAAAGTTACAGACTTTTGGCTTCCACTTCCTTAAATGAGCCTCAGTACATGGCATGCATGTTCTGCACATTGCGTCAAATTTAAAAAAAATTGTTTGGTTAATTAAAAAAAGAAATATTTATAAAATTTGTTGTAAGAAGATGAATCAGAATTGAGCCCAACATGATTGGAAAATGTGTTATTTATTTTTAAGTACCTTAAATACTATACCTCAAAATACCTTAAAATACCTCAACATGAAATCTTTATGCTTCTCAGCTTGAGCTAGAAATTGATTTTAGACAGTCGTCGGCTAACCTTTAAAGCGTGCACATCGTTTTGAACAGGTGATCTCTTCGTTGACGATTTTCTCTATAAATCCATTTGCTTTCTCAGATTGTGTTTCTCGCCGCTTAGTTTTCATTTACCGGTTGTGAAAAAAAAAAATAAATAAAATAAAAATAAATAAATAAAAGTAATTAATTACTCTCATTAGTGAGTGTTAGTGCCTTCCTCGACATGGCCCCAAAGCCACGTCCCCAACCTGGGAACAAATTTTGGGACCTCTCTGATCCCCCCGACCTTCCGGATTGTCCAAAAAAGAGACCCAAAACATCTTCAATAATTTTTAATGACTACCCAACTAACTATCCTTTGCTATCGATTCAATTAGCAAAGAATATGAAAAGATATCACAACTAAAAGACGGCTCAATCCTTATACTGGTTAAAGACCAACATATAGCTGATAAATTCATTCGCTGCAAAAGCCTTAACAATGTGTGCCCAGTGACAATCAAACTCCACCCTAACCTCAATCTCACCAAAGGCATTGCATTCGCCCCTTGTCTCATCAATGTCCCAGAGGCAGAAATCGTCTCTGAGATGAAGTCTCAACATGTCACTGATGTTTACAAATTCACGCGGATAGACCACGGGACGAGAAATCCAACTGGTCTCATGCTATTCTCCTTTGATTTATTTGAACTACCAAGTAGTATTGAAATAGGTTGGTACAAGACAAAAGTGTCCGAGTATATCCCAAACCCCATGAGATGCAGACAGTGTCAACTCCTCGGCCATACAATCAAATGGTGCAAACGGTCAGCCACGTGTGTAAACTGTAACCTCCCTCCTCATGCCGAGGTGGAATGTTCTCGCACCTTATGTGCCAATTGTCAAGGCCCCCACCCCGCTTCCTCCAGTTCCTGCCCCAGGTATGTACAAAGCAAAGAAATTCTGGCTATAAAAACCAAATCAAAATGCTCTCTAGCCGAACAAAACATATTTACAAAGAAAAACAACCCCTCCGACCACTTTCCTCCAATATGCTTTACTCAGAAATACTTAAGCTAACCTCCAGCAAAGTAACCCTGCCCCCCGAGGCCACCGCACAATCTACCCATACTTCAAACTCAGAAAATAAGACTACCTCACAGTTAACAAACAACTCCAATAAAAATTCTACAACCAACACAAATTTCTTATCAACAAATATAAATAACGAAACAACCAAAAATATTGTCAATCCAAGTAGCTCTCCGAGCGAAATAGCCCCACTAAATGAAAATGTGATCTCTCCCAAAAACAATGTTTTCAACTCTCTCAACAATTCCCCCACTTACATATCCCCATTCACCTATTCCAGGCGCATCTCGCACAAACAACATATAAACTCTTCTTCAGTATCAGCACCCGACAACCCCCCGTCACCAAATCAATTCCCATTAACTAAGTTGTCACAATCTCTCTTAAATAAAAAAGATTACTTCATTAACACCTCTGACATAAAGGATGACAACATATAAACACAATACATTTAACTCAAATATTGACTCTGCTGCGCAGGGGTCGAGTAGTTCAGGCTCATTTACGCGCTTGAATGGCTCTGCCCCTGCTCGGCAGAGTCAATACTTCTGTCATCGAAACTCTACCAGCCTATTTTCTTCAGAATACACTGTAAACCGCGCCCCTCGCAAATCAAACCATCCTAATAATACACTCAAAATTCTCCAATGGAATTTAAATGGATATTTTAACAACCTTCATGAACTCCAACTACTTATACGAGAGTTCAACCCTGCAATAATTGCATTGCAAGAGACACACATAACATCCAAAATCCAGCAAACCCCCATAGAATACGTACCATATTTCCACAACTGTGAGTCCAACTCCTATGCCAAAAATGGGACAGGACTATTAATACACAAATCCATACCTCATTCTCCCCCAAAACCAATTCAGCTCATGACCCAAATATCCGCAATTGCAATAGAAATAGAATTGCAAATTAAATTAACTGTAATATCCGTGTACATTCCTCCATCCCAATATTTCAGCACAACTGATCTAGACAATATAACTAATAATCTTAGACCTCCTTTAATAGTTGTCGGTGATTTTAATACGTGGAGCCCACTTTGGGGATCCCCGTCCTCTAACACAAGAGGAAAAACGCTCGAACAATTTCTAAATTTCTGCAACCTGACGATACTGAATGGCGGCACACCAACCCATTTTTCGACCCACAAAACCTTTACACACGTCGACTTATCGCTCATCTCTCCCCAACTCTACCCAAACACTACCTGGGAAATCTTACCTGACTTTCCCATAGTCGTCAGGATCCCCTTAGCTAACAACTCGAAAATCAAGCGTCCTTCTCCGAAATTCCTATCGGGGAGAGCTAATTGGATTCTTTTTCAAGACAAAGTTTCCGATTTCCTACGCACCAGACCTGAAACCCCAAACATCAACAAGGAAACAGCTATCCTAACTAAAGCTATCCGATATGGTGCAAACTCTTCCATTCCACAATCCCTTAACAAACCGCGCAAAACTGTTGTTCCTTGGTGGAACTCGGATCTTGGGAATCAACGGCACCAAAAATAAATGGCCTGGAAAACCTTTAAAAAAAATCCAACCGACCTTAACCTTATCAAATACCGGAAACTTAATGCCCTTTTCCGGAAAAACGCAAAAATAGAAAAGAGGAAAAGCTTTGAACAATTTACATCCACCATTAACCCTAACTCGTCACCAAAGAAAATTTGGGATGATATTAAAACACTCACTGGTCACTACTCCCCACTCTCTATAAGAACCATCACAACCGGTCCCCAAATTTTAACTTGCTCTTTCCAAATCGCGGAACATTTTGCCCAAATTTGGTCTGCATACTCAGATGATTCCAGCTTTCACAGAAAATTCACAAAAGCAAAGCGGAAAGCAATAGATACCCAATCAACATCCCTTAGTCCTTGACCCTCTGCTTCACTTATAGAACTCCCAATTAACACACTAGAACTCGAATCCAGCCTGCATTCAGGCTGGACAGAATCGACTACCGAATGCTAATAAACAGCCCAAAAATGTTCAAAAATCGATTACTCTCTCTATTTAATGAGATATTTAGCTCTGGTATAATCCCACAAGCCTGGAAAATTGCAACAGTAATTCCCATACCCAAACCAAAAAAACAACTCAATCAAGTTAACGGTTACCGTGTAATATCTCTCCTACCTTGCCCAGGTAAAATTTTGGAAAAAATCATTTCAAAACGGCTTTTATGGTTTTTGGAAAGAGATAACTTGAGTTTGACTGTCAACCTGTGCGGACGTGTTTTCTCTTGTATACCGAATTCTGTTACTTTTCCGCTTTCCTTCAAAGCCCCGTAAACTGCCGAATCAGTAAATTTCAGTATATTTCCCGTCTATGTTCGTCGACCTAGTTTCACCTGTGCCAGTTTCGTACCCCAAAAAAAAAAAAAAAAAAAAAAAAAAAAAAAAAAAAAAAATTAACAAAAATTAATTGTGTCAATAAGTGTTCGTAGAACAAATAAAAAAAACAATGGAAAAGTGCTGTGCTAGTGTTTTGTGCTCAATTGTTGACCCCAACGCGGAATGGGTAGCCTGCAATGGTCTCTGCGGAAAATCATTCCATGCCATATGCATCGGACTTACCCGGAGATCCATTACCTACCTCAAGGAGTATTGCAGTCTCTTTACTTTTTACTGCGACGAGTAAAAAGAGATCACCTTGGCTCACGTTATGCTGCCAATTAAATGCAATAACGAGTCTATCAATGCGATGCTAACCGAGAACAACATATTAGCAGAACTATTCTCGACAGAATAGAGAAGATTGAAGACTCAGTAAACTGCATTGACAGTAATGTGGAAGCTTACAAGTCCACAGGAAGAATGATAGAAAAGCAACTGACAGCGATCCACAATCTGTCCAAAAATCAATCTCATCACGACAACGAGAGCGAAGTGATCAAATATCAATTGGATGGATTAAAAGCATTCCTCAAAACAAATTTTGCCAACCTCCTTAAATCCAACGTACTCACACACATAAACGACTCTATCAATCTTCTCCGTACTGATCTCGACTTGCTTTTTCAATCCTCCTCCAAAACAATACATCCCACCCCGCATCCATCAGACTCTACGCGATGATTTAACCCTAAAAATAATAGACGTCAGCGAGGAACTCATAGCAACTCGGTTGACCGTTGCCGAAATCGGTAAAGAAGTGAGATTGGCTTCCCACAAAATCGATGGAATCCCCGATCAAATTCAACTCCAAGCTAGTTCCCCGTTCAATGTCTCAATTCACAATGAATTAGTAGACACGGAGTCATTTTCGAATACTCCTCCCGCCGCCCTAACAACGGAAACTGAGACCGCGCTGCCTATCCCGCCCGCCCCCGCCCCACGCAAACTGCTCAAACAATTCGAAACTTCATGGACCCCCCCCGAATGGAAAAGCCGACTCGAAAAGTTGAAAGAGGGAAACCATACAGCATTCTACGTTGAAGGGGCTCCTCAACACGCTGATGTTAGTTGGGTGCGGAATTTCTTTCACCGAAATTATGCCATCACCATTAGCGAGTGCGAGATGATTTCCCCTGCTGACTCCAATAGTTCCTGCAGCTTCAAAATCAGCATCCCAACCAAATATTCATGGTTATTCCCCACTTCCCCTGGTAAGGCCACTAAACCTGGGAAGATAAGTATCACCAAATGCTCTGAGGAACAAGAAAACCCACGTGTCGACGACAACGAAAATTTTAAAAATAAACGTAACGATAAGCTTAAAAAAAGACCGCTCCCAAACCCCCTTCCAACTAAAAAGCACGCTAATAAAAAACGAAGCTCTAATCCCGATCCCAACTGGAGCTTCAAAACGAATTTGTTCCCCAATTTTAGTCCCCCCTCTTCACTTATCCGACACAAAGCCGTGTGTAAGGGCTCTAATCCGCTAATTTCCAATGTTCCACCCAAGCCCCCGCGCCAACGCGTCTCTTTCAACTTAACCCCAACCACCCATATTATCCCTTCTCAATCTTCTACGCCACCGATCCCAGCAAACAACTCATTTCCTAACTTCGACCTACAAACTGGAGCTAAGTACCCTAATTTTATTAACTCCCATACCCTAAACCCAACATCTCATCCGGCGCCCAACTCCATATCTAACCACGAATCTCCATCTCCTTCCTCCACTGCCCCTATTCTTGATCCTCTTTTTCCCCCCACAGTTAAACTAACCCAGCAAACCAATGGAACTACAGAAAGTCGCTATGCACTCTCTAGGCTTAGAGAGAGAAAGATATATGAAAACATTCGTCTCTTTCTCGCCTATCTACACGACAAATCGGACTCGGTCTGCTACGAAGGGAAGACCAAAACCAGCGTCATGGTATCCATCCAGCAGGAAGGCCTCCCTACCGACCCTATCAGTCTCAGGAACCTTTATGTCAGGTACCACGAGATTTTTAGCATGTCCCCTCAGAAAGTAGCAGACGACCTTGCTGCTTTCGGCCACTACGTTCACTCTAAACGAGTCTCACACCTACAGCGAAGCCGAGCTGACCACGATAAATTTTTTCGTCCATAACGTGCCTTCCTCGTCAGCACTTAAACCATCCCGCCATACATCTCCACCCCACAACATCCCTCTTACATTTTACTACCAGAATGTAAGAGGTCTTCGCTCTAAAACCAATGCTGTCCTACGTCAATCGCATTCTCTTCCCTTTGATATTTACGCCTTGACTTTAATGTTTTTCGCGACGACGATCCTACCCGCCCACATGATGATTCCCCCTGTCGAGGCGTCCTACTGGCGATCCACAACAGCCTTAACTCTTCTCCCATTACCATCTCTTCATCCTCTAAAGTCGACTTTGTCGCTATAAAAATATCACTCCCCTTCAAGTCCCTTTACGTTTTATGTTGCTACATCCTGCCAGGTCAACCTACCGAATCTTACCAACTTGTTGTCGATGCGATCGACTATTTAATTGACCTGTCTGACTCTACTGACGATATCTTTGTTTTCGGCGACTTTAATCTTCCTCAGCTACAGTGGATTCCATCAGACGATCAATCGTTCTTCATCGCTTCAAATGCCAACTCAGCTAAGGAATGTCTCTTCTTAGATCGCTTAACAGACTCAAGTCTATGCCAAGTCAGTGGTGTATCCAACTATATGGGCAGGCAATTGGACCTTATTTTCACAACAGAATCAATTAACTCCTCAGTCTCACTTTGTCCCCTATCTCTCTCTACAATCGACAACTACCACCCCCCCCCCCCTTCTACTTTCATTTTTTCATAACTCTTCTGTCCAGTCCACTCCTCCCACAACTCTCTCATCCTACGACTTTCACAAAGCAAACTTTCACAAAATCAGTGACTATCTTAGCAGATCCCCCTGTAACTTTCACAACCTAAGCGTAAATGATGCCTTATCCATTTTTTATAAAGAAATATTTAATTCTTTCAGCCTTTACGTTCCGTTTTCCCGCCTTAAAACATCATCTACTAGTCCTCCCTAGTATAATCGCAAGCTTCGTTCCTTACGAAACAAGAGAAACAAGTTATGGGCTGTTTTCCTGCGTACCAGATCCTTGTCCGACTATTCCAACCATCTTGGTGCTTATCATCATTTCACCGAACTTTACGATTCCCTTTACCAGCGTTACCTTAACAATGCGCAAGTCAACCTTATAAATGACCCTAAGTCCTTTTACCAATTTGTTAACTACAAAAGAAAGTCCGATGGTTACCCCCCTTCCCCCTCTTTCAACAACAAGTCAACAACCGATCCACTCACCATTGCCAACCTATTTGCCAGCTTCTTTAAACAATCCTTTACCAACGACTCCTTTGTACCAGATCCATCCTATTTTCGTTACCTACTGAACTTCTCCAACGGCCCACTTCTCTCTCACATCTTGGACCCCTCCTATATCGAATATAAATTACACCAACTCAATGACGAATTTACACCCGGTCCAGATGGCCTCCCTGCCATATTTCTTAAAAAATGTTCTTCGTCTCTTTCCCTTGCCCTTTCTGACTCTTTCGTCTATCCCTTTCACAAGGAGAATTTCCTCAGGTTTGGAAAACCTCCTTTATAACCCCGATCCACAAAAAGGGATCAAAGAACGAAATAACAAACTATCGTCCAATCGCTAAACTCACCCATATACCCAAACTCCTCGAAAGTATTTTGTATGAAGCTCTAAGTTTCCAATGCAAATCACTTATTTCCCCTAAACAACATGGCTTCCTAAAGGGTAGGTCAACCACCACAAATCTCGTTGAATTCGTATCCTTTGCCATCTCTGCCCTAGAGAACGGCAACGAAGTCGATGTAGTTGCAACCGATTTTAGCAAAGCCTTCGATAAAATCTCTCATCGATTAATACTCTTCAAATTGTCTGCCCTCGGCTTTGAACCCATACTGTTAAAATGGATATCCTCTTACCTCGAAAACCGTTTTTACAGTGTTCGTTTTAGGTCAGCCCACTCCGTTCCATTTTTGGCCACCTCTGGAGTTCCTCAAGGTAGCCATCTCGGTCCCCTTCTCTTTATATTAACCATAAATGATCTCGATAGGATCATCAAATACTCGTCCGTCTCCCTTTACGCCGATGATACCAAATTTTTCAAAACCATTTCCTCTCCCCATGACTCCTTCCTTCTTCAACAACACCTTGATAGTTTTTCGATCTGGTGCCTCAAAAATTGTTTGGAACTTAATATCACCAAATGCCAATCCATCACCTTTTCACATAAGCGGCTCAAATCTCCTCCCCGACTCTACCTTCTCCACAACCAACCTATCTCCTCCGTTGAATCTCTTCGCGACCTCGGCATTTTGTGTGATAGGGAGCTCAACTTCCGTTTGCATATGGATGGGATAATCCTTAAAGCCAACTCTGCACTAGGTTTTTTAAAACGATGGTCCAAAGAATTCACCAACTCATACGTGACCAGGTCCCTCTATATTACCTTTGTTCGTCCCCTCCTAGAGTACGCCAGTCAAGTATGGTCCCCATATCATCGCGTTCATATCTCGAGAATCGAAAGCATCCAGCGCCGTTTTCTTCGATTCGCCCTTCGAGGTTTGCCCTGGGATGATTCTTTTACTCTGCCCCCCTATCAAAACCGTCTCAACCTTATTAACCTAAACACCCTTGAGGAACGCAGAGATGCAGCCGACTTTCTCTTCATTCATCGACTTCTTTCAGGTCAGGTTGAATGCACGTCCCTTCACAATTCTATTTTCCTCAACACTAACCCTCGTAATCTACGTACCCCTCGTCTCTTCTATCACCCAACCCACCACACCACCTACGGCGCGAACGAACCAATCTCCCGCATGCTACGAAAAATTAATTCAAACCCTAGCGTCTTTGACTTCCACCGCACCACTTCCTACCTCAAATCGGTTCTCCTTCACCAGAATAACCAACCTTAGTAGTTTAAGTTTAATTTTAAGTTATAGCTTGTATTAAGCCGAATAAATGGGGGCTTTCGCCCCCACCAAAATTAAAATTAATTAAATTGATAAGCGAGGAACAAATAGCATTTAAACAAGGTCGTGGCACCAGCGATGCGCTTCTACACATTGATGACTACATCTCTACTGCTTTATCTAGTAAAAATCACGTCTCAATACTTTCTATTGATTTTGAAAAAGCATTTGATCGCATTGGCGTCCATGTCGTCCTTAATAAGCTAATTAAATGGAAAGTCGGTCATAAGTTATTTAAATTCATTAAATCCTTTTTGACCAATAGGAAATTCCGTATAAAAGTTAATGGTTCAGTTTCCAATGTCAAAGATCTTAAGAACGGAATCCCGCAAGGTTCTTCGCTGTCTGTAGTATTATTCATGATAGCCTTTAACGATATCAACCATATTCTAACAAGGTACAATCCAATTAAACATTGTCTTTATGCCGATGATTTAATAATATTTACTAAATGCAAGGATCGCTTAAAAGTATCCACAACATTTTTTAATATCATGGCAGATCTTGAAGCCCGGTGCGAAGTATCAGGCTCCAAGATCTCAGCCAAAAAAAGTAACATACTTCACATATGTAGAAAAACTAGCTGCACTAAGCATATAAATCTTAGCTTTAATTCCATAAATATCTGCCATGTAAACTACCTTAAACTACTTGGAATAACGTTCGACTGTAAATATAGCTTTAAAGAACATTGTCTAGAACTTAAGAAAAGCCTAGCTACCAGGTTAAATATTGTTAAATTCTTAGCTTCGAAAAATAGTGCTGCTCATACTAATACATTGATCAATGTCACCAGATCAATTATCCTTTCTAAAATCGACTACGGCTTAGTAATATACGGTAGATGTTCGAAATCATCTCTACAATATATAAAATCCCCATACCATACCTCGGCCCGGATTTTCTTAAAAGCGTTTAGAAATACTACCATCAGAAATATCCTCACCGAAAGTGGTCTCCCGTCAATTGAGCACAGATTCGATTACCTAACATTTTACTCGCTAAAATCGCAGTATCCCGGAAAACCCCCATATTAAATGACATCAACAGGATATTAAAAAGGAAGAACCTGGATAAAAACCCGTCAGCTCTCACCAACGCCATTAAATTCTTGAAGAACTATGATGTCCCAATCGAAAACCTTACCAACCGATTTCCAACTCAACCACCCTGACTATTACCAAACATAAAATATGTTTGCAGGCAAATGTTTGAAGAAATACGACAACTGGCCTTTCATATACACCGATGGGTCTAAAATCATAAGTGGTACATCATATGCAGTGGTTAATGAGGAGTGTAAAACCTTGAGTCAAGGGCTTTTACCAAATCACTGCTCCATCCTATCCGCGGAATCTCTGGCTGTCCTACGTGCCCTGGAATCTACCTCCTGCAGAAAATCTATTATCTGTACAGACAGCCTCTCTACATTAAAAAGTATATTAAATACCAACAACAACAGTAAAATAATAACAAATATACGAGACAAACTTATACGGGCTAAGGGAAAAATTAAATTATTATGGATACCAGGTCACATCGGTATCAGAGGGAACGAAAATGCAGATCAAGCAGCGAAACTTGCAGTGAAGGAGCCCCTTATCACCTCTCCCACCATATATAAAAGAGATATCGAAAGGAAAATAAAAAGCATTTGGTCCGAAAAGATTAAAAATGATTGGAGTAATTATAATCACATCTACTGCTCTTTCAACCCAAGTGGAACACATACAGCATATCCTCCAAGCGTAACCCCCCTTATGGCAAGGTTTTACATTCGACTACGCCTCGGACACACCAACCTTACCCACTCTCATCTCATAAACAAAACCTCTCAGTTGAACTGTTACTTCTGCCAAAGCGACATCCCACTTTCAATCAAATATCTCGTTTTCGATTGCCAAAAAATACAATCCATATCTAAAAACTTCTTTAATAATAGTAGTTTTCACGAACTTCTCTTTCATCCTACTGAAAAGAACATAAAGAAAGTTGTGGAATTTCTTATTACAATAAATTTAATAAACCAGATATAGAAATCTTATTTAAACTAGCCGAAAGCCCTGGTAGCTAGTGCTATAGTATAGATTAAAAAAATTGTAATTGTATTACCTTTTTTTTAAATAAAATAAAATAATAAATTGATTTTAGACACATACTCGTAGTTTCATGGTGAAATTTTCTTAGAATTCATTCTAGATTCCAATTCTGGTGGACACTTACCACGTTTTTTTTGACTCGAACAAATTGACCCGATCTAATGTACATCTAATCATTATGCCAGAGAGTGTGCTATAAATGTAACATACTCGTAAATAATTAAAAAAGCAGAAAAGAAAAAATAAATATTGTTTCAATAGCATGCTAACAGGCGCTATCATGGGCTGATGAGATGATGTCCGCTCCTTGGGGAAATCCTGAAGTCGGCCTTCGGCCACCACAGCGCCCCTCTGTATCGTAAGTTCCGTCCGTGATTAAGATTAGTATTTTGAATTGTATGTCGACATGATTTATGTTTTTTGTTGTAGTAGATCCTGTCACAGAGTGGGGACAAGAACCAGCCCCATCCGCCGAGCCTAGCCGTGCCTCGCAAGCATGCCACTATCTTCATTCTGAGACATCCTTTCCGTCCATTTAAATTCCTTTCCCAGTCCGGTCCACATACTGGTTTCCTATCATCTTCTATCACCAACGCCCTCTATAAGCCTATAGTTCCCCTGAAGTCATCCTACTCAAGCCATTTTCTTCCAACCTTACTATCTTCCTACTTTCTACCCCCTATCTTAAACCATATTTTAACAATGTAAGCCTGGGCTCCGTTCTGTTTCCGACCCTCCGAAATCACCAATGATTTCTTGTCTGCTACTTCTAATTCAATATATTGTAATGTCTGTTCGTATATCCCTACTTTTGCTGTACGAATCGCAGAACGCTAAAAGAGTGTGGCAAGGTTGCCGCAGTTGAATCAAAAACCAAAATTAGGCTAAGATTAAATTCATTTTTAGCAACCGGAGTATTTATACACATTCTACACATTCATCCATAGTTCTAATTGTTTGCTATGCTAATCTTAGGTTCGCCACTGGCTTAGTGTGTAGAGATATGACGCAAGTGTACTTCTGTTACATGCATTCGTCCCGGCGTCGAATGCATGCTATATGACACTTGACAACAGTAACTGGACAATTCATTAAGATGACTTTTAGCATAATTGTCTCGTGCCTGCATTTTTATACTAAAGGGTAACCAGATAGCAACGATTGATTTTCCAACTGTTATATTTTAGCAGCTGTCAATCGTACCAATGACATCCAGCTGTTAAAATCTTCAGAAAGGTTTGCCATTTCATTGTGCATTATCTTACGCTTGTCGAACGTGTGGACACTATTAAAAAATATTGTAAATACGTAACGTGAATTTCGACTTGGGGTCGGTCGTCATCATGGCTTCAGTGGGCAGGTAATTCGTCGCGCTGAGGAAAAGTTTGAGCGTGACTACAGTTTTTTGAATCTTAAGCCACCAACCACACAGAGATTGGTGCGAAATGAAGAAAACATAGCCGCCGTAGCGGTCAGTATCGAAGAAGGCCCAGAAATGTCGATTCGCGGCCGATCAGCTGAATTGGGCATCACCAGAGAGTCAACCCGGCTTATTTTGCTGCTGAATTATTATGACGCAAGAATTAAAACCATATGACCATAGCCAATGCCGTGAGTTCGCGAATTGGGCGCTGGAAATGTTGGCCGGAGATCTCGGACGAGGCCCATTTTTGGCTCAGCTGCAATTTCAACAAGCAAAATTGCCATTATTGAAGCGAACACAATCCACAGTTGCTCGACCAAGCATCAATGCATCCACAAAGGTTGACTGTTTGGTGCGGTTTATGGCATGGCGGCATCTTCGGATATTATTTCGTTCGAAATGGGGAAGGACACACCGTTACCGTCAATGGTCTCAGGTATATATCGATGTTAACCGACTTTCTGTGATTAGAGCTCGATAACATCGATACATCCGAGCTGTGGTTCCTACAAGATGGCGCTACGTGCCATGCATGCAACGCAACGCTCGAAGTTGTGAAGTAGAAATTTGGCGACTGGGTCATCTCTCGACGAGCGTTCATCAGTTGGCGGCCGCGATCTTATGATTTGACATCACTCGATTATTTTCTCTGGGGCTACGTCAAGTCCTTAGTCTATACTAACAAGACAACCACTTTCGACCAGCTCGAGGCCAACATTCGACACGCTATTGCCGCAATAACGCCGCACATATTGGACCGAGTCATCAAAAATTGGATCGACCGCTTGAAGCACTGCCACTGCCAAAGGCGAGGCGGCCATTTGAACGATGTCCTATTCCACATATATTGGCATCAACGTAATTTCAAGTAGCCAGAATCAATTTTACATCTCACATCCTTTTTGTTTTTTTTTAGATTTTTTTTAAAAAACGTTCTTATTTGGGCACAATATTTCCTTGCTGACGACTGTACTCTTCGCTTTTCATATTCGTTCTAGGACTCACGTCCCTGCTCTTTGTCTATAGAACGGGAACGGTTCGGGTATTATGAAAAATTGGTGGATGAAATATTGAACCAACTTGAAGAGTTTGATGTAAAAATTTAGTATAACAACGAAATTAAGTTTTAAAGTAATGTGTATAACCGGTCATTTTGGAATGATTTATTTCAAGACTTTTCAATACCTGTAAATTTGTCTAAGAAATTTTTATGGTACGAAATATTGGTGAGCGTTACCATATTAATTGACACTATGTCAGAACTCACAACACTTTTAAGAACATATTTTACCCCTCCTCGAAGGTACCATGGATGTATTACTGCAGATCCAGTTGTGATGTGTGAATTAGTTGTCCAATATCCACGGCTTGTACATAGTTTGTCTGCTGCCAGTGGTCCTGCATGTAATATACATTTTTCATTGTTATCCACGATAATACGAGCAACAAGATTATCGGGATTTGGTCCCGTACGACTAAAATATGGAACCGCTCCAAAAATGAAATCGTACCCAACTGCGGATTTTTCAATATTCCAACCCATACAAATTGGTGCTATTCGAGTCATCAAACGAAAAGGCTGCTCTAGTATTGCAACCACAATATCAGCAGCATATGTTTTAACCTGAAAACTATAAATACGAGTAATTTCACAAATAAGGTCATTCGTTAAAATGTGAATAAGAGTGCATGCATACTGTTCTCGGTTCGGTTCAACAAAGTAGGCAATATCTCGAACTTGAGCTATTGGATCATTGGCGAAGAATTCTCCGAACAGTTTGCCTGCTGCAATGAAGAAACTCCGCCTGTCCCGAAAAACACCTGTCAATGGATCCCAAAAACATACGGGTGCTATATAAAGAATAACGCATTTTAAAATATGTCAGAATTTGCTATCCAAATGTTAGAAATATTGTAGTTGCCTGTTAAAACAGCCTTAGCACTTAAAAGGGTTCCAGCACAGATAAATCCGTTGTAACTACTATAGATCGCAGCCATCCAGGGCACAAACGTCAAAAGCTTAGGATCCACCATAGGTGTAATACGTCTCAGAATCTCTCCACAAATTGGAATACATTCCTTCGGGCTATTGTCCCATTTGCCCTTTTCGTTGCAGGTCAAAGTGTCAATGTAGCCATTTTTTGGTATTTCGTACTGCTTTTGGCAAGTGATTCTGGCCAGTGTTCCAGGTGCAATTGGATCATCACATGAAACTGTAAGTCCATCTCTTTCGCAATCTGCTTTAAATGTGATACTTTCGAGTAATATGCGGTTTGGGCAGTACACTGCAATATCTAAAAATGTTTATGTTTTAGGAATCCAATGTTTAAAGTAAGTTTTACCTGAACCCAAACAAGAAGCTCCTTGGCAGACTGTTTGCCCGGCTGCGTAAATGTCATCTAAAAAAATTATAATTACTTTTATGAACGTTATTGTTTGAAACGTCACAAATGACGCAGAACGAATTCAAATATGTCAAGTGTGAGTGAACTTAAGATTTATTTAGATACATTTGATTATGTATATTTCGGGTACTTGCATTGGGTTCTACCCACTGCGGGAATTCCCTTGATAGTTACATACTTACGAGTCAAAATAGAAATTCCAACAAAAATAGCAATCCAATGGTGCCAAAACGCCATATTCTGTATATGAATTGCTGAGTTATAAATCAAACGTAAGACTGAAACTAAGTCTAAGTCTCTCGTTGTAAACAGAGCGTAATACGAACAGTTCAAACCGAAAATAATAATCGACTGAGTGTAAGCTTTGAAAACATTTTTATAACTAGTTTCACATCTATTTTCTTTTTGCGGACGTACTTCACTTTTAGACGGGCTTATCGATGCGCTCATCATTCTCTTGATAGGTCAATCTTGCTTGTTATATGCACATTTTTTTCACTATTGGGAAATTAAAAATTATGTTTTCGATAGTCGTTGATGCTATTTGCTGTCAAGTAGCCGTGATGATTGCATTTCCATATTAGATAGACGAGCACTAACTTGTAGAAGCCAATAGGATTGTTGACTATTAGTGATGACAAACAGGGAGACCTATTTCGGAGGGATTTCTTGCTAATTTGGACAACACAGCACAGCACAGAGCTCAAACTAAGTTGAATATTGTATAATGGAAGCTTATTTGACAAGACAATAAAACCTAGGTGTGAGCATGGCGTGGCGCAGTGATTAAATTCGTCGATTGAATGCGCCGAGGGTCTGAGTTTGAATTGCATTCTATCGTTTAATATCAGATAAAGAAATTACCCGATGCCATCTTCAAGCAGGTGAAGAAAGTAACATTTTCTGTTTCTCACTCGCATTCATGATTTGAACAGAAACTCGTTAGTACTCACAAGGAACAGACAGACAGGACCAAAAATACATTTCATCAATTTATTCTATTTTATTACCAAACATTTGTCTGTATCTTAAAGCAAATCTGCCTTAATAAAACTGCCGGGAAAACACCTAAATGTATAAGTGTTTGCAAATTTTCCATGTCATTCGCCATGCATTAGTTAGACAAACTTGCCACTGAATACTAGAAAGTTAATGTATTACCGCTTTGTTTTGAGTTTTGAGGGTGGCCGTGGTATAGTGGTACTAGCTATCGCTTCTCAGGTCCAAAGATTGAGGTCATTAACATACTTTTGCAACGTGACTTCGATATAATTAAACAATATTGCGATGACTGGAAGTTGAAAATCAACATACAGAAGTTGGAAACCATTCTGTTTAGGACGCCTTTGTCTGGGGCCTCTAGGGATACCAGAAAGAATTGGCGAAAGTTCTCTATCGTCGGACAACATGGACAGCCACTTGCTTGTCGAAATGTAGTCAGATGCCTTGGGATCTGGCTAGATCAATATCTGTATTTTAACAAACATATAGATGTTGCTCTGGCCAGAGCCAAAGGTGCTTTTGCCCTTACAAAGAGACTGTTTTGTAGCAGCCAACTCGATGAGAGGGTAAAGGTAATCTGCTACATGGCCCTGCTTGTATTTGGGTGTCCCGTGTGGTTCAACGTGAGAGCAAGTTTATTGGAAAAGATTCGGGTGTTTGAGAGGGCTTGTCTTAGGACTTGTCTTCGCTTACACAGAACACCAGAGTCTGAGTACATAAAATTCTATCCTAATGAGGTCTTATACAATAGAGCGAACCTGATAAGAGTGGACAATTTCGTCATTAAGTTGACTCGAAGGCACATTGCAAGAGCAATGACCTCATCGAACAACTTGATCTCCGGGGCTTACTACCCCAATTATATGTATCACGAGAGAGTTCGCTTTGACGACTTTATTCCTCCAGAAGCGTTCCTCTATCTGGATAGCAAAGGTCTGATCCAGGACAGATTGGCGGTGCCGCTAGTCTTCCACGTCGCTCGAACAGCTGCGGACAGGCGACTCAACTACGAGAGAGACGTCGCACATGGCAGGACGGAGCGTCTCCGGTTCAGTAGGGCGGTAGAAAGCCGTGATAGGAGTAATTTTGCTCAGCAGCACCAGCAATTTAGGTGGCGAGGATGTTTCGTCGTCGAACTCCTCCAGTGATACGTAGCTTCATGTGAAGCAGAGTGGCCCAGCCTAAGTTTTTTTTTTTTAGCCATGGCCGGCTTATATAGTTTTAGGTAGGTTTAAGTTAGATTTTAAGAAAAAAAATATTTAAAAGCAAAATAAAATAAATAAAAATAAAAAATTTTAAAGAAAAAAACAAAATATATATATATATACATATGTGCATATACATATATGTATATATTAAGTATGTATGTATTCTGTATTGTATATATGTGTGTATTAACGTATTATATGTAAGTAGGTTAAGTAGATTAAGATTTATTTTTTAGGTAGTCTGCAAGTTTAATTAAAAAAAAATGTCCATATACTAAGTTTTTGCTTAAAATTAATTTCTCTTAGTTTTAGTTGTAATGTTAAATATAAAATTAAATATAAACTGTAAGATCCGTCGAAAGACTTGGTTTAAGAGTTAGGTTTAACTTAGAGTGCCCGCATTGGGTCAGTATGTTGGAATAAGACTATTTGTAAGTTATTTAAGCTAATTTTTAAGCATTTTTTTGTCTAGCATGTAAGAGTAAATTAAGTAATATAAATAAAAATGCATTTAAACTTAAAAACTGACTAGCTATCGCTTCTCACTCGGAAGGTCAAGGTTCGAGTCCTAGCCACAGCAAGTTTTCATTTGTGTAATTGGAACTCAGTCAGAAAAATCTGCGTGTGAAGGCAGAAACACTGACATGTAGATTTGGCTGTTGTAGGGTTTTTCAAGCACAAAACAACCGTTAAAATTCACAACCTCTCACCTTCCGAGAGAAGAAAAATTTCTCCGTCCTATTCGGACTCCCACTCCTGGAGAGTCAATATCGAAACCAAAACACACTTGAGTTTCAAAACCACTAGATCACAAACTTTCCTTTCTCCCCTCCTTCTATCTTTCCGCCCGCGCCCTGGCAACAGTATAAGGGTATTCATAACCCCTTAAGCGGACATAAATTATAAAAAAAAAAAAAACTACCTTTTTCTGTTTACGCTGCTTCCATTTCAGCATAGGCTAAATGTTCTCAGTCTATAAGTTTCTTTTATTTAACCAGGTTTTGCAGTTGTTTGATATACTTTTGGCGATATTTGCATTATACGAGTACTTAGGCAGACTTCAGGAATTTGTGAACCAAGACATCGAAATCTATTTGTTCCATGAGTTCTAGCTTTTTGAAATTTTTAATTTATTAAGGAGAATCACCCGATATCTAGATATGCGTTTGAATTACTCTCCACTTGATGAATTCACTTAAGTCGTGCGCATTATTACATATACTTTTGTTTCATCTTCAGTGATTTATAAATTTTCAAACAAAATTCGGTTTTGTTAGTCGATATTTCATTTACGATACTATTCAAAATCCACCGATCTTGATCGAAGGGCGCATACCTTGTTTATGGTGACTAGTAGAAAACTCCAATAGAGTTTTGAGCGATCTTACTTAATCGCCACAATGAAACGTTTATTATATAAGTTCGATGGCGTCAAAGTGAAAATAAAAAAGACACCAATTTTTCATTTTTTTCATTTCATTCAGTTCATTTTATTTCATATCTTACAGTATTTACAAATTTTTTGCAAGGCCAATATAAAAATAATGTGGAGATATTTTGTATTTTCCATACATGCAGTATTAAAAATAGTATCAAATGCCAATTCAATGAACTTTATTCTTAGTATATTAAATTTGGGTGCGGTAACCCGTCTAGTTTTCATTTCAGTACAATTACAAAAAAAAAGAAAATAAATAAAAAAATTAAAGAAAGCAAAAACAATAGAAGAAAGTTAAGCAATAAGAATTACAAGTACGAGGGCGGCTCAATAAGTCCGTGAATTTCTGACCTCTTTACTGAAACAGCAACACTGCTCCTGTCAACAGGCATCTGTCAGTTGACTCCTGTCAAAATTTAAACTTGCTGCGTCAGTTAGTTTGTGTTTGACAGCTATTTTTATCAGACTACTCACTAATTTGAGGAGAAAATGGAAAAAAGTGAATTTCGTGTGCTTATTAAGCATTATTTCTTGCGAAAAAAAACCATTACCGAGACCAAGGCTAAGCTTGATAAATACTATGGGGACTCTGCACTATCGATTTCAATGGTAAAAAAGTGGTTTACTGAATTTCGTTGTGGCCGTACAAGCACTGAAGATGCCGAACGTCATGGACGCCCAGTTGAGGTCTCTACACCCGAAACAATCGAAAAAATTCACGATATGGTGTTGGCCGACCGAAGATTGAAAGTGCGAGAGATCTCGCATGGCTCAGTGGTTTCAATTTTGAATGATCACTTGGGCATGAGAAAGCTTTCCGCAAGATGGGTGCCGCGTTTGCTCACAGTCGACCACAAACGCAATCGTGTAACAACTTCACAGGAAGGTTTGGCGTTGTTTAATCGCAATATGGAGGAGTTTTTGCACCGTTTTGTAACCGTGGACGAAACATGGATCCATCACAACACACCAGAGAACAAACAACAGTCAAAGCAGTGGGTTTCTAAGGGTGAATCGGCGCCAAAGAAGGCCAAGGTGGGTTTGTCAGCCAATAAAGTTATGGCGACTGTTTTTTGGGATGCACGCGGGATAATCCACATTGACTACCTTCAAAAGGGAGGAACAATCAATGGGGAATATTATGCCAACTTATTGGACCGATTCAATGACGATGTGAAAAAAAAACGACCTCATTTGGCCAAGAAAAAAGTTCTTTTCCACCAAGACAATGCAAGGGTGCACACATGTGCAGTTGCCATGGCAAAAATCCATGAATTGGGCTATGAATTGCTCCCTCATCCACCCTATTCTCCAGATTTGGCTCCGAGCGACTACTTCTTGTTCCCAAACCTGAAGAAATGGCTTGGTGGAAAAAGATTTGACTCCAATGATGAAGTCATCTCATCATTTTGAGGACCTCGACAAATCATTTTTTTTGGAAGGGATAAAAAAATTGGAGAAGCGTTGGACAAAGTGTATAGAGCTCAAGGGAGACTACGTTGAAAAATAAAATTATTTTTTTATCAAAAAATCTGTGTCTTAATAATAAAGTCACGGACTTATTGACCCGCCCTCGTAGTTTACAATAACTGAAAGATGCAAAAAGAAAGCCTAGTTTACACCAGAATGTCAGAGCCAATCTTTTACAAACTTTTCAAAACGTCCAGAAACTGATATTGTTCTAATACTTAGAGGCAGCTTATTAAATAGTCGACATGATGAAACTATAAAAAAGTTTCGAAATGCAGTTGTGCGAAAAATGGGTACAGAACAACATATAAAAAGTTTCTGCGTAGATTATAATCAGAAAATAATGTGTAATTTAAATTTCCTGATCTCTTAAAGAACATTTTCAAAACTTCGAAACAGTATAAATGACGAACAGGTAGGATTTTTAAATCGCGAAACAATGGAGAGCTAGGATGACGCCAATGCTTATTGCAGATTTTTTTCAGTACACTTTTTTGCAAGACTAATAAGGGCTTCTATTCATATCTATGCCCCCCAACATACAATTCCGTATTGTAATCTCGAGTGAAAGATAACATAGTAAATAGCTTTCATTAAGTGCTTCGAACAGAGGTTTTCAAGATAGAAGACGCTTCGAAAAGTGCTTTGAAAATATTTTTTAAGGACTCTGTATGTCTTACAAATGACATTCTAGAATCAATTGTCCGTCCAAGGTATTTGAATTCGTCTACTTTCTCAATCACGAAGCCATTTTCACTGCAATTTATTCTGCTGCAGGAAGCTGGTTGGAAGCACAATTGCAGATTTCTAATCCATACTTTTGGCATTCTGATGCATGAAAATAAACGTCAGCATTTATACTTATTTGGGTAGCTACATTGAAAAATATGATGTTGGTCTTTGAGCTAATTGTCAAATGGTACTCATTGAACCAAATTCTTAGTAGGGTAAGATCCCAATTTATGTTGGAAATTAGGTCCAGGACACTATGAGAATCATACGTACACCCAACATCATCTGCGAAGGCAGTAAGTCTACACCTAAAATTCAAGGAAAATAGTGAATATATGTATATTATGATTAAAATGGGCCCTAAAACGGAACCTTGAGGAACACCTATATTAAATGAACAAATCTCGCTTCTCACATCATCAACCTTCACTCTTTGAGTTCTGTTTGATAAGTATGATCTAAACCAGTCCAGAATGAATCCACGAAAACCAACTCTTTCCATTTTATTTAATAGTATTACATGGTTGACCATGTCAAAGGCCTTAACCTTATTCAAATAAGATAAAATTCTTTTTTTAATTACTCTTTCAAAAACCTTGCCAAAAGTTGGCAAAAGAGAAATAGGCCTATAGTTTTTGATATTATCCACAGAACCTTTTTTATATAGCGGAACTACGTCAGCACATTTCAGCGCATCGGTTAAAATCGGTTAAAAATGACCACCAACACATCAACCACGAAGCACAAGATGCATTTTAATAATATGTTTGAAATACCATCGCAACCACGAGAATTTGTGCTTTTAAGAGATCCAATTGCTTTTAAGAGCTCCAAAGCAGTAATAGGTTCGAAAGCAAAACTAGGTTTATGTGATTGATCACCACAACTTTCTGAATTGGTACGTTGAGTACATCTTCTTTGTGCCCTTTTTGTTGGTAGGAAAGTTGCTACTGACGCAAAATACCAATTGAATGCATTAGCAACGTCAAGTTTATCTGAAAGTTCGCAATTTTTCACACAGATTGAAATAGGTTTGCTTGTAGAAGGAGATCTGTTCAAAATATCATTTACTGCTTTTCATTCCGATTACAGGTTACCCCTAGCGGAAATGAATTTGTTGCGGTAATAGCTATCACGGCATAAGGAATCTTTTTCTTTAGTTCAAAGCACATCTTTTTAAACTTGTTCCTCAAACTACGGTTTTGGGGATTCTTTGAGTACTTTATTCTTGGCTTATTTTTTCTGGTCACTTTATCAATGAGATGACTAGAGATCCAGGTTTTAAGTCTTTTATTACAATATTTAAATGGAATTGTAAAGGAGCAGCTTGATATAAGATTAGTGAGGCAACTAATAAAGACGTCATAGGAAACAGAAGCATCATTTTCCAAGTAAACATCGTCACAGCGCTCATGAATAAGAAGATTTGCTAGCTTTGTAAAATCAATTTTTATCTTTGGTTTTCGGGAGGCATTTACTTCGCTATTTATAATTTAATTTTACTTTTAAAAGACCTACCATTGAGTGATCAGTGATTTGCATGTCATATGTACACTTTTCATAGGCGCTCATCGGAAGGTCTGCAAAACGTCCATAAATATGGTCCAAACACCTACCCGAAGCCAATCTTGTAGGCCCTTTAATGAAACTAGCTAGACCGTGAGCAGCCAAGAGGTTTAAATAATAGGTCAAAGTTTCGCTACTATCTAGAAGGTCCAGATTGAAGTCTCCGAAGATAATCAAGTTTTTTGCTAGAAAACTCCTCTATGAACGCAACAACATTGAACATTTGCAGTCGATAGACGGATAACAGAACAAAATCTAACTGATTAAATCCAACAGAAATCTTTAGAATGTTTGCACTCACAAAACCGACACACTCCACTTCGTTTACTACTAATTGAAGCGCTTAGAAGATGAAGGGCCTAATCGACATTTTTTTAAATTTGCCTTTTTTCTTATAGATGAAGGTCCTATATGAAAACTTAAATTTTGATCTCACCTGGGCTTCTCTATCCCCTCTGGATTATTATTTAGCAAAAGATGAAGGCTCTATGTACAACCACTTTTTCAATAAACTTAGTGGAAGAATGTGTTAAACGCATTTAAGCCTTTCATATGTAAAAAGAAGTATACTTGCACATTTCATATCGAACATGAAGGTGCTATATTTATATTTTTCTATGTGGCTTCTGAATTCAAAACGGGACACCAAGGGACTGAATTGGTGGGTTTTATCACAAATGTGTCGAATCTTAGAGAGGACAGAGGCAATACTTTAAAAAAATGTTAGTATTCAAGCGTTTGGTTTTATGATTTTAAGTTAGAGTAAGTGTCCTAAATATGGCCCACCCTTAACTTTTTTCCAAATAAAACAGCCAGTGTTACGTAAATTCACTTTGTTTTTTTTTTTTAATAGCTAAAGAAACTATTTCATTATCAGTCTTCATACACATAAAACATAAAACACAGCTTTACAAAAATAAATAAATAAAAAACTAAAGAAAGTTATTTTAACACTTTTAAATAAAGTGCTGCTAATATGGAACACCTTGTGTTAAATATGGACCAGGGTGGTCCATAATTAATATAACTTACTATTGCTACCACGAGCATCGAACTTGCCGAGTTGTAGAGGCTGAGTAGGGTCAATGAATCTCGAGAAATTCTCCAGAAGAGTCCTGAAACCAAAGGATGCTCCTCCTCCCCCCCTCTCCTTCCCGTCCAACCATCCAACCATTCCTTTTCCACTGGGCTGGATCAAGGTGTCATACGACCCGTGCCGAAGATCAACCTGGCTGAGGGTCCAGCTTCTGCAAAAATAGCTCAGTCGCAAACGGAGTATCCGGATACCTGGCGACCTCCGGATTAGCTAGCCTTATCTGTATATGGCGGATCTCTGTTCAGATGGACAACCCTTTCTCCGCAACTCGTGGGACCACATTATGGATAAACAGAACAAACAAAACAAAACAAGCAAAACAAAACCCGAGGCCGGTACTCCTCTAATACCGGGCGGTAGAACGGTGACTGCACCGACTACCGGCAAGGCTCCTGCATTGTCGAGAGGAGGTAAATCTGTGGCAGGCCATGGTGCACCATCCTCTAAAGGCAATCGCAACGAACCTAAAAAGAAACCTTCAGGGTGTGCTAGGACTGTGGCAAGCCATAGTCCTACAACTTCCTCCACTCCTAGCAGTAGCAAATTTGTGGCAGGCCACGGACTTGTCGCTGCTACCAAAACTCCTCTTCCCAAATCGGGAGCTCAGCCTAGTCGGCTCCATCTAAGGCGCTCTACGTAAGACGCCGAAATGCTTCACACATCATCAAAACCTTCGGATCCATTCCGGAGGTTGAGAGAAGTGTGGACATAAAGAGCAAGATTGAATGGGCTAACAATATCCTAAGAGACAGATTACCCACTGCTTCCACTGCTCCCAAAACACTTAAAGACTCCTCCAAGCGCCAGAGATTGTTGGAGGAAACCGAGCCGGTTCCCAAGAGTCCCAAAACCCATAACACCAAAACCCCTGGGCCATCCAACAACACATCTCTGTGAAGTCTTAAAGTAAAATCTTAAAGGGCACTATAGTAATCGCGGTAATCGATAGCAACGATACCGATGGTTCTATAACACCTGAACGGTGGCAGGTGGCCAAGCTGAAGATTTCGATCAACTTCTTGGCCATCATGCGGAAAAACCCCGGACCACCTCCTATCACAAGCGACGCTGGCTGGCACCAAGGCCACGTCAGCTCATCGCATGTGCAAATCAGAGATCTCTCGATCTCTTCACAAAAGCCATAGGTGGTTTCGGAGAGATCGGGCCAGATGCAAAACTCGAGGTCGTATCTAAGGCGGACATCCCTAGCAGACCTCGAACTCGTACCTGGATCCCAGCAGAGCTCTTCTCCCTCAAAAAGCATTCTGGAGATCACCAGGCTCAGTAACCCGACCTTTCCGACTCATGACTGGAAAGTCGCGAAACTGAAGGAACTAAGGGGTTCTTATAGATGCGCGTTGATCGTGATCAATAAAGAATCCCTTAATTCTCTAGCGCAGACAAAAGGCATGATTCGGTTCGGATTCGAGTCAATTCATCTAAGTGTCTACAAAAAGGATGAGGTGACAAGCAAGCCGTCGATTTCCTTATCTGACACCCTGTCGGAAATGGAAATCTATGACGAAGCAAAACGAAGTCCTATACGATCAGAGGAAGAAGATGAGTTCTTGGGCACATCTTCAGAATCGGAGGATCTTAACAACACCGTGGTGGAGGCTACTCTGGAAAACTGTAGGAATGATTCGGTTTCTCCAGATTAATCTCCATCACTCTAAAAAGGCTTCGGCCGCACTCATTCTGCGTCTTCCAAAAAACGCAGAAGACATCATCCTAATCCAGGAACCATGGATTGTAGAAGGCGTGGTTCGTGGACTTAGGACACCTGTGTACGCTCCGCTCTATACAAGAGAGAAAGGTGAGATTAGAACTTCTATATTAGTGAAACGTAGCCTTAATGCATTTTTACCTCCTAATCTCAACGACCCCGGCTTAACCGTTGCCAGACGATCATGTGGGCCCTCTCCCTGGTGATAACCTAGAAAGGGTGGTACTGGAGGCTGGAAGACAAAAAATTGACCTCATCATCGGATGCGACGCTAACGCGCATCACACGGTATGGGGCAGTACCGACATCAACGATGGAGATGAGTCACTTTTTGATTATGTTCTAAGTACTAACCTCATTGACAGCAAAATTGACAATGAGCTCACTTTTATAACCAGAAACCGACAGGAAGTATTAGATATAACTCTTGTCTCCGACAGCATCACTCAAATGCTAATGAACTGGATGGTATCGTCTGAACCCTCTTTTTCAGACCACAGATACATCCAATTCAGCCTGAATGATGCTCCTCCTAGTCAACCATCATTCCGGAACTTCCGGAAAACTCATTGGCCAAAATACAGAGGAATACTGTCAGAAACGCTATCCTCTGAACTATCAAGTCCCCCGCGTGACACCAAAGAGCTTGACATGAAGGTCAAGGATTTCACTCTGGCTCTCAAGCAGGCTATGGCCGCTTCCTGCCCTCTTATTCAACCTTGAGGCAAGAAAAAGCCACATTGGCCACTAGGACTGCTCAAAAACACTTACTTTTCAACTTAGCAAAGAACACAAGAAAAGTGACTGCCTGGGACTCATACAAAGAATCCCAAATTATACAAAAAAAAACTGAGGAAGGCAAAGCGACAATCCTGGAGGTCCTTCTGTGACAAAATCACGGAAACCTCTGAGGCATCACGCCTAAGAAAAATCTTCTCTACAAAACCTTTTATACCTAGCTGTTTGAAAAAACCGATGGCTCTTCAACCTCAAGTGATGAATCACTCAACCTGCTACTGGACACCCACTTTCCAGGTAGCTCTCAATTCGCGGTCAGTAGCAATCCAAATAGGTCTACTGCAACCAGGAGCAAAATCCATTGTCTGATCACAAGAGTTAAACTGCTCTGGACGCTGCATAGCGTCAAACCATATAAGTCTGCTGGTCCGGACGGTATAATACCTGCCGAGCTACAGAGGTCCTCAGATATTATTTTGGCTGCGCTAGAAAATATTATGAGAAGCTGTGTAGAACTTATCCACATTCCACTGTCATGGAGAGAAGTCAATGTAGTATTCATCCCCAAAGCCGGAAAATGTTCTCATGTCGTCCCAAAGGACATCAGACCTATAAGTCTATCATCTTTCCTTCTGAAAACTCTAGAACAACTGATTGATATCGATATACGAGCTAAAATTGGTCCTAGACTTCTGTCAACGGCTCAACATGTTTACTGTAAAGGAAAGTCGGTGGAAATGGCTCTGCATTCACTGACTAGCCACATCGAACGATCTCTAAAATATAAAGAGTACACAATGGTTGCTTTCCTGGACATAGAGCGTGCCTTTAGCAACGTCAACACATCCGCAATCACGACTACGCTGTCAACTCTGCAGGTAGACGACTCACTTGGGGAACTAATCAGTCTTATGCTAAAAAGCAGGATAATGAACTCCAAACTGGGTGAGACTTCTGCTAAAAGGTGTGTCAGCAGAGGTACGCCGCAAGGCGGTGTCCTCTCTCCCCTTCTTTGGAACTTAGTAGTAAATGAACTGCTGATATACTCGTACCTGGAAGCGGGTGGTACGAGTAGCAGGGTGATTGCCATGCGGATGACGTTGCTATAGCCGTCTCAGGTAAGCATCTTAATACCATTAAAGAACTCTTTCAAATAAATCTCAATAGATTAGCCCGTTGGGCAGATCGCATAAAACTGATCTTGTCCTCTTTTCCAGGAAATACAAAATTCCAACTATAGACCCTCCTTCAATAAACGGTACCAGTTTAGTGTTTTCCGATACAGCAAAATATCTGGGACTCATTTTTGACAGAAAACTAAACTGGAAGCCTAACATTGAAGTCAATAGAGTCAATAGAGCTACAATAGCTTTATTCTCTTGCAAAAAGCCATTGGGTATAAATGGGGCTTTCAACCCCGGATAACCCACTGGCTGTACATCTCGGTCATAAGACCGATACTTACTTACGGGGTGGTACTCTGGTGGACGGCCTTAGAAAGTGCGGTTAACTGCATTAAACTAAGCAGAGTCCAGAGAACAGCATGTCTATGCATAAGCGGAGCATTGCGGCCTACCCCCTCCGCGGCATTAGACATTCTACGATAGCTACGACTGCAGCTTAAAGCGACTAAGCAGTGGACAAATAATTCATCTGGCCACGCCAGTATTCTTAATACATTAGGAATACCCACAGAGAACATCGATTACACCACACCTGAACTTTGGTTTGACAAAAACTTCTATGTAAGCTTCCCCCTCTAGATCCTTCTGGGAGGAAGATGCTTTCATGGAGGACAAGTCAATCCAGCTCTACGCAGATGGATCTAAAACCAATAGCGGAGTTGGTGGCGGTATTTTCTCAGACACGCTAAATCCAAGCCTCTCTTTCCGTCTTCCAAAATCACTGCAGCGTGTTCCAGGCGGAAATTTTGGCGATTAAAGAAGCTCTGTCCTGGCAGAAGAAAAACGTGATATCTGCAAAGGATATCCGTATCTCAGGCCGCAATGAAATCCCTGGACTTAGTCTCACTGAATTCTAAAACCGCCCTTGACTGCCGATTATCTCTTATGCAGGAGGAGACAACCCTCCACCTACTCTGTACATGCCCAGCTCTCTCCCAGAGAAGAAAACTTCACTTAGGATCTTTCTTCTACAACGACCTAATCGATCTAAAAAATATAGACGTAAACAGTCACCTAGGCTTCGTCAGAAGCTCAAAGTGGTTCCATCAGTAAGAGGATCATAGATCCACGTGGCATCACAATGGGCCATTAGGCCTAAGTGGGTTGGTTTCATCCAACAGCCACTCTTACCTACCCTACACTACTATTGCTATCTATGCAAAGCAAAATTCGCAGATGAAATATTTTTCTTCGTTGCCTGGACAATCTTCATGTGCCCACATGGTACAGAAAACACATTGAACCCATTTTTCACCTGCCTTGTCTTCAGAAAATAGACTAGAGCAATAAATGCATTTAGCATCTTCTTTATTAGTTCGATCAGGGCTTTCGTCAGATAAATCGTCCGGAATAAAATCGTTTTCACTTTCTAATGAAGTAGATTCTTCTGTACGTTGGTTTTCCTTTCTGTGGGGAATGTTGATTCGCTTTATGTCCCCAAAATGTAAGTTCTTGAGTACCTTATGGAATAATTAACAATTATAAAGTATTTAAATTTTAAAACCTATCTAAAATTTGTATCTACATTTTTTTCTATTTTGTTGATTTCTTTTACATGTCCAGTTGTTTGCTTCTTCAATTCTTGTTCGTGTTTATTTTTTAATGATTCTTCGAGAGCCTGTTTGTATGGTGATGATGAAATATGTTCTGCCCTTCCTGTTTTTCTTCCTCGATTTGAAATCTTTTTAACTCGGATTGGAACAGGAGAAATTTCATGAGGAAATGTATACGAAGATGATCTTATGCCAGTAAAAGTAGAAGGTTCTGAGATGTGAGTTTCCGTTTCATATGAGTTTGCTTCTATTTGGTTTGTCTGAGGAATTAAATTTATATCAGGAAAAGAGCAAAGTTCTGAGAAGCGCAATTGAGGTTCAACTGGATTTGGTTGCAGTATCATAGGCTCATCAGTTGGCGCAGTAATTGCATCAAGTGAACGTGGATCACTTATTTTTGTTAGAGCTTCATCAACTTCCTCTGCTGCAAGGAAATCTTGGTCCTTGAAGATATGCCTATCAAAAGGACATCCAGTGGATGCAAACCCTTTAACTGCTATTTCTCCAGTCTGAGTTTTCAAATATGTTCTTCCAAATAACTCAATTATGTCAAAATGTGTCAAGGCTCTCGTATTGTTTATGACCCATCGCCTGATTTCCTCTATCAAATATTTTTTTAAGGGTCCCATGAATGTTTTGTCGATAGGTTGGATTTTATGACTAGAGTGCGGGGGAGTGGAAAGAATACGAACATGATTATTTCTAGCCAATTCTATGAGTTCGATGTTCCTTGTGTGGCTGGCATGTCCGTCCATTATAACCAAGCCTCCAGACGACTCAGTAGGTTTCACCATTGCAAGAAAGTGCTTGAACCATCTTGTAAACAAATTGGTTTGAACCCATCCAGAGGGATGATTTGCATGAATTGATCCAAGCGGTACACCTTTCATAAGAAGAGGATTATCCCTCTTCCTAGGGAAGATAAACATCGGTGGCATAAACGATCCTCCTGCGCTCATACACAAAATTGAAGTTATTAAAGATCCTCTTTCAGATGAAGTGAGTGCTCCTATCTGCTTTCGACCTTTCATAGCTAAGACTTTTGGCATTTTTGCTGGGACAACCGAAAGTTCCGTTTCATCGACGTTATATATGTTGTTTGGAGAAAAGTTGTACGTTTTCATTTCTGTTTCTAGAAGGTCGAAGAAAATGGCGACATTTTCCTTGGAAAATCCTTTTGCTCGAGCTATAGACGTTCCAGTCGGTTGACGGAATGACAGTGATGGATGGCGTTTAAGGAATAGCCGAAGCCAAACTCTACCTGCAGCTTCATGTTGCAATGAGAAACGTTTCGGTATATTGTTTTTAATAGCTAGTTGAAATGCTTAGCAAAACTTACCCAAAAATTATAATACAATAATTAAAAATCTGCCACGTGCTTTACTGCACACATCTGTTGAGCCACACTGAACACGTTTCAATGACCACCAACCGGTTCGAAAATGAATGAAATGTTACTCGTATTTTAGAAACGAAAATACGAGTATGTTTTATGTTTAGTTTCAACTAGATTTTTCAGTGGGAGACAGTGAAGAATATGTGCGTAATCTAGAAAATATGTCATATAGTAGCAGTGATACGACTTTCGATGAAAATGGGGTAACATTAGAGCAAGAAATAGAAGTTGGGGCAGCAGAAGTATCTGTACGAGTAAATACTGTAAATATAAAATCACCAAAAAAATTTAAGAAAACACCAAAAAACCCTCTGAAGCTAGGAGTTTTTCCCATCTTTCTGGCAATTTGTGGATCCCATAGCAAGGTCTGGGCTATAAGGCGGGTGGGGTAAAACTTCCCATCCACTGTTTTCCAAATAGTCCTTAACCGGAATAGCAACGTGGGGCCGAGCGTTGTCATGACGGAAAATTATTGCCTCGTGTCTGGTCGCATATTCCGGGCGTTTTTCGGCCACTGCTCTCTTCAAACAGATTAATTGTGTTCAGTAGCGTTGGCCATTGATGGTTTCATCCGGTTTTAGTAGCTCATAAAACAGCACACCCATCTGATCCCACCAAATACAGAGCATTACCTTCGCGCCATGGATATTCGGCTTTGCCGTGAATTTGGCTGGTTGGCCGGGTTTCACATATGATTTTTTTCGCTTGGGGTTGTCGTAATGGATCCATTTTTCATCACCAGTAACAATCCGATGCAAAAATGACTTCCTTTTGTGGCATTCCAGCAGCATTTCGGACATGCAAAATCGCCTTTCGACGTCTCTCGGCTTGAGTTCATGTGGAACCCAATTTCCTTGCTTTTGAATATATCCAGCTGCTTTTAAACATTTTGAAATAGCTGCTTGAGTGACACCTAAAGATTCTGCGAGCTCTTCTTGTGTTTGGCAACAATCTTCATAGAGTAATGCTTCCAGTTCTTCATCTTCAAACTTTTTTGGCTGCCCAGGACGTTCATCGTCTTCCAAGCCAAAATCACCACTTTTAAATCGTGCAAACCACTTTTGGCACGTTCGCTCAGCTAGCGCATGTTCACCATAAACTTCCACCAAAATACGATGACTTTCGGCAGCAGTTTTCTTCATATTAAAGTAATGAAGAAGAACTCCCGCAAAAACACTTTTTCAGGCACAAAGTTCGACATATTTGAGTGAAAAAAAAGTATTGTTGTTTACGCTTCAAATGAATGACATATACTGAAATGACGTACAATGACAGTAGCTTTCCAACGCATGTTCCAATGGAATAATAACAATGGAATTGACCCGATACATTAGATATTAATGCGAAAAATGCACTGCTGTTTAGTGGTATTCAAAAGAAATCCCCAATGCGAAAGGCTGCCATAAGCAAGAGAAAGGTTAGCTACGAGTACAATGTTAATCTAAAAGGAAAACCGATTAGAGTTTGCAAGCTTGCACTTTGTTCTCTGTTCCAAATCGGTATAAGAAAGATAAGAGTTATACAGCAAAAGCATGAATCTGGTCAGCCAGTTCCGTCACTGGATAAAAGAGGAAAACACTTTGTACGTCCAACTAAAATTAAGGACGATGTGACAGCGTATGTAGGCAAACATATTGAGCAGTTTCCTGCTGAAGAATCACATTACTCAAGGAGTAAAAACCCTTTTAAAAAATACCTTTCACCTCTCCTAAATGTTTCCAAAATGCACAAACTTTATATTGTGAAATGCGACTTTGAAAACAGAGAAGACTGCTATCATGTAAAAGAAGCATTTTACAGAAATATTTTTGTCACAAAATTTAACCTTTCCTTCCGCCATCCACGTAGTGATACGTGCAGCACATGTGATGCTGGAAACAATAATGCTAAACATCGGTTAAGCTACAAGTCAGCTTTTGAAAATCAAAAAAAGGACAGAGAAAAGGCGCGTTCAGACCCAAATGTTGTTTATTTAACTGTTGATTTACAGCAAACAATGCCCTTGCCGAGGCTCACAACATCAAAGGCATTTTATTTAAGACAGATGTGGTTCTATAATTTAGGAGTCCATTCTACAGGGTGAATGACTCGAAATCCAACTTTTTAAAATGCTATAATTTTTTATTTTTTGATAAATTTTATTGTGCCAAAGCAAAAAATGTTGGAAAATACATCAATTTTCAAATTGTATCAGTAGTTTTCAATATGTCTACCTTTGGCGCGAATAATGGCTTTGAGACGGCCGAATAAAGCATCGCACGCTGCACGCAAGTGGCTCTGCGGTATTTTGGCCCATTCCCGGCGAAGTGCTTGTTTGAGGTGGTCCAAACTTTGGTATTTTTTAGTGCCAACCTTCGACTTCAAAATACCCCAGACAGAGAAATCCAACGGATTTGCATCCGGAGAATTTGCAATCCATTGTGTCGAAGAAATAAAGTGTGGAACATTGTTTTTTAACCAATCTTGGTTGACGCGCGCTTTGTGAGACGGTGCCGAGTCTTGTTGAAATGTCCACGATCTCCGACCAAAATAATTGTTTGCCCAAGGCCCAGTTTCACGGTATACGATCGCATTAATTTTGACGCCACGGTCCAAAAATACGAGCGGAGATCGACCATCGGCGGTTATGGCGGCCCAAACCATCACCATCGGTGCTGCCTGCTTTCTGGTGGCCGTCCGAAGGTGTAAATTTTCGAAGGACCTCTCTGGCAAATAAACTCGGTCATATTGTTTGTTGACATATTGCTCGATAACAAATGGCGACTCATCGGAAAAAAACCAAATTCAGCAACTCATCACTCTCGTGCTCTTTCGACTCTAACTTTTTTCTCTTGCGGTGTGAGATCGTGTGCTTTTTGGAACGTCAATGGCTTGAGCCCAAGCTCATCTTTTAGCATGTGTTGCATCTGTTCCAACAATATGTTGAGCTCACGAGCCATTTTTCTTCCACTTCGACGCGGATTTCTCTCAATTCGAGCCTTCACTTTCCGAACCATTTCTGCCGATGTTGCTGTTTTTTTATGACCACCTCCATGGCGCTTTGCAACGTTGCCAGTATCACGGTAACGTGCTATGGTTCGAGACACAAATGATTTATTCACGTTGAGGTGCTGGAGGGCTCTAACGATAGCTACTTGTGGTTTTCCAGTCAAATATAAAACAATCACACTATCACAATTCAACACAACTGAGACGCAAATCGTTGAAAAGGCTTGTAAATAATAAAATTATGTGTCATGTGTCAAAATTTGAGCTCACTGTCATGAACGGTTTGGAAATTATAGCAGTCTGAAGTTAGTTGCAGTTCGAGTCATTCAGGGTGTATAACTTCAAATGGAGAAAAACCGTATATGCAAACGTGGACGGAAGATGTAGGAGATAAGGGAAGCACGGGAGTAGCCAGCTCTATATGGACATTTATTCAACATAATGCCGACACTAAAGATAGAAAAAATCTTATCATTTGGCAGATTCATGCGCTGGACAACACAAAAATTTTAACATGATCTGCCTCTACCAAACGCTGATACTGCAGGGACACTTTAAAATTATAGACCATAAGTTTCCAGAGGTGGGCCACACATTTTTTTATAGGGACAGAGACTTCGGCAGAATCGAAAAGGTAAGTTGTAATCGATATGCAAAATCATTTTCGATCCTTAAATGAACTTCAAAATAAATTAAACTGAAAAATTCGACAAAAATCGTGTCCAATGAAAAAGTTCAATTTAGGGATTCTGTAAAGTGGATTCGAGTGGAAGGGTATGGTTCATACCTCTACAAAGAATGCTACGAAGAAAATGTTCCTTTTAGTAAGGTAATAATAGCAAAAAGCAATAAAAATCACACTGACAATCAGGATTTTATGCCAAGGGAGAACAAATTCAAACAACTTTCAGGGAAAAAAATAGAAAATTTAAAAGAGCAGATGAAATTTATTCCGGTAGATCATCAATGGTTTTATTTAAACGTAATTTCAGCAGGTCCTGACGAAAAAAAAAACTTACATAAAAAATTAAATAAGTTATAAGAGCTCTAAATGTCGTTTAAGTCCTTTATATAAAAAATAAATACATAAATACAACAAAGTTCGTGGATGAAGGTGTTAAGTACAGAATACTGCAAATACTATATGGAGTGAAAAGTGACCTCCTTGACCGCCAGAATGCACTGCTACTGTAAAAAAGGTTATGGTGCCTTGAAGTCCGTTCATATTTAGGCAGACATGCCAAATTTCAGTGTGATACTGTCTTTCGTTTTGTTTTGACAGCTAATTGTTGTTGACGTGTTTGGCATCATTTTGAGTATGGACAAAAACGATTTTCGTTCTCTCTTAAAACAATATTTTTTGAAAGGCAAAAGCGAAGGAAACAAAAGAAAAGTTGGATAAATATTATGGGGCCAATGCTCCGTTAGATTACACCGTCAAATATTGGGGTCGAGAGTTTCGTGGTGGCCGCAACTCCACTACCGATCAAGTCCGCAGCGGCAGGCCCTCCGATGCGCTTACAGAGGACAATGTTAAAAAAATACATGAAATGGTGTTGGCTGACCGGAAAGTGAAAATGCGCGAGCTAGCAGATACCACAAAGAATAGTACTGATCGCACACGCCATATTTTGGGCAATATTCTTCATACGAAAAAGTTATCCTTCCGCTGGGTGCCGCGAATGCTCATTCCTGACCAAAACCACGAACGCGAGAGCACTTCGAAAGAGTGTTTGGACTTACTGATGCGGAATCGGGCGGACTTTTGGCGTCGATTGGTAACTGGACTTGGATCCCTCGGACTATTATCTCTTCCCAAACCTCATAAGATGGCTCATCAATAAAAAATTCGGCTCACGCGAGGAAATCATCGACGCCACGGGGGAGTATTTTGCAGACCTTCCGGAAAATTACTTTTCGGACGGGATCAAGAAGTTTGAAAATCGCTGGAATAAGTGTATCAAACTAAAAGGGGACTATATTGAACATTTAAAAAAAAATTTTTTTTAATTCCCAAGGAGGTCACTTTTCTCTCCATCTAGTATTTCGCAAACCCTGTCTTTCCAATAAGAAATATTACTAACATTAAAAACACTTGAATTTTATTTACTTCAAATTGGCTGTTTATACTTTTTATTGTTTTTATTAAAAGAGTTATAGGTAAATAACTTTAAACGTTGATTACTCAAAATGTTTGAAAATGTCGCTTAGGCCCTTCATCTTCTAAGCGCTTCAATTCTTCTTTAACAAAACAGCCGACACCGCCTGCAGCATAATTTTTATTTGGATTAGCAAGGAAAACATAACCCGGCAAACGATAGTCGTTTAATTCAAAACCATGAATCCAAATTTCAGATACAACAACAATATCCGGAAGGCAACAAAAAGCATCAAGATGGAGAGCCAGAGATGCAAAGTTTTCTCTTAAACCTCTAACCTAGTGTTGATCGTCTTCAGGGTAGCCTGCATAATGTTGCTTGAAATATTTAAGTATTTTCCCTGCACTATTATGACCGCGTCATCTGCGTATACCGTGGCACTTATACCCATAAGCTTTCTAAGGATGCCTTTGATAACCAGCACCCACAGGAGAAGTGGCGATATAACTGGTTACGGACATTCTAATCGGGCTTTGCTCAAATTAACGCTTTATTTTCCTAGTTTGTAGTGCCCTATTCAATATTAGCGTCTACTAGAGCCTTTTTAATGGCGGTGCATCCACGTTATTGAAGGCTCTTTCAGTATCGAGGTAGGCCGCCGTCGCAAACTCACCGTAGTGTAGACTCTTCTCTACTCTCCCCACCACCTCGTGCAGGGCAGTTTCTTCAGATTTTCTGTTCATGTATGCATGCTGTGACTCAATAAAAAAAACCATTACTGCTTCAGTTCCTAATACGAATCTCCTATAATCGCTCTAGGGTTTTAAGTATAAATGATGACAGACTTTTTGGTTTGAAATCTTTTGCTATTGTATGCCCCTGTTTGCAGCTTTAGGTATAAAAACCACCTTAACTTCCCTCCAAGCTATTGGTATGTACCCTATTTTTAGACTGTGTCTAAGAATTTCCATAATTTTTTACAGTGCTACCTGCGGTGCTTTCTGTAGCACAATCGGTAGAATACTATCCGGACAGGGAGATTTGTATGGCTTGCGCTCTAAAACTCGTTCTGTTTTGTCTAAATCTCAAGGCCTCTTTTTCGACGTTTATGCTCTTATAGAAACCATGAGCTAGGCACTGTAAAACTTGACTTTCCTTCAATTAAAGTAACAAGCCTAATAGATCCCTTTACGTTATGTGTTGCTATATTCTCTCGGCTCAAGAGATATCTTTGGTGATTTTATTCTGCCTTTGCTGAAGTGGATTCCATCGGATGATCACTTGTTTTCTACCGCATCAAATGCTAATTCATTCAAGAAATGTCTATTCATTGATCGTAAAACAGACTCAAGCCTAAGCCAAGTAAGTGGCGTCCCTAACTCCATCAGTAGGCAACTAGACCTTATTTACACTAGCGATATCATTAACCCCATTGTAACGTAACCCTATCAACTGACGACAACTTTCACCCCGCTCCTCTTCTCTCATTTTTCTATAACTCCTTTCACTTTTGCTAATTTTCGCAGAATTAATATCTATTTCAGCAAATCTTCTTTTGATTTTACCAGCCTATCGTTAACGGATGCCGCCTCTAATTTTTTGCAGTGGAATATTTAATTCTATTTCTCCTAATGTCCCCTTTTCATGGCATAAAACATCATCTGCTTCCCCTTCCTGTTATAACAGAAGACTTCAATCATTACGAAACAAAAGAAGCAAATTATGTTCTGACCCCATATACCATGTTTCAAGTACCTCCTCTCTCTCTCTCAATCGTTTGATCCTACCCTTATCAAAAAAAAAGATACGAAATCTCAATGATGAACTTTTACTCGGGCTAGACGGGCACCCCGCAATATTTTTTAAAAAGTGTGCCTCCAATCTTTCGCATCCACTTTCATCTACCCCTCACACAAGAGGAATCCCAAGTTTGAAAAACCTTTTTCATAACCCCTTTGATCATGAAGTAACTTATATCACCCAATCAACATAAATTTCTGAGAGGTAGACCAACCTCTACAAACTTAGTTGGATTCGTACCCTTTGCGCTTTCTGCCCAAGAAAATGGTAACGAAATCTACAGATTTTGCTAAGGTCTTCGATAAAATATCTCACCAATTGAACCATTCCAAATTGCCTTCCATCGGTTTTGATCCCATACTATTAAATCTTCTTATCTGGAGAGCCGTTATTATAGCGTTCGATTTAGGTCAGCCTTCTCAAACTCTTATTAAGCCACTTCTGGTGTCCCTCAAGGCAGCCATCTAGGTACCTTTCTTTTCATTTTAAGTATAAACTATCTTCAGAGGATTATTAAACAACCTATACCCCAGGTTCAATCCCTCAGAATATTATATGAAAGAGAGTTAGACTTCCGTTCGCATATTGACGAGATAATCTTTAAAGCCAACTCATCACCTCGGTTGATCAAACGATGATTAAAAAAATATGCAACCCCTATTACCCTTGTTCGACCCTTTCTCGGATATGCCAACCAAGTGTGGTCAATATATCCCGAATCGAGAACATTCAACTTTGATGCCTTTGATTTGCACTTCGAGGACTATCATGGGATGACCCTTTTATTTTACTTGCCTATCGTGACCGCCTCAACCTTTTCAACCTAAATACCCTCGAAAAACGCAGACACGTAGTTGAAGTTTGACGTTCTCTTCATTCATCGACTGCTCTCTGGTTCTGTGAATTGCGCCTCCCTTAGCAATTTTATTTCCTTCACCAATTATCCCCGTAATTTACGATGTCCTCGTCTCCTCTATATTCCAACGCATGCACCTTTATTGCTTCCAACGAACCAGTCTCCCGCATGCTCCGTAAGGTCAACTCAAACCTCCCAGTTTTTGATTTCAACAAGAGCACTCTCTACCACTCCCTTAGTACCTAATCCTTCATTTTTGTCACTTTTTAAGTCCTAGTTTTTAAGTTAGATTTAGCTTGTATTAAGCCAAATAAATAGGGGCGTCGGGTCAGCCCCAACCGGAATAAAATAACTTAAAAAAATAAAGTATGCGAGTTACCGAACAGACTTTTGATAGATGGTGCCGCTGGAGTTGACTTACAAGTGTGGCACAACTGTCATATTTCGCAGCGGTTTGTTCAATTCTTTCGGTTACCTTGGCGGAACAGCGTGCATTCTCAACCGTAATCCTGCAGGTATACGAAAACAAGCCATGGCTCGGTATAGTTCGTCTCTAACATATATACACATACTGTCATATGCGGTTTCGAAATCGAAGAAGAGGCGGAACTCCTGGGTTTTTTCCGAGAATGTGCAAATTTTATCAATAGTGGACTTTCTTGGCCTAAAACCATTCTGATAGGGACCGATCAGATTATTGGCGAAAGTCCCAAGTTTTCACATAGCAGACAGGATTTTATTCGAGACTTTTTCCCCTATAGTTGGGGCAGTTCAAGTGAACTTCCTTCTTTACGATCGGACCAACAATGCTAAAGTTCCATTCAACCATCATTTGCTTCTTTAAACATCTCCATAGTTAAGTTATCTGGTCCAGTAACTTTGTTAGAATTAAGCTTTGGAATTGCTGTCCGGACTTCATCTTGTTGGGGTGGACGGAAATGTTGTCTGTCCTCGTCTGTCGGTGCTGAGAATCTGTTCTGAATAGTTGCACGCTGCAGAAATAATCTTTCCAGATTCTCAACACCGACTGTGGTCCTTTCATCATCCCTGCAGATTCCTGTTCAGGCTTTACAGCTTTGGCATGCTTGTTTTATTTTTTGGTAAAACTTCCGAACTACATTCTTCTAGCAACACACCTCTAACGCTTCGATCGAGCGGTTCTCATGCTTCTTATTTTTTTCTTTTGAGGGCATATGTTCTTCCCTTCTTTTCTGGTCGTAGAGCAGACGAGTCCGTCTCACTCTTTTCTGAAGTGCCGGTTTGTACATCCGTTGTTTTTCTAGATTTGCCTGTTTGCATTCGTTGTGGAAGTAGAGTTTCTTTGTTGGGTCGGGTCGAAACCCAGACCCTTTGGAAGTGATACCAAACTCGATCGGAAAAGGCCCTGGCGGTCTCTTCCGATGGTAGCCTTCCATGTTAAGGTTCCTTACAACGATTCGCCGGCTTTGTTTTTTTACTGATATCCGCATCCGTACATTGACTACAATAAGATGATGGCCCGATTCGATATTAGTTGCTCGCAACGTATTTAAATTGAAAACACAGAAGCAGTGATTTGCGTCAATCGTAATAAGATTAATTCAGTTGACGGTTTGTTGACCTGGAATCAGTCAGGTCCTTTTGTGGATATTAAATTGGGGAAACCGTGTGCTGGCTATACTTAGAAATCCCACCGAAAAATCAATATTTCTTGTTTACTGTATTACCAAAGACGCCCTTCTTGGCATTAAAATCGCCAAGGAATATTTTCATGTTAGGTTTAGGGCATTGATCGAAGAAGCAGTCTTTGATAAGGTCCATGCCATCGCCCATCTTCGATGGCGGCTATGAAGGCTAAGATTGCAGTTGCTCAAGTGGTAGTGGACTGGCTCCCTAATCAGAAGATTCGGTTTTCGATTCCCAACCTCGCCCGAAAGACATTAATTTTTTCTGTCAACATCGAGTAAGATGAGTAGTGACTAGAAATCAACATCAAGCCAACTTCCATTAAGAATTTAGTCTCACCATTAAATATTGGGGCAAGAGTACGATAACTTAGGCGCCAAGAAATAATAACGTTTTTTTGTAGAACAGTTCAATACAAGAATTTATTACTATGGGATGGGGAGGGGGGGGGTCTATCTCGCCGCGTTTAAGAGGTTGGGGCAATTTTTGAAAAAAATTACTCAAAATGAAAGCCAGAAACCTGTTCTTTAATCCTAAATTTAAAGTAAATTATTTATGTCAATAGTTTTTGAGAAAATTGTATGCAAATTCAAAATTTTGATAAAAAAATTAAAGAAAAAAGTTTAGACCAATTTTTTTCAAAATTGTGAAATAGAGTTCTAATTGGCTTGCTTTTTGTGGTCAATGCTGCTTATATCAATTCTGAATCGACCACAAAAAACCGTCTTCTGTCTTCTAGTTTTTGAGAAAATTGAAAATTACTATTTTTGTTTTGCATTTACTTGGTTTTCCTTTGAGGTAAGTGAATGAATAATGGATTAAACATCTGGCAGGCGCCTATATGAAGAGTTTTCTTAATTAACAGTATCCGGGTGGCCCGCTTAGCGGGATTAAGGGATTTAAACTCTCTTTTCGCATGCGGCAGGCCCCGCTCAAGCAACTTCGTTGCTCCGCGTACTCATTCCATTCCACCGCTCCCGAATAGCGGTGGTTGCGATCAAAATTTATGAAATTTGTGCTTGGTTGATCAGCGACGAACCCAACATCGCAAAGAAGTCAACATCGACATCGGTCGCTCCCGATAAGTGGTACATTGTTGTGTCACAACTGCGTAAAGGTGCCCTTGACACAATTTGTATGCATCATCGGTTGTCGATCCCAAAATAGTGGTAGTTGCGACCGACATCAGTGAATGTTTTATTAAAGGGAAACGGTTGTTGTGACCGAAGATGACGACGTAATAAGCAACAAGTGCTTGCATATTGTATGCATAACGCAATGAAATAAAAGCTTAGACAAGCTAGGCAATGACACAGTCCATGTACGAGTACATTCGTCGAAGGCGCCGGATCACTCCCAGTTATTAAAGCTTAATTGTATTGTAGAATAAAATCTAAGTCTAATTTACGAGGGTTGTCTGAAAAGTTCTGTAACAATGATACAAGACATTTTTTCTCAAATTTTTATTTTTATTTTTCTACATAGTCTCCTTGTAACTCTACACACTTCTCCCAACGATGCTCCCTTCTCTCTAACCCGTCCAAATAGTACTTGGCATTTTTCTCTGCAAAATAATTATTCACGAAGGTGATTGCCTTCTTATTTGACGAAAATCTCTGTCCTCCGAGCGCAGTTATTAGATGAGGGATCAAAAAGAAGTCGCTTGGGGCTAGATCTGGTGAGTAAGGCGGATGGTCAAGCAGTTCAAACCATAATTCATGGATTTTCGCCATGGCAACCGCTGTGAGACGGTGTGAAACGGCGCGTTGTCTTGGTGAAACAGGATTTTCTTTTTCCGCAAATGTGGCCGTTTTTCCGCAATTTCAGCCTTCAGCTTGGCAGGTAATGATGCGTATTATGCTCCTGTAATGGTTTTATCCTTTCTGAAGATAATCGATTAAGATGACTCCTTTACTATCGCATAAAACAGTCGCCATCACTTTCCCAGCCGAAAAAACAGTTTTTGCTCTTTTGGAGCCGGCTCGCCCTTTGCAGTCCACTGTTTTGACTGAATTTTTGTTTCGGGTGTATCAAAGTGTATCAAAGTTTCATCTACAGTAATTAATCGGCTCCAAAACTCGGATTTATTGTGCCTAAACTGCAGCAACAGAGCGTTGGAAATGTTCATTCGAACACGTTTTTGGTCTAATGTAAGCAAACGCGGCACTCAATACGCGGGCAGCTTTCTCATGCCTAAATCTTGATTTAATACGTAACAAACACGGTCTTTGGACATTTTCATAACCTCTACTATCTCTGTCACTTTAATTCGGTGGTCGTCTAACACCATTTGGTGAACTTTATCAATGTTATCGTCAGTGGTTGCAGTTTTTGGCAGTCCGGAACGTTCATCATCTCCCAAGCTCTTACGGCCACGTTTAAATTCAACTGCCCAAAATTTCATTGTGGTAAATGATGGTGCAGACTGCAGAGTCCTCATACACAGAGTCCAACTCATTTTTGATTTGCGTAGGCGTATTGCCTTTCAAAAACAAGAATTTAATAACAGCTCGATACTCAATTTTTTCCATTTTCACAAAAAAACACTCACACCGACTCACTCAAACGACTGTCAACTAAAAACTGCGAGTCGAAAATGACTGAAACTTCGGTAAATAACTGTCAAGATGCACAACTTGCACTCACTAGCTGTTATTGGCAAGTGCCGCTATCTTTACGTTGCGGTCGGAAACTTTTTAGACAACCCTCGTACAAGTGCTTTTTTTGGTTTTCTTTCTTGCTTGCCGAATATTCTGCGACATAGTTTAATTTCAAACTTTTAGCTAAAAAGATAACTATACAATAATGAGAAAAAATAATTTGAACAATTTACTTGTCCTTGTCCATGCTCTTGTGTTTGATGTTGCTTTTGTAGTATCTTTGAGTATCTATGTGTTGAAATAAAGCATCGGATGCCACAAATAAAATCTTCAATTATATGTAGGTGTTTCATCCATAAACTGGTTGTCTTTTCTTCATTACAAAATAATTTTGCTCTGCAATTTCTCCTTATAGTTATCTTAAAATGAAAAGAATAAAAGAAAGTTGGGCTTCGAATCGAAGTAAAAAAAAGAGCCCGCGAAGAAAGTAGCAGGAAAAACCAAGGGTCTATCTTTAAATATGGTAAAAGATCTCTAACAGATATTTTGACTGTTGACAATTCAGATTCTAAAGCAGTTCGAGAACTAAACAAAGATATTCTCTTACCTGAAGTTAATACTCCAAATGTCTCACCCTCAGCTTTACGTCCTACCCTTGGAAATACAAATGCTGCTGTACCTGAGCAGATTCCTACAACTTCTCAATCTGTAATGACATGTTCAAATATGATTGTCAATAGTTATAGCTCCGACCCCGGCTCTGATTCCGGCTCTGTCTCTGATTTTGACATTGAATTTGACACTGGGACTGATAAAGCATTAGAATCAGCAAAAAATTTACATGATATGGGAAAGTGGCCTAATGATATATGTATGTTAAATCGTCATTATTTTGCTTTTGTTGCCGTTTGTTTGAAATTCCGGACAAAAACAACGCATCACAGTTTTGCTAATATGATGGTTTTAATAACTAGCAAAAACTAAATCCCAAAGTAGCCAGGCATGAATCAAGTCCACAACACAGCAAAAATCCTTGCAAATGGAAGGAGTTAGGGGACAGACTTCGAACAGGAGAGACAATTGATAAAATAGAGGAAAATATCGTAGCCAAAGAAACGAAAAAATTGCCGGAAATTCTTACTAGAATGGTCGATATTATTAAATTGGTCGCAAAACAGAATTTGGCTTTTCGTGGCCACAGAGAAGAATAGGGGCAACTTTTTAGAGCTGGTACACCTAATCGCAAATTACGATCCAATGTTTTGAGAACACATTTTACGAATAAAAATGAGTGGAAAAACTATCACTTATATGTCATCACAAATTCAAAACGAGTTCATTAATATTTTAGGAGATAACGTTCGTCAACAAATTTTCTGTTCCATCATATTCGATAGTACCCCAGATGTATCACACAAAGATCAAACCAGTCAAGTATTGCGTTATCTTAAAATTGAAAATCAGAAAGTAGTAGTAGTGGAATCTTTTATTGATTTTATCGAAACAAAGAACAAAACAGCTGAAGGCATTTCTGGCATGATTTTAAGTAAGCTAAAAGCTGATGGTCTTGATATAATGGATTGCAGAGATCAAGCATATGACAATGCTGCTGTCATGGGTAAAAAATATATAGGAGTGCAGCAAAAACTGAAAGACATAAACCACAAAGCAGAATTTATACCCTGCTCCAATCACTCTTTGAACTTGGTTTGTTTGCATGCTGCTGCTGTTGAGCCAAATTCGGTCACTTTCTTCGGTACCTTAGAACGCATATATTCGTTTTTTTCCTTGTCCACACACCGTTGGGAAGTTCTGCTTGAAGGCAAAGCATTGAAGAGGCTGCAAGAAACCAGATGGAGCGCAAGAGCTGATGCAGTCGAGAATATCTGGAACCATTATGAGGGCATTTTTAATACCTTGGGAAAACTGATGAAGGCAGACGAAAACCTAAACACACGGACGGATGCAGGAGAATTGCTAATACGAGTAGCATTGCAATCGTTTTCATCTCTGTGTTTTTCGGGCTTTTGGAAACCAGTACTGCACGAAGTTAGTGATGCCCAAATATACTTACACACAGAAAGACTGAACCTTCATCAATGTGCTCAAAAAATAAATGCATCACAGATCTTCCTTACAGAAAAACGAGATGGTAGACGGTGATTTACTTATGCTAAAAATGTATATCAAAAACATGGAATTTTAATGAAACGTCCCAGGAAAATAAAAAAAAAACATATTTTTAGTGATGGAAATATAGATGCTACTTTATCTTATGAAAACGAACTGCGACGAAAATTATTTTCATCCTTAGACAGGGTCAGTACTGAAATACAGCAAAGATTTTAACAGCTACGAAATTTGGCGACAAAGTTCGACTTTCTCTCCCCAGCCAAACTCTTAGATAAAAATTATGAAAGCAATTCAGATGTTGCACCTCATGAGGATGACATTGATAAGGATAAATTTGCGATCGAACGTGTACGGTTAAGAGCAATTATATATTCTACAGGCAAAACAAATGATCTCGCAAATAAGACATATATATTACAGTTTAGAATGGAAGTTAGTCTGCCTAACATAACAATAATGCTTCGTCTTTTTCTCACAATTGCAATAAGTAATGCTAGCTGTGAGAGGAGTTTCTTAAAATTGAAGCTTATTAAAAATTATTTAAGATCCACAAAGAGCACCCTAAGGCTATCTAATCTGGGTATCATCGCTACAGAGCAGGAAATCACGGAGACCATCGATACTGAAGGAATAATAAGAGATTTTGCCTTGATGAAAAGTAGGAAAATAAAATTGTAAAGAAGTTTTCTGTAAATATATAAAAAAGTTTCCTGTAAATAAAAAAAAAATGAATTACATTATACACCTGCATTTACCCTTTTACTAAAACCCAAATTAAATGCTTTCATCATTTCATTTAAAAATTATTTTTTTTAAACAAATTTTAATTATGAAATTATTTATTTTTTATGAAAAATCAAAAATAATTTAATGTAATTAAATTAAAAAATTTCAAAAGCTAAAGAAAAAAAAATAAATAAATGGAAAATAAATTACAAAATATAATCGCATCCTGTTTTCCTGAAGAATTTGAATTTGGATAATTAAAGTTTAATGGGAATTACCGTTATTTATTTGATATCCTAAGGTAAGTAATTTTTATCCGCTTCGAGATTGGGAAATCGGAAAGTAACCAATATGAGAAAAATTTAAATTTGCTGCTTCAATTTTGCTTCACTTGCTCGAAAGTAGTACCAACAACAGTTGACAAATTTTTGAAGAGAAAGTTTATTGACACATATTAGTACATAGGTGTAGGTATATCTGCTTGAAACCGTAGACAAACGGTTTTTTTTTAGTGTTTGGAAAAATTACTAGGGGCGGCATAAATTGGGTCTGCCCCGGGCGGCCCGAACCCACACTACGCCACTGACTGGTGTGGCTGTTTTTTTTACTTCTTTTTTATCAAAAGTTTGAGTTTGCATGCGAGTTTTCCAACAACTATTGACATAAATAACTTAATTTAAATTTATAATTAAAGAACAGGCTTCTGGCTTTCAAAACCGGTATAGTACTTCATTTAAAGTGTTGCCGTTGTTTTTTAATAACTTTTTTTCAATTTAAGTAATTTTTTTTTTCAAATTGCCCCTACCTCCTAAACGGGGCGGGTTAGACCGCCCCCTCCCACAGTAAAAAATGCTAGTATTGAACTGTTCTACAAAAAAACCGTTATAAATTGTTGGTAAAGTTATCGTACTCTCCTCAATGTTGGATGCCACCCATCTAGCGAAATAACCACTGAGCCCAAACATCTTTCTTTCTCTCTCTATCCCATTTTCCAAAAAACTTAACACATGCTGAGGCATTATAAGTGTATTCATACCCACTTGATTATTAAGTTCTTTTTAAAAAAAAAAAAAAAAGTGCCAACTGCAATAGTTTTCGATCCATTATAACTTTAGCAATAATCACAAAACACTTTTTTTTTTTACAAATAATAAGTCCTATCCCACTTTTGACACCAATGTAGAATGTCTGTGTGGGTAAGAATGATATAACTTATTCCTTTCAATAGAACCACTTTACTTAATACAGTTACAATTTACAATTGAATCGTTTTTCTCAATCACTTTTACTTTTCTTTATCTTCTACTTAAACCACTTGAGCACTACTAGTAATTCACATTTCAAATTTCACTTTAGAACTCACTTGCATATCTTGAGGAATCCTAATATTTATACTCCCCTGACATCTTTCAAGAACAAACTGTACCATCCAGCATTCCATACAAATTTCCATTTTGCTAGAAAATTCTATTCCATTCTCCATTCACCGAAGGTTTAGTCTTGTTATTCCAATCTGGAAACCTTCAGCATTTCAAATGTAGGTGACGCTGTTCCATCCTTATACTCGATAATATTTTAAAAAAAAATATTCAAATACAGCCTGCTCTTAGGCTCATGAGAGAATCTTTTTTATAAATTAAGGTTTTGATACTAGATAACTGTGAATTTGTATAATAGCTAAAGCACATGCAGATATTTCGTATACCGCACTGAATGCATCTCTGCACAACAGTAAATATTTTTTTTTAAAATGTACCGCTGATTTGTTTGCTACAATTGTCGGGAAATGAACTTTTTACCAAATACCAGAGATAGGTAATTAAAAGTGCATGAAGTCAGAAGAACTATAATATATGCGCCATTGATTTATTAATCACTCCCAAGTTTTCATATCGGTGCCACTTAACTCAAAATTGTTAACATCAACTTTGGCAGAAAATCAAGAAATAGAGACTATTGCAGAGCTTGTTCTATTGTCACTGCAATTAAAATTTTATTTTAGTCTACTTGACGAATTTGTCAGATCAAGCAAAACCTAAACTTGGCGTGAGAGCGGTTACAGTGGATACGTCAACTATCTCGCTGCTAAAACTATTGTTTGCCAGAATGATACTGCATTTTTTTTGTTAACAACCTGTGGTTTGATACAAGTCGAGCAGAAACGTGTTATAGATCCTCAGAAGAAGTTGGTGCATTGGTACGTCTAGTATAAAAAGGAATCGAATTCGCTATTGTGATATCCCTTAAATGTGAACAGCTTCATCTACATTTCAATAGCATCATTTGAATAGCAAAAGACTCCATGAATGGAGAATGGAACCGAATTTTCTAGCAAAATAGAATTTTGTAGGATGGCACAGATTGTTCTCGAAAGATGTCAGGGGAGTATAAATATCAGCATCCCCCAAAATATGGAAGTCATTTCAAAAGCGGAATTTGAGGAATGAATAAGTTGTTTAAGTAAACGATAAAGAAAAGTACAAGTGGTTGAGATAAGGGATTAAATTGTGAATTGTAATTGTATTGAATAAAGCGATTTTATTGTCACCCACACAGACATTTTACATTGGTGTCAGAAGTGGGATAGGAGATAGGAGTAAAAAAAAACAAGTGTTTTGTGATTGTTTAAAAGAGCTATAATGAACTATAGCAGTTGACCTTCGTCCAGCTCAAATCCAAGTTGAACAAGAGAAACCTCAGCGACAGTGAAAGAAAAAACGTCTTGGAGCTCCCACTTCAGGATGCTTTGAACAATGAGGGACATTGTCAAGATACATACTCCCTTGACGTTGACGAAGAAGAACAGATGAGTCGACAATGACATGTTTTTGTCTAAAATGGAAGAACAGAAGAACAACATTAAACAAAATTTCAACGAACAAAGGAACCGTCTTGAACAAAAGCTGAAAGATCAAAATAACATTCTACAGTAAAAGTTCGAAGGAATCGGTGACAAATGTGAAAGAATAGAGAAGAATGTTGACAAAAAATTTTAGCAGATCGACAGCAAAGTTGAGCAACTGGCAAAAGAGCTCGACACAGTGCGAAAATAGAAACTACGAGCACTTTCTTTCAGCGGTCCTGGCTGCTCGAAATGGATGCTTGTGCGAACCACTGGGACAATGCGGAAAAGTACTTTGCCCTAGTAATGGCCTTAAATGGTAATGCAGCTAAATTGTACAAACAATCAAAATCAAAAAGCATATAGACTACATATATGGCTTTAGTGCAGGCTGATGAGAAATGGTTTGGGGATAGCCACACACGGGAGGTTTACAAAGGTTCAATTGCAAAGTCGAATGCAGTAATAAGGAGAAGCACTACAACAGCTCCAAGCAGACGTCAGTAGCTAGACTGGCACATTTGTCTTATCCTACCGTAGGCCAAGAAATAATCGACGAAATGGCAAAGGACGCATTCATCAGAGGGATTGCAGATTTGAAGCTACACTCAGAAGTAAGGATGCCCGGGAAAAGAACCCTTGCTGAAGCACTTGCCTCCGCTCTGAGGATGGAAGCAGCCGATCAAGCTTCCAAAGGAACACATTTGGGACTTAGTCCCAAGAAGCGAGATACTGCTCACGAGAGACGAAGGCTGTGCTACTGGAACTGTGTGTCGGATATCTTCAGGGACATTGCAATGAACCGGTATGACGAAAAGGCTGCCTTCACTGGGGTAACAAGCAAATAGAGTGTAAAACCGGCAAAAGCGGATACCAAGAAGCCGGTCAAACTTCCCGAAGCCATCCGTCTGGAAATGCTTACTTCGTGGAGTAGAAGTCGGTAGCAGGCAAAACAATGAAATGAAGGTCTCCTGACAGAAATAGTTACTGATAAGGAAGCGAAAGAACAGGTTGGAATTCAAATGATCAGAACTGACCCAGTAGAGGGTTGGGGTACAGACAAAATCTCTTCCTCCCAGCAGACAGATAATGAAATGGAACCAATGTTGGCCTCGAAGGAACTGGGGGAAGGACCAAGCTGGCAAGAAATATCGTACCGGAGCCAAACTTTGAAGGCATATTGTGCACAGTGGGTCTCGATTTGTGTGCAAGATGGTTTGCTGAAAAGAAAATGGAAAAGTGCTGATGAAACAACATCTCGTATGCAGCTAATTATACCACGGTCCAGAGTCAGCAAAGTGGGCCATGAAATACATGAAGGAATTTCAGGAGATCATTTGGGAATAAACAAGACGTTGTAGAAGGCAAGGGAGCGTTTCTATTGGCTAAGCGCAAAACAATATGTCAAAATTTAGCGCAAAAGTGCATAAGGTATGCGGCTATAAATGGCCTAAGAGTAAAGCCAGAAGGACGAATGCACAATTCGGACGAATAGCCGCCGACATCGCTAGGTCGTTTTCCGAAATCTTTTAACGGCAGCTGATACACCCTCGTAGTCGTGGTGACTAACTTCTGTGAGTACGTGGAAGTGTTTAGAATTCCAAATAGAGAGGCTAAAACCGTAGCAGAAGAGATAGTCAATAATTGGGTGCGCAGATTTGGGGTCCCAATGAGTTACACTCTGATCAAGGGCGAAACTTTGAATCAAAAGTCTTCCAGGAAGTATGCCAATATAATAGAAATAAGGAAGATGAGGACAACGCCACTACACCTCAATCTGGTGGAATGGTCGAGCGGTTCAATAAGACCTTGAATGAGCATTTGTCTAAGGTCGTCGGCAGCTGCCATCGGGACTGGGATCGACACCTACAGTGTGTTGGCAGCGTGATCAGCACTTAAAATGTGAACAGCGCCATCTATATTTGATTAGAAGAAGATTTTGATATTTAAATAACACAAGACTCAACCATCGGAAAATGGAGAATGGAAGCATTTATTGTATTTACTAGCAAAATGGAAAATTTTATGAAATGCTGAACGGTACAGATTGTTCTCAAAAGATGTCCGGGGAGTATAAATATCAGAATCCCCCAAGATATGGAAGTCATTTCAAAAGCGGAATTTGAGGAATGAATAAGTTGTTTAAGTAAACGATAAAGAAAAGTACAAGTGGTTGAGATAAGGGATTAAATTGTGAATTGTAATTGTATTGAATAAAGCGATTTTATGCAGGTCTGTGGTATTATTTTCTTCTAAACAGAAAAGAAAGAACAGAATCTTGTGCCGGTTTTATACATATAATAAGTGTAGTTGCTTGGCAAAAACAAAGTTGAAGCATTTAATGAAAATGGTAGCTGCGCACAACGTGCAATCAGATACACACTCAATTTCATGTAAGATATGGTAAGATGTCTGAGGTAGTTCTGGAGAAAAGGAGTCGAAAATCTTATCAAGTTTTTCTTTGGACTCTATCGAATGCTTAAACATTATTGAAAAGTATTTCAATTGAATATGTTTCATCGGCTTTAGACGACTTCAATCCATTGAAAGAAATGATTGCAATATTAAGAAGTCAAGCCGTCCAGTCCAGTCCAGTCCAGTAATTCGAATAAGCAACAACGAATTTCAAACGTTTTTATTTAACATAATTAATGATTAGTTATTAATATATGTATATGTATATATTAATAGTTATTGTTAAATTCCAACAAGGTGCTTCGAATAAAACGTCGGAAACCGACTTTAACCAATGAGCCTCTCCGGTTGGCGCAGTCTTTGACTAACTGCTTTCAGTTTCGCACTGCATGTTGTGACATCTGTGCACTTTTCTGGCCAGTTCAATGTCGCTTGTACAGTTCATGGTTAAATTTTCTCCTCTACACCCCTTCAACGTAAATGGGACCAAAGAATAGTCGAAGAATTTCGCATTCGAAGTGGCCAAGAATATCTTCATCCAGCTTCGCCAACGTCCATCCTTCTGCACCATAAAACAAGAACGTACCATGTCGACCACCGACGAGTGCACACGTCACCTAGTGCACTCGTAAACAAAAAACCAAACAACCACGAGCGCGTGTAACAATAAAAAAAAAAAATAAAATAAAATAAATTAACGTGCAGTGCGATTAATTAAAAAATCAAAAATGCGGGTATCCCAACTCTCCCGCTCCTGGTCGTAGTACTGTTGCTTGCACTCGGTCACTACCGTTACTGTATTTATCATACGGTACGGGCAGTGACTGAGTGTATATAACAACTAATGGATGGCGGGTTGTGAGTGAAAATTTTTTTGGTGCACTGTTTCATATTGTTGTAAGGGCATAACACCTACAGCAATTTGATTCGGTAAACCAACGTCGGAATTTTCACCTCGCAGCACAGGTAGATCCCCGCCCACACCTCTCAGATCACACTGATCTGAAGCTACCTGGCTACGAACTAGTGCCACTATTCTTTCCTCATCGCGGCCTTGCCATTTATGTGCGTAGTGATGTAGCTTACAAAATTCCACCACAATGTAGTCCCTTTTCCAATCCGGAGTTTAATTTCATGTGGTTAAAATTCCATCTCCGTAAGCAAATTATCCACTACTGCTTTATTTACAGAAGCCCCAAACTGGACAGCAACTTGACCTTTCACGAGTTTGATGCGCCGTCTGACTCCATTCAAAGAATTGTATCCCTGTATCCTCATACTGAAATCGTGACTTCAATATACACAATTCCGGTTGGCTTCGACATTCTGGACAGACTACACTCGAAGGACGGTGTGTGGAGATCTTCGCTGTGGAAAATAATTTAACCCAGCTTGTAAATGAGCCCACACGAATATCAGACGTTGATAGTCATACCGCCAACACCCTGGACTTGTTTTTAACTTCTCACCCTGATAAGTACTGCGTTGATGTGCTCTCCCCTCTAGGCTCGTCATATCATTGTGTCATATCAGCTAAATTCTCGTACACAAACCACACAGTTAGAGAAAAGATTCCTAAAAGAACCGTATGGCAATACGAGAAAGCCAATTGGAGCGGACTTAATATCGTCTTTAGAAATTTTAACTGGTCGTTATGTTTCCTCAATAACCACGTGGATGCCGCTGCTGACATGATCACAGAAACTATTTTCTTAGGAATGAGATGCTTTATCCCTCATCGGATGAAGAGTATCAAACCAAAAGAAAAGGCATGGTACGACTCGAGCTGTAAAGAGGCTGTCAGGATTAGAGAATTATTTTTTCGGTCCTACAAGACCAACCCGACAGAGGAAAACCGAAAAAAGTTCAAACGGGCCAGAAATGACTGCAACGTCTTTCTTAAATGTGTAAAGTTCCAATACGACCAAAAACTGATGCAAAAAATACTACAGTGTCCCAAAGGCAGTAAAAATTGTTGGTCGTTCGTCAAAAACATTAGAAATTCTGCCTCATCCTCCATCCCAACGCTCATTTACAATGACATTCCAGCTGTCAGCTCTTTGGACAAGGCCAATCTGCTTGCTGCACACTTTGCGGCTAGCTCAACACTCCCTGATTGTGCTTTGTCCCCGCCTACTCTTGAGTGCGTCGAATCTTCCATGGGACGAATCCACTTTCGCACTCGTGTAGTAGCAAGAGTACTTAAAGATCTCAACATTAATAAATCCGCTGGTCCAGATGATATATCTCCTCTTCTTCTGAAGAGGTGTTCTTACACGCTGGCAAAACCACTGCGTAAGCTTTTTCATCACTCCTACTCTTTAGGACTCCTTCCGAGCAGATGGAAACAGCATTTGTCCCTAAAAAAGGCGAATCTTCATCTCTCTCCTCCTACAGACCCATTGCACTTACGTTTCTGCTTTCCAAGGTCATGGAAACGCTGATAAACCGCCAGGTCATGAAATATCTCGAAACACGAAAACTTCTCAATGATATGGTTTTCGGAGTAACAGGTCCACTGGTGATTTAATGACATGTCTTACCGAAAAATGGAACCAAAGCGTACATCAATCTGGCGAAAGCAAGATAGTTGCACTTGATACTTCAAAGGTATTTGACAGAGTTTGGCATCAGGCTCTTTTGTTGAAAATGCGTGCTTTTGGGATCGATGACTCTCTTCTTCAATGGATTAGAAATTACCTTTCGGAACGTTCAATTCAAGTTGTCTTGGACGGTTTCAAGTCTGAATATAAATGCTGGTGTGCCCCAGGTCTCCGTACTGTCTCCGACACTCTTTTTAATTTTCGTTAATGACCTCTCGTCTGCTACTTCTAATCCAATATATATATTCCTTTGCTGATGACAGTACTCTCTACTTTTCATATTCTTTCCCGAACTCACGCCCCTGCTCTTCGGCTGTAAAACGGGAACGGCAGCGTATGTTAAGCTCATTAAATCCCGATATTAACAGCATAATCAATTGGGGAACTATCAATCTAGTGGAATTTAATGCTTCCAAAACTCAATGCTGTCTGCTGTCATTAAAGCGAAATTCAAATACCCAGCCATTACCCATGAATGGCAGTTGCATCGTCGAAACCGATAAACTTTCCATTCTCGGTATGTGTGTCAATGACAACTTACGTTGGAATGACCACATATTCGATGTCGTCAAAAATGCTGCGAAATGTCTAGGTTTCCTCAAGCGATGTAAGAAATATTTTACTCCCTCTGATCTGGCCACAATATATAAAGCATTCATCCACCCAAAATTGGAGTACAATGCCCACATCTGGTCCGGTGTTCCTAAAACATCTCTGCACCTGCTAGATAGGATTCAAAACCGTGCGATAAAACTCATTGGTGATACTAATATCAATCAATTAATTGACAGCCTCGAACACCGACGTAATGTCTCCTGTCTCACTTTGTTTTATCGCTATTTCCACCACCAGTGCTCCATTGAAATCTTCAGTAGCATTCCACCCATTCAAACTTTCAACCGTAACACCCGTCTCGCTATGAATGCTCATCAGTGTACCCTCAGGCCTATTTTCAGACGTACTGTTAAATATCGTGATGCCAATACTTGCGAAACTCGCTACATTCCGCCAATGGTGTCAATGTCATCACCGTATGCAAGTAGTTGTGCATACTTTTAGAAAATTGAGCTTCTGGTGTTGACTTGCGAGTGCATTATGTTGAATATATCCTTTTTTGACATCGAAGGTTTCGGGGAAATTTTTGCCCACGTAAATGACTCCATCGTCATACTACACAATCTGACGAATTTGGCAGGGATACAAAAGCTAGAAATAGCTGTGTATACTCGTAGCTTGCCTTTATTTTATAGATGGTGATATATTCGGCCTTAAAATCGATAGAGTGGTTCGTGTCGATTTGAAATTGATAGGGGCTGGTTTCGCAGAGGTGATCGGAGGTAACAGCTTATTGGTATCGATACCACTGCACCTCACCACTTGTTGTTAATTGCATAGGGTATGTTTGTTGAGAGGTTGAGGAATACGCGATCGGCAAAAACTTTTTTAGTTTATTGGGATTACAACCGTACAACGTTAAATCTCCTCACATTATTTCTTCGTGGTTGTGGTATTTGAGATATTCGTAGATGTACCTTGGCTTCTATGAGGTGGTTTTTCGAGGCTATATTTGCCGCTTAGAAAGTTCAGACATCTGTAATATTAGAGTATGTAGTGTATTGGTTTGACAATGAAAATTGATCGAGCTGACGATTTGATGATCAGGTAAGCGCTATGTCCCTTTGTCTGTACCTTGGTTTTCCTGCCCATGTCGACCCCACATTAACACTCTTAACTTAACACTCAAGTGGGTATGACTTATTAAAATGGGATAGAAGGAGAAAGAAGCATTTTTCTGCTCAGTGGTTATTTCGCTTCATGGGTGGCATCCAGCATTTAACGGCAAGAGAAAATTATTAATGTGCTTTGCACTTACGAGTACGTGATTTTAGTTGCCTGAAAAAAAGAATGTCCTTCGGACGCGACTGCTATTAAACCCTGAACCGTCCGATTCGGAAGACAATACACTACCACTTGAACCGGAGATACCGGTCTTTATGGTAGTTCGGTTGTATTCGTGAGGTGGATTTTTGTTGGTTCGTTGGTATGTTACTAGCTCTGTTGTTAAATTCCCTTTTATCGTTGGGGCACGATTTGCACGTAACAAACCGAACCTTTACATCTCAGGAAATGTTTGTCGGCTTAATTTAATTTCAAAATAAGGTTGACATTCACAAACGGGGGGACTATCTCTAACTACAAAAGAACCTTAGTTAGTTAGCTACTCAAAGCTCTCAGTAACTCTTCGCGAAACGGTTGCTGTTCGTGCCTCGTCTGTGTCATCACGAGTTTAGATCCTTAACATGCCATACTCCTCTCGCCTGGGTTACCTAATCCTACAGGATGTATATGTATAGCTCCAGAGAGAGATGCCGTTTTTTGGATTTTGAAGGCACCTACAGCCAAATTCATCGCATATACGTAGTATTTTGCAGCGTTGGAAACCATGAAATTCCTAAGTTCTTATACCATACAATCTCGTTGGAGAGATATTGTACATCCCTCCAGCGCAAGTTGTATGGATAAGCCCCTTAAAGTTAACCGCCGCTAGCTTTTTACTAAAATCTCTAAACTTCCCTCTAGCGCAAACAATTTCATTCCCAGTACTTATTCTTCTACTTCTGACTCTTGTTTTATATCTTCTACTGTTTCATGTCTATCTATCTGATCTAATTCCCTATCCCTTTCTCTATATTTCCTAGCTATAGTTTTACGCTAATATGTCTAGAAGTATTCGAGAGGGTACTCGCACCCGTATAAGATTAACCGCTCACGGCTATCGTGTCCCTGCTGAAGTTTGTGAAGTACGGGGAAGTCTTCTAAGACATCGTGTTTGGCGGTCCGAATATAGCATTCAACATTCGGCAATTTCAATGTTTTTCTGACACGTACCATCGAAGGACGGTTTTGATGATTTGGTTGATTCTTTCTACAGAAATGACACTTAATTTGTGACTCGTATGCTTTGTCAAGCCCATCCAGTTCCTTGCTGCGGGACAGGGATCTGTGTATCACAAACAATCCAGGCCCCCACCCAATTACTATGGCTTCGCCAATCAGTGACGTTGTCTAATAAAAAACGGGGGCAGAACAAAGCACTGGTTTTATCGTAACGGTTTTCAGATGACACCACCGACGCACAGTGTGACAATTCGCACATTTAGCGGGATTTAATTCAAAAATCGACATTCACAAATGTATACAAAAAACGGTTTCTCTTAAAGCTTAAACCTCCCAATGAATGACTGCAAAAAAAAATTTATGTTAAAAGCATGAGCAACAACAAAAAATGACATCAAAGATCAAGTTGTGTACAATTATTCATAAGAAGGTCAGCTTTAAGAGCAAGCGGTAAAGTTCTTTTTTTCAAGGAGTTCGCGTGGCTTTAAGTAAAAGTTTAATTTTTTTTTAATTTTGTTTTGGCATAAAAAGTGTTTTCGTAAAAATTAGGGATGCTTGAGATTAAAAAATTAGTGGTAAATTATGTATTTTATGTGTTCATTAGACCAAAAGTGTAATTGTTCAGTGTTTTTCAAGGTTGAGACCAATTTTGTTTTAAAGCCTTATATATGTGGAACCAAAAAATGTTTTGACTTTTTGCGCACAGGTGCGACACCCATACTAAATTTTTGAATTTTTGAGCTTCGATGCTGTATTTGCTTTCGTAATGGATTGTTTTAATAATTTTTCATTTTCTGAAGAGGCAATTAAGTCATTAAAGGCAACCTTGAATAATTTATGTTTCAGCTTTGACGAAAAAATTGCCAAAAATGGTCGCCATAGAGAACGCTTCGAAAGCAATAATTGTGCCTGGTTAAATGAAACTTTAACAGTATCACAAACTATTTTAGATGAAATTCCCTCTTCATCTCATGGCACCATGGTATTAGGAAGACCAAGAAAAAGCTTCGAAGAGTGTTGTGAGAAGACCAAGAAGAGAAAAGTACAAACACTTCTAGACTCATTTAGCGCTGAAGGAATCAGAACTGCGAACGAAATAAACCTTAGGAAAGCTGGAAAGAGAAATACTGCTATTGTAGTTAAGCAATTGTCAATGTGTTCTCCAAAAAGAGGTTAGTTTTTTGCTTAAGTCAATTTTTTTTTTCTTATAAATTTTATCATTTATAATGTAAAGAAAACACTGGAAACACATACATCTGACTTTTTGCCAATATCTGCAGATGATGCATTAGCAATGATAACAGACGCACAGCTATCCACTCATCAGTACGATATAATACGTCAAAAAATATATATAAATGTTCCAAATCTACTACCTTCGTACCACAAAATTAAAGAGGCTAAGACAAAATGCTATCCCGATAGCAGAACTGTGAGTGAGCCTTCTGCTGAATGCGGATTACAAAGCTTGGTAAATCATAGCATTGAACGTTTATGCTTAGCTCGAAAAGATGTTTTAGATTCTGTTTCGGATTTTAAAACTGGGCTTAAAAAATTGTTCATGCTCATAAAATGGGGGTGCGATGGTGCTCAACAAAAACAAAACAAACAAAAATTTTCATCAGGTCATCATTTCGATGAAAACCTCCTTAGTATTTCCATGGTTCCAATTCAGCTATATTTCTTACAGGAAGAAAATAAAAAAGTGGTTTGGCAAAATCCAGCTCCATCATCCACAAGAAACTGCCGGCCTATTAAACTGAACTTTGCAAAAGAACAAATTAAAATGTTACAGCCAGTTGAGATAAATAATGACAGCTTTCATATCCAAATAAAACCAATTTTCTTACTTACCATGATCGACGGGAAAATATGTACTGCTTTATCACCTATAACTTCTTCGTCACAAACCTGTTATATTTGCGCAGCAAAACCATCTGAAATGAACAATTTAACCAAATTTTCAGAAAAGCAAGTGGACTAACAAGCAATGTCCTATGGGCTAAGTCCCCTTCACTCTTGGATCCGATTTATGGAATGTATCCTACATATCGCCTATAGACTGGATGTTAAAGTTTGGCAAGTTAGAGACCAAGAGAGTAAAGAAAAGGTTAAAGCAAGAAAAAAGTTGATTCAGGATAGATTTAGAGCGAAAATTGGGTTATTGGTTGATATGCCAACTCAACAGTCAGGCAATACGAATGATGGAAACAGGACCAGAAGATTTTTCAGAGATGAGGAAAAAACTGCTGAAATAACAGGGATAGATAAGGAAATTATCAAAAAATTTCACATAATTTTAGAAGCGATTGGGTCTGGGTTTCCAATTGACATAGATGCCTTCGAAACATTTGAAAGAGAAACGAGAGAGCTATATATCAGAAAGTATGGCTGGTTTTGTATGCCAGTAAGTGTACATAAGGTATTATTTCATGGGAAACAAATAATTTCTACTTGTATTGGACAACTTTCCGAGGAAGCTCAAGAAGCTAGAAACAAGGAAAATCGAAAATTTAGGGAGCTGTTTACCAGGAAAACCTCGCGAGTGGATACGAATAGTGACCTTCTTAATAGGTTGCTAGTATTCTCAGATCCATTTTTGGTAAGTCTTCGATGCATTCCAAAAACAAAAAAAACATTAATTGAACACGAAGTTCTACAATTGTTAAATATATCAACTGAGTAATAAAATGCAAATTGTTGGCTGTTGTATGTTTTTTTTTCATCACAACTGTTATAGATATGTTTACGAAATTTATTACATTTCATTCTATAAATAATTCTCATAAAAGTAAGTAAAAAACATTTCACAAAAACATTTAAATCTAAGCGCTATTAATTTAATCCCACTAAATTCGCTCATATTGTCACACTGTACGACGGTTGCAAGCGGTCGGTTACAAGCGGTCGGTCATAGGTCTGTTGGGTGGCAAGACCACCGGTACTCCCTATCAGGACTTAAATCACGGTACCATGGGAGTCAGGAGCCCCCCGGATCTCGGTCCTGGCATGACTTTTTAGAGGTAGTCACCTTTGTGGGAGCGTCACGGTGGCTGTGGTTTAAACCCAAAATCGCGGGAAGGGTCTTCCTCTTAAGGTTGACCCAGTGCAGAGTTGCAATAACTACTGGGTGCTGTGACCCTAAGAACAGTAAAAGGTTTTAGTTCGGCCTCGACTTATACCAACGGGGGAACTTTTGCCTCCAACACAATTCCGAATTGGTATCATTGGTTGATGGCAAGTGATGCCAAGGCGTATCCTTGCTCCTATTGATGTATGGGCATACCGTAAACTTAAGTCTACACGACAGGTGCTTACGCTAAAAAAAACTTGGCGCACAATGTCACAGACGATCCATCGAGGTACGCCGAACATGATGAAGGCATTCTCTTCCAGATTATTAGAGATTGTCTTAGCAGTTGTCGACCTAAGGCGAAATAGCAAAAAAAACTTATTTGAATCATCTACGATCGTACGAGTATGTACGAAACCGCTATTGGATTTTGGGAGCGGACCAACTGAATTGACACAAATCATTTCTCACGGAGCAAAAATTCCACCCTTTTCGACTATCAAACCAACTTGTTTATCATTTTCACACTTGAGAATAAAAAAGATGTTGGTCGCCTTTTGACCTGATTAAAACGACTTCACCTTTGTGACTTTATTTTTAAAAATGCATTAGGTTAAATAGTATTTTACAATTAAAAAAAAAAAATAAAAAAATAGTAAATCGTGAGAATGTGGGAAATAAAAAAATGCATGCTCGTAGCCAGACGAAATGCGGCGCTACATTCGGATTTTAGCAGGTGTCAAGCGCACTTCTAAGAAACAAATGTTGGATATTTGAGTGGACATAAGTGGCGGTAATTAGGGTGGGGAAACTGACTGTAAAATATATGAGTGAGAAAATTTAAGTTTTAACGTTCTCCCTGGAGCGGCGTTGAGATCTTGGAGCTCAAATACTATGTTTTTAGGATTTAGATTCCCCGTCTTCCTACTTTGGTAAAAAATACCAAATAAAAGACGGCTTCTTTTACGCATGGTAAGTCCATTTCTGTGGTTTGAAACTTCGCTTCCTGCAACTCTTGTTCTAGTTGTAGTATACTTGGGATACATATGTTGTTCTGAAGTTGTATGATTTCGCATTCTTGTTTCATTCTGTAAACGCCTTTTTAGGCCTTCATAGTGCCAATTGTTAGACATGCTAAAATAAACGAAGAGATTCCAGTCATCAGTGATAAAACTTGCTTCACCTAGGTCTTCAAAGATCCCAGGGTTGTCTGTAAATTTGTTGCTTTCTACTGCACTTGGTGTTGTTGTTTGGCCCACTACCATTCCAATTAGTAATGCAGTAATTAACAGTGTGCTTAGCAGATTTACTTTTACGTTTCGTTTTGGAGAAGCTTCTGGGTGTTTTCGTTTGAGGTTTGGAATATCAGAAGTGGGATTTTGTTTATGTATTGGAAGAAACCGTCCTTTAAGGGGGTGAGTTATTTTCTCCAATAAATGCTTGGGTTTTTAGATATTTAACCAATTCCAGATGCACGGCTTTCGTTGCAAAACATATGAATACTGATACATCTGCTTTTGTTGGTCGTTTACAACGTATTTTGTAATGGATGCAAACTGGCCTAAGAAAGTCAACACAAACATTTAAGAACGGTCCTGAACGTTGAACTCGTTCTTGTGGTAAATTGCCCATTAATAACTTTGCCTCAATGCTGCGAGTAATGCTTGTGGACCAGCATGCAGACTATCGAAGGGCAATTGTGTCATTAATAATTTCGTGAAAAGATGTGAGCTTGGTAAAATCATTTGATGTTTGGCTTCATGTGGAAGTGCCGAAAATTCTAGTCGACCTCCTATTCTAATGATGTTTTTATCATCCAGGAATGGTGACAACGAGCTTATATGACTTTTTTCGGACACGTATCTTGTTTTCAGGAGTAATTTAAGATATTCTGGAAAGGCCTTTGCAGATACTTAACTATAACTGTTTTTGCTGCGTTGAGTTCCTGCACTGAGAGAACGTTGTCCAGAAGTCTATATCTTCTTGCCCTTTTTAAGTTACTAATAAAGCATATGACGTATGCCGTTATTTTAGGCAAAGTTTGGAACGAATTTCTATGATTGATGCACTCAAGAAAATGGTGTTCTCCACTGCTAAGACAGTCTTCACTATTTTAGTTTGGGCATCTCATCATCCAATGCTAGTTTTGGTTGTATCGGACAGTATGATCGAGATTTTCGTAAAAATTCTGGTCTCTGAAACCATATCTTTGACTTCAGCAATTGTTCTGGAAACTGGATTGAGATCGGTGTTGATAAATTTCCATTGGTCATTATTCTTCTCATCTTCAATTATAGAAATGCGATTAGCTACAAACGTTTGCAGAGGGGATTGTGTGTGTATCCATGCCAATACGATTCGCGAGCCTGTCCAAAAAGTTGTTTCCTTGATATCAATTGGTAGGTTTGCTTCACGTACTTTACTAATTGTGTCACCACCTTGGCGGCACACAGTTCAAGACGTGAAATGGTTTGTTGCCTGATTGGTGCTACTGGAGATTTTGAGCATACCAATTGTGCCTTTATTTCTCCTTGAAATTTACAGACTTTAGGTAAATATGATATGCTCGTTGAGAGGCATCTGAGAATGAATGCAGCTCAACACAAGTTGCATCCGCCAACATTAGATGTCGGGGTACCTTTAAGTTGTCAAGCTGGATTAGACCTTTTCTGAAGGTCATCCATTTTGTGTGCATCTCCATAGGTAATGCAGCATCCCAGTCAAGTTTGGAAATCCATAGTTCTTGGATAAGGATTTTAGCGAGTATCACCACTGAACTCACAATGCCTATTGGGTCGAAAATGTGGGCAGTATCAGCCAATATGGATCACTTGGTAGCTCTTGTTATCTCTTTTCACTTCCTTATGATACGGAACTAATCTGATGACGGCAGCCATGTCATGCCAAGAGTTTTGGCAAACCCTTCGTTTTCATTATGAAGGCGATTTTCCGTTTCACAATCTGTTTTTGGTATATCTTTTATGAGTGCAGGTGCGTTAGCATACCATTTTCTTAGATGAAATTTTCCTTCTCTAAGTAAATCTTTGAGCTCCCTTTGCATTTGAAGAGCTTTACTTAGATCATTTCTGCCTGTTAACATATCGTCCATGTATGTTATATATCTTGTTGTATGATAGTTGCTGCAAATGGATGTCGTTCATTGCCCGTTTGAGCCAAATCGTGAAGACCTTTATTGCTAGATAAAGTGCAGATTTGGTTCTATACGTTACTGTGTTGAATTTGTACACCTTTAATGGTTGATCAATGGACTCTCTCCAAATTATACGCTGGAACCGTTTGCTGTAGTCATCCACTGTACATTTTAGACATGTATATCGGCGGTGAATACATGTGAGGAGGAGAAGTACGTCAGAGCTGGCAACACTAGTAAAAGTCCAGCAGTATGAAAAGTTGGAGTAAAACGGTTTACTTAACTACGATTTCGTGTCTAGATTCTGTGTGTTTCTGGATGACGATGGATTCCATTTTACCAGGAAATGGACATGGGTGAAGAGCGATCCACCTAAAGAGCTAAGTACTATATATATAATATTGTTGAAACCCAACGCAGTTCTAGCCACTGATTCGCCGGTTGATTGAGGCTTTCAAACCAGAGTCATTGCCTACAAAAAGTCCAGTAGTATTAAAAATTTTTGCAAATGAGAAAAGGACGCCATTCAAACACCAACCAAGCCGAGTGCGCAGCTATCAGAACGCAGGTCGACGAATAGTTACAAAGCGGTATTGTGCGTAAATCAACATCAAACTTCGCAAGTAGAGTCGTAATCGTCAAAAAAAGGATGGTTCCAATAGAGTCTGTGCAGACTTTCGTCAATTAAACGCCATGGTACTGAAAGATTGTTTCCCTGTTCCGTTGATTGACGATGTACTCGAGAAGTTTCAGGCAGCTAAGTTTTTCGAGATCATGGACTTAGAGAACAGTTTTTTCCATGTCCCTGCTGAGGAGAGAAGTCGAAAATATACTGCTTTCATTACAAAAGAAGGTCTTTTCAAATTTAATTAGACACCGTTTGGGTTCACCAACTCACCTGCTGCGTTCATCAGGTTCATAAATTTCGTCTTTCAAGATCTTGTGGCTGAAAACGTGATGCAAATTTATATGGACAACATAATAATCTATGCTGAGACAGTGGATGAATGCATTCAGAAGTTAAAACGCGAACTAAAATCAATAACAAACTGAAACTAGAGAATATACAAGCTAATTTGGGTACAAAATGGGATTGCAATTTTTACGCATTGGAAGTATAGCCAGTATTAAAATTTACAGATTTTATTCGTTTCAGTCCTTAGCAGTAGCTGAACGGTTCTCTTTATCCATCAAGTGGAAAAAAATTCGTTTTTCGGAAAGCAGAATAGATTTCTTTGGGCATACGGTTGAGAGGGGAAGAATGTGGCCTGGCCGTGAAAAGACATATGCCATAAAACATTTTCGTATACCCATAAATATAAAAGGATTACAGCCGTTCCTGGCTTTGACGGGTTTCCTCCGAAAATTTGTTAAAGGTTACGCCCATATAGCTAGTTCCCTAACTACGCTGTTGAAAAAAGATGTCGAGTTCAAAATTGGCGCTGCTGAACTGAATGCAATCAACCAGCTGAAAGACCTGTTGTGTCGGGAGCCGATACTAAGGATCTATATGCACAATGCATCCACAGAATTACATACCGACGAATCAAAAGACGGGTTCGGAGCAACTTTGTGTCAGCAGTTCGAAGGAGAAATTTATCCAATATTCTTCTGGAGTAAGAAAACTTCACCCAGTGATTCTAAACGGCACAGTTACATTTTGGAAGTTAAAGCAGCTTACGAGGCGATTAAAAAATTTAGACATTACTTGCTGGGCGTTCAATTCAAGTTAATCACAGATAGCGCCGCGTTTACACAAACTGTCGGGAAGAAGGATGTCCCACGCGAGGTAGCCCAATGGAATTTAGCCTTTCAGGATTATACATTCGTGGTTGAACATCATAGTGCTGAACGCATGAAACACGTTGACTGTTTAGGCCGGTTTCCCAGCGTGCTTGTGATTAGATCTGAGATTGCTGCGCGGTTGAGGATACAACAAAGAACTGACTTTCGTTAATACTGTTTTGGAAATTATTAAAGACCGCCCTTATCAAGGATTTAAACTGAAAGCAGATATTCTATACAAGCAGAAGGTGATCTTGATCTTCTTGTTGTGCCAAAATCAATGGAACGTGAAGTAATAACAGAAGCATATACAGATGGTCACTTCGCAGTTTCTAAGACAATGCACAGCGTACAGCAGCAATTTTTCATTCCACACTGGGAGTTGCACAAGTTGTGTCAACATGTATAAGGTGCATCATGAATAACAAAAAAGTTGGCAAGCAAGAAGGATATCTTTGCCAAATATATAAAGGCAGTCCGCAGCGACACACCCTCCACCTGGATCATTTAGGCAGGATGGATTCAACTGTGAAGCAGTACAAGTTTATATTGGCGCTCGTGTGCGGATTCTCTAAGTTCGTGTTTCTGTACGCGACGAAATCTACAGGAGCAGAAGAGGTCATAAGAAAGCTTGAAGAGTGGTCGAATGTGTTTGGTATACCTTCCAGAATAGTGAGCGATAGAGGAATTGCGTTCACGTCCAAAGCTTTTGAAGAATTTGCTAAGCAGCGAGCGGTTGAGCATGTCTGGACTACAACTGGAGTGGCAAGGGGCAACGGCCAGATCGAGAGGGTGAATAAAGTCATTATGTCGGTTATTAGCAGGTGGTACTACGAAGTGTTATAAGTTCATCCCAGAAGTCCAGCGCACAATAAACACACATATCCACTCGTCCACACAGAAAACACCGTTTGAACTTATGTTTGAAACAAAATGCAACAGTAAAATTACCGGCAAACTCATAGTATATTGGAACAAGAGATGGCAGAGAATTTTGACAGAGCAAAGGAGAACACGTTTATAAGGAAGGAGACCTGAGTACCTGTGAAACGTACTCAATTCGTCGCGGGCAGCAAAAAATTGGCAAGCTCGTTTTTAGGTCCATACGGGGTGATTAAGGTTAAGAGAAATGGCCGATATAAAGTTAGAAAAGCTGCGGAAGTCGAAGGTCCGAATGTTACGTCAATAAGCGTACACAATATGAAGCTGTGGAAATATGGAATCGGGATCTATTGTAGTCTGGGACAGACGACAGTGATTACGATGACCGAATGTAAGGAGAAGAAGTACGTCAGAGCTGGCAACACTGGTAAAAGTCCAGCAGTACGTGAAGTTACATACCATCGTGCAGTGCTGTAGCAGTCGCCGAAGGAACCGCATTCGTTTTTGGCATTCAATTTAATATCCTTTGTATTTCTTGTTATCTTCATTCACATTAATTACACTACTTTAAACTATTATAAATAAAACATTACATACATATGTATGGACTCCGAAACGTAGAAGAATAGAGAATAGAGTGGAGTTGCTTTCTGAATGAAGAACACAATGATGTGGTAAAAAGAAATGTGGGGCCTGCATTGATGTTGACGTATAACTCATCTCTTCCATGTGACATAAGTCCATATATTCTTTCATGAATCCAATCACCGGAAATTTTTGGAGCCATTTCCCAAATCTCAGGTATCTCCGAGGCTAGATGGACTATTTTTAAAAGGGAGCGTTACGATATAACAACCTGAATCTGTTCTTGTTGTAGATGCAGTAAAGATCTCCTCGCATTGCCTTTCATCCTTAGTGAATTGCCTCTTGATTGTTGCTGAAACAGAAGGGGCTTCCTCTAAGCTCCAAAATCGTTCAAGAAGATTGTCCAGGCTTGAGGGTACTTCAAATGACGTCTTCCAACCCATCCAAGTAATGTATTCTGTAATATCGGTCCCTGATATTGACCTTAGACCTTAATTTGACCTACCGTCAGGAGCTCTGCGGTAGTTCTGCGCCGATGAGGATATCAACATCTTGAGGTTGGTAAAAAGTTTGGTCTGCCAATTTAATATTATTTAGTAACAGCCATTGACTACTGTCGATATATTGGCTTGGTTGAAGGGAAGTTATGGTTTTTAGGACATAAACTTGTAAATTTGTGTTGTAACCCGTTACGCGAGATTGAAGACAAATATTTACTTTCTTACTGATTTGTATTGGGATATTTCCCATTCCAGAAACTTGCAATGATTCATTCTTTGAAGTCAGTTGCAGTTGATTTGCTAATTTCTCTGTGATGAAAATCATTTGAGATCCGGAATTCAATAAAGCTGGAGCTGTTATTTGGTTGAACACATTAATCACAGCTGTCCCCAAAAAAACGTATTTTGATGCTATAGCATCGGAATTGGTTGCTGATAAGGTCAATCAGTCAATTGTCAATCAGTGGACCTTGAGCTTGAATCTCTGGTGTTTGGATGTGATGTTGCATCAGAAGTGGTAAAATGACGAATCAGTTTTTCTGCTTCTACCGTGAGTGTCGTTTTCAACTAGAAGAGCTTTTGGCAGTTAGCGATTTGTTGATTATGTACTAGTTCAGTTGAACAAATCAAATAGTCTCCGTCGAATTTTGGCAGAGTGATCTTTGACAAATTTGGTGCTGCATTGGATATATTCGTAACAGAAGTGTATGCTGTTACTTGGGATGTATTCGGTTGATTCGTCAACTTTTCCAACTTGGATATTAGAGCGATGAGATGGTTATTTACTTCGTCCTCTAATTTCAGGTACTCTTCCATCTGGTAGCCTTCTGCAAGAGGATCTTCCACCAGTTCTGCGAGCATTTGATGCATCTCCTCCATCTGTCCCCAATGTTTGTTTAAAATATTTATTTTAAGGTGACAGAATGCAGATCTCCAAGTTTCCACTGAAACTTCTTTGATATTGTTAAAAAACGTTGTAATGCTTGTGAGATTGAATTTTGTCGTAGAAGGATTTTGACGAATTCTGTTCTTGTTTCCAAAGATTGGGTAGATCAAATAGGTGGTACTGGTTTAAAACCAGACTGGGATTCTGATTCAGATGGTCCAGCCGATTGTTGTTTGTCACCAGCCATGTTAGTAGCCACGTCGTCCGGAATTGATGTGAGATGTATGTAGTTTTATTTCTTCGTAGATCTGTTTAACCTTTTCGAAGGTGTTCTCTTGGACGTATGGTATATCCCTTTTCCCGACGTTTTTGACACGTTCGTGATTATTAGTGGACTTCACCCAAAGGTTTTCGATTATATGGAGCCTCTTTTCTCGGTAAGCGGCCCTTTTCCTAGCAGGACCGTCTTTACCAATGCTGATTTTGAGTTTTTGTAGCTCCTCTGCTACGATCTTTTGCCTGGCTGTGAAACGAAATACTTCCCTCTCATCCATAATGGATGCTTCAGATATTCTGGACACCGCTGATGTGATAGATTCGATTCCGGCTACTGCTTTCTAGTCGTACCAGTGTTTGACGCTCTGGTATCGCGTGTGTCACGTCGGGGTCACTAAATGAACAGATCTGTTTTGACTTGATTAAAACGACTTTGCCTGATTCGTGGCAAGTGACTTTATTTTCAAAAACGCATTAGCTTAAATAATATTTTACAATTAAAATAAAAATAAATAGAAAAAATAGTAAATCGTGAGAATGTGGGAAAGCTGCATATGGATTTCAGCAGGTGTCAAGTGTAGTCAGTGCACTCCTAAGAGACGAATGTTGGATATTTGAGTGGACATATCTACGAGTAAGTGGCAGCAAATTGGGTGGGAGAACTGTCTGTAAGTTTAGTAGGATTAATAGATTCAGCAGCGTCCCGTACCCCCGTAAGTGTGGGTGGAAAATTGTAAAAGTTAAAAACAGCTAGAATTAGTAATATTCCATTAGCGTACGTAGCTGAGGTAGAGGTATGATACGAGTAGTAGGGAGCGTGGTGCAAAATATGTCAGTAGTCCTGGATTGCCCATTGTATTGTATATTATGTGCTCGTATATACATACTTGTATAATTCAACACGAAAAAACTGCTAAATTAGAGCTCATTGCCTGTACCAGCTTTGCGATATTTTTCAGCTGTGTATATTTGGAAGTCATAGGATGGGACCTGACATTTTCTTTCTAAAGGCTATCCACAAGCTGTCGCAACTTCGTTACATAAAGCTTTCGCTAAGTGATAATGCTTAAAAAATTAGAAACAGAAAGTTTTTGGTTTATTTATTTATTTATTTATTTCATTTCGGGGTAAGATGGTTTCTTGTCAATTTAAATTTATTTTATTATATTATATCCACAATACTATTAAGTATATAAATTACTAAATTAATGTTTTCTGCAAACATGTATACATTTTGTATTAATACAGTGGATGTTTACTTGGATCAGTTGTTAATTAATAAAACAATTTTGATTAAATCAAAGAGAACAAATTATCCTTAATTAATCCTAACACCATTTAGAGATACTACTCTTTGCATTACATTACGTACTTACCGTTAAATTCAATATCAATATCGATCTTTTCAAAAAGAAAGAAACAAAAAAAAGAGTGTTTCTTTGTTTATTTTGTCTGCTTTGTGTGGGTGTTTTTATATGTTCCAGTGTCTGAGTGTATACGCCTTCAACATTTTAAAATAAACATTAGCAACAATTTAAAGTTAATTTATGAAACTAAAACAATAGTCAACATTCTAACATAAAGATATCAATTTATATTCGTACGAATATAGAGTAAGAGTATAAGATTATTTCTCTCTTAATTTCCTTTCACAATTCATTTTTCTCGGCCACCCTTTCTTGGCCCGTCATCACAAAATATCTTTTTTTTATATGATACATATATTTTTGTTTATATATAATACTATATATATATATATATATAATTTTTTCTTATTTTTGTATCCTTCTGAGTCCATATACATTACTTTGGAAAGAAGAAATAGATAGGCCGTGAGGATCTTGAAAGCAAGGTCTTAGTCTAATTGGTTTTAGTCAAGCTGTTATATTATAAAATATTATATATTTTTTAATTATATTTTTTTTTGGGTCCACTATCTATTTATGTGTATGCTTACAATGAGTACGTTCATATTAACACCAATTTTATAATTAATTTTTTAAATTGTTCTTTCATTTTGTTTTCTTTGATCAACTTACAGAAATAAATTTAAGGTACCATGATATTTATATTTTACTTTTTTTTTCTAAATATATTTGTTTCTGATTTTAAGTAAAAAAATAATATATTGTGCATTTTTTCTTTGAAAAAAAAAACTGAGAACACTACAGTCGCATTGTTTAATTTACAAATTAGCACTGAATGATACCGGCATTTTGTACGAATTAGGCAGAGAATTGATTGGATGATGAGCGACTAGTTGTGGATTTTTTGGTGGTTTGAGATGGATTCGTAATCAAAGTGAGCTCGGCTCAATATCGTTGTACTAATATCAATTTTCATCAATGTTTTTAACATTTCTATTCCACATCTCTGGAATTATCTTTTGATCCGTCCTTTAAATCGAATTGTGTATACTTTTGATAGCCCGTGTAGAAGTGATAAGCTTCTTCAAAAATCTTCATCACCTTCTATCATACATGCCATTCTTATTTTCTCAAGCAGTTTCTGAGGAACAAAGCTGGTTTCAGGCTGTAACAGCCGTCGTCATATTATTTACTTTCAAAATACCAATTCTTTAAGTTGGGTAACTGACTTACTTTCCTTTACATCAATACACCACATTTTTTCCTTTCAATGAAGCGAACATTGTTAGTATCCGAGTTTTATATTTTGAAAGCTGTGGCATAAAAATCCAGCCATAAGTGGGAACCGTATGCAAGTCATACTAATCTTGATAGTACCGCAACAGAGCATGTAAAATAGTCAAAACTCAAAATTAACGAGTGAAATACATAGAATAACTAACAAGGTTTTTCTAATTTACATAAACATAATTCAGAGAAATAACCCAGGAAAGTATCTACATTTATTCAAGTAGTGTTTAAAGCTTCCTATCGAACAGAAACTCTGTAGCGGGGTCTTTAAAATATTGAGTTCTACCAATGGAAGACTCTGAATGAAGGGTTCGGTTCCAAGAAGAAACACAGAAAATAATTTTCAACACTTACTTTGAGCTGTTTTTAAATATTTGTTATTGGCGACCTGTATTACTAGCAATTGATTAGTTGTGCAATTCAGCAATCACATTTGTAATGAACGCTTACTTCTTGCGGAAACTACATACGAGTATGCAAGCCCTTGTGTAAACAGACTAAATTTTCAAATGTGAATGGTCTAGAGGTCTTTAGTGCCTCTTTAGGCTTTAGTTGCAGTCGAATAAATATTGTCAAAAAATATTGGAAGGCTATAAAAAGTGTTTTCACTACTGTGGAAGATATCACTGGAAACAAATAATGTCTGTTACAATAAGAATCAAGGAGCATCGAAATAATATTGGAATTCCGATAATGAAATATAATTGTAAAGTCAAAAGTGTGATGTTACAGCCAAAAGACAGAGTATATGACATTCTAAAATTGACTTCTTAGACTAATTAAAGGTCCGCAGGACTCAAATTGTACCAACAAGCTCGCGTAACTATACCAAATTTAGATGAAAGAAATGCAGCCCAGGGTGCCAAGTGATAAATATAATCACCTCAAACTTTTGGTCTCAAAAGTTGAAGAGCTACCAAATAGCATGATTACTGTGCACGTATTCAGAGATCCTAATGCACTAATAGAGGATTGCTTGGAAGTCTTTCCATCTCAAAGTGAGAACAATACTTGTGTGACAAAATTCCTCCGACTTTTGTTTTGACGAATAAATGCCATCTGCATGCGTGCGACGTGACGTCAAAGCTTTGGTCCCGAAAGCAGAAGAAAAGTGTCGCCGTCAATATCTCCAGGCTTCTACATCCACTAATAGAGGGTTACTTAGTCTAAATTCGAGTCCCTTCATCTTCATATCTTTTGGGCTATACCAATTGCGAAGGATACTTGCACGACAACAATTCTCCGATTTCTGTTTTGTCAAATACATGCCAACTGATGAAGCATCAGGTTTCATTTTCCCCGAAACAAACTCCAAACCAAGATCATAATAATAATTGAAGCTGTTCTAAAACTAACTCAGCTTAGACAAGACCTTGCGTAAGCGTTTAACAATTTATAGAAAAGTTTAAAAAACCAAGAAAACGAAAGTCCACACGGATCATTTGCTATAATTTCGTTTTGCTTCTGGTAACTATCTCAAACGGATAAATTTCATTAGCATTCTTGCTACCCAAGTAGAGACTGTTAAGTTCTTAAGGGCTATAATTTTGCTACGTACCTCAACGTCCTCAACTTGTTAGCTACTTAAGACCTAAATACAGCTTCTACGAACTGTCACCTGGACTGGACCAGGTAATTTTGCTATTTAAAAAAAAAATACACAAGACTTTTCAGAGCTGTTAGAAGCACACGACGAAGAAAATTTGTGCGCATCGTATTTTGAGGAAATTGTAAGCCAAAGTTACGGGATTTGGGGGCACTACCGCTGATTTCTGAACGATTTTGCTATCTTTTGTTGGATCTTTTTGTTATTTTTTGGTGAAGCGAGTTCACGAAATTTAGGGTTTTTTGTTAGCAGCTAGCGATAGAGACATACTCGTAATCTGAACATAAATGCTCTCCTGGAGATGAGAAAACTTAAGTATTGGGCTCAAGAGGGATTTGGATGTTACTTATCGTTCCCAAACTATTCTCCAATTTTTCGAAAGAGGCTTTGTGCACAGGTATGATTTAATTGAATTTAACTATCGCCATTAGTTTTTTTTAAGCATTAGTATATGAGGAGATAAAATGGAACTTGGGAATCTATTGTATATGAATTTATTTAATTTATGGCTCTAGATACTTTCACAGAGTTTTTCTGAGTTTTTCCATGCAAATCCAACCGATTTATGTGCGTTAAAATTTTTGCTTTTAAAGCGGATCAATAATACTCAAAATAGGCATAAAAGTACGAGTATTGGTGTCCTTTCAGTGTGCGACATCTTCTTATGAAAAGTGAAAAACGTACGCATCTATGTTTTAATGAAATTTCCATGCGTTGTGTTGAATTATATGGATAGTTTTAGATTTCAGTACATTTTTGAATGTATTATATGAGATATTTAACCTACATATACATTTAATTATGTTTTTGGGTTTGTTTTTTTTTTTATTAAGTTTTGGTAACAAGCTTATACTGTCACTCTACCAATAGGGCTTACACTAAAAAAAATAAGGAAAATCTCTATCTTTTTTTTGTTTGTCAATTATAAGCTCCAAATATACATGTATGTTACATCTAGTTTTGTTATATTTAATAATTTTTGGTGTGACTAATTTCATAGCAAATATAGCATATAGCACGAGTACGAGTATATAAACAATTTTTAATTTAATTTCTTTTTATTTTATTTACTAATTGAAGGTGCTGATCAAGGTTCTAATTAATCAGCTGTGACGACGATAGTAGTCAATATATTTTTTACGATTTATATAAATTGTTGTTTGTTGGTTTGTTGTTTCTTTGCTTTAGAAGTTTACTTAAGCATAATTAACCGAAAGTAATGCTGTAAATTGTAAATTGCTGTTTGCGTGAGTGATTTCAGAGATAAGATGTTTTTGTTGTTTTTGTTGTTTTGTTTTTTCTTTTTCTGTTGCTGTCGATATTTTAATTCAACCACCTTTGTGTACAGCAAAGATTATTGTTTGATTTGCTTGTTGTTGATAGTTTTTCAATTATTTTCTTTCATATGTTTGTCGTTTTACATAGATAACAGTTGTGTGTGTGTTTATATTTTGAATTAGGTTGTAATCAAACACCTTACTCATTCAGTTTATGCCATTCGGCAATCTGTCTTCGCGGTGAATTGCATACTTCATTCCAATGATTTAGTGCTGTGCCACCGGAATTGGGTCCACCAAGTTCAAGTCGTCCAATTACCTGCGAATATAAACAGAAATTATGAAAACGAGAATAGTTGATAAATAATTATCATTGAAAATAATAGAATTCAAATTCGAAATTCAATTCAAGTTAAGTCAAGCCCCATCTATCTCATCTCTAAAGTTTGGTCATGGTCGTGCTTATTCGAAACAAAAAGGCCAAATGGACAAATGGGCAAATGGGCAAATGGGTAACATCATGCATATGCAATCGTGGGCCAAGTGAAAAATCTAATTTGGATTTGTGTCTACATATTTGTTTGGGAATAACCGAGTGAGTCATAACTTTCTGAACGTTGAGTTTAAAATTTACACCAATCAATGTGGTTTGTCTGTTACATAAAATCTAACCCCTACTCTAACGCAATGTCTAGACTTTTTCGGTAGCAAGATTGCATTTGTGCGATGAATGTATTTTTTTAAAGCACTTTTCACAGAAGAAGCATGTCGAACACCTTGGAATTCGAACTGAAATTTGCTACATAAGAAACGGTCTAAATTAACTTTATCCGTTGGTCGTTGCATATGTTAACCTCAAAACCTCAAACTTTAATAAGTAAGAATTGTCAAGATGTTAGGCGCTTTGTCATGGGATGGGATTGTTTAAGTAGAGGAACAAGATACTGTGCCTGAACCAAGAGATTAATGAGCAAGTGAACCGCTGCTAATGACTTACACTGAGGTTCTGATAGTATGAAAACTACAATAAGTTAGTTTGTGCTTGCTATTGTTTGCTTGATCTGCCTCATAATTTCCTGGACGCAAATCCAAGCGATTTAGATATACAAAATGGGTTTCTAGAGCGGATTGTAAACCATAAAGCTGTAGTGGTATTTATGGAAAAATGCATAAATTACGAGTATCTTGGCAGCAGAAATTTTTCAAGAGTATAGCTATTAGATTAGGAGATCAGGGGTGCAATTTATTGGGAAACCGTAGATTGTCTTATTACTTTGAGTGGGCCACCAGCGTAGTGGTTACCCTACCTACAAATTGGTGGTCTCCGGCAATAGCAAGAGTAAATCCTTATTTATGCAGGCTCAAATGGCAACTGCATGCTCGACCAGCAGCATTATACTGTTATAGACCGTCGCACAGTGGGGCAAAAGTAGTGGTTTTGTGCGATAAATTATTTTGATAAGTCTAAAGTGACTTTTTGTGTTTTAAAGCTTTGTATAAGAGTAAATATAAATTGAAATTTAATTTCTATTAAAAAAAAGACAAATTTGGACTGTTGTTTAAAGATAAACTTTTTATATTTAATAAAACAAATTTGTTCATTCATTTTCAAAAGAAATATCATCCACATCAAACGTATTAATACTAGGTGAAGTGAAAAGTAGCCTCCTTGACCACCAGAATGCGCTGCTACTGCAAAAAAGGTTATGGTGCCTTGAAGTCCGTTCATATTTAGGCAGATATGCCAAATTTCAGTGCGATACTGTCTTTAGTTTTGTTTTGACAGCTGATTGTTGTTGACTTGTTTGGCATCATGTTGAGTATGGACAAAAACGATTTTCCTTCTCTCATAAAACATTATTTTTTGAGAGGCAAAACGGCGAAGGAAGCAAAAGAAAAGTTGGATAAATATTATGGGGCTAATGCTTCGTCAGATTACAACGTCAAATATTGGTTTCGAGAGTTGCGTGGTGGTTGCAACTCCACTACCGATCAAGTCCGCAGCGGCAGGCCCTCCGATGCGCTTACAGAGGACAATGTCAAAAAAATACATGAAATGGTGTTGGCTGACCGGAAAGTGAAGGTGCGCGAGCTAGCAGATACCACAAAGATTAGTACTGACTACACACGCCATATTTTGGGCAATATTCTGCATATAAAAAGGTTATCCTGCCGCTGCTGGGTGCCGCGCATAACCAAAAACACGAAGGCGAGAGCACTTCGAAAGAGTGTTTGGACTTGCTGATGCGGAATCGGGCGGACTTTTGGCGTCGATTGGTAACTGGATTTGGATCCCTCGGACTATTATCTCTTCCCAAAGCTCAAAAGATGGCTCATCAATAAAAAATTTAGTTGACGCGAGGAAATCATCGACGCCACGGAGGAGTATTTTGCAGACCTTCAGGAAAATTACTTTTCGGACGGGATCAAGAAGTTGGAAAATCTGGAATAAGTATATCAAGCTAAAAGGGGACTTATATTGAATAAAATAAAAAAAGCATTTAAAAAAAAATAATTTTTAATTCTCATCTAGTAGTATCTGAATAAAAATCTTTTTTTTTATAAACAAAAGGGTTTTGACTTCTGGGACTTGATAATAGAGGATCTGATGAAATCATCATTCTGTTAAATTGTCTATTCTTGATGTTTTTTGCTGAATTGCTCTCTGAAAATTTTAAAATCTTTGTTTCGTGATTTTAAAGCTTCTTCACTTAACTGACCAATCGATAAGTGGCAAGCAGAAGCAATTAAATGGCCATGAATTAATGTTTTGTGCACTGTTGTACTCATATAGTACCAGGGATGCAGTGTAATGAAATATCGGGCGGTATCTTCACAATACTTCTTGAATTTTTCGTCGTTGAGTTCGAAACTTCTTGAAAGGCATTGCAAAATTATATGAAATTTTTGAATTAAAAGTTCATCAATTCCAGTTATGGTGGTGGATAAATTATTTTTTTCAAAAAATGTCCTCGCAACATTACCTGCGTTGGTATTTCCGTATCCCGGCTTAGGATGGCCAACAATTAAGCCAAGTTTTCTTTAAATTATCTTTGAATTCGCTTTTTATTTTCATTGACGGCAACTTCTGTTGTTTGGCTTGTTCTCCACTCCTGGACTTGAAGCTTATAGGCAACATGCAAAAGGCATTCAAAAAGTCGAATCCATGATAAATATTGTTCCGATACAGGCAATTGAATTATTTTGTTTACGCTGATGAACTTTTTACATGTAGCATTGCATAAGTAACATCTCATGGAAGATTTTCGGATATACTGTTGCAAAGCTTACCATCAATCATTGAGAATTTCGTTTCATGTATCCAACAAACTTTTTACTATCGATGATTATATTTGACCAATTTTTAATGGATGCCAATAGGAAGAAAAGGGATTTTTCCACAGAAATTTTTTGGTTAAATGAAAGTTGTAGTCTGACCAGATACTTCATAAAAATGAATTTATCACCGTTCTTATGGCTCTCTAAATATTTTTGATGATATTGGCTATGATTCCACTTCGATACTAACTTTAATTCGTTTTCTGTATCTGATTGAAAAGATTCCAAAACGTTTCTTTGATTGATCAGTATTTTTTCGCTAGTGTGATCGAGTAGATTTTGCATGGAAATCTCAACACAAGCTTCTGTTATTTTAATTTCAGGAGGGTAAACATTTTTCTTTTCTTTTTGAATTTCTTTATATGAAGATAAAGCGTTTTTGGCATAGGTTCTTATAAGGTTGTATTGGTGCCTTGATAATTTTGCTTCAATTATTATAGACAAAGCTTCTAGTGATGACACCTTTCTTGGTTCTTTAAGACTTGTTTGCCTTTGTAAGAAACTTTGAGACGTTGTTGCTTCTTTTACCAAATCTACTGTTTTTACCCGAAGCCCGAAAACTCATTTGAGCAACATAAACCAGCTCATTTTTGGGAACCGTATTTCTTAATTCCGCAGTTCGTTTGAGTTTTGTTGATTCACTGCATGTTTCAAAAAAAAAAGCGATGGACGTCCAGCAGATGCCAAAAATTGTTTAAAAGAAATGAATCCGTTCAGCCATTTTAACTCTGAGGAAAGAAACAGTTTTTTTGTTCGATTCGATCGTTGCCATTTCGTTTTTAGTTAATATTTGAAATTTTTCAAGTCTTGTCGAAATGAGTTTCCCTGCATAATGTCTTACGTTGAAGGAAAGTTTCAACTTCAAAAAAATTGGCATCAAAACTCTTCTTTACACTGGCGAAAAATACTTCAACCAGTTGTTTTCTTAATTTTGTACTTCAGAACCTTAAAAAATCTTAAGTTAAATTACTGAATAAAGATGAAATTAATTCCTACAAAAAATTAAAAAAAAATCCTTTATAAAACTATCATAAATATTTTAACTGAGTAAGGCATACCTAAGTATTTTTACTCTTTGCTTTGCTCCTTTTTTGCTTTGCTTTGCTGTGTAAGTTCTTTTTCTTATTTTGATAATGCTTTTAATATTATTACATTACTATTCAAAAAACAACAACAATCATATCCAAAGAATATAAGAAAAATAACAAGAAGTTATCAATGCTGTTGGTCAAAATTGTATCAACAAAAGCCGTTATTAGAATACCCGTCTGTGCACGAAGTTGAAAGAAATTGTCTTGTGAAATAATCTGGATGACCTTATCTTTCTATAAACAATGCAAGCTTTAAAAAAAATCGAACAGCTATTGCTTCTGAGGTTAATACAAGAAAACAACAACAGTCGGCTCTCTTGAAAAATCGCTAATCCTATTTTTCTAAAATAAAAAAAAAATATTTCCAGCAAAAGTTTAGCACTTCTGCTTTCTTATTTATATTGAGGAAATATGCCTTAATTATGGACAATTAATAGACATGCTAAACTTTTGCCGGAACAGAAGATATTATGCAAAAATTAAAACAAAATCTTAAAAAAACACTCGCACTTCAAACCCCTTAATTAATTATAATAATATTTTTTTTTCAGTTTTGAAATAGACAAGTAAATTTTACATATTTTTACCTTTCCCGAACATATTTTATATTTGTAATCACCCTATAAATAACAAAGATATTGCAAAAACAGTAAAAACTACTTTGTTTACTTTACTTAAAAACAAACAAATACCGTATATTTTGTGAAAAGTAACATTTTTTTCTTGTTTACCCAAAATTTCAAAGTGACCTTTTGCGCACTGATCATAACCCAATACGTAGGAGATAATAACGGATCCAATGCTGTTGACCGTGGCAAATGATTAAAGGACAACGACATTCAGATCTAAATGTGGTATGTTAATGACTCTTAACACAATACGTGCAGCCGAACAATTAGCAGAAAACCTTGACTGCTATCACTCAGATATCACCGCCATCCAGGAAGTGCCATGGGACGGGCCGAGTATAAGGACGTTGAAAAACTGTGAAATCTACAATGATGATTACTATAGGGAACAGACAGAGTGCTTATTCGGTTGCGAATTAGTCATACACGGCAGACTTAGGCAATAAGTCTCGATCTTCCAGCAAATTACCGGGTCCCTATTGACAATCCGCATTAAGGTTAAATTTCCGAACATAAGTCTAATACGCGCCATGGTGGGAAGATAGCAGGGCGTCACCAATCAATGTTTCTATGAGCTCCTCAATAAGATATATGAGCAATATCCTAAATATTATGCGACGCACACTGTTTCCTCATCAGTATACACAATAGGACATGGCGGTCTCCGGATCATGAAACACTAAGCAAAATTTATCATTTTATGATCGACGTAAGGTATGACTCCAGTTTTCTGGATGTCCACACCTTCCGGGCAGAAAACATTGATTCAGAGAATGCCTGATGAATGGTATCTCAGTTTCATTTCCCCGATCCACAAAAAAGGAGATCAACCAGATCTCATCTGCTACATTGTGTGAAGCTCTAAAACACTTTCTCAACAATCTGATTGGACTCTATCAGTGCGGTTTCAGGCCAGGAAAGTCGGCAATCGACCAAATTTTCACACTTTGGCAGATCCTGCGAAATCTTAAGAAGTTCATATCGACACCCCCACCACTTTTGATTGATTTTATGGCCGCATATGACAGCATTTTTAAAGACGAACAATATACATAGAGCCATGTTTAGTACTGTTTTGGTAAACTGGTCCGTCCATGCAGAATGAAGGCGAAGATCGGTCGCTGCTCAGTCAAGGTTGATAACGGCTTAACCGAGGCCTTTGATGTCAAAAAAGGTTGTGGACAATGTGACGCGCTGTCATGTGACTTCTTTAACATCGCACTTGAAGGAATTGTCGGAACTCACAAGCTAACACCAATGATGTGGACATGATTTACAGAACTCAGCGGGCTGTCACCAGTTAGTTCCCTGGTATCGAAACGGAAGCTGACAACGAGGATTTAGCGGTGAATGAGGCCAAAACCAAATACTTGCTTTGTTAATAAGAAGGGACACACACCATCGACGAATTGGACAGAACATCACAGTCGACAGCTATAAATTAGAGGTAGCTTGAGACTGTCAACCTTGGTCCTGCTATCGATTCTTAATATTGTAGAAATTGCTCTTGCCAATCGCCGTTTTTTGGGCTAAGAATACAATTGAGTAGTAAGGCCCTATCACGGACAACTAAGGAGACTCTAAGACCGTTATTACTGCAGCCTGAAGCATGCACTCCATCAAAGCGGAATGAAGATGACTATGACATGCAAAGCAAATGGACCCCAATGCTGTGGATCGCAGAGTTTTCGAATCTACCCCGGAGGGACAATGCCTTAATTGCCGCACCCAAAAAAATGAGACCTCAACCTGCTTGAGTTGAGACTTAATTTTGGTAGGGGTTGACGCCCCCATTTACCTCACTTCATAGCTTAAACTAACTTAAAAACTGGGACTTAAAAACTAACAAAAATTAAGGATTAGGAAGTAAGGGAGTGGTGGAGAAGATCAAGTTTAAGACGAGAAGTTCTCAGGTTAAAATCGAAAAGAGGTGTGATGGGTTGGAATATATGTTGAAAAGACGAGGACAGGGTAAATTATGAGGATAAGTATTGAATGAAATAGAATTTTTTTTGTTTTTATAATGAGCGCACGCTCAAGGGATTTAAGTAACCGTAAAATATTTGTACACAGCTCGGGCGAAGGAAATTTAAGGAGGGAGAAAGGACAGATATCGATGTACATTGTTTTTGAATGTTTGTAAGTTATAACGACCAGGAAACACAGAGATCGGCCGGGTATTCCATAAGCGAGTTGTACGATATTTTAGAGTACGTCGGTTGAAAGTTTGAATAGGCGGAATGCTACTGGCGATTTTAATGGAGCACTGGTAGTGGAAATAGCGATAAAACAAAGTAAGACAGGAGACATTACGAGGGTGTCAATTGATTGACTGATACTAGTATCACCAATGAGTTTTATCGCACTATTTTGAATTCTATCTAGCAGGTGCAAAGATGTTTTAGGAGCACACGACCAGATGTGGGTATTGTACTCCATTTTCGGGCGAATGAATGCCTTATGCATATACTGTAGCCAGATCAGAGGGGGTAAAATATTTCTTACATCGCTTGAGGAAACCTAAACATTTGGCAGCATTTTTGACGACATCAAATATGTGGTCGTTCCAACGTAAGTTGTCACTGGCACATATACCGAGAATGGAAAGCTTATCGGTTTCAACGATGCAAGTGCCATTCATGGATAATGGCTGGGTATTTGAATTTCGCTTTAATGACAGCAGACAGCATGGATTTTTATAAACATTAAATTCCACTCGGTTGATAGTTCCCCAATTGGTTATGCTGTTAATATCGGAACTTAATGAGCTTAACATACGCTGCCGTTCCTGTTCCACAGCCGAAGAGCCCGGAACAAATATGAAAAAATATGAAAAAAAGAGAGTACTGTCATCAGCAAAAGAATATATTGGGTTAGAAGTAGCAGACAGTAGCATTAGTTAACGGGTTATCAGCGTTTCCATGACTTTGGAAAGAAGGAATATTAGTGCAACGGGCCTGTAGGAGGAGACAGTAGAAGATTCGCTTTTTTTAAGGGCGGGCTAGACAAATGCTGTTCTCCATCTTCTCGGAAAGAGTCCTAAAGAGTAAGATTGGTGAAAAAGCTTACGCAGGGGTTTTGCCAGCGAGGAAGAACAATCCTTCAGATGGAAGGGAGATGTACCATCTGAACCAGCGGATTTATGTATGTAGATTAAGATCTTTAAGTACTCTTGCTACTACACGGGTGCGAAAGTGGATTCGTCTCATTGAAGATTCAATGCACTCAAGTGTAGGCAAGCGTTGTCCAAAGAGCTGAGAGCTGGAATGTCATTGTAAATGAGCGTTGGGATGGAGGATGAGGCAGAATCTCTAATGGTTTTGACGAACGACCAAAAATTGTTACTGCCTTTGGGACATTGCAGTATTTTCTGCCTCAGGTTTGGGGCGTATTGGAATTTCACACGCGTGAGAAAGACGTTGCAGTAATTTCTGGTGCATTTAAACTTTTTCCGGTTTTCCTCTGTTGCCTTGGTCTTTCTTTTGGTTTGATAGTCTTCATCCGATGAGGTATAAAGTTTCTCATTCCAAACAGAATAGTTTCTGTGGTCATGTCAGTAGCGGCATAAACGTCGTTATCGAGGAAACATAACGACCATTTAAAATTTCTAAAGACGGTATTAAGTCCGCTCCTATTGGCTTTCTCGTATTGCCATACAGTTCTTTTAGGAATCTTTTCTTTAACTGTGTGGTGGGTGTACGAGAAATTAGCTGATATAATACAATGGTCCGACGAGCCTAGAGGGGAGAGCATATCGACTGAGGGTGGGAAGTTAAAAACAACTCCAGAAAGGGACTAGTAAACGGAAGCGCAATCCACAGTACAACAGGGCTGTCGGTGAATGAAGAGAGTGTCAGCTACGTTTCTGCGTCTTTCGTGCGTATTCATGTTAAGAAGTTTGAGGCGGTCACGATTGGGAGGTAAAATAAAGGGGTCATCCCGGGGTAGTCCTCGAAGGGCAAATCGAAGAAAACGACGTTGAATGTTCTCGATTCGGGATATATGAACTCGCTAAAAGGGGGACAACACTTGGCTGGCATATTCGAGAAGGGGCCGGACAAGGGCAATGTAAAGTGACCTTACCACATAAGGGTAGCAAAATTCTTTAGACTATCGTTTGATAAAACCAAGCGATGAGTTGACTTTAAGGATTATCTCATCAGTATGCGAACCGAAGTTTAACTCTCTTTCGTTTACTATTCCAAGGTCGCGAAGGGATTTAACCTGAGGTATAGGTTGGTCATGCAGAAAATAAAATCTAAGGGGAGATTGATTGGACTTACGAGACAAAGTCATAGATTGACATTTGGAGACATTAAGCTCAAAGCAATTTTTTAGACACCAAATGGAAAACCTATAGAGGTCTTCTTGGAGCAGAATAGAGTTTTGGAGTGAAAAAATAGTTTTGGAGAACTAAGTGCCGTCGGCGTAAATTGTTAGGGAGCAGTTTTTAATAATCCTCTCAAGATCGTGTATAGTTAAAATGAAAAAGGGGACCTAGGTGGCTGCTTTATAGGACACTTGAAGTGGCTAAAAACGGGGTTGAGAAGACTGACCTAAAGCGAACGGTATAATAACAGTTCTCCAGATAAGAAGATGTCTATTTCAACAATATGGGGTCAAACCCGAGAGCACACAATTTGAATAGGGTCAATTGATGCGATATTTTATCAAAGGCCTTAGCAAAATCTGTAACAATAACATCGATTTCGTTGCCATTTTCTAGGGCTGAAAGCGCAAAGGATACTAAGTTTGTACCAGGTAATCTACCCTTCAGAAATCCGTGCTGACTGAGTGAGATACTCGTAAATGACTTGCACTGAAAGCTTAGAATTTCATTTAAAAAACTTTCGAACATTTTAGGTACTCGTATGTATATGAGAAAGCTTTGCAATGGGACAGCAGTTAGTTACTTCACTCTTTGATCCCTTTTTGTGGACCGGGGTCTTCCAAACTTGGGGGAATTCCGCTTGTGTGAGGGACAGATGAAATAGGGAAGAAAGTGAATGCACACTTTTTAAGAAGTGGAGAAATTGGGAAAGCACTTGAAATATATGGGGTCATGTACGAAAAAGTTGTCTGCAAATAATTGTTAAAAAGGGTTGCAAGATAGTTGCAAATATTTTATGGGTTGATCGACGATCGCTGTGGAGAGGGGTAGGGGTGGATAACCCACTGAATTTCTTTTGTAGTTGACGAATTGATAAAAAGTCTTAGGATCGCTGATAAGGTTGGTCTGCACAGTGTCGAGAAAGCGCTGATAGAGGTAGTTATAGAGCTGATGAATTGGAAGTAGATAGAGCAGTCAGAATAAGAATTGGTGCGAAAAAAAACTGGCCATAATTTGTTTCTTTTGTTTCCTAAAGAGCGAAGTCTTCTGTTATCCCACTGAGGAGAAATCGATGATGTTTTATGCCGAGAAAAGTTGAAGCAAAAAGTAATGGAATTAAATATTTCTCTGTAAAAAATGGAGACAGCATCAGATAGATAGAAAGATAGGTTGGTAAAATCGAAAGAAGATTTGCTAAGATAGATTTTGATTTTGCGAAGTTGTACGAAGAGATAGTAGGAGAAGAAGTGGACTTTGGTGGGGAGTTATGGAAAAATGAGAGAAGAAGAGGGGGTAAAAATTGTCGATAGTTGATAGGGTTAAGGACAAAAGAGTACTGCGGACTTAATGGGATCGCTAGTGAAAATTAGGTCTAATTGCCCACCGAAGGAGTTAGGGACGCCACTTACTTGGCATAGGCTTGAGTTATTATATGATAAATGAGTAGGCATTCCTTGGATGAGCTAGTGTTTGATATGGTAAAGAAGAAGTGATTATCCGATGGAATCCACTTCAACTGAGGCAGATTAAAATCACCAAAGATAGGAATATCGTCAATGGAATCACTCAGGTCAATAAGTTGGTCAATCGCTTGAATAGCAAGGATGTAGGATCCGATAGGTTGAGCTGGGAGAATGTAGCATCACATAACGTACAGGACACTTTGGCATGGAGAATCAACTTTAGGGATGGCAGAATCATTAAACATAAGGAGAGAGTGGTCGTTATCTGGGAAAACATTATAAGAAAATGGGAATAGCTCATGGCTCTTTATGCCGGGATTAGGGTGGTTTCTGTAACATAGACATCGAAACAGAGGCAATGATATTTAGACAAAATAGCACGAATTTTAGAGCGCAAGACTCTTAAGTTTTGGTAGTAAAATGTAAGAGGTGGTTGGTTACGTGGAGGAGTAGGGGACTGTAGATAAGAAGCAGGCAAAGAAGGCAAGTTAGGAACCAAAAAATGTATCAAGGTCAGCTAACTTACGCTGAAGGTGAGAAACCCTTTTAGAGAGTAAATAGATGCGGAAAGCAGCGAGGTCATTGGACTAACTGGAGAAATTTGTTATTGTGTATATAACTTTCGTTATATAATAAATTTTTTTCAAAATTTAAACGTTTATTTAAGAAAAACATGTACAATAGTCTTATTCCAATATTTCCCATTTGAAGCTATGACTTTTTCCCATCTTTCTGGCAATTTGTGGATCCCATCCCAAAAGAACTGCGCCAGCTTGGCAGCCAAGAATGAATCAAGCCAATTTTTGATATTCTGCTCTGATGTGAACCGTATTTCAGTGAGGGCGTTCTGCATCGACTAGAACAAATAGTAGTCAGAAGGGGCAAGATCTGGGCTATAAGACGGGTGGGGTAAGACTTCCCATCCACTGTTTTCCAAATAGTTCTTAACCGGAATAGAAACGTGGGGCCGAGCGTTGTCATGATGGAAAATTATTGCCTCGTATCTGGTCGCATATTCCGGGCAGTTTTCGGCCACTGCTCTCTTCAAACGGTTTTAGCAGCTCATAATACAGCACATCCATCTGATTCCACCAAATACAGAGTATTACCTTCGCGCCATGGGTATTCGGCTTTGCCGTTGATTTGGCTGGTTGGCCGGGTTTCACATATGATTTTTTGCACTTGGGGTTGTCGTAATGGATCCATTTTTCATCACCAGTAACAATCCGATGCACAAATGACTTCCTTTTGTGGCGTTCCAGCAGCATTTCGGACATGCAAAACCGCCTTTCGACGTCTCTCGGCTTGAGTTCATGGGGAACCCAATTTCCTTGCTTTTGAATATATCTAGCTGCTTTTAAACGTTTTGAAATGGCTGCTTGAGTGACACCCAAAGATTCTTCGAGCTCTTCTTGTGTTCGGCAACAATCTTCATAGAGTAATGCTTCCAGTTCTTCATCTTCAAACTTTTTTGGCTACCAAGGACGTTCATCGTCTTCCAAGCCAAAATCACCACTTTTAAATCGTGTAAACCACTTTTGGCACGTTCACTCAGCTAGCGCATGTTCACCATAAACTTCCACCAAAATATGATGACTTTCGGCAGCAGTTTCCTTCATATTAAAGTAATGAAGAAGAACTCCCCGCAAAAACACTTTTTCAGGCACAAAGTTCGACATATTTGAGTGAAAAAAAAATTATTGTTGTTTACGCTTCAAATGAATGACATATACTGAAATGACGTACAATGACATTAGCTTTCAACGCATGTTCCAATTGAATAATAACAATGGAATAATACAAGTTACGCCATCTATTAGCAAACCGCAAAGTTATAGACCCAATAGTTAAGGCTTAGGTTCACCCCGAACTGTACCGCCACATAAATAAATATTTTGTAGCAATTAGAGAGGCTACGACATATGAAAAACAACTAAATTTTCTTTAAGTTTTGAAATTTAAAAATAACTGTCACTAACAAAGGAGAGAGTTATAATTGGTTATTGCAACTTTTGTTGGGGGAATGCAATGGCTGAAATATAATTCCAGTATTTTGATTTTTATATAAAGTGAGAAATTAGAGACAGTGGCCAAACTAGGGTGGTTTACCAGACGACATAGTCAAATTTCTGCATTCCTGTATAGCATTCCCAACCGAGAATATTGCTGCTGCTGCCGAAAGTATTGGATTTAACCCGAGGATCTCAACTCGACACATACGTACATATATACCTACATTGCAGCTCGTTTTCTCCATTTGGAAGTTTATTTGGATTTTGTTCAAAAAATCATCTTTTCGGATCATTTTTGGGGGTTGGAAAATATTCAAGTAGTCATAGAACAGACAATGCTTCCTCAAAGTGTAAGTGTTTGTGCGGTTTTCGTATCCACTCTTTTTCGAAAAGACGCAATCAGAGACATAATAATATTTTTTTTCGACGAGGAATGAATTGAACTTGGATGAGCTCAGGTTTCAGTTGAATACCATTACGGCTACATAAGCCATCCAAAAATCAATCTTTCTCTCACTTAGTTCGATAGTCGTACAACGAGATTTTAACTGGTTTTACTTGGGCTTCGTGGAACTGCGATTTGTCACCGTTAGGATTTTTGTACAGTTCAATGGTGTTCTCAATTTTGTGCTTAGGAAAGAAATCAAATGTTTAAAATGCACTCAAGCGTTGGCGGTTGGGTGCGTACTATTAGGGCAGGGACTAATCGGCGTCAACGTGGTAATGACAAGTGCAGCAACTATGACTACATATCAATTGCGTTTATTTTACCCCTGGTGGTAGTGTGCGAAGGGTTAATAATCTGGGCACGTGTACTCACTGTTGCAAGGCATCCAAAACCCTCTGATGAAGACAGATCTACTGCCGACAAACTTGCAAATGAAAAGAGGATAACAGCGGTCGGATCTGCAAATGGAATGTTTGAACCTTGTCTACGGATGACACCACGATGACAAAGGAATACTGTGAGGTAATTTAACATTAAACGCCTGCAATCTATGTATGCCGATCTCGACATGCCCTATGCATCAAATGTTGAAGACCAGTGGTATTGATCCCAAGAAGGCATCAGAAACTCTGCAGATAATGTGCTGAGTTCCACCCGAAAATCTCCACGGAATCCATGGTTCAAAGGAGTATGTAGGCAAGCTCACGTAGCGGCACTGCATAGAAGAACGAAAGCGGCACGTAAGCTTCACGACCGAAAGGGGAACCAGAAGGGAGAACCTGAACTTCTCCGGAGAAAAATGAAAGAGCATAAGAAGTGAGTGATCGAGGAAATCCAGAGATGCTACTCCAGGAACAATATACCATACCAAAAAGGTGACAAAACCTACACAGAGGCCTGTCGAGATGATAAAGGAAACATAGTCGGTTCTGAAGTGATTTTTCTATATCCTAAACGGCGAGTACAACTAAATTCCGCTGTCAGTAGATGAACATTTCAAAGCGAACGGTGAGGATAGCAATATCCAAGATTAAGAGCAACAAGGCTGTTGGACCGGACGGCCAATTTAAGGCAACGGGAGATGACTTGAAAAAGAGCATGCGCGAATTCATTTCTAAGATTTGGTTGGTACAAAGCACGCCTGAGGCATGGAATCTTAGCACGTTTACACGATCTACAAAAACAGAGATCCTCTTAACTTAACAAACATAGATGCACCAGTCTCTTTAATATTTCATATAAGATTCTATCTGCGGTCTTTAGTAAATACCTGAAGTCATTTATCAATGATCTAATTGGCCCGCCAAATCAAAAATCGCTCAAATATTCACACTACGGCAGACCATGGAAGAAACCAAAGAAGTTCAAATCGATAAACATCGCATCATTATCGATTTTAAGGCCGTATAAGGGAGCGTTTATAAAGACGCGGTATACATAGCCATGTCTAGCCTTGGTATCCCGATATTGACATAATCGGATGAAAGCAGAGTGATGTCAGTGACGCTTTCACGAGTATTGATACCCACAAAGCCCTCTCTCGAACAATAAAATAGACCACATATCCGTGATAATCCCAGTACTGCTCTATGGCGCAGGGGCATAGTCTTTATCAAAAATGAATGAGGATGCACTTGTCTGTTTTGAGAGGAAAATTTTTCGGTCCCGTCTGCATAGACGATGAATGGAAGTGGGAATACAACGAAGAACTATACGGACTGTACAGCGACATCAACTTAGCCAGAAAAGTGAAGATCCAACGACTGAGGTGGCTGAGTCATATAGATCGGATGGACATCAATGCTCCGATTCGAAAAGTCTTCGAATCCGCCCTCGAGGGACAGCGCAGTAGAGGAAGACCGTGACTCAGGTGGCGCACGCAAGTGGAAGGAACCACAATCAACTTTGCGTGCGAACTGGAGGGAGGTACCTAAAGATCGAGCTGGCTGGATATTCTCCACCCCGGAGAATCACCCACATTGTCTATTGTTTGAGAAGAAACAATTGAATCGGAATATGTGCGCCGGGGGCGAATCGCTCGACTTTGCGACTTTGCTCCTGGAGCTCATCGAGCCTATTGAAGATTTTGACGAAGCAATTAGTAGTGAGAGTGGGGCTGAAGATTTTATGGAAACCCGAGAGGAAGATTCTGAAACAGATGACCAAGAAAATGAGAATGGCGAAGATGTGGAGCTGGCAAAGTGGTATCGTGCCCCAAACTCAAGAAGAGTACGAGCTCGAGGTCATAACCCTGCCATGCATTTACCAGGCATGATAGGAAATGCCAGAAATGCTACTATTCCTATTGAGTATTACCGCTTTTTCTTCACTGATGGCATCTTAGACTCTATTGTTATATGTTTATGCAAATCAGTATATTGTAGAAGTAATAAGAGAACGGTTCGATCGTGACAGGGGTGATAAGCTTTTAGATAAAATTGAGTTGAGGTCTTATATATCAAGTTAAAACATAAGTATTTTTAATTGACATTTAGTGGAACAAAAATGTAATTCCCCTTCTGCCCACCTCTCAGGTAACTTTTTAATGGCATCACTAAAAAAGTTGTTTGGTTTTGACAAAAAAAAAATACCCCAAGAGCCTCTTGGACATCATCCCGAGATCCAAAGTTTTGCAGACTATGGAACAAGAGGAAATCAGAAGATGACAAATGAGAAAAGGCGGCACACCATTTTTTTCCAGGCAAACTCCTGTAACTTTGTGTAGGTAGTCCTTGCTGTATAAGAGTGAACATTATCCATATTGAGTACGATTCTGCCGATTTTAATCTGCTTCTGCGGTGATAGTCTGATTAGAACGCAACAGGTCAAAATGGATTATTCCCTCAACATCCAACCATACACAACGCCTTGAGCGGATAAAGTTCATTTTTGGGATGGTGTACTACTCTGTCTTCTGGACTAAGCCATTGGTTGCGATGTTTAATGTTATTGCAAAGAATCCATTTTTCATCTCCGGTGACGGTCCTGTTCAAAAACGGCTTTTGATTGTGACGCAATAGAAGCGCAGTACAAGCTTCGATTCTATTGTGATAAGTTCATTTTGTGATAGGTCGTGTTGTACACATTTTCCCAACCTTATGACTTTTACCATATTTGTTACGTATCGACGGATGGTCATACCGCTTAGGTTGAGTTCCCTTACTGTAACAGTGGGATTTTTCTCGATGGTGGACTTCAAGAGCTCATCGTCTAGCTCTTCTGGTCTACCCAAAAGAGTTTCATCGAAATTGTCATTTCAAAATCGAACATTTCTAAATTGGAATCGAACGACGACACTTGAACTTGGTGAGAACAATTTCTCCATACACATTTTAGATTTCTCTAGTGGCTTAACTTCCATTCTGGCTTTCCGCAACAAAAACAAAATTTAGTTAAAACTGTTGTTAACACAACGAAATTTATAGACTGAATGAGCAATATATCCTGAATCGTAATTTCTATAACTGTTTTAGCATTGAATTGGTTTTGTGAATTTTATGGCAATTGGAAAATACCGCGCAGTGCTTATGTTACAACCTTATAGGATTCTTATATTTAGCATGTGCATATGAAATCCACAAACAGAGTTTTGAAGAGCTTTAGGGAACAAATGGCGATGGTATTTAACAATTTGGTTTACTTATGAACATTAAGAAGTTTAAATTTATAACACGATATTTGTGAGTAGATCGTTCAACAGCTTTAAGTGAGATTTTTGCCAAGTTTCTTCATTTTAGACGAAAAATTAGAAGCGTTTTGAAGGCGATGTGCTTTTCGCCAATTTATGCCATCAAAACCGCGCGATGTGGAATTAGAATATTTACTTCAGGTGATGCAAGGCTCTGCTATTTATACAATACCGAAATTTATGCTGGTAAGCAGCCCGATGGCCTGTTCAACAATACCAATAAGCCTGTGGACTTAGCCCAAATTAATCTGATAAAAGGCTCTGATCGCCACCTTAATGTTAATAACTGGTCCACCGATCTTGAGCTTGTTGAAGAGCTGACAGTGAAACCGCGAAAAAGAACAAAATGCAGATTCCTCCTGAATTTATTTCATCGAAGGGAAATTCAGTAAATTCAGATTAAAAAAAAAATTCTCTATGCCTCTCTAGGAGTCTAGGTTCTTGCGCACCAAAAAAAGGATAAAACAATTATACTGGTCTCAACTTTGAATGAGGAAAAACCAATAGATCCGGAAACAGGAGATCAAAAAAAAAACAGAAGTTATAATACCCTATACCACAATCAGACTAAAGACAGAGTAGACACCGCTGACAAGATGTGCGCCTTCATTAGTGTAACTAGAAATACAAAACGTTGGCCTATGATGGTATTTTTCCATTTTGAATATGAGCGGTATCAATTCCCAAATAATTTACCATGGAAACGGCTTCAAGCAAATGAGAAGAGCATTATCTCTATCCCATAAGCTTTTGGCAGGACGACTTGAAAAAAAAAGCTTAAAGAGATTCAAACCAAACGCTGATGATGGAATTCAAAAACGAAAGAAATAACAGCTATCCCAGAAAAATTTTAGATATGTATTGTAGAAGCCGCTCGAAGACCGCTTTCCAGATTCAAATGTAAGAAGTGTACGCAAGCTATCTACCCTCAACGTCCTAATTTTATTTCATATTTGTGTTTCCTGAATACTGCAGATCCACTTACAAATGATTAAAATGTTGATCTGATTATGTAAAATTATTTAAATGTAGATTAACATTATTATATTCCTTATAATTAATAAAAAAAGTAACTTGTATGAGTCTTTAATTGCAAAGAATATTTTGTTTATAAAAACAAAACTATTTATAACTGAAAACATTTATTTATAAAGGCACATCGCGCCCGTTCAAATCCACATGCGCCCGCCGAAGTCTAAGCAATCGTGTGATATTGGCCGCTCAAAACGACGAAGAAAAATAAATTTGGAAATTCTTCAGAGATTTCCCGGAAGGAGCGCGAAATATTTGTCCATCTACTCAGCCCAATCTCTTTGCAGGAATAGAAATCTAACATATTCAACTATCACAGCAGTTATAATGACAGGTTGATGATTCTGGTAAATAGATTCAATATCAAATTTAAGTTTAATTTTTCGAATTTCAGAAAGTGTAAAATCCAAATGGGCAACGCAATTCGATCACATCATGTTGTTTGCCTGAAGTGCGCTTGACGTTATCCCAGAACGGGAGAATGTTGAAGCCTCTGCGAAATATGTATATGGCGAAAAAAAAACAGATTCGACTCGCTTTCAAGTGACAATGACTTATTTGATCAATTTGCTTTCTTGAAAATGTATGTCACGAACGCTATGATGGGAAGAGAATTTCACTACAGTCGTTCAACGTTGGATGAAAGTCTTCGGATATTACTCCAAAAATAAAATTGCTTTCAATCATTTGCAGTGCATGGTCAGCTTCGTCTTCAGATGATTTCCGTGCTGGTGTCGCTGTCAATCAACTCCCTTACTAAAGGGTTATTCTTTGAGAACTATTTTTTCCAGTGGGGATTTCATGAAAGATCATGTATGTGTCGTGTCACCGTGATTCCTGGAAAGACTTAGCCCGGGACAGCCCCTACAAATTATTCACCTGCATTACGAAAATCAGCGTTCTACGAGGAAGGTCTTTCGCGCGCTTAGAGTAACTTATAGTCCACATAATCGGCCTACCGAACGAACAAATCGATATAACATCGAAAAGTTTGAAAACAAATTTTCACTATTGTATAATACACGCCCAAAATAGACCACATCTAGAACGAAGTGAAGAAAATATAGCGGCGGCAACATATTGCCTTGTCGTATGCAACAACTTGGAGGATTTAAAATGAGGATCTTCGTTTAGAATCATACAAAATTCAATTCGTGCTAGAACTGAAGCCGATCGACCTTCCGAATCGTCACCGTTTCAGCCGTTGGGCTCTTGGAAAGCTTCAAAAAGATCCAATTTTTTTCCACCAGCGAAGAGTCCCATTTCTGGCTTAATGGCTACGTCAATAAGCATAATAGCCGTATTTGGGGTAGGGACCAACCAAATACAAAATTTGTTTTTAGTAGCCCTGCCATTGTAAATCAAACGGTTTAGCCGAAAAGTTTATTAGGATCAGCAAAAGTTTGCTTCTCAGAAGCTATGCTTCTGAAACTGACTACGTTTATAGTGCAGGAATACACCACTTCCTAGTATTGAGTTCTCACCAACACAACTGTGCTGGTTTAATTACTGTTGCATAATAGAAAATTACAAACAAGAAGCCCTGCTCATGATAAAGTTTTGAAATTTAGGCTGCCTGAAAATCCGCATCTGTCAATGTGAAAACCTAAGCAGAATGCGAAGAGTTACTACAACCGCAACGCAAGTTATAAAAGACAATTTAACATCATATCTAAGTAATTTAACATTTAAAGCAGCATGTAATAACTCTTATTTCCAGGGTTTTATAAAAGCGACTTGTCGTCGAACATTGTCGTTGAGCATTTTAATCTAAATAGTGTTGATTTGATCAGTATAAGTTGCGATATTTCTGGTGTCTGATACTGTTTTTTTGGTGTTTATAGATTCAATTATTCTTCAGTTAATGCCTTTCTGGTTGATTTTTGGGTGATTTTAGCATCGAACTTCTTACTAGCTCAACCGAAGTAGATAATTTTTTATCGGCTATGTCTTCCTTTGGCTACGACAGTTTGCTGACTCATCCTACGCGAGTAGCTCAAAATACAAGCTCCTGCTTGGACCATATACATATTTATAAGGTTACATAGAAATAATTTTTCTAAATTTAGAACGGATATATTTGACCTCAAAATAAGTGACCACAGCCAAAACCAAAGTCAAAAATTTACGAAAATAGATTTTACAGCTCTCAAGTCAGCTTTAATTTTAGAAGCTTACAGAGCACAGGATCCATCTATGTTACTATTGATCTCAATAAATTACAATTGCGCTTATTTCGCGCAAGTATATAAATTATAAAGAGCAACAAATTGAAACCCCTTTATGACTGATACTCTGATTAATAAAAAATATTCCTACAACTCTAGACTGAAAAGGTATTATGTCAGGAGCTGAAAACGTAAATACCTCTTCAAAGAGATAATTTTTATGGGAATAAGCTAGCCCAAAATATTGGTAATTCCAAATAAGACCTAACGCGGATGTCGCAGTCACTTTTAACAATGCGACTATATCTGAGCCTTTTGAAGTTGCCACTGTCTTAAATGACTATTTTTCCAATGTACCTAGGACATAAGAAATGATTCTGATTGTCTGGGCGAAAACATTCTTACTCATGACCCTTTCCAAAGACAAAGTTTTTTTTTGAATTTTTTTTCACCATTTGAAGTACACCACTATATACGGTCTTTTAAAGCATCTAATTCAACTTCACGTGATGAAATTATAATTAACATTTTGAAAAGCATATCTTTTCTTGTTTCAGATGTCCTATGTATCTTTCCTGAATCTTTAAAAACAGATGTTGTAATCTCACTACATAAAAAAGGTGATACCGCCCAATATCTCTTTTATTAGTTTTTCCTAAAGTCTTCGAGAGATAAAACATGTTTCTTCAGTGATTCACAGTTTGGCTTTCGGAGTGGCAAATCCACTGAAGATGCCTTGTTAAAGTTGTGCGGAGAAACATATAGCAGTCTACATGAATCTGACATCCCTGCTGCTATTTATTGATATCACTAGAGCTTTTGACAAGGTGGATCATAACATATATGGTTTTATCCATGACTGGTTTACTTCTTATATGAAAAATCGTAGTCAGTGAGTTAGGATCCGAAATTGTTTGAGTGCAAAAGATCTCATCAACATAGGTGTGCCACAAGGCTCTGCGTTTGGTCCTATTCTGTTTTTAATTTTTGTAAATTCGCTTTTTATTCAACTGTGTAAGTGCTATTTTAACATATTTGTGGATGTAAACTATGATCTTGAACTATTGCGGAGATGGTTCAAACTTCATAAATCGGTCATTAGTAACAAAACGAAGTTCATGATCTTTAACATAATTGCAATAGATTCCGTTTGATTAATCTTACACACGATCTTAATATACCCACTTTCACATGCCCGTTGCTCCGCCGACTGCTTTCAAATTGAACTCGTATGCAGCTTTAAGTACTTAGGTATTACCTTAGGTATTATTAGTTGCACTAAGCGTACTGTGTTCTTAAAGAAATATCTAAACAGTGTTGTTAGGCAGATTTATCATCTCAGACAATACTGCAATTTGCCTACTTTAAAGTTAGTATAGAACGGTCTATTTAAATTTAAACTCCAGTATGGTATAGCTTGTCGGGGTGGTACACATTATAATAAAATATAACTTTTGCTAATCAAACAATCAGACATAAAATGTCTCTTGGTTGTAAACTTATCTGCGCTTGGGTCATTACTGTTCAGATTCAGTTTTATGACATAAGCAATGTTAAGAATCAGACAATTAGAAGTGCAAATATATTCAGCATGCTCAATAGGTTTACTTCGTGCGGACAAATCCTGCTATCAACAAAGAGCAGCCGACCGATGTGTGACCTTATTGTGGGTATGACAAACATTTCCACGATAAGGGCGCACATATTTGGCAAATACACTGTGAAACTGGTGATGCGCACCTATTTCAATTTTGAAAATGTTTAATATTGTAGTTTTTGCACTTTTTCCATGTTGTTTCATTTGCCCAACGAAGATTGATTGCTTGACCTAGGAAGATCGGTGAAATGTATGGCAAATCATGTTCACCCCAGCGATATACGGGGCATAATAAAAGAAAATGAGAAATAACGAATGGGTGAAAAGATAACGTCTAAATAAATCTTCGAATAAGCTACCGGCGCAGCTCCGGGCAGCCGATTTCTTATCCTGCATTCTCTCATCCTATTTCTCTTTCTCGCTAATGGAATTTGGAAAGACGCGAGTTACGATGTCTATCTCGTCTAACTCTAGCACAACAACAAGTAACAACAACATTGGATTACAGTCCGGCCATAAAAGAACAGATGATAAAATCCCAATATTGCATCACGGAAAAACCCCAGATACTTCAATAAAACTTCAACCTGTAATGTTCTTGTTATATGTATGTTATGTTACATATTTACTTGTTTTACTTTATGTAATTGCAAAGGTAAAGTTTTTACCGATTACCTGTGCAAACATAGGCTTCTTTAAACCATTCATAATTTGTAACACTCACTCAATTTTGAACCACATTTTCCAAACGAAGACATAACTCGCGCAACACCAGTTGCACCGAGTAATACCACCCATAACAAACATATTTAGTTGTAAGATATCATATGAATCACTGTGTTTCATTTGTCGACATACCACCTTGATCAAAAAGTTCCCGGCCACACCACCGTGTAGCGCTCCCATTGTTCGGATTTGAGTTCTGGTTTTTTTGTTAAGTTGATAAATCTGTTGCTGACATTCCCTCTAAATCTTAGCGTCATAGCTTGACATTTGCAATAGTAACGTAGCCAAGAGTACATCTATATTTGTGTGTGTTGGCGATTTTTTACAATTTTAGAAATGGATTTAAATTTGCAACAACGAACTTGTATTAAATTTTGCGTAAAAAACGGATTTATTGGTGCGCGAACGTTGGAAATGTTGGAAAAGTGTTACGGGACGATTCTCTAAAGAAAACTGTCATTTACCAGTGGCAAGAGCGGTTCAAAAGTGGTCGTGAGTCAATCGAAGATGATGAACGCAGTGGCAGACCATCGACATCGAAAACCGACGAAAACATTGATGAAGTAAAAGAAATGTTGGTCAATAACCGCAAATTAACCATCAAAGAGATGGTGGACGACTTGAACATTGCCTATGGATCCGTCCAAGATATTTTGGTTAATGATTTGGGTTTCTGTCGTGTAGTAGCAAATTTGGTGCCAAAAGACCTCAATTTCATGCAAAACAGAGACCGTGTTGACGTCGCAAAAGAGATGATTTGCGAGGCTGAATCCGATCCCACATTCATCAAAAGGATCATTACTGGAGACGGGACGTGGGTTTATGAATACGACACGCAATCCAGACATCAAGCAAGTGAATGGCGTTCACCTAATGAGCCTAGACCAAAAAAAACACGTCGTTTTTAGTCAAAAAAGAAGGCAATGCTCACGGTTTTCATGGATAACAACAGTATAGTGCATCATGAATTTTTGCCAGAAAGCCAAACAGTAAACAAAGAGTATTATTTGGGCGTTATGAGACGTTTGCGTGAAGCAATTCGCCGAAAGAGACCGGAATTGTGGGCAGAAAACTCGTGGATTTTGCACCATGATAACGCACCGTCGCACAGTGCCATCATTATTCGTAATTTTTTGACGAAAAATACAACAAATACCATCCAACAGCCACCGAATTCACCTGATTTGGCTCCCTGTGACTTCTTTCTGCTCAATCGAGTTAAAAAACCACTACGGGGAACGCGTTTCAGCAGCCGAGAGGAAGTAATGGAGAAATGAACATACCGAAAACCGAATACAAAAATGTTTCGAGGATTGGATCAAGCGCTGGCATAAGTGCGTTGCTGTCAATGGGGATTACTTTGAAGGGGACAATATAGATTTACGTGGGTTGACTGAAAAGTTTCCGACCGTAACGTAACGTCAATAAAAGCTAATGAATGCTAGTGGGGCATCTTCTGACAGTTACTTACCGAAGTTTTAGTCATTTTGGACTCGCAGTTTTTAGTTGACAGTCGTTTGAGTGAGTCCATGTGAGTGTTTTTTGTGAAAATGGAAAAAATTGAGTATCGAGCTGTTATTAAATTCTTGTTTTTGAAAGGCAATACGCCTACGCAAATCCAAAATGAGTTGGACTCTATGTATTGGGACTCTGCACCATCACTTACCACAGTGAAATTTTGGGCAACTGAATTTAAACGTGGCCGTAAGAGCTTGGGAGATGATGAACGTTCGGGACGTCCAAAAACTGCAACCACTGACGATAACATTGCTAAAGTTCACCAAATGGTGTTAGACGATCGCCGAATTAAAGTGAGAGAGATAGTAGAGGTTATGAAAATGTCCAAAGAACGTGTATGTTACACATTAAAGCAAGATTTAGGCATGAGAAAGCTGTCCGCGCGTTGGGTGCCGCGTTTGCTTACGTTAGACCAAAAACGTGTTCGAATGAACATTTCCAACGCCTTGTTTGCGCAGTTTAGGCGCAATAAATCCGGGTTTTGGCGCCGATTAATTACTGTAGATGAAACTTGGATACACTATTATACGGCCGAAACAAAAATTCAGTTAAAACAGTGAACTGCAAAGGGCGAGCCGGCTCCAAAAAAAGCAAAAACTGTTTTTTCGACTGGGAAAGTGATGGCGACTGATTTTTGGAATAGTACAGGAGTTATCTTAATCGATTATCTTCAAAAAGGAAAAACCATTACAGGAGCATACTACGCATCATTACTTGCCAAGCTGAAGGCAGAAATTGCGGAAAAACGGCCACATTTTTAAAAAAAGAAAATCCTGTTTCACCAAGACAACGCGTCGTCTCACACCTCAGCGGTTGCCATGGCGAAAATCCATGAATTACGGTTTGAACTGCTTAACCATCTACCTTACTCACCAGATCTTGCCCCAAGCGACTTCTTTTTGTTCCCGCATCTAAAAACTGCGCTCGGAGAACAGAAATTTTTGACAAATGAGGAGGCAATCACCTTCGTAAACAATTATTTTGCAGAGAAAAACGCCAAGTACTATTTGGACGGATTAGAGAGATGGGAGCAACGCTGGAAGAAATGTATAGAGTTACAAGGAGACTATATAGAAAAATAAAAAAAAATTGAGAAAAAATGTCTTGTATCATTGTTCGGAAACATTTCAGACAACTACGAGGGTTGAATAAACTTGTAGTTTTAATTTTCTGAATAAATTCCGGGAACTTTTTGGTATATACATACCTTTAGGTTAGATTTTAAGTTTATATTCCCAAAAATTTATCTCTGAATAAACAGTAAATAAATTGTTTTTGTATTTAAATATTCACACATAGAGTTGAAATTGTAAATGGGAGCGAAAGCGAGGAAAAAATTTTTTTTTTCTTCATCATTTGTGGTGCCCTCGAGATCGTAGAGCCTGAGGCAATTGCCTCATTACACCTCCTCAGCACTGGTGTAATGGTTATAAGAAAGACGATGTGATTTTGCTACCGCGTTTGACTTTGGATGCGTCGGGTGATCGCGAACTGAACAGAACGTCCGTCCTGAAACGTTTGCTATTCCCGGTCACGCTGGCTTTCTCGATGACGATCAACAAAGTCGCAGGGTCAGAGTTTTGGTCACGTTGCCTTGGTCGTCGATTCTCAAGACACAATCTTTACATATGGATAGCTGCAAGTGGCACTGTCGCGAAGTAAATCTCGAGTGGAAATTAAAATCGGATGCGAACTCGAACACAAGATCATTCAGGATATTGTATTTGAGGGAGCTCTATAATAATGAAATTCGATCACGATCACTAACTTTTGCAATCATTAGACTCATTCGGCGTCATTGCCGATATAAATTTATAAATGGAAAAAAATAACGCGTATAGATCGTCGGACGATTGAACTACGACGAAGCACCAGAGCCATTTTTCACTTAGATATGGCTTAAATATAAATATTGTCCTAATCTCACCTCATTTTTGGTAACTCGGTCCCAATCAAGAAGCATGAGTTCAAGTGAGACCCCATCTAGAGAAGCACCGGTACCCTGAAACAAAAATGAAAATAATAATAATTGATTAAAATATGTTATATGATTCTATTCCTCAATAGTATACCTCAGCTGTAGGGATATCAAAAGCAAAACTTTCATTAAAGACCGGACTCAGTGTTCTCTTTTTGACATGAGTCTTCTTCTTTGCAATTCTCTGTCCATTGTACAGCAAATAGATTTTAACATATGGATCAGCTAGGCCAGTCACATCCATTCGTGGTAAATTACGTGCCTTTAAGAGCACAACAGTCAAACGTCCGGCAGCTGGTTGCCAGCATAACGAGATCAATAGTTCTCCACGACCTTGCGCTCTGATCTTTAAGCTACGTGGTTGAATCTCCTTGCTAATGGACATGTGTTCCTTTTCAATTTCCCTCAAACTAATCGATGATAATGGCCAGACAACTTCACCAATTACATCATCACGTGAATAACGATCAAAACTTAAGATCACAAAATGTAATGTCATTGCTCCAAGCTCTTGAATATTCAACCCATAGAATGTAAAGTCTTCATCATAAACTGGATTCCTGGTATTTCGAACCACCCTGGAAATATTAGAAAACAAAAATTAATCGCGGTATTATGGCGGATTTAAGAAAGAACCACACCTGGTCTTGACTTTGTGTTGTTTGTCAGGTAACAGCTGAAGTTTCACATATGGATCAGTCGCAGCCTGGGTACGGCCATTCATTCCTGGTGGAATATCATGGCTACCAGATCCTGATGACGTCTTACATGGTAGACCACGACAGCGTATAATTGAGACAACTAAAGCACTACGTTCCTTCAGATATCGTAGCTTGAAAAATATTGTTCCCAATTTTCCATATTCCCAGCTCTCTGGTATATCCTTGCCAGGACTCTCTACCTCGACTGGTGACTTCTTGCTACTTGACTCGACTTCGTGCAGGGTCTTTGGTTGAACTTCATCTTCCTCCACAAATTTAATTGTCTGCGGAGCAATGGGCGTCGTGGTACTGGATGCGGTTTGGTCTTGGACTGGCTGAAGGATTCCAATTTGCTTGGTGCCAGTTGGTGAGGGGGATTTTTTCAGATAATGTGGCGGCTGACCACTTGGTGAGCGTACAGCCGTCGGTCGACGTGTCGGTTGAAATGGATAGCTGGTATCGTGCGATGTCTTCTTATTTCTAGCACGAAGATGCTTGGCACAAATGCATGCCACAGCAGAGAGGACAGCTGCCGCTGTTAGACCCAGTATTGCTGGAAGTACTAGAGAAAAAAGAAACAAATGATTAATGTTAAAACTGATAGGTATGTGGTAACTCAAGTTTTTGATCACATAGTGAGAAGGAAAAGCATTTTTATTATTACATTCTAAGCCCTAAGAATAATCACAGATATTCTATACTCTGTGCAATAAAAATCTGCAGTGTAGGGTATGCAGACAGGATATTTGCCCCTCACTCTGGTAATCATGAAGTGCATAAGCACCTCGCTTTTGAAAGCCCTCACAAAGTACCCATGGTTCATTGGGCCAGCAGCGCAAGAACTTAATTCGTAGCGTTGGTTTACCTCCCAGTGGTAGTCCCTGGTAACTGCCTGAACAAATCCCTACTCATGCAGTCTAAAATGGCAAGGCATGTTTGATCAGTAGCATAATAATGACCTACGGCTTTACAAAGAGTTCACTTCAACCTAACTTACAAACTTATCGATGATACAATTACAAAAAAGAAAAATATTTAGTGAACGAAGGAAGATTTAGCTTATTTTTCAAATTTAAGCTGTCAACATCTTCCTGTCGGTGAAGCCTAACCTTCAATGTCTGTGAAGAACGGACACAGTTTGTTGCAGATGGCTTAAGTTCTTCTACTCTTGAAGTGATGATCAATGCGACTCGACTAATCCGCCTTTTCGTGGGTGAGTTTCTCTGACTCTGGAGGCTGATGTTCATCCTTGTCAATGACAATAATGTCGTTCTTGATGTCTTTTAACTTCTTTAATCATGATCGATTTTGTAGCTGGCTGAGATAGTCGCTGGACCACCTTCTCCAGAACTGCTAACCAATAGGTTGGACATGCTGCCATCATACAAGAGCAGTAGATTTTTGTTCAAATACAGTTGTCATAAGTCGCAGAATCAAGAAAACATTTAAACAGAAGTATGCAACGCCCAATAACGCGACAAACTCGATTAAGGTTTCCAAATCGTTGAACTATATCCCTGTCTCTGACAAACATAATAAGCACGGACCTTTATTTTCTGCTGGAAATTTAGGAAAGTGACAACAGGGTCTCGAAGAAATAGTGGTCTATCCCGCCATCTAATATTAGTAGGCCATTAGGCATTAGCGCACATGTGCCCCGCTGTGTTTTCAACAGAGCAAACATGATGCCAAGCTGATGGTGATAACTGGGCCGTGATTTAAACCAAGCGATTATCGACGAAAACGTTTCTTGGGCGGGCGTATTCCTCTAGCTAATGAAGAACGGTGGAGGGGGTCGAGTAAGAAAAACACCCAGTGCAGTGTTATGAATAACTTTAGTTCTGCTTAGTAGTTTCAATAACAGTAGTGCACCGCACAGCTTTATACGCTGTGTAATTAACTTTATCCTGACTGGCGCTACACATGTTTTGGCGCAGACTAATCAATTAGAAAGGTTTTTATTACTCTTTACAAACTCTGGAGTGCGTGCATACGGCATACGCAGACTCAGAAGCACCAGCAAACCCATGGATCTCTAACAGCTACTCCTTTTCGATTTAAATCCACAGCGAAATATTAATACACACCAGTTTCATAAGCTCTGCCCTAAACTCAGAAATAGAAAAGTTCCAAGCTAGTCCTTCGTTCCATAGCTATCCCGTAAAAATTTTCATTCTAATAACGATAGAAGCTAGCCATCATAATTGATCGAAGATTATTTCAATGTCAGACATTGGAAATTTGAAATCGTAACGATGGTAATTGAATGTTGAATGTGAAACTGTCGAGCCTTGTGTTCTAGACTAAACCAAGCGTTTTAACTCAGAATCTCCCATAGGTAAATCGATAGAAATCTTAAGACAAGTTGGAACGACATCCACCAAAAATTCTGATGAATTTGATGCTCATTTTCGAAGTTGGTTGCCTGGTCTTTTGAGAGTCAGACATATGAGTAAGTCGGTTTTGGCGAGCGCCGCTTCTTCCATTGTATGAAATCCGGACATGTAATAGTCAACGTAAAGCTTGGATTTAATTCCACTACTACCCCGAGCATATCGTACGGCACAGTTATTGCCCACCTGCTGAGAACTCGGACGGTGATAAAGGAAACAGGAGCCGTACCGTATGTCAATGTCACACGGCAGTATTCGCGGGGCTTCTCGTTCACATTCTCCCTTCAGATCTTTTGATAGGCAATTTCCTTTTTCTGACTTTTGCTAGCCGTCTTCAGGAGTGATTTGAGAAATTTATGAAATTTACATATTCGCGTTTGAGCTCAAAGTCCCTAGAAAATCATAATTCAACGGAAAAAGTACCCTGAAAGCTACATTTCATGAGTACTCACATTGTGGATCTTTGCACGGTAAGAGAACAATGAACTGAGGTGCTAAGTACACTTCTATTGTTTTCTGTCGAACTTGAATTAACCCGCACTGTCCGCGCTAGGCTTATGCTTTCCACCGCAGCTATACGGCGCTTCAAAAAAGATATGAAACCCATCCTTATTCTTAATACTTACTTACTTTACTTAGGCGGCGCTATAGTCCGGGGTGGACCTGGGCCTCAACCAATAAGCCTCTCCAATTAACGCGGTCTTTGGCTAACTGCCTCAAGTTGCGCACTCCAAGTTGGTTGAGGTCCTCTTCCACTTGCGCGCGCCACCTAAGACGAAGCCTTCCTCTACTGCGTTGTTCCTCCGGATTTGAGTCGAAGATTCTGCGGAATGGAGCGTTGGTATTCATTCGCTCTGCATAACCCAGCCATCTCAAATGCCCTACGCGCAGTTTTTTGACCAGGTCTATGTGGCTTTACAGCTCGTAAAGTTCATTGATGAATCGTCTCCTCCAGAACCCGTCAATTCATACGGGACCAAATATCTTACGAAGAATTTTTCTCTCAAAACGACCAAGTATATCTTCATCCTCTTTAAAAAGGATCCATGCTTCGGAATCATATAGCAGGACTTGGATTACTAGGGTCCTATATAGAGTTTCCTTGGTTGTTCAGGAGAGAGCATTACTGCACAACTGCCTTCTCATCCCAACTAAACAGCGATAGGGTCCAATCAGATCGTTGACAAATGGCCTCAGATGCTCGCACAATACGGCAGACAAGATCTTATATGCAATGTGTAGGAGACTGATACCTCTATAGTTGGCGCAGTCTAGGGGGTCTCCTTTCTTGTGAACCGGGCAAACGATGATGAGGTTTCATTCATCCGACCAAGTCATGGAAATAAGTTGGTGTATTTTTTTTTTTTTGTTAAAGAACTTAACACTCAATTGGGTATGACTACACTTATGATGACAAAGCATGTGTTAAGTTTTTTGGAAAATGGGACAGAAAAAGTAAGCAACATGTTGGGAGACTAAATTATTAGTGTTGGCTTGATGTTGTATTTAGGCAACCATTCATCTCACGAGATTTTAGTTGCCTGAAAAAAGCCTTTCAGTCACGGCTGATATTGAACCCCGAACCGCCCGGTTGGGAAGCCAACACACTACCACTTGAGCCACGGCTCTCTACCAGGTCATCTCCTGCTTCCTTAAATAGTTCGACGGGTAGACCGTCCGGCCCGGCAGACTCGTTCGACTTTAGTTTAGATATTGCTATCCTCACTTCATTTTGGTCGGCTGACAGCGAAATTTGTGTCGTCTTCACCATTCACCAGTCTGCAGAAATATGTAGTTTCTCCATATCCTCAGCACCGGCTGTGACTCCTTGCTCATCTCTACAGGTTTCCGTTTAGGTCGTATTATCCTTACAAGTTCTTTTTACCTTTTGGTAAAATTTCCGAACATTATACCTGGAGTAGCACCTCTCTGTTTTCTCGATTGCGCGATTCTCATGCTCTTCCTTTTTTCTCCGGAGAAGCCGATGTTATTCCCTCTGCCACTGGTCTTCAGCACTTGATGCTGGCTGCAAAGAACTTTTCTAAGGTTGAGGGACATGCGATCGGCAAAGGCTTGTTGCGATTGCAACCATTCAACGTTAAATCTCCTTCTAGTATTTGCCCGCTGTTATGGCGTCTGAGATATCCGTAGACGTACCTTATCTGTAACTAGGTTGTGGTCCGAGTCTGTGCTGGCCGCTCGGAATGTTTGGACATCTAAGATACTTGAGGAGTGCCTTACGTCGATCGCAATATGATCAATCTGGATGACAGTTTGCTGATCTGGTGTCTGCCATGTTCCCTTGTGAATATTGTGGTGAGGAAACCGTGTGCTTGCTATAGTAAGTCCTTAATACTACGAACCCATATAATTCTATTCCCCCTTTGAGTATTTGCAAAAAGCATACACCAGAAGTGCTTTCCTTGAGTCTACAGGCTTTTTTGTGGCTCGCAGCGCGCTAGTATTGTCGGAGATCCGACGTAAGGCAGGCTTTTATTTCACTAAGGGAATTGCTTTTGAGAGCAGGATAATCAAGTATATTTTCTAAATATGCTAGCATTATAAAGTGGGGTTTGTCACAATTACTACGATTTCACTGGGGTCCAAGCGAAAGCGCGCTTTATGATGGAAGATGCTTCTCCTTTCAAATGCACTTGTAGATATTCCAATTGCTTTATCTCGTATAGATAATCCTTCGACCTTATCAATGCTTTAAAAAGATCGCAGAATCGTACCCAGCCGTCATATTTCCCGGCGAAATCTGGCAGCTTTATATCTCTGAGACGCGGACCTAAGTTGATCGTTGTAGTGTTGATAAATTTATGAGATTCAACGAGATTCTTCACAGTTTCATATAATGCAGACTCACTTTGCACCAGTGTTTTTAAAGTTGCTGACATATCGACACTTTTCGAATTGAGAAATTCATTCAAGCCTTGACTGATCATAAGCAGCCGTAAAGTGCTTCGTTCTCACTCTGAACGTTTTCAAACTCGTGCACATAAATCCCTAAACGGGCTTTGTGCTTATAGGTTTTGCCTTTAGACACCGTCAGGGGTGAAACACTTGCGGCACTTATTCGGGTAACTTGCCCTTTAAGAACTGCACGCGACGTTAGCACATTTCCATTATTCACACTGTTTCATTGGATCAATGAGATGATAAGAGTTAAGCCCACAGAATAATTGACTCAGATGTTTGTCTGTCATTCGAGTGACAGAACGAAAAAACTGGTCGAATGTTTACAAAGTCTGTTGACGTACTATTTGTTTCGATATGCTGGACTAAAACAAACGACTGAATGACTATCGCCACGAAATGGAAGTGGTAAGAGAACTAATACGAGAACGAGAAATTGATTTCTAACCGCAGAAACGAACCGGTACAGTGGTGGTAATTGCAAACGATATACTCGTATGCTGGCAATAAGGCTACACTGTTCACTCCAATGTGTATACGCGGTGAAATGCGTTGCTAGATGGCAGAGTACCCTTTTCCCGCAATGCAATATTTTTTTTGGTATGGTGTGCGCGGCTCAAATTATCTCAACTTGACTTAACAACTTAACGAGGGTACAATTAAAAGAAAGGCGAAAATTTTGTTTGTTTAAAAATTGAAGCCCTTAACAAAAGATGTGACGAACTAACTAACAGCCTCGGATAATAACTAACGACCCTTGCAAAAGTTTAAAAGACAACGACTTCCGGATCTCCATGTGGAATATTCGGATCCATAATACCCCACGTGCAGCTGAGCAATTAGCAGTGGCCCTTGACCGCTATCACGCAGAAATCACCGCCATCCAGGGAATGCAATAGGATGGACTGAGCATAAGGAAGATGAAAAACTATGATACGTACATATACTATACATAGGTACAGTGGTGATTGCTAAAGGGAAAAGAAATAGGATGTGGATTTGTAATATGCGCCAGACTCAGGGAAGAAGTCTTGAGCTTCCGGCACGTGAGCGAGCGTCTTGTGAGAATCCAGATCAAGGCTAAATGCGTTAACACACGCCTAATATGTACCCATCCCCCTGCAGAAGGTAAGAACGACACGCCAGCAAAAAATGTTTCTACGAGCTTCTCGACAAGCCATATGAGGAGTATCCGAACTGTGACGCTAATAGCGTACTAGGCGATTTTAACACCAGGATTGGGCACTTTGATAAGACAGTATGTGTGCACGGCCGTACAATGTACACAAGGGAACATGTCGGTCTCCGGATCATGAAACGCTAAATCAAATTAGGCGCAATGCGATCGACGTAAGACATGCCTCCAGGATTCTGGACGTGCGAACCATCTGGGCAGCCAACAATTACTCGGATCACTCCTCGTTGCAGCAAAGGTACGAATGCGGATTTCCCACTCGCCGCAACAAAGAAGATCTACTGTGTGAACATGTAAGGTAGAATAGCAGCAATCGCAACAGACCGCCATGATCTTTGCCGAATATATGTATATCCCGAAATATCTCAACAACTCTTATGCCACCAGTATCAAATACCGACGACAACGCTGGCAACATGCCATCAGAAACGCTGTGGGTAGTTTCACCCGACCACCACCAAGAAATCCCTAGCTTGATGAAGAATGCCGGCAAGCACACGCGGCTAAACTAGAAACTTCGGCATGTCCTGGAAAAAAAAACTCAAGTAGCCCAAATCGATGTCCACCATTTTATCACCGATTTTAAGGCCGCATATGACAGCATTTTACAGAGACATATGTATATATACAGCCATGTCTATTTTTGTGATCGCGGTTAAACTTGTCCGTCTATGCAAAATGACAATGGAGAGCACTCGCTGCTCCGTCGAACTCAGTGACGACTTGACTGAGACCTTTAATATCAAAAATGGTTTTCAGCGCGCTGTTAAGTGACTTCTTTGGCGTCACACTTGAAACAATGGTGTGGAACTCACAAGCGAACACTGTGAGATGTCGACATAATTGGGAGAATACGGCGGGTTGCCACCAGTGCGTTCGCTAATATTGAAACGAAATCTGTCAAAATTGATTTAGAGGTAAATGAAAGCAAAACCTAGCACATGTTGTCAACAAGAAGGGACACACAACATTGTCAAATTGAATAGAACATCACAGTCGACAGCCATAATTTCGTGGTAGTAAGGGACATTGTCTGGTATAAATTCTGCCATTAATTCTGGTATGAATTCTAAGCAGAAATAAAGACGAGGAGTGACCCTTGCCAATCGCTAGAGGGCAATGGAGTAGCAAGGCCCCATCCCGAAAAACTAAAAAGACTCTATATATGTAAGACCTGATCTGCGTAGTCCTACTTTATGACGCAAAAGCATGGACACTATCGAAAGCGGAGGAAAATATCCTCAGTCATTTCGAGAGAAAAATCCTTCGTACAATATTCGGTCCCATTTGCATTGACGGGCTTTGGAGGAGAAAATTCAACGACGAACTATGCGAGTTGTGGTGGTGCGCACAAGTATTGTAGAAAGGGACGTCAACCGATTTGGAGTGCGCAACTGAGCGCAGTTAGCTAAGGATCGGGCTAACTGGAGGGGCTTGCTAGTTGGGCCCGGGTTCATCACCTAAGTAAGTACGTAAGTCGTTCTCATCGCCTAAAATAAAAACAATATCCTTTGCTGCTTTCTCAGTGGAAACATCTGTATGCCAACACTTAAGCCCAACCTTTACTTCAACATGTTTGACCCAAATACTCGTAAATCATTTTTTAAAACACATTCCCTCAAGTGCTTCTTTCTTCATTTTAAAAGTTCTATTTTAACCTTTAAAAGATTTAGTTTGCAATGGTAAGGTGGCACATACGAGTATGTCCATTGTGTCCTGCCAAATAAGCCAGCTCATCTACCACATGGACGTTAAGTTCGTCTCTCTGGTAGATGTTAATATCCCGAAATTCAAAAAGAAGCAATAAACTGCCACAATATAAAGAAAGGTGACCTGCTCTGGGCGTTAAATTTGCAAGAATGGCACTAAAGCGCCATAAACCAAGAGAAAGTATAAGGGGAGAAGGTATGTTGAACAACTCGGAAAAAAAATTTTAAACTAGTGCAGAAATTCTGCTCAGATTTTCAAATGCCAAAGGACGGCTCCATGCATTGTAAATAAAAGAAAGTGGTCGCTCAGCTATGAGACGAAAATGGGCAAAGAACAAAGGCTAGCCTTTGGAACGTTGTTTAAGTGTAGTGGAAATTGCGAAACCGATAAAATGCATATTGAACGTTGCAATAAAGAAGGCGAAAAAAGCGGTAGCAAGACCACATGCGATAGTAGTAGAGGTATTGTATCGGGAGCTGGAAGAGGTACCTTCACAACTTATAAGAAAACGACAAACAGTAGAAGAAGAGCACCGTTTAAGCATGTGTAAACGATCTAACATTTTTTGGATTGATGCGCAACGAAGACATTCAATCGCTGAAATGTATTAAAGATGGGGAGGGAAACCTACCAAAGGCGTATAACGAGATTTGCAATAGAATTTCGGTTAGTAACATTACTGTAAAAAGAATGAATCAGGGTCGTGCAGTCGGACCGGATAACGTACCCTCCGAAGTGTGGGCGAGAATTGGAAATCCTGAGTTTATATTGCTCGCGATTTTAATCAATAAAATAATGAGAGATGATCATTGCATTAAGCCAAGGAAGGATGCAAAGTCGAATGAGTTCAAAATAACTTCTCGTCTCTTTGCCGAGAAGTGGTATTATAGCCAAAGGCATGACAACCCAATTAGGTCCAGAAAGCAATAGTGGCTCAAGTTCCGGCCGGGATTCAGGCAGGAAGTGTAAAACAATAAATTATTGCAACACGCAGATGCAAAAACATCACCAAACTCTGAGCCTACCAAATGAGGTACTTCAAAATAGAGTGGTCTGCATAATGGTTCTAAGGTTCGCAAATTTACCCAACCTCACAAGCGGCACAGTAGCAATGTAGATACGTGAGACAAATATGTAGTATTAGATCTACTTGTAGGCCTTACCGTAAAACCCGCTTTTGAGAGTATTTTCTGGCCGTGTTCAGTCGAACTTCCGTTTCTCTTTTCGAATGGCAGTTGAAGTCCATTCTGCATTAAAAGCTTGCAGTGATTTTGTGATAGCTGAGTCTGTCCAAATCTTTAGCTGAGCGTGCCTCTCGTTCCGACATGTTTAAAAGGTGAAATATGTTTTTTTATTTACCCTATGTATTTTTGTCTCCAAGCAAACAAATGTTCTACCATATAATCTTCTAAGGAGAGCATTGATGATGGAATTAGAATGGGTTAAACAATATACTTCATCAAGATAACGACCCGAGGCACACTGCCCGAGTGACTAAATTAGGGCTTGGAAATAATGAGTTTCGATTACTTGATTGACCCACACAATCTCCAGATCTCAACTTAATCAAATATCTAGAAATTAATCTTTTCGTTTTGTAACCAAAAAAATGTATCTGGTATTTACAAAGAAAAAAAATTCTCAAACCCATAATTACCATTCCCTTCAATATCCCTCTTATTGTGCCACCATCATATAGAGTTGTTATTTTTTATGAGGAAACAATGTACTTCATCCGCCCCTATCTACTTTTCACTTGCATGGTCAGGTTATAGTATGAGGTGGTGCCATCCTACTGCTGCACAATAGACCTCCTAAATTCCAGGGGAATGTCACCCAACAGGTATGTCGTTCATAAAAAAAAAAACTGTAAACTAAGATTCGGGAGCGGCGACATATTCCCATTAGCTTGGTATCCAATATGCCTGCCTAAACATTAGCATTAAACTTTCCAGTCCCCTTAATGTAGCTGCATTGTCTATTTTATTATTCCTAACGACAATATGGCCCATCGCACAGGGAGTCCTATTAGAAAGCGTCTATTGGAGCACTAGAAACGGGTTTTCAGTCAGTCCTGTCAAAACCAAGATTATGGTTCTTACTGGAAGGAAGAAGCTGACGATAAGTATTTGGGAGTCATCCTGGATAACAAACTTCTTGGGACCAAGCACGTTTTGTTGAAAACTTCCAATACGCTATCGGTTTTAGCTAGACATGGGACTTGTCACCGAGGAAGGTGCTTTGGATCTACACGGATATGAGAAGGCTATCTATATGTATTCCTTGTGTCGGTTTGGAGTTGTATTTAACATGCCTGCCTCCATCGAACGAACTCCAGACCACACTCAATCTGAAAGACTAGTATCTAATGGGCAGTTGAAGGGGAAAAGAAGACGTGTATGCTAAAAGTTTCACTCCTCCAGCGGCGATAAAGAAAAAAACCAGGTCAGCAGAAGTGTAACCCACTGAATCCGACAAATACTCGTATACCCTTTTCCGTCCCGAACAGGGCCAAGAAGAAGAAAGTTTCTGGTACTCACTCACGTACGATGCCCGGATGAAATTCGTGCTGTAACTAACAAACACCACAGTTCTATTGGACGGAAATAGGATGAATTGACCAAAACAATCGGTGGAAAGCGGCGTTTTTATCCGCACACGTTGTTGAGATAACGCCTGTGCTACAACCAGTAAAGGTCGCAGTTCTCGCCAACGGAAATCGATTGATGGAGTCAAATCCACCCTGGTGGTGGCTTTCCCCTCGCACAGGTTCCAGCTGAAAACGAAAATCGCACTTCGGGATGACTTATAAGGATTCCGCTGTTACTTCTCTGATGCCTCGTAGGCTGGAAATAATTTAATTTAATTTTGGTGGGGGCTGAGGCCCCCATTTATTGGCTTAATATAAGGAAGTGATGGAGGAGATCTTGTTTGAGACGAGGAGTACTCAGGTGGAAATCAAAAAGGGAGAGGTTTGAGTTGACCTTTCGGAGCATTCGGGAGATTGGTTCATTGGAGCCATAAGAGGTGTGGTGGACCGGTAGATACGAGTAGAATAGATGAGGAAAACGTAGATTTCGGAGGTTGGTATTGAAGGAAATGGAGTTCAAAATGGATGCACAGTCGATGGAACCAGAGAGTAGTCGATGAATGAAAAGAATGTCATCAGTATTCCTACGTTCTTCTAACCAATCCATATTTAGAAGTTTGAGGCGGTCCTGATAGGGAGGTAAGATTAAAAAGTCGTTCCACGGCAGACCATGGAGAGCAACTCGGAGGAATCGACGTTGAATACCCTCGATTCGGGAAACATGAACCCAGTGAAAGAGGGACCAAGCTTGACCAAGCCAAGTGATGAGTTGACTTTGAGGATCATCTTATCGATAGCGAACGGAAATTAAGCTCACAGTCGAATAATATGCCAAGGTCTTTACGTTTGGCTATATTAATTTTTAGGCAGTTTTTGAAGCACCAGATCGAAAACCGATCAAGGTCTTCTTGAAGAAGGGCAGAGTCATGAGGAGAGCAAATAGTTTTAAAAAATTTTGTGTCGTCAGCGTAAAGGGAGAGGGAGGAGTGTTTAATGACCCTCTCAACATCGTTGATAGTAAGAATGAAGAGAAGAGGGCCAAGATGACTACCTTGTGGAAGTCCAGATGAGGCTAGGAATGGAACAGAAAGGGCGAATTTAAACCAAAGACTATAATATCGGTTTACCAGGTAAGAAGAAATCCATTTTAATAAGAGAGGCTCAAAGCCGAGAGCAGACAATTTGAAGAGAATCAATTGATGAGATATCTTATCAAACGCTTTAGTGAAACCAGTTGCGATAACATCGATTTCTTTGCCAGTTTCTAAGGCTGAGAGAGCAAAAGACACGAATTCAACAAGATTTGTGGTAGTTGATCTCCCTTTTAGAAAACCATGTTGTTGGGGTGAAATAAAAGGCTTGCATTTGAAACTTAAGGCTTCGTATAAAATGCTGTCAAGAGTTATGAGAGAGTTTAGCAATGGGATTAGAGTTTGTGTATCGGGATTATAAAAGAGATCTTCAAAATCTGGGGAAATTTTCCCTGTGTAAGCGCTAGACGAAAAAGATAGAAAAGGGGTAGAGACAGGTTGGAAGAGCATTTTTTAAGAAACACGGTGGGGAGTCCATCTGGGCCAGGTACAAATTCATCTTTAAGAGATAGTAACTTTTCTTCAATAACTGCAGGATCGAAATTTGGAGTGAGAAATGGACCAATGGAGAAATTTGGTAGATCATTAAAGTAAGGGACCTAGTACGAAAGAGTTGTTGGCAAATGATTGTTTGAAAAATATAGCAAAAACGTCAGCGATGGTAGGAGCATCACTTGACGATTTGGTTTCGAAAGCGAGGTCATTTATGAGATTGGTTTGCGCATTATTCAGGTAGCGCTGATAGAGAGAGTTATAGACTTCAATGAAATGAAGATATGTACCTAGATAATTTGAATAGTCGGAAGAAGAGTGGGTGCGTAGGAATACCGCCCATTACTTGTTTCTTTTGTTTCGAAGAGTACGAAGTCTACGATTATACCAAGGAGGGGATGTAGAAGAAGTTTTATGGCGGGAGAAGGAGAAGTTTTATAAAGGGAGATGGATTTAAATATTTTTCTGTAAAAAATGTGGAGCTCAGCAATCAGAGATAGTTCGATAAACTCAAAAAAAGCCCTGCTTCGATAGGTATTGATTTTACGCAAATTAGCTTTGTGAAAATTGTAAGAAAATAGAACTGCGGGGGGAGGCGACTGAAGGGGAGAGTTGTGGAAAAATGAGAGAAGAAGTGGAGGATGAAAGTTATCAATAGTTGAAAGAGAGAGGGGACAACACGATACTGAGGAGTTGATGGGATCAGTTGTGAAGATAAGGTCTAATTGCCTTTCCATATAGTTGGAAACGCCACTGACTTGGCATAGACTAGAGTCTGTTAGCTGATCTAAGAATAGGCATTCCTTAGTAGAAATGGGATTGGAAGCGATGAAAAAAGATAGGTCTTCAGATGGAGTCCACTTCAGCTGAGGCAGATTAAAATCGCCGAAGGTAATGATATCATCAAGCGAGTCTGATAAGTCGATCAAATTGTCAATTGCTGCAATAGAAATTTAGAACTGAAAATTAAACAGGTGAATAGGGAGAACAAGAATACACGTCTAACTGGTTTGAGTAACTGTTGACAACGACAGTCTAAACAACGATGATCATGTTGATCAACAGTGGGAGCTAACTTAACCAAAAGATGCTTACAAGTACATTTAACCAGAGGGCTGCGAAATGGAAAATTGAACTTTTAGAGTAAAGTACTCCACGCAGTTCTTTTTTTCATAATAGATAAAAGAAAGAGAGACATCGATGCACGTTGGTTTTGAATGTTTGCAGACTATAATGACTAGAAAATAAAAAGCTCGGCAGAGCATTAGGAAAGAATTGCGATATTTCAACGTAATTCCCAAAGTGGGCTTGAGGGTAAACTGATGAGCAATGAGCATTCATAGCAAAACAGGTATTATGGTTAAACGTTTGAAGGGGTGGAGTGCTACTGGCAATTTCAATGGAGCACTGGTTGTGAAAATAGCGATAGAGCAAGGAGAGAACATCATCTTTGAGTTTTATCGCTTGATTTTGTAACCAATCTAGTTGGTAAAGGGATGTGGTAGGAACACCTGACCATTTGTGGGCGATGTATTCCAATTTTGGCCAAATAAATCCCTTATACTATATGTTGATGCCAGATCAGTGACATTTTGCAGTATTTTTGTTCACATGAAATATGTGATCAGTCGGTTGTCATTTACATGCTCGTATCTATCAAGAATAGAAAGTTTTTCGGTTTCGACGATGCAAGTGCCATTCATGGGTAATGGCTGGGTATTTAAATTTCGCTTTAACGACAGCCGACAGCATTTTCTTTTGGAATCATTAAATTCCACTTCAGTTAGTAATACTGTTTATATCGAAATTTAATGAGCTTAGAATACACTGCCGTTCCCGCAGAGACTAGAGAGTACTGCCATCAGCAAAGGAATATTGGAGTATTGGATTAGAAGTAGCAGACAAAAGATCATTGATGGTAATGGGGCGCACCAGCATTTATTTTGTTAACATCAGACTTAAAACCATCAATTCAACGTTCCGAAAGTTAAATTCCAATCCATTGAAGAAGAGTATCCTCGATCCAACATGCAGTCATTTCCGACAAAAGAGTTATATGTCAAGTGCAACTCTTTCTTTTGTCGGATTGATGTACGCTTTGGTTCCACTTTTCGGTGAGACATGCCGTCAAATCACCAGTGGACCTGTTGCTACGAAAACTATACTGCCGATCATTGAGAAGTTTTCGCATTATGAGATATTTCATGAGCTGACAGTTTATCATCGTCTCCACTCAAAAAGAAGGGACGTAAGTGCATTGGGTCTGTAGGAGGAGAGAGAAGGAGATTCGCCTTTTTTAGGGACGGGCTGGAGAAACGCTGCTCGGAAAGAGCCCTGAAGCGTAGGATTGATGAAAGAGCTTACGCAGTGATTTTGCCAGCGTGTACCTCTTCAGAAGAGTACCGAGTAGGGGTATACGAGTGCCATCCGGAAAAGCGGATTTGTGAATGTTAAGATCTTTAAGTAATCTTGCTACTAATGAGTGTGAAAGTGGATTCGTCCCATTGAAGACTCGACGCACCCAAGGGTAGGTGGATACAAAGTACAATCTGAAAGTGTTGAGCTGGGTACAAAGTGTGCAGCAAGTAGATTGGCTTTGCCCAAAGAGCTGACAGCTGGAATGTCTTTATAAATGAGCGCAGGGATAAAGGATGAAACAGAATTTCTAATGTATTTGGTGACCGACAGCATTGGTCTGGAACGTTTGGAACATTGTAGTATTTTTTACGTCAGTTTTTGGTCATATTCAAATTTCACGTGCTTAAGAAATCGTTGCAGTCATTTCTGGTACGTTTAAACTTTTTCGGTTTTCCTCTGTGGGTTCAGTCTTGTAGGATCGAAAAAACTGTTCCCAAATCCTGACAGCCCCTTTACAGCTCGAACCGTACCATGCCTTTTCTTTTGGCTTGATGCTCTTAATCCGATGAGGGATAATTTTAATTTTGGTTTATTTGGCTTAATACAAGCTTAATCTAACTTAAAAACTATGGCTTAAAAATTAACAAAAATTAAGGATTAGGAACTAAAGGAGTGGTGGAGAAGGAGAAGTTTGATACGAGAAGTGCTCGGTTAAAATCAAAAACGGGGAGGTTTGAGTTGACCGGTACGGAGCATAAGAGGTGCGATGAGTTGGAATATAGAAGAGACGAGGACATCGTGAATTATGAGGGTTAGTGTTGAAGGAAATAGAATTGCAAAGGCAGGCGCAATCCACAGAACCAGAGAGCAGTCGATGAATGAAGAACGAAGAACGTCAACCAGGTGCCTGCTTTTTTCGAAGTTTGAGGCGGTCACGATAGGCAGGTAAAATAAAAGGGTCATCCCAGGGTAGTCCTCGAAGGACAAATAGAAGAAAACGACGTTGAATGTTCTCGATTCGGGATATATGAACTCGCTAAAAGGGGGACCACGCTTGGCTGGCATATTCGAGAAGGGGCTGGACAAGGGTAATGTAAAGTGACTTTGTCATATAGGGATTGCAAATTTTTTGCAAGTGATGAGTTGGCTTTAAGGATTATTTCGTCAATATGCAGACAGAAGTTTAACTCTCTTTCGTATAATATTCCGAGGTCGCGAGGGAATTGAACCTGGAGTATAGGTTGGCCGTGCAGAAAATAAATTCGAGGAAGGGGTTGATTAGACTTACGTGACAAAGTCAGAGAATAACCTGTAGAGTCATTAAGCTCTAAGCAATTTTTAAGCCACCAACTGGACACCTATCGAGGTCTTCTTGAAGAAGAATAGAGTCTTGGGGTGAAGAAATAGTTTTCGAGAACTAAGTGTCGTCGGCGTAAATTGATAGGGGGCAGTGTTTAATAGTCCACACAAGATCGTTTATAGTTAAAATGAAAAGAAGGTGGCCTAGATGGCTGCCTTGAGGGATACCAGAAGTGGCTAAAAACGGGGTTGCGAAGGTTCTCCAGATAGGAAGGTATCCATTTTAATAATGAGGGATCAAAACCGAAAGTAGACAATTTGAAAAGGATCAATTGATGAACCATTTTATCGAAGGCCTTCGCAAAATCTGTAGACTTTGTTGCCATTTTCTTGCCCTGAAAGCGCAAAGGATACGAATTCAGCTAAGTTTGTAGAAGTTGGTCTACCTCTCAGAAATATATGTTCAGTGCGACTTGCACTGAAAGCTTAGCACTTGGCATAAATTACTTTAGGTATGTGAGAAAGCTCAGCAATGGGACGGTAGTTAGTTACTTCATTCTTTGATCCCTTTCATAACCGGTGTTATAAAAGAGGTGTTCCAAACTTTGTGGAATTCCCCTTGTGTTAGGGGTAGATGAATGTTGGATGCCACCCATGGAGCATAATAACCACTGAGTTCAAACTTCTTTCTTTCTCTCTCTATCCCATTTTCCAAAAAACTTAACACATGCTGAGGCATTATAAGTGTATTCATACCCATTTGAGTGTTAAAAAATAGGGAAGAAATTGGGTGCGAAAGATTGGAGGCACACTTTTTGAGAAATATTGCGGGGAGCCCGTCTAGCCCATGTAAAAGTTCATCATTGAGGTTTTGTAACTTTTCTTCGATAAGGGTAGGATCAAAAGATTTTGAGAGAGAGGGGGCAGTGGAGAAATTGAGAAGGTACTTGAAATATATGGGTAAATCCCATAATTTGCTTCTTGTGTTTCGTAAGGAGCCAAGTTTTCTGTTATACCAGGGAAGAGAAGTAGATGATGTTTATTTCCGAGAAAAGGGGCATAAAGAGAACTAGAATTAAATATTTCCCTGTAAAAAATGGAGACCGCATCAGATAAGAATAGGTTGTTGAAATAAAAAGAAGATTTTCTAAGATCCGAGTAGATATTGATTTTGCGAAAATCAGCTTTATGGAAGTAGTAAGAAGAGATAGTTGGGGAAGAAGTGGACTGGGGTGGGGAGTTATGGAAAAATGAGGGAAAAAGAGGGGGGTGAAAGGTGTTGATAGCTGATAGGGTTAAGGACAAAACGGTACTGTGGAGTTAATGGGATCGCTAGTGAAAATAAGGTCTAGTTGTCCACCGATGAAGTTAGGGACGTCACTTACTTGGCATAGGCTTGAGTCTGTTTTACGATCAATGAATAGACATTCCTTGGATGAACTAGCATTTGACGCGGTAAAAAAGAAGTGATCATGCCGGGGATCGGATTGGTTTCTTTAAGAGTATAGCCATCGAAAGCGAGGCCATGAGATTTAGGCAAAACAGCAAGCCTTACATTTTGGTAGTAATATGTAAGTAGTTTGTTGCGTGGATGAGTAGGGGGGTGTAGTAGAGATGCAGGCAAAGGAGGCAAGTTAGGTACGAAAAGATTTATCATGGTCAACTCGGCTACGCTGAAGATGAGAGACTCTTTTAGAGTGTACATAGCTCCGGAAAGCACCGGTGGGCACATAGCTCCAAAAACTTTTGGGGTTGAAAATTTCATGGTACCTGTTGTAAAGATTCCTAATATTAGTAAGAAGCCTTTTCTGTTAGATGGAGACCATGACACTTCTTTTGAAAGAGACATGTATTGGGAAATATTTTGGTTTTAAGGCTCCAGTTGGGGTCAGGCTTAGGATGTGAATGTGGACATGGATTGTTTATTTCTATGATTTTATTGGTTGGCTGATCCGTCCATTTGGAAACCCATATCTTTCCGAGGTTGAGGTTGGTGTTGGATGGGTTAACAAATAACCATTCACATCTAGCCAGTAATTGAAGCTTGAAATTACGTTTGTTTTCTGGGGGGATGTCAGGAAAATTGTGAATTGCTGATGGTGATGCCATATCACTTTTTGAAAACTTCAGAAAGTGATATGGCATCACCATCAGCAATGTACGCAAAACTGCGTACTATGGGGCACCTTTGACGAGTAGGATGGTGAACACCTGAGTCGTCCGGAGTCGCTCTAGCCTGTTCTGCCACTCTGAAAGCCTCCACGTAGTGTTAAATTGTGTAACGTGTTTCCGTGCGGCGGCGATAGGAGGAATTTACTTTGGAGCAGTTATATCACCTGGTGCGAGGATTTGGAGGTTGGTTGTCGGCACTGGATCTGGCAATGGTTCAGCTTCGGTATGTGACAATTCAGCCAAAAATGAAGTATTGTAACTGCTATGCGGCGGGGGATGGGTTGGAAGACCATCGATTTCGTGACATGCTGTTTTAATGAGGTTTTCCAAATCATTCAACACTATTCTATTCGCAGTGAGTTCATCATTAAGCTTATTGATTCTGTCGAATATAACGTCAAGGATGGACGCGTAATGCTTTGAGAGTAGACGATTGTATCGTATGCTACAGATTGGGGATGGAGATTGGATGACTGGATCTATATCTTCCCGGAGAGTCGATAGAACTACGCGTTTTCTTTTTGGAATCAATCCATCATTGCGGAACCGATAGATATAATTTCACTTAACACTTTACCGAAATGGCGCTTGGATGTTTCGGGAAATTAGCAGCCTAGCAGGTTAACAATAAAATTTTTGGGCGAGAAATTGGGCCATTGATCGAACTGGAATAAGCGAAATAAAAATTCACTTTTATGGAGTAAAATAAGAGGGCGACTAAATACAGTAGCGGTTTGAACTGAATGGATCTCATTCCAAAGAGAATAGTGTCCTTAATGATATCGGCAACGGAATCTATATCGTTATTTAGTAAACTAAGGACTAAGTGACTAAGTGCGCTCCAATTTGACTCCTCGTATTGCCACACGGTTCTTTTAGCAATTTTTTCTCTATCTGTGTGGTTAGTATACGAGAGTTTAACTGATATGACACAATGCTCTATCGAGCCTAGAAGGGATAGCACATCGACCTTGTATTTATCTGGGTGAGAAGTTAAAAACAAGTCCAGAGTAATGCGGTATGACTATCAACGTCTCCTACTCGCGTGGAGTCATTTACAAGATGGCCGAAGTTGTTTTCCGCTGCGATGATCTCAACACACCGTTCTTCGAGTGTTGACTGTCCAGAATGTCGAATCCAAATAGAATTGTGAATATTGAAAACGCCGGTAATCACGATTTCAGTCGTTAAAGGTCGTATTGCTGCCCAGTTTGGGGTTTCTTTAGATAAAGCAATAGTGGGTAATTTGCTTGCATTAAATTGAATTTTTGATTGGAACAAGGATTACATTGTGGTGGAGTTTGGTTACCTATATCACTACGCACGTAAATAGAGAGGCCACGATGAGAGAAAAATAAAGGCACTAATTCGTAGCCAGGTAACGTCCGATTAGAGAGATATGAGAGGTATGCGCGGTGATCTGCCTGTGTTTCACTAAGTTCTAAAACCGCTGACCTGTATTTACAGTAAATTCTTAAATTACTTAGGAAGGCTGTGGCCAGGCTGGGAACTGGATCTTTTGAAGTTTTCTGACCACAAAAACTGAGACGCATGCCATCTTCCGGATTCCGGGACAACTTGGAAAAACAGGGAATCTGTTGATAGGGGTTATGGACACATAGACACATCATTACTTTTGTGGATAAAAGCAATGCTACTGAATTAATTGCGGATGCTGACTCTCCCAATATGTGGGGGTGAGAGTAAATGGGCGTTGCACGCGAGGTGTGGTCCTGCCTCTACTACTGTGGTACATGTTGGTCGATTCTCGGTTAAACTCTCTAGATAATTATAGCTCCAGCATATGCAGATGATGTAGCTATACTATCTGTAGGATCGCGTATTATTATTCAGTCAATCCTTTCAAATTTGAGGTTGTTCTCTTTACGAGAAAGAGAAAGCTGACTGGAAGCTTAGTATTTGGGTATAAGGAACTCCTTTGGACCAAACATGTCACGTCGATGACTTTCTTGTCTATGATAAGGCCAATTCTATCCTATGCGTCGGTCTTCTATTGAAATAAGCTCCATGAAAATACGTCACTGCTACTTTTACCTGTATCCAAAGAACAATCTGTCTCACTTGCATGGGGGCTTTCCTTAGCACGCCCGACTCTCCTCTAAATGCAGTGATTTGTCTCGATCGCCTTTCGAGCTGCGCTCTCAACATCATATTCTGTTTAAAACGAACCGATCGTCTTTTGACTCTGGAGTTATGAACATGCCATGTGATGCAATGGCACCAGAAGGCCTTTTTCTCTAAAAATACGAAATCGATTTTCCCTACGCGCAGAAATAGTTTCGGCAAGAATCTGAGCCACGAAAGGATGAGGCGCTGGTGTCTTTCTGGAGAATGACAACGTACAATTTTTTTTATCTCGGTACGAAAACTTGCGTCTGTCTTCCAAGCTGAGATATACGCAATCTTGATCTGCATCTGTAGTGACAGCCAAGCTGCCCTTAGCGCCTTTCTGGAACTCTATAACGACATAAAAGCAAGTTCGAAAATGCTAGGCTTCTCTAAATGAAGTCGAAAAGCTGAATCTACTGAATCTTGTTGGTGTCCAAAATTACAATGGGATCACGGAAAATGTATTCGCCGATGAGCTTACTAAGCAAGGCTTAGAGGAGAGTTTTTAAGGATTCGCTCCTGCATTAGGAGTACTGCATCATCGGTTAGGTCTTTCATTGGCAGTTGGGCATAACTGTGATTGCATGACTCTGCGGGTTGCCCGCAGATAAAGCGAATGTTTTCCGATGTTTCTAAACACTCGGCAACAATTTTTCTGTTGTTTGTCCTTTAGCATCCTATCCACTTTATCACTCAAGCGCTCACTTACATATCTTTCTACGAAAGACTCCAACAAAATGAACATGCAAGGAGTACAATGGGAAAGTTCCTTGACTGATTGCTCTTTTCCCTCATTTTTTATAAATAAATCCGAAACAAACGCTATAATTTATGAATCTGAATCCCGACAGTATTAAAAGAGTCCAGGTATAACCACATGGCAAGCGAGACTAAAACTTTTCAGTAATCACACTTAAGATGCATAGTAATCACAATTACAGGGTGTTGATGAACCATGATCCTTGATCTGAGTTTTAAAGAAGTAAGTGTAACCTAAGTCAGTAGGCTACGGTTGAATTTCGTGAAACCCTTTAATAAATTAGTAATATGGGCTTGAATACTCGTACACTCATATACTAGAAAGAGGATCTTATGAAACTGTAGGAGCAAGTTACTTAACATAACGAACTACATCCTATCCTGTGTACTCTGTAAGTATACTATATATTACAATTTTGCATCATGATAGTTGGCAAGTGTATACAATTTTCCTACTAGGACAAATCCGAAAGAGCTTCACCACAATGAACGGCACTACATATCACTTATAGTTCTGTACTGCGAAGACTTATTGCAGTGAATTTGATCCTCAGGGTTGCCACTTGTCCTGTTCGATAGAAACAAACATTCGACTAAATAAAACGTTATATGAATATCACTACTGGACTCACAACACCCCGAAGCTGTAAAACGGGCTTAGGACTTAAGAAAGGACATAAAAGTATATCCTATTGATGGGAGATTACATCCACCACAACCGGATCGGACAATAACTTATGTCTACCCGAGTAAAGTTTTCTTTTTTCCATCATTGCTAAGTATTGCAAGTTGAAAAACAAGTCCATGTGGGGACGCAAGACTGTAATAACATAAAAAAAAAAACATAATACTCGTAGAAGTAGGATGCGGTGACAAATAACGAATACAGCTCTAATGTAGTCGGAGAGTTTACCTTCCTCAAGTCCAGCGAAGGTAAATTGTTTCCAATTATAGTTACTTCAGCACTTGCTGTTACTTACATAATTAGCAGAAGCATCTGCCTTAACCGAAGGTACAACACTATCCTCCTTAGAATTGAGAATTATGTTCAATAATGTGCATATTTGGTCTTGAAAGAGGGCAGTGGTGTTAAAGCCGTAGCATTTTTTAAAAAATAATTTTCATACTTAATGATGCGAAGATAAAAATTAAGTCGGAAAACATAAAACTGGGTGACTTCATTGGCTCTAACATATCAACCAACCACTTTAGTTAGGTTAATCAAGAGCTACGAGTAGTTTTGAATGATTCATCCCTTAAAAAACTAAGCTATAACGGCTATCGGGATACCTGTTCTGGCTTACTGGCAGCAATATTGAGAAGGCCAAAGAAGATAAAAGACTGCAGAGTTAGAAATTCTTCAAGGGCGGGAATTCATCAATTATGTTAAGTAAGGAAACAGGTAACATTGCCAACGCATATATGTACAATCCATATTTAGAATTGCGACGCCGGGACTGTTGGACTGAAATCTGCATAAGCACCCCAATCTCTTATTGAGTTTGTCATTGGTAAATTTAAACAAACAAAAAACATCTCTTGATGGACAGTTCACATCCAAGCAGTTGTTTCGAAAGGGAATTATCTTCCTACGGTTATCAGCAGATATCGCCCACTTATTAGAAACAGAACATTTCCAACCATCAATCAAATGCTGCCCACAATCCTACAAAATTTAAATCATGAAAATTTACTAGAATTTTATAATTTGTAATAATATCGAAACAAAGCTAGTAAAAAAATTTATTCAATTTCCGACAAGTTTGTAAAAGGAATAATAAAAAACAATTTTAAACTGGTTACTTTCTGAAAACTTTAAAAACCCTGTGCAAGGATAGTTTTCTAATGGCTTCCCACGAAATGAAAAATTACCCATCATGCTTCATGGGTACAATTTGTATCTGTGAAAATTGTTTTTTAAAATTTACCAGAGAATTTAGAAATTTTACGCTTAAATTTCAGATCGACTGGAAATCCTGGAAAATGAAAATCAGTCAATTCGTAATAATCTAATCCTCCTATTGTGCGTACTACTCGTACTTTTTTTACATCGTAAATTGGACGATGATTCACCGATTTTTCCCAAAGGCAAATGTCCTCCCCATTTCTGCCATTAACCCAATCCTAACTAAAAAATATTTGAGTTTTTATTACTTGCACACTTTCCTCCCGAAGAAAATATTTCACAGAAGGTAACAATTTTGTAAAAAAAACACAAAAAATTTATTTACCAGTTTCCATTGCGTTCATATCGGGACTGTAGTCGCCCATATTGAATTTGAAGAATTTTTCGTCCTGTAGTTCTGCGTATTTATTGTAGAAGGATTTCAATCGATTTTTGAATGTTTTTTTCTACTTATAGAAAGATTGACAAAAAACTGAAATCCTTTCGAAGGAAACTGTCTGTCCACTTTGGGCTCACTTAATCCACTCAGAGGTCGTATTGCCTAATCAAAAAAATTTTCTTGTCCAGATTCTCAGATTTCACAGATTTTTGAAAGCACTTGCACTTTGTACGTTTTCGAGATGATATCCTTGACTAGAACACTAAAAAAAATCAGGCAGATCGTCGGTGTGACTTGTTTTTTTTTCCTTTAGAAAATTTTTACTAAAATTTGGGGTTCAATTTATTAAAAATAAATAAACGAAACTACATTTTGTGGGTGAAACGAAAGTCCTCTCCAATTAAATACAAACTAAGGTGAGAAGTATTCTCATTGTGAACCGTTTCAGAGCGACGAAAGCACTCGTACTCGAATCTCCGCAGCCATAAGCAAAATCAATAGTTTCGAGTCGACGCTGTCCAAAGTGTTGTTGTTATTATGTGCGTGCAGAAAGAAATTCAACCCACCATCGCCACCACCACCCCCAAATCCCATTTCGCCTTTGATTATATGATTGCCTGTGTTTGTGCGTTTGTGTATACGTGAAGATATTAGTCGTATTTTTGCCATAGCATTTAACCCCCCAGAGGGTGAGAATTGAGTGGTGTATCGATGCCGGAATGGTGGGAAAGTCTGTGCTTTCGAGTTGTAAGACATGCGAGGAGAGACTTTGTTTTCAACGCGTTTCCCTTGGTGGTGATGGTGAACTCTGATATGCGCTTTAACTGCTCAATGAGTCATAACTGTTTTTTTGGTGAGTGTGTTCGATGGGGGTAAGTCCTGGAATTTTATCCAATTTGAAATTTTCGTGATAACTTACTTATTGCCTTCTGTTTGAAAGAGCGCGCAATTCAATTTCTCATAACTGCAACTATGCGCAAGAGATGTCACTAGTTTCCTTCGTTTTTCCAGCGCCTCTACGGTAAGTAGTTCAAACTACTCGAACAGGTAAATTCAGATAACGATTCGGAATCTTTAATTATTCGTGGTTATTTTATTAACCCTTAATCCGCGTGACGTTTGATGGGGAAACCTATGACTATCTTATAACTTGGATTGGACCAGCAACGCAATAATCAAGTTCATAGCGTAGTGCTAACCCTACCTCCTAGCGGTGGTCTCCAGTAACAGCAAGAGTAAATTCTAACTTATACTCGTACAGGCTAAAATAGTAAGTGTGTACCATAATTCTAGCCTACGTTGTCATAGAGCTTACAAAGCTATACAGGAAATAACAAAAATGTCCATCCAGTTAATAGCGTCGGAATACAATATAAAATAGGATTCGCTTTTGACGATCCTTAACAAACAGCCTGAAGCGGAACAACAAGCGGAGATCCTCGACAGCTATGACGTAAACGTCATCCAAGAAGTGCGATGGAATGGGCTGGAAAAAAGAAAGATGGAAAACTGTGATATCTTCCATGGAGAATGTTATATACAACCATTGCGGCAAAGGCAGTGGACGAAGCGTTTATTCGAATTTGCAATCAGACAATGTCGAAGATTCGCATAAAGGCTAGATTCGCCACCATAAGCCTCATAAACGCCCATGAGAAGAAGGACGACATTACTAAGGATTGCTTCTACTAGCTCCTCGACAAAACATACGAACAAAGTCCTTAATTTTCTTCTTCTTCTTTGTCCTAGTCTTAGTCCTATTTGGGGTCGGCTTTTCGTATACGATATCGCCAAGCTGTTTTGTCCTCGGTTGTCTGGTCATCCACATTCCTCTAGCGCATGTTATTTTTTATGTTGTTGCTCCAGGTTTTGGGTGGTCTACCAGGTCCTTTTCTTATCTCTGGAAAATCCATGGCTTGTCTTATTGCGTTGTTTTCTGGGAGTTTTTTACAGACCAGTGTGACTTTACGGCTGCCTCTGATATGTTTCTTCCTGACTTAGTCAAGCAACTTTATTTCACTGGTCCACCTAAGCATGAGCATTTCAGCAACATGTAGTTTTTTTTTCAAGTTTCTTAGGCGATGCCCAACACTCAGAGGCATACGAGTACATCATTGCAGACTTAATAACCCCAGTTGCGGCTCGCCAGCTTTGCCAACCACTTTCTCCACTGATTCTTTGATGAGTTTATCACCTATTTTGAGCTGTATCGAGCTGCCATCATCTTCACTAAAACAGAATTTAACCATTTCAGTTTTGGTGCGGCTAATTCTCAGGCCATAGTGCTCCAGAGCATCCACCCATACAGATAGCCTTTTTTGCAGGGTCGTTTTGTCATCTGACAGGAGCGCAATGTCATCAGCATAAAGCAGCTTCCACGGTAAACTGCCTTGGATTTCGAGAGCCAGAAGGTCAAAAGATTGAATAGCAGCCCAGAACAGAGCCTTGATAGGCCCTCACTTTGACTTCAAATTTGTCAGTAAGCCCACCGGAGCACTTAACTTGAGTTGTTACCTGGTGATAGGTGTCACGCACTAAACTCATGACCTGTTCAGGAACTAATTGACTCCTGGGTGACTGCCATACCAATCCCTCGGTACTCGATCAAAGTCTTTTTTCAAGGTCCATGAAAACGCTAAACAAATTTCTCTTATTCATGCAATATTTCTCAATGACGGTTCGTAAAATATGTATAACATCAACAGTCGACTGATTTTGAGACATTGAGTCTTAGTTAGCGTTAGACACCATTCGAGAGATTTAAGTCAACGGGATGCCCATACATCCATGGGAGGAAGAATCCGCCTTGTCATCGCCTGCCGCCTTCCTGAATACCAATTCGGAACTGTGTTGGAGGCACAGTTCCATCCTAGATATGAGTCGAGGCCGACCTAAAACCTCTTACTGTTTTAGGGTTACAGCACTCAGTACTTAATGCTACTCTACATTGTGCCGAGATCCTTCTCGCGATTTGGATTTAAACCATAGCCCCCCCCCCCCCGAGATCCGGGGGCTCCTGACTCCCATGGTACCGTGATTTAAGTCCTAGTAGGGACTAGCGGTGGTCCTGACCTATGACCGGCAGGTCAATCGTAGCAACCTTCGGTGTCGTCATCTTACGATGTTTACGACCTCAACAAGTCAGGCCCGCACCGTGATCCGGGGGCGGTAGGGACCAGCGGTGACCTATGACCGGCAACATGTAACTAATTAAATCGTAGCAACCTTTGGTGGCGTCATCTTAAGATGTTTACGATAAGACCAGTAATATGCTCTGCCCCCGCTTTTCATTAGGCAACATCATTGATGGGCGAAGCCTTGATAATTGGGTTAGGACCCTGATTTTGAGACAATACGACGTGAGTTTAATTCCGCTGTAACATCTTACAACACCTTTGTTTTTATAGAAGAGCATCATAAAGCTGTTTCGCCATGCCATGGGGATTCCGTGGGACATGATTTTATTAAAGAGTGAGGTTAACCAGGTGGTGCATTCATCTCCTAATTTGTAGAGCACATCTAATAGAATCTTACCAGGGTCAGCTGCTTTTTTAAATTTTGCGAGGGCGCCGTCCGCACAGGGTCTTCTGTGATGTCATAGATTGGGCCTTCGATCGGTTTGAGAGAGATCATTTTGTCGTAACGGAACTCAACGTTGGACAGTTCATCGTAATATTGAAATCATCTCTTTTTAATTTCATCATCTCTAGTTAGCATTTTATCAATTGGATCTTTAATGTATTTGATGGATGTAACGTTCTACGATTTTTGGCATCGAGTTTTAGCCAGCTTGAAAATGTGTATATTTAGCAATTTCTTTGGTGCTTACTCGTAGTTTCTCGTAAAAGTCCTTTGAGTCCAGCTCCTTTGCTTTAGAAACTACTTGTTCGGCTTCTCTTTTAGCTGTTTTATATGTTTGCAGGTCGCCTTCAGATCTGGTTACCTGCCGCGTTCTGAAAGTTTGTTTTTTGCATTTAAGCTTTCCCTGCACGTGCGTCGCAGCACTACCATCATGTTTCTTTTTGTATTTTTAGATCGCCCTTTAATACGCCAGGACATCTATTGCCTTCCTTTTCGCAGGTCTTTTGGTATACATTCCACGTCATTTCAGCAAACATGCAACGCCCAATGTGACTATTTAAATCTCCACAAATGAGTTTATCTTCGTTGAAAGGGATGCTTAAAGGTAGATCTTCGAGATCCTCCCAGGATGTAAGTTTTGTTAAGTTGTCACAAACTGCTTGCGGGGCGCATGCAGATATGATGTTGGGACATAGACCACTATCGGTGGCTAGTTTAATTGCCGTCAGCCAGTCAGAAATTCTGATTACACTTACTTGTCTTCCTTGAAGATTGTCGTCAATTATAATTGTCAGTCCCTTTTGCTTTGATGAAACTCTGATATATTGTAGAACAGTTTATATCCCAAGCTTATTTCTTTTGCCTTCTGTCCTTTCCACTTGGTTTCCTGGATGCATACGATATTAATTCGACGTTTTGTCAGTGTTCCTACCAACTCTAAATTTCATCTTCACTTTCACTTTTCGCTTTTCTTTTGTTTCTTTTTTCATAATTGTATAGGGTGACCAGATAAGAACGATAGGATAAAAAATTTAAAAAGAACAACAGCCGTGTGAGACATAAAATTTATTCCGGCTTTATTTTGAAGCTACATTCATTGTTAGCGTAGACTTAGGACTTGATGTGGTCCCAGAGAAAATAATCGAGGTGTCAAATCGCATGATCGCGGCAGCCAATTGATTCACGCTCGCAGTGAGATAACACAGTCATCAAATTTCTCCTTCACAACTACGAACGTTGCGTCGCTTGTATGGCATATAGCGCTGTCTTGTTAGAAGCACAACACAGCTATATCGATATTGTCGAGCTATGACCACAGAAAGTCGGTTAACATCGCTCTATAATTGACGGAAACGGTGTCTCCTTTCTCATTTCGAAACAATAAGCTCCAATGGCGCCGCCATGCCATAAACCGCACCGAACAGTCAAACTTTGTGGATGCATTGATGCTTGGACGAACACTTGTGTATTCCGTTCACCCCAATAATGGCAATCTTGCTTGTTGACACAGCCGCTGAGCCAAAAATGGGCCTCGTCCGCGAAGATGATTTTTTGGCCAATATCCGGCCAACATTTCCAGCGCCCATTTAGCGAACTCATGGCATTGTCTATAGTGGTCCGGCTTCAATTCTTGCACAAAAGAAGCCGGTTTAACTCTTTGACCAATTCAGCTGATCGACGCCAAATCTACATTTCTGGGTCTTCTTCGATACTGGCCGCTACGGCGGCTATGTTTTCCTCATTTCGCACCAAATCCTGTGTATTTGGTGGCTTAACATAAAGAGTCTACTTACGCTCAAAATTTTCCACGGTGTGACGGATTGCCTGCACACTGAAGCCATGATGACGACTGAGCTCACGACGAAATTCAAGTTACGTATTTACAACTGAGCCGGAGTTTCGATAATATTTTTTAATAATTTCCGCAAGTTTGGCAAGCGTAAATCGATGCTTGATGAAATGGAAAATATTACTGAATATTTTAACAGCTAGATGTCATTGGTAACTCTAATAGCTGCTGACACATAGCAATTTCAAAAACTATCATTGCTTTCATGTCACTCGTTACAAGAGGGATTTTGTTTTAGCTTATGATTTCAAAAAGTGTCGCTTGCCACCTGGCACATATGACAGTAGCCTCATCTTACTGAAGTTAAAGATTCCGCCGTTGACTCTTCATATACATATGTAGGGTTTATTCGCCGCCATTCCATTCCACTGCACCTTGCTTGATACGTACAATGGAAAGTATACCGTTGAGCGTTCGGCGTGAATTATTTCCCGCCAGGACAAGTTCTTGCCCCAAACCTCGCATGTGGTGGGCAACCCGCATTCTATTTATTTCGTGCATCGAATATTACACTTGTGCATCAAAGTGAAACAGCTGTCTCTAAAGCTCGATGGGGTTAATGATTTTATGCATGGTGACACGCTATCAAAGAAAAAGAAAGAACTCGGAACTATGGCCTGGCCATAGAAAGGTCAGTATTTGAGAACAAAAAAAACCGATTTTTTTTTTTTCAAGAGATGTCTTAGCAATGGAAGAGCCCAGTCTACCAAAATTTTTGGAATGAAAAGGGGCCTGAGTGCAAGAAAAAAAAATTTAAAGCATAGAAAAAAAAATTTATTCCGGAAATCAGTAAAAAAAGACAAGTGAACTTAGAGTATTTTGAGAACAAAAAAAAGCAACCCAAAAACGTTAACCTCACATCCGAGAGAAATAAAGCTTTCAAAGATAAACGAAACCAGCGAAAGTGATTATACTAAAAAGTCAGAAATGTAAGTAACAGGAACTATTGGCAATAGAAGAAGTGACTTAAAAAAAAAAATAGAAAAGCGTATCTCAGTCAAATGGTTTCTGGTGATGTCAAAAAACTTGCATGTATTGTAATATCGCAACCTGTTGAGACAACTTTCGCTCGTGCCAAGATCCTCTGCCTGCTATTATTATAAGGATTGAAGATCTCCCATTCGAAATCCTTGCCCGATCTTTGGAGGAAATCCGTACTTACGGAGCGCAGCAAATACTAAAGGGCACGCATTTTGAAGTCGATGAGACTGAACACAAGCTTCCCCATCGATGTAAAGAAAGCAATTACACAGACGACGTGGCTTGAAATACATAGACTCTACTTACCTATTACGATTCCATCCATTTTGTCCCAGCAAGGATCTAAGGAGGTGGTGGGCTAAAAATTTGTTTCTCCCAAATTTTATTTTATTGATATTAGCTCTTACGATCGAGCCAAAACGAAAAGGGACAACAACCCTGTGTGGGGATGTGAAAGGATTTTTGGATAGCGAGAGATGTAAAGGTTATAAGGACATTACTTAACAAAAGGGGTGGCTACCATTATATTGACGGACCATGTAGCTACCAAGGTGTATTATAGCATACTACTACTATACACAAAAGGGGAAGGTTTACTCCGTATGGGACCGCATCATCTGGATTAGGTTAGGTTAGGTTAAACAGGGGTATGATGGATATGACATGCACCAAAACGGGCCCATCGTGATCCCAGTGGAATCAGTTGATTATGTCATCGATTGGCAGAAACCTATACAATCTCCCTTGTGAAACACCCACTTTCTTTACAAAAGACATAAAGGCCTTGGAAATTCGTGCCGTCTATTTCCTCTAGGTTTTCGAACAAGCATTTCCCTGAAAATTTTGTTCGACTACGCGAGATTGCCTTGGATTCACACAGTATGTGTGTTATGTCCTCAACAGCTTACAGATCACCGCAGAATCTGCAAATATCAGTATCTGACAATTTAAGTCTCTTTGCGTGTTTGCGTAGGAGACAGTGTCCTGTCAGAATTCCTATTACTATCCTAAGCTTATCCCTGTTTAATTGTATTAGCTTCCTAGATCTTTTGACATCAAAAAGCGGCCAGAGAGCGGCCTCTGTTCATGAAGAGTTAACCACATTAAGTTGGCAGTTTTTGTGATTTTTTCCTCGATAGTGCCCCTTAATAAGCAAAGGGGTGGATTGATGTTGGCAACCTCACTATTGTCGAGTAACCATTCTTTACTTGCAAGCTCATCCGCTTGGTTATTTCCTCTAATACAGCAGTGTCCTGCACCCAGCACAGTCTTACTTGGTTCTTACTGCATAGTGCCTTGAGCACTGTGCGACATCCCCTGACTGTATCAAAGTTGATTTTAGTCGATTCTATTGCCTTGAATGCTGCCTGGCTATCGATGTAGATAGCGATATCTCTTTCGGATATCGATTTCATCTGCATAACATAGCTCAGCCGCCCTGTGGACAGTCAGAACCCCTGATTGGAAGACACTGCTTGTGTCCGCTAGTCTTATAGACACTCTTAGTTTTGGGTCTTCCGAGAAGATGTTCCTTCCTCTGTTTTCGAGCCATCTGTGAAAATTGCAATTTCATTTGACCTGATTTTTGCATTTCTCTCCCAGTTCCAGTTAGAATTGGATTGCCTGGCAGCAGCTCCACTAGGACCGTGCCATATCCGAAACTACTGCTTTTGAAGTAACCCAAATTAGTGAATCGTATCGCACTATTGCCAGCATGTTTTTTTATCTATGAATCAAGCGATGTTAGGTGCAGAAAGGTGTCCAATGCTGCCGTAATGGTACTACGGAGCGCACCTGTAATGGCTATGAAAGCCGTTCTTTGAATCTCCGCTAATTTGCTGAAAACCGTTTTCTAGTTTGTTGCTTTCCACCATACTAGTGCGCCGTATGTAAGTATGGGTCTTACCGACACTGTATACAGCCAGTACACCATAGCAAGTTTTAAGCCTCAAATTGTTCCTACTGTTCTTTTGCAGATAAAAAGAGCATTATATGTCTTTTTGATTCTTTAGTCAGGAATGAAAATAAAACGCGTCTTCTCCTTTTGATCGCCAATCTTATAATGTCCTCTTTATTTTCATTTGTCTTACACTATTATCTTACAGCAAGTCAATACATAAACGGTGGGTCACCACATATGGAATTAAGAGAGCGACCATCACTATCGTGTGTGTACAGTACATACGAGTACATGCAGCTTATCTTAAGGGAAACAATCTTATGTGCAAATGGAGATAACTTAACGTAAAGAGAGTGCCAATGTAAACGTACATGGTTATACATATATATTTACTACTACACTACTAAAATTCTTTCCACCACATTAAGATTCCAGTGAAATTTTTAGTCCATCCAGATACTTCCCGCTGTCTAAGAGGGACAATTGAGTTTTGGGACAGCTATAACAAGGTAATTGTCCGATTGTTCTGACCCCTCGAAACGTTTGAACATCATTAGAACGCAATGTGGTCAATTTGGCCCTCGATTGATTAAACAGGAGTTCTCTAGGTCACCTTGTGAATATTGAGATGTGAGAACCACATGCTAGCCACGACAATATTTCACTCCGAGGGAAATTCGATTAGCGTAAATCAGTTATAGGAGTCCCACGTGAACGGGTTATAACATGAGTTGATTTACAATTTTTGAATGTCAGAAGTCTCCACCTATCGGATTATACAATACTTCTATACTAGGACACCCTGTATCCCATATGTATGTACGAGTATAATGATGTGGTTTGGAAATACTTCTAGAAGAACAAATTAATGCAAAGCCATCAATTAAGCAAATGAAGAATTAGCCTTCCATCGTTTGTAGCGTTACCTGTTCTAATGAAATTCGTGTATTTACGAATAGTTTTCGATAACTCCCTCGTTTTGTTTTACCACTTCACAAGCCCATAATCAAGCACGACTTTTTGGAGAAAAACCCATTTACAAGTACCAGATCGAAAGCGCTATCCCGACATATCATCGGATGTTTAATTGTTTCTGGGAAATGAAAAATTCCGAAAAGAAATTTCTGATCTTCCAAATGTACGTAGGCAATCATCAGCATTGATTTCCCCAAGTTTCGAATCAAAAGTTACATTGCAACAACTAACATACATACATACAAGTACGAAGACTAGTATCTCACGTGACCTCTCGAAATTGTTATCTCTCAGTTTGAATCTTGAAAATTTGCCGGCAAATACGTTATGCAGATTATTTTTTTAAGCCAAATATCGATTTGGTATGATACGAACCGAATTACAAACTTCTTCACTTGCAACATGTTGTTCAACCTCTGCATACCATCTCGTCGAACCGATCTCAGTATCGAAGACTAAACTGCATTTAAGTCTCATAAATAAGTGCTAGCACGCTGGCCGCAAGATCATTAAGTTGTTAACCGGCGAACGGAAGGGTCTTAAGACCGCGCGAAAATAATAAATCCATCGCCATTTGAACGTCTAACGCTTTCTAGATACCGAACAAGTGTCTGAGATACAAAATTTCGCTATTAACGCTTTTTGGAGATATACTCATATGTAATTAAGTGCAATTGATATTCAGTGCTTTAGATATTTTAGATTTACGAATAGTGCGTGTGTGTTACGTTCTGCTTTCGATAACTTTCGACAGTTTTTTGCTTAATGTAAGTACCTACCATGAAGTTAAATTAAATTTTGTCATTGTTATTGTTTTTATTTTATCGATATCTCGCTATCGGTTTCGAAACCATATACGATTTTCATGGGATCCTTGAACTTTTGTGTTGTTTTTGTTGCCTTTATTTTCCGTTCGATTTTTTTCTGCACTCGTATCTGATGTATCGGATGCTTCTGTTTTGAAGTCGTCTTCGTTTATTGAAGTCAGAGTGTTATGCTTCGATTTCATTTGAACCAAAAACCGTCTTTTGACGTAGCATCGCAACATGTCATGGATGTAAGACTGTAAGACTATGAGACGAAACGACTCGGAGATTATAAGATAGTCAGACTGGAGAGTACGGATCAATGGTGCGCTCTAGTATATTGTTTGAGTACATAGAATTATAACCACCGCTAGTGGTTGAAGTTGAAGTTGGCATGGTTTTTTTTTTTTTTGTTGTTGCTTGGTCTTGATAGTCTAATGAGAAAGTTTACTTAGCAAATAGTATTCAGTGCAAAGAAACATGCTGCACGATTTTTTCTTTTTCGCTTTTTTTTTTTCCTCTAAACGGATGCTGAGATGGTGTAGTACTTGAGGTGTAGTTGAAGCTGCAGTTGGTTTTCATAGCAAGCAGCTGATGATTGTATCTGCAAGAGCAAAAATGTATCTCATTGCGCTTGTTATTGATACATCACGGTAGCAATAGCAATAGCAATACTTACAAAGGTTGTACCTATAGTGGCTTTGTTATAATGTATCTATAGATACGATTTGAGTTGGAATATGATTGTGACGGCTATGAGTACGGGCATGAGTACTTTAGTATATGGTACACCTCATGGCAAGGAGAAGTAGGTGGCATTTCGAAATCTATTGTTTGTGGCGCGGATGATTTGATAATCGTCAAATATGAGGCTAAAACGGTATTTTATTACCTTTATATTCGTACACTATAGGCTTAACACGATTACAAGAAGCCTTTCTATTCTTTTGAGTAAAATTATTCTCATGACATTAACAATATACATAATGGAATGAAATTTCTATTTTGGCTCGAAACAAGTTTTTGATTTCTTCAAAATCCATGATAATGAAATAAATAAATTGAAATATTCCAGTCCGTTATTTTTGTTTTCTCCGATATTTTTTTTTTACTCGGCTCAGCTTATGCTGAATAACTTAACAGAATATATCAAGAAATGTCACTGACTTGGGAGTTTTTGTAGGTAATTGAAGCGGTTCTTTAGGTTCACTTTTTGCCTTTTGGAGCATGTGTTGACATTTAAGTTAGATGTGTCCAATGATCACTTTGGTGGTGGGTGTAAGCTCTGATCGTACACAAAGTTTAGATTTTAAACGAATCTGAGGATGTCCCATAGACATATTCATACATAAGTACATACGCACGAACACGCTTAAAACTTGCAACTTTTGAGGTGTTAAGTATTTTTGTCGTATAAGAAGCTGAACGACTTTTGGTAAAGTAAAAAACTGGCGGGCTCTCTGATTGGCTCAAATATACTCGCATATACTTATATTTCTTTGCTTGGGAATGAAGATAGCTAATTTAAGCAGACGATCACCTTGTAGGAAATGTGTGAAGACATATTGTATAAATGTGATGTCACTGTGTGAGGCAGTATCTTTTGCAATGTACAAATTAAATCTTAGTCGCTTGGTATCTTCATTATACTGGTTCATGGATGTAGAAAGGAACTTTTAATTTTTTGACTCAATTCCCTGTAGATGGTTATTAAGAGGAAATTCTGATGATCTAGTAGCACTAAATCGAATGGCTCTACGGTATTCATATGTATAAACGCATGCAAAATTAATGGAAACTACTACTTCTCAGTCAATAGGTTCTGGCAAACTATGAATTACCATCGGATATGTAGAGCCAGTAATAAGCCAATAGTCGACAGACCAATTTCGGTATATGGAAACGGAATAAGAAAACTGATAACAGAAGCCATTCAGCCAGAATTTTGAATATGAATCAAGTTATACAAGATTTTAAGGAGTATTTTGACAGCTAGAGCAGAATTGGGTGGACATTTCGGTATATATTTTTCCTTCCGACTTCTGATTCATTCCATCCTCCTCCATTCCGATCACACTGATTCTAGTTATTCCTTTAAAAATCAACATTTTGGTTGCATTTTCATCTTGGACTAAAGATCTTTACTTCAATGATACTTTTGACTGAAGCATCATTGTCTACTCGTTCGATGTGGACGATGTCGAAGTGTTTCATATTTTCTTTTCCTTTTACACAGAATTCTCAGTTGTATTCCTCCACTAGAAGCAGTTGCAGTAAGAATGTATTACAAAATATGCCAAAAAGGCTTAAGCTATGTAAATCTATGTCAATTTCCCACTAAGATGATTATATTCTCGTAGATACGTAGGCAGTTTGCGTGGCAAAGAACTAACTGTCGGCCATAGTGAAAATTGACAGATTTTCCTAGGAATGAGGATTTGGTCTATCATACTCACAGATCGACGAGCTGCTTCTTGCACTAGCGGGTTTGGGTGCCATGCACAAAATTTGAAGACATTTCATTTTGAGTAGATACATATACGAGTATACTCGTTACTGTATAGCTATTTTCGAGCATGATTTGGTCTCTCTATATAGTACTTAGTTGATGACTTATGGATAAGCATTGTCAGACTATCAGATTTACATATGTTTGAAAAGCTACAAGCAGTTAGAGTCAGAGCTCTGTTGTTATACAGATTCCGGCTAGCTGAGTCAATTTCTTCTACACTAAAAGGGGGTTCCTTTTTTACAGAAGGTGGTTTCTTTCTTCGCTTTGTATTATCTTTTCCAAGTTCCGTTTACGAAAAAGAAACCTAATTTTATCAGAATTCAAAAGAATTTTTACAAAGCGCGTGATTCGGCCTAATAATATAGCAAAACCGGAACGATGAAGGAGTAGTTCCCCGCTGATGTCTACGGTTGATTGTTTTTTGCTTTTACATAGATGCCCAGACCTTTCTAACTTTTTGTTATAGCTTCCCAATATCCGGGCTGTTGGTGTTGGGAGTCCTTCCTTCCTGTCGACACCATATACATACGTATGACTGTACACTCTTATAATAGATATTTTCCAAACTTATGGGCTACTTTTATGGTGGCCTGTCGTAAATTAAGCGCAACAGTGTCTCTAGAAATGAAGACAAATTATCCAGACTTTGTTCAAACCATAGAGATATCTTACTGAACAAGTTAGATCTCCGCTAGGCCCCGCTAAAGGCAAAATCGTTATTTATTTTTTCTTATAGGCCATTCGGAATGGTCATCATCAATACAGAACAGTCCGTACATATGCATCGAAAGTGCTGCTAATGCGCGAGCGTTAGCCAACTTTTCTTCAACAACCTGTGTGAATTTTCAGACCTGAAATTCTGGGCCTTATTAACTTTCCTTAACAGGAATTGAATAATACTCTCTTAATAAATCAACAATCAAATCAGGAAGCCATCAAAACGACGCAAATAGGATGGCTCACAAAAGCTTTTATGTAAATGCTAACTATCTAAAGGATAGCAGAATGCTTTAGTGATTCGTTGTGTTAACACTGAAGGGTTTGTATATACAAGTCAATACCTCAACGCAGTAATGGGGAATCATTTTTTAACAAAGATGAGTGTGCGCTTCAGTGATAATGTGCTTAGAGTACCAGCACACATCACGTCAGGCCGAGTACGTGCAGCCTGATACGAGCGTAGGCCGGACATTAACAGAGGTGGTGCTCCGTGATGTCATCATAACATGGTATCACTTATGCGCAGCATGATTAAGTGCTCAGTAGTTTTTACTCGCTCCTCGTTTGGGCCCAGTCCTACTGGAGTCAACAAGAAAACCGATGAGGTCATGTCATGTCATCTGTATACATACTCATATGACACCCAACTGCCAATGGAGGCTCTAATCGAGGACGCTGGCTGACCTAACGCAGTTTGAGTCCTGAAAAACATGCCTTTGAGCCTTACCATTTTCGGTATTTCATTTTCGGTGATTCCATTGTGATTAGTGAATTCAACGTTCAGTGAAATCTTGAATTCTCGAACTAGTTTGGAAGTCCTAATCGGGTTTAGAAAGGTTTTAAGCGCGGTTTGACTGAGTTTGACTGTCACTATAGATGTAACTGCTACGCTTCCTCCACTGATTCCTCACACTATAGTTTGTTGCCACCAGAATTGAGTATATCTCCGCTTGAAAGCTAAATGAAAATTTTCCTGACGAGGAGTAGAATCTAACGTTGTCCAGCCCCGCATCCTAAATCAGTTTTGGATCCATCCGTGAAGACCCGACACCACTTCTAGCTCACATTCGGCCCGAAACCATTCCTGCGCACAGCGAAAGTCTATTTCATATTTTTCAGCAACAGTAGTTCTTATGTCATTGCATCAGACCGCATGTCGATAAGACCATATTCAACACGAGGTCATTAAGCTACTGCCAAAGCCGACTGCTCTTTAAACGGAAGATGATTTTGAGAGTACAGCAAATGATATGATAGGAATCAAGGGGAAGGAGATTCATTAATGTATCTTGAGCGGAGCCAAGCATGCTACGAAATTCAACCGAGACCGATCGTTATTTAGAGTCTTGTACGAGTAATACCAACATTGACGTACATTCGTGAAAACAAAGCAACTGACGCATAAGATATAATTGGCCTTATCATGTCCGTGCAAACCCAAAGGGCTTTCCTCTTTGACAGGCCCAATGTCTTGCCGACAGCACCTTTGCACTGCCAAAAGTCCGACAGGGCCTTAGGCGCTTTAGACATAACAAGTCTAGTCCAAAAAAGTTTCGCATCCAGGACGACACCCAAAATATGATACTTAGTTTCTTTGCAGAATTGGATGGTGATGACCTCTCGTAAAGAGAACAATCTCAGTTTTGAGAGTATTAACTGAAAGCCCATTTCTTGTGAACCAATCGTCGATCACATGTAGGGCTGCCTGCGATTTAGAGCAGATAGTCTCTCGACACGACCAAGCTGACAGTACAGCTATCAGAACTATTGAGAGCGTTAAGAACTGAGTCGACCAACAGCAACAAAGCTCACCGCTTTGCAGGGAACTCCTGTTAAGTCCCGTCAGTACATATTGGCCGCAGTCAGTATATCTAATCGGTGTTTTGGTTTTGCCCACAAAACTAGATTCGTCCACTCTGTATTGTGTGACCGACTTACAGATGCCGTTAAAAGTTGGGTTGTCGAAAGCATCCGAGTGCGCCTTCAATTCTGCCTCAGAGGATCTTCCGCGGATGGATGGATTCGCAAAGTAGTTTTGCGTGCATGGAGCTCGACCATTCTTATATGAAAGGAGCCAGACTTATACGTCTGAAGCTCTTGGCGAGCATGTAGTCCTCTTTTTAAATTTTGGGTAAAAATACTGCTCTAACAGATTGCCAGCAGTGAAGATTCTCTTCAGGGTTACCAGAAGCAAGTCGATAACTTTTCGTAGCACAACTGAATATATGTCATGGGTTTGAAGCTTTCAAAGGAACTAACACAATATTTGATGGCCTCATCCGTCACCACAACCGATGAGAGATAGCACCTACGGCGTGTTGTGATATTCAGCTCATTTGCAGCTTGGTTACTAGGACCTGGTTGTGCGCAGGTTTTGATTAGGTTACCTGGGAAATGAGTCTCAAAAATGAGACGCAGCGTCTCTGTTTTCGATCCAAGGTGGGCGCTATTAGATTATATGAATATTTTCAACCTAGCTGATTTTGCCCATTTAAGAACTTTGACTAACCTGCAAGTTTCACCATGTGTTTCGATCTTTATAAAGGCACTCTTCGAAATCCAAACTAGCTCCTTATATCAGTCTTCCTCCAGATTAGTTGTACGTGACTTTTTTAGAAATTTTGTGATTTCTTTAGGTACTTAGCCGCTGCAGATCCACGTTCCCAAAAGAGATTATTTCGTTGGCTTACAATGCTTTCCTTTCTTCAGCTCCTGGAATGTTTCTTTGTATAAACGAAATGAAAGTATGGAAATCTCAGTGTAGTGCTTAATTTACAATTACTCCAGTTGAGTTTCAAATCGGAATTACCAGGTTTCATTGCGGTGCAAAACCGAATAGCTCTGCGTTATGTATAATTAATTTTAAGACTCGGTTTAGAACAAAATGCCTATATTTTCTTTGAAACACCTTGAAGCTTGCTTTTTTGGATTCCTACACACATTTCAACATTTTCCCCAAGCGACAGAAAATTATCGGTTATCATTATATGTACGGATATCGTTTAAACATTAAAGAAAATTGGTGTTGTAACCTCGCCGCATACGAATATGTACACACATCTTTGCAAGATTGAAGTTCTAACTGAAGAGTGTAGATGCCAATTGGCTTTATTGAGGGCTCCCTCAATACCCTTAAATAGACTGATGTATTCTATTCTTCCTTAAAGACATTGAACGTTTTAATTTTTTTTTTTTTAAGTTTTAGCAACACAACTTTTCAGAGTTTGTCATACTTACGCACGAGTTAAAGCTGCTTAGTCATTGATGGTTCCTGACTTTGCACATCCTATAATTTTCTCTCAATTACAATGCCTTGCGTTTCCTGGTGTCTCAAGGTTTAATTTAAAAAAGCTGAAATACATCAACTCTGTATTTATTTGTTGTTTTAATCAGTCTAATCATGGAAAATAGATCTACTTCAACCATAGCTTTGAAAGGATTTACTAATAGCTTTACATCCAGATAGAGGTTTATAAAACCATTACGCCTTCCAAAAACGGAAAGGCTAAGTTACCTTGCGTGTCAAACCTTTTAGTGATAATCTACAAATAAATTTGCTTCAGGATATTTTTCCGCATCGAAAACAGTCCTCAAAGGCACAAAAAGTGAAGATAGTTATTCGCACATGTGTTTTTGCAATTTTCCGTAAAAGGAAATATGTAAACCTACCACCTCGCACAGACTGCGTGCCCTGAAATGTAACATATGTGTATGATGACCAGTTTAACTTCCAACTAATTAACGGTTACCTATTTGAAACCTTGTTACTCTTTTTCAGCCCACTAAACAAGTTGCTTTGACTAGTTGAGTCAGTTTAGTCGGCTCAGTCAGTTTGGCGCTTACCACTTGGTGTCTGCCGCGTGAAAAGTAGAGAAAAATATTATTTAATCCAGTTTCAATAGCATAGGTTTTCAACATTATGATGATGATTATGCAATAGTGCGAGAGGCCTAAAGAGGTGTCTCCTTTTATGATGGATGTAAGGTGAAAAGTGTGCGTTTTCACTTTTAATTTAATACAAATGGGCATTATTGCAAATAGTTAAAAAAACCAAATAACGTTTCATCATCTCTGATAAAAAATGTTAAATATTCCGTTTAACCTTAACATTGTGGGCAAAATTGGTTGGGTCTTCCGCTTTCCTTTTGAAAGTTGACTTTGGACGATTTTACGTCGTATCTGTTAAATTACTGCATTTATATGTTCGGCACGAAGCTATTATTATCTGCAGCAACTTTTTTATCATACAAGTTAGCCACTGTTACTAATTTTAACATCAGGTTTGCCATTTCTTCTATTGCTTCATTCAGGATTTTCACGTTAGTTCCTTTTTAATGCTTATTGTCCTGCAAGTTCTTGTCTATTGGACTATCTACATACATTGCGCTAGGCCAGTCAATGCCTGCTAGACATTTTCTCCTACGTCTAATATGCATGTGTTAACAAGTGTCTCCACGGTTATGACGCTCTATTGTCGGCTTACAGTGTATATCCTGACTATCTTGCTGTGATATCTATGTATTGTGTGGTTCTAAGCGACTACCGTGCTATTGTTTTAAGGTCCTTGCAACATTAGATACAGTGGACCGAGGCACAATGAGTAAACTTTCAACGAATCTGTTAAAAAAGTGAGGCCGGTTTTCTCACGAGAGACCTCGGAAAATGTTTATGAGATTGATAGGAAAATGTTTACTTTTATTTCTTCAACACGCAGTTATACGCAAAGCCATTAAAAAAATACTGCTACTGCGAAAAGAGAAGGCGAATATCCATCAGGACTAACATTCGCCAGAAACTGAACTAAAAAAACAAATATGGTATAGTCAAGTTATACCAGATGATTCCAGGCTTATACCTGCCGTAATCTGGGAGGGCGCTGACTGTATTCCTTACAAATTGGTAGGCAAACGGACCCTGAACATCAAAGCGAAAAACAGGTGGAAAGGGCTGTGCACCGAACACCTATTGAATCCACCTCGAACATTGAAAAATTAGCTGATTTTCTTAACCAGTGAAGACTTCCACGGATAAGTGTTTTTCCTATAAGATCGACGCGTAAAACACATTTACTCGTACTCGTATGTCGCTTTCCTTTTCTTCCATAATTTTTTCTTTCCGCCTTTTCTGTACATCGTCGTCCAACACCGCGATGCATATAATAAAGCTGGAGTTAACAATCGTTAAAAAATATTGAAAAATTTTCGCACCATTTAACCTATCCTACGTCCTAAAGGCAGTAACAGTTTTTGGTCATTCGTCAAAAACATTAGAAATTCTCCCTCATCCTCCATCCCAACGCTCATTTACAATGACATTCCACGAATCCACTTTCGCACTCATGTAGTAGCAAGAGTACTTAAAGATCTCAACATACATAAATCCGCTGCTCCAGATGGTATATCTTCTCTTCTTCTGGAGAGGTGTTCTCCCACGCTGGCAAAACCACAAGCTTTTTCATCAATCCTACTCTTTAGGACTCTTTCCGAGCAGATGGGAAACAGCATTTGTCCAGCCCATCCCTAAAAATGGCGAATCTCCTCTCTCACCTCCTAAAGGCCCATTGCACTTACGTCTCTTCTATCCAAAGTCATGGAAACGCTGAAAAACCGTCAGCTCATGAAATATCCCGAAACACGAAAGCTTCTCAATGACCTTCAATATGGTTTTCGTAGCAACAGGTCCACTGGGCATTTGATGGCATGTCTCACCGAAAAGTGGAACTAAAGCGCACATCAATCTGGAGAAAGCAAGATAGTTGCACTTGATATTTCTTGGGCATTTGATAGAGTTTGGCATCAGGCTCTTTTGTTGAACTTGCGTGTTTTTGGGATCGATGACTCTCTTCTTCAATAGATTATAAATTACCTTTCTGAACGTTCAATTCAAGTTGTCTTGGACGGTTTCAAGTCTGATATTCATAATATAAATTCTGGTGTGCCCCAGTGCTCCGTTCTGTCTCCGTCACTCTTTTTAACTTTCATTAATGATATCTTGTCTGCTACTTCTAATCCAATATATTCCTTTGCTGATGACAGTATTCTCTGCTTTTCATATTCGTTCCCGGACTCACGCCCCTGCTCTTCGGTTGTAGAACGGGAACGGCAGCGTATGTTAAGCTCATTAAATTCTGATATTAACAGCATAACTAATTGGGGAACCAGTAACAGAGTAGAATTTAATGCTTCCAAAACTCAATGCTGTCTGCTGTCATTAAAGCGAAATCCAAATACCCAGCCATTATCCATGAATGGCACTTGCATCGTCGAAACCGATAAACTTTCTCGGTATGTGTGCCAGTGACAACTTACATTGAAATGACCATAGATTCGATGTCGCCAAAAATGCCGCAAAATGTGTAGGTTTCCCCAAGCGATGTAAGAAATATTTTACCCCCTCTGATCTGGCCACAATATATAAGGCATTCATCCGCCCAAAATTGGAGTATAGTGCCCACATCTGGTCAGGTGCTCCTAATACATATTTGCACCTGCTAGATAGGATCCAAGACCGTGCGATAAAACTCATAGGTGTTACTAATATAACTCAATCAATTGACACGCTCGAACACCGACGTAATGTCTCCTGTCTCACTTTGTTTTATCACTATTTCCACCACCAGTGGTCCATTGAAATCGGCAGTGGGATTCCGCCTATTCAAACTTTCAACCGTAACACCCGTCTCGCTATGAAGGCTCATCAGTATACCCTCAAGCCCACTTTCGGACGTACTCTAAAATATCGTGATTCTTTCCTAAGCCGTACAACTCGCTTATGAAATGCCCTGCCGATCTCTGTGTTTCCTGGTCGTTATAAATTACAAACATTTAAAAACAATATACATCGGTACCTGCCTTTTCTTCCACCCTAAATTTCCTTCGCTCGCGCTGTGTACGAACATTTTAAGGGTACAAAAACCCCTTGAGCGCACACTGATAATAAAAAAAAAAACAAAAACACTTTTCCTTTAGGGTCTTTCTTTAGCCTGAAGGGCTGTTACGTCATTTCTTATAATTCCGCTTTTACAGGTGAAAAGAGGAAAAGTTGGATTTTGAACGCTGTCTTGGGATACTCCATCCTTAACCTTAAATTCTCAGGTTACTAGTTGTTAGATGTTACACATATCTTGAGCGCTTAGTTCTTCACCTTGATTTATGGTAAATTTAGCGCTGGTCTCTTTCCTTATTTATTTTGGTTTTTTCTGGGTCCTTCGGGAAAAATTCGATCGGCAAGTGCTGACTTGCTTGTGGTTCACCAAAGATTACTTCCGAATCTTTAACTCTTCATGTCGCGTTATTTTAGCATATAGGGTAACTTTTCTGGGTTTACTGCATCACTGCAGCATGTAATAAAGGTCCGCTCTTGTCTAATATGTAAATAATATATTAAGTGCGGCTAAACTATGCGGCTTGCATGAGTTTAGGTATCCTACACTTCTCAACAGTTTCGAACAAGTTTCCCGCTCTGAGACCGTTTCTTTCATCATAGTCTTCGTATCCGTACTTCGAATCCCTGACATGTCTATCTTCAGACCGATGAAAGCACTTCCTCTCGTGATGTTCTATTTAAAACCTAATTCAAGTTTTGCCAACATATTTCTTTTTCCTCACTATTATCTTGTAGTGCATATGCGTTAACAATATCCCAAGAATACTGTTGTATGGGTTTTAAGCGGTTATTACAAACTTATCTAGCAGTGTAACAATCACCTATTGTTCTTGTTTCCAATACTACAGCACTTTAAATCTGCCTTGCATATTAAAAGGATTTTAAGTTGCCGTAATGGGTTTTCTAGTTCAATAATTTTATCTGGGCACTGACATAAATATTTCTATTCGTCCCGGGCTCAACCATGATTCCTCTGCTGAAGAAGTACCCGGCAAGGTAGTGCACTTACATACTTTCAGAAACATGTTTCAACTGTGTGGGGTTTGTATTCATCTGTTCCCTACCGGTAGTGTTGAGACGTGAACCAATCGGAATCCGATTACGCATACCGACTTAGGGTTGTCTCATTAAATGTTAATGTCGCTAAGGTTTATCTTTGGTACTAAATTGGCTGAATAAAGTCCCCGTTGTATTCCGCATTCATATATATATTCGGACATCTCTTCCGTCGTCCATATTCATTGGTATAAACCCCACAGTTCATCCAATATCTCAATGCTGTTCTAGATTTGTTCTCACCTTCTTTGTCCAAGAAAAGGGCAATTCGGCAAAGCTATAGCTGACCATTGTGGCGTACTACCTCAGGCAATGTTTAATGTAGCAACGAGCATTTTCCATTGACATACTAGTGCATTCGTTCAGAGTATGTAGTACTCGTATGTGTATAGCTCGATGTACAGGCTTTGAGATTTAATTGAGTTTCTAAGAATTTTCCAAGAGCTGCTGACTTATCAAGTTGTTAATAAAGGGTATCAGAGATTCAAACATTATATAAATATGATCATAAAGGCAGTTTTCAAAAGGTTGATGACTCACTTACTTAGATAGCGCTATAGTTCGGGGTGAACCTGAGTCTCAACTAACATGCCTCTTCAATTAGCCCGCTGGTTAGTTAACTGCTTCCAGTTGCACACACGAAGTCTCCTTCTACTTATGCGCGCCACTTAAAGTTAGGTCTACCTCTACTGCGTTGTCCCTCCGGGTAAGATTCGAAGACTCTGCGGGCCGGAGCATTGGGGTCTATTTACTCTACATGTCCCAGTCATCTTAGACGATTGATGCACAATTTTCTAACTAGGTCCATGCCGCTGTACAGCTCGGCTGGGACCGAATATTTTTCGATTGATTTTTCTCTCGAAATGACTGAGGATATTTTCATCCGCTTTCGATGGGATTCATGCTTCAGCGCCATAGAGTAGGACTAGGATGATCAAAATCTTATATAGATTCTTGCTAATTTTTCGGGATAGGGCTTTACTACTCAACTGCCTTCCTAGCCCAAAGAAACAGCCATTGACAAGAGTGAATCTTCGTTTTATTTCTGCTGAGGTGTTGTTGGTAGAATTAATAGCAGAACGAAGGTAGGCAAAGTTTCTTACTTCCTCGAAATCATAGCTGTGTCCAAGCCTGAATGAGTAAGTGTTTCATTCATGAGTTTGTCGACCCCATAAGCCAAACCAAGGGTTTTACTAGGATGGTTTGATGAAACACAGAATACCAGATGAAGCAGTATCTATTTTCTCTAGATTGGTTTGAAAAATGCTCGGGCAGTATTATACGTAATTGGGCTAATAACCTGAAGAAATACTCCAATCCGGAAGGCCATGTTTCTAACAGCTGTGGAAATAAGAGAATTTCTTGTGGGTTAGTATAGTAAATGTATATGTACGAGTATATACTCAAGAAATTGATACTTATTTGAAGAATGTTGCCTTAAAAATTGTCACTTTTGACTAAAACATTCGTAAGAAGTACAGTTTTTAGTACGTTAGCTTCATGTATAACTTAGTTTGGATGATATCACACTTAAATAGCTCGGAGTTAAGTAGGCGGACATTTTTACAGGATGGGATACCTTCCTAACCGCGCTACCATTTTTGACAGTTCTTTAACATTTTTGTTTAGCCTGACAAATTATCATGAATTGACTTACACTAAAAGAACGCTTTCACATCATTCAGACTTAATTTTCAAATCTATTCGCGAAACGTATAGAAGATAAATTAATATTTTTGGTCCTCGTAATCGACCAAATTAGCTTACTATTCGTCGTGATGTGAATAAATTGTTAACACATACACTCCAAAATGCAAACTCAAAAACGCTTTAAAGCAATGTGTGTTTAGAAAGAACTGTGAGTGTGGTGGAAGGTCCAAAATTGTCAATTCGGCTTTAATTAGGTACAACAATTGAACTTTGTTTGTCCACTATGTGGGAAATCATTTTGGATAACACCCGTACAAGATCCAGAATGGTTTGAGAATTGGACTCTTAGCAGTTGAAAGAACCTTACTTTTGGCTAAACGGTTTTGTGAACAAACAAAATCGCTGTTTCTCTGGTAAGTAAAATCTGATCTCTCGCAAGGCAAATGAGACTAAATTATATAAAACATCTTGTTATTATTGTTTGAATAAAGTTCTTAATTACTTGCTTAGTTGGCGCTACGCTACCTGGCCTTCAACCAGCTTCCAGCTAGTACGATCTCTCGCAAGCTGCCCCCAGTGCCGCACTTCATGTTGACTGAGGTCCCCTTCCACTTCCGTGCGCTACCTCAGATGCGAAGGTTCTCTGCTATACCGTCCTTCTGGGTTAGAATCGAAGACTCTTTGGCCGGAGCAGTGGTGTCTTTTCGTTTAAAATGGCTCAGCTAACGCAGAGGTTGGATCCGTATACGCCTGACTAGACCGATATTACTGTACAGCCCATGCAGTTTATGGTTAAATCTCTTCTTCAATTTACCGTCAATAGAAAGGGACCGAAAATCATATGCAGTATCTTTCTCTCAAAATGGACAAGTGTTGCTTCATCCGCTTCGTCAAGATTCAAGCCTCACCGTCATACAGCAAGACCGGTATGATAATGGTCTTGTTTAAAGTCCATTTAGTCTTGCGAAAGAGGGCTCCGCTACTTAATTGCCTCCTGAACCCAAAGAAACCGCGATTGACAAGAGTAATTCTGCGTCTGATATCTGCGCTGATGTCGTTGTCGCTTATAACTTCGGAGCCAATGTGGATGAAGTCCTTAACTACCTGAAGTTCTAACCGTCGCGTCGGTGATATGCATCCTTTTCTGGTGAAAGAATGTAATTTCTTACCCCTTGTTTACTGTCAGACCCAGACTCATTTTTGTTCAAGCAACGAGAATTCTCGATAGTTTGGCGGGGATGTCAAAAACGTTACTATGAACGCTTTCATATGCGGCTTTGAAGTCGAAAAATATTGAGATGGTGAGTATCGATCTGAAATTATGAAAGATCTTCCGCAGTGTGAATATTTGTTCGATGTTGGACTTTTGTGGCCTGAAATTACCGGTATGGACAAACCAAATTATTCATGAATGTTTTCAGACCCTCACATAATAGGGCAAAAAATAGTTGAGATTCCATGCTTTGGGGATACTGTCTTCTGATCATACCTTACCGGTACAAGCTCCCAAAAAGATCATCTCCTTCTCTCTTAAATAGGCCAGAAGTCAGCTTGCGCCAGCAGCATTATTAAGCTTCAGCTTCTTCGATATTGCTACCGTAGCTTCAACTAAGTCAGTTTACTATTGTGATTCACGGTTTTATAAGTATTGTTTTTGAAACCCCTTATCACTTTCTTCAAATCGGTGATGATGCTCTATTATTCTTTACACTTGATCGCCCTCGAGTATTTTCATTAGCGTTTCTACAGTTACAAGTTTATTTTGATGTATGCCGCATTGATCAGGTCCCGGAATTTATTCAGAAAATTAGAAATACATGTTTATTCATCTAAATCTGTATTGTCCCCTTCAAAGTAATCTCCATCGGCTGCGACACACTTATGCCAGCGCTTGACCCAATTCTGGAAACATTTTTTATATTCAGTTTTCGGTATGTCCATCAGTGCTTCCTGCGATTTTTCCATTACTTCCTCTCGGCTGCTGAAACGCGTTCACCGTAGTGGTTTTTTAACTCGATAGAACAGAAAGAACTCACAGGGAGCCAAATCAGGTGAATTCGGTGGCTGTTGGATGGTACTCGTATTTGTTGCATTTTTGGTCAAAAAATTACGAATAATGATGGCACTGTGCGACGGTGTGTTATCATGGTGCAAAATCCACGAGTTTTCTGCCCACAATTATGGTCTCTTTCGACGAATTGCTTCACGCAAACGTCTCATAACGCCCAAGTACTCGTAATACTCTTTGTTTACTGTCTGGCCATCTGGCAAAAATTCATGGTGCACTACACCGTTGTAATCTATGAAAACCGTGAGCATTACCTTCTTTTTTGACTGAAAACGACGTGTTTTTTTTGGTCTCGGCTCAGGAAAGTGAATGGTAAACGCCATTCACTTGCCTGATGACAGGATTGCGTGTCGTACTCGTCTCCACTAATAATCCTTTTGATGAATGTGGGATCGGATTCAGCCTCGCAAATCATCTCTTTTGCGACGTCAACACGGTCTCTTTTTTACATGAAATTGAGGTCTATTGGCACCAACTTTGCTGCTACATGACGGAAACCCAAATCGATTGACTCACGATCACTTTTGAACCTCTCATGCCACTGGTAAACGACCGTTTTCTTTAGAGAATCGTTGCCGAAACACTTTTCCAACATTTCCAACGTTCGCACACCATTAAATCCGTTTTTTACGCAAAATTTAATACTCGTACAAGTTCGTTGTTGCAAATTTAAATCCATTTCTAAAATTGTAAATAATCGCCAACACACACAGAGATAGATGTACGCTTGGCTACGTAACTTATGAAAATGTCAAGCTTGACGCTAAGATTTAGAGGCAATGTCAACAACAGATTTACCAACTTAACAAAAAAAAAACACAACTCAAATCGGAACAATGGGAGCGCCACACTTTTTGATCAAGGTGATATTCTATGGCAGCTTACTACATAAAGATACTTACATATCTTACATATGGTATATTGTAGTTTGAAAGAAAAAAATAGGACTTCTGCTAAATGCATAAAGCACAGTTGATTAACTCCAATTAATCTGCCTTAAAAATCAACCACTTGATATAAGTAAGCATACACAATATACAAGTGTAAAGGTCAAGTATAATTGGCAAACTTTTCAAGCGTCCATAGTTCCCTTGAAATAGTGTGAAAGGCTCTTTCTACTCCTACAATTATCAAACATAAACTTAAAACGCTAACTACAAATCCACTATTGCAATCTTCGTAGATTCCCAGACGGAAGTTTGAATTTTTAAAAGCTGAATAATTGAATTTTGAAATCTCGATAACTTTCGCTCCTTATCTTCGAGTTTAACATAAATGAACATATGTATTTCCATAAGTGTAATTATTGTCTTTTATAGAAATCTTGATTTAAATCAGCCAATTCAGTTCTATCGTCAGAGGCGCTCTTATAAACAACCGTGGGTGAAAGCGATTAAAGTATTACATGCCCATCAGTGACATTCGATCAAATACCATCGGTACAAGAAGTGAAATTTCCGATTTCGAATTTTGAGATTATGAGTAACATAGAAATTCGACATCAAAAAACAAAAGATACCACTTTCCTGAGATGATGACACATGATATGCGCTCAAGATTACCAACAACCTTACCACTTATCTCTTAATTTTGACTTTTTTTTCTCTCCTGATCAACGAATAAAAAAGGGGTCAGAAGCGATTAATCATGGTTGTAAGTGGACACCATGTTCAATGTATGTGTTCTACGTTGCGTCACTTAAACGTGACGGCACAGACAACAAAACATCAAAAACCAATTTGAAGATCATGGCTGGCTTCAATGAATGTCTTAATTTTTTTTTTCAGTTTTAAATGCCTTTAAATCACAGTTAGACCATTATTTTTTAGCTTTTTGTTCACATTTCTTTTGAATTGCTTTTATTGTTGCGTCCATTTCCGATGACCCCCTCCTAAAGATACACGTACTTCAAGAAACTGGTAAAAGCAATCACTGCTCCATATCTTCTCATAGTATTAGCATAAATTTTCGCTCTGCAGATCTTATCTGATGTTAAACAAAATTACCGTTTTTTCATTGCCAAATTCCGGCCATAAAATGCAAATGACAGCTATGAAAAAATTGCTCTTCAAACACTTGTACCTCGTATAAAGATACACCAGCTACCTTAGATACTCGTACCTAAAGCGGTTCCATAAATAAGATGGTGCGAAAACACTAACCCAAATTGATGATGTTACTTGTATTCCGCCAAAATGTTTCGCATCCATAACTTCAGGTCCCGACATTCATCAAGGCCAGGTGTAGCTTGGAAAAAAAAGTATATTCTCACATTTTGGGTGAAACAGATTTAAAACCGCTCCACGATTGCGCAATCAATTTTGAAACATTTCCCACACTTTGCCTCTACCAAAGTGATGTACATATCTGACTACTTTTCACCGCACAGCCCCGGTGTGCGCATTGTTTACGGGTAGTTCACATCACCCGCATGCTCTATCAATAAAATGCACACAAAATGTACTCGTACAATATTTTTTCACAATTTACAGTATCGTACAAGTATTGTTTTTTTTTTTAATATTTAATTAATGCTACTGATTGGGTTTTTCAAAAAAACGCTAATCATAAAGTAACAGAATTTAATTATACGACTACATATTATGCCTGTGCCTGTGCCTGTGCCTGTGCCTGTAACTACGAGTATGAGTATAACCGCTATGGTGACAAATTACAGAATGTCGGGGTGATGAGTTTTTGACGTTTGTTTTGCTATTCTTCTTGACTTTACGTGGAAAAACCCAAAAAATCTAAAATATAAGCCGGTGTCAACAACTATTATCTACGGGTAGTGATTGAGAGCTGGGAAATTTACAAACCACAGGAATGAGCTTTCTTGTTTGTCCTTTTTTTTTTGAGTCTATGGAGGTTAGATAGATATGTCAAAAGTTGTCAAATCGGCTATTAATTGCATTACATACAATATAACCGGTGGCACGAGAGGAAGAGGTCATCAACTTATTTGTTAATTTAAAATTTCAACGGTATTAATGGTCAGTGCAAATGCTAATGAATCGTTTTAAAGGTGTGCTGTCATTTTGATGAATGATCATCTGCAGGTGACGTGTATGCGGCCCATGATGCATCGTTTTGCTAGTTGTCACGTTTTTGGGGAGTTTATAATTTAGCTGAACTTAACCAGAGAACGTGACTTTACATATTCCCTTTGTCATGCCTTTTAATAGAGTTTCGTACAGCGATATTTTGACATAGAAAACACAACAAAGCGGAGATGGTGAGGTTAAAGGGCTTATAGAGATTCAGCCAACTGACTCGATGCGGATAATCTTTCTTTATTATTAAGTGCATTTAATCTCATGAACTTGATAAAGTTTTTCCAGTCACGATCAGTAAGGGAAAGATTAGCCATTTTAAATTCTAAGGTACATTCGTATATATGTATGTACGTCTGAAGTTATACAACTGCTTCAGATGTTCATAACAACAAGTCAACTGAACAAGGTGTATAAATTCAAAAACTATCGTGACTATAAAAATAAAAAAAAAGAGATAAAAAAACCTTTGGGTGAGATTAAAACGAGGAGATTGGCCAGCACGTTCAGTTAATATGTACAAATGCAGTCTTCGCACGAAAATTTGAGTGAATCGGACATTTTCGCCAATCAATATTTTATTATAAATCTAACTTCAAAACTTGTAGCTCTGCTAGTATGTCCCAATTGACACCTTTATGCGGAATTTAGAAATTCGCGAAGTGGAAAAGGAAGGACAAATTTATTTTTTCACGGAATAGAATAGATCTAATCGAGAAAATTGTTGAAAATGAATAGTAGATCTATAAGAACTAAAGGACTCTTTGATTTTCTAAAAAGATATGCATAGAACGAACAGAAATAAGTGCAATCTCCATCTTAAGTATTATATCATGTTATATTATGACTAAAGTGTAAGATAGGCAAGTTTTGGTAGTCCACAAACAGCGCAAGGAAGTCTGCCGCTTGAACCACTTCAACTGAAGAAAGCCAATGCGATTGCCACTACTATGTAGTCTCTAACGATCACTTTCCCACCCTTTAGTAGCATGTGTACTCAACAAACTTAGCAGAAATAAATTTTGTTTATTTTTTTTTATTATTTTTTTAATACCTTGAACAATTCATAGGAACCTATTAATTATAATCAATAATTTACTCAGGAAGTGTCTGCAAAAGAAAAAAAAAAAAACAAATCAGTTAATATTACCCAGAAAAAAATAATTAAGATAGAGTTAATTCGATTATTAAGTTTGTAGCAGTAGCTACATACCATAAGTTGTAGCGAATGCACCATCAAATAAGATAAAATATCAGGAAAAGCCGTAGGGGCTTTTTTTTCGGTCGGAATAGAGCACTCAAACAAAGAACTAGTCCAATGTACTCCTTGCAAGGTCCTTTTACGATTAATAGGAACTTTCAGTCTTTCGAAGAAAGATGAGTAAGCGTTTCAGTAATAAGGTGCCTGCTGTACCAGTACCCACAGAAACTACACAACCGAGAACAACCTAAACTAAGACTTAACAAGGCTGCACGACCGAATGGCCTACTTTCCAAGCCATACTGCTCAAGAAAGACTTAAAAAATTAGGGAAAGTCTATTTAAGATGTAAATCATTCCAGTCCTGCTCCATGGTGCAGAAACATGCAATTTTACGAAGGCGGATGCAGATATCTTTAGTCGAATGATATTGATCCCGTTTGGATTGACGGGCTACGGAGAAGGAGATATAACAACGAACACTTATGCCCAACACAACGCAGGTCCGGGCCCTGAAAAACCCTTCCCTGAGTTTTGCCTGGCAAGTTCATCAGCGATTTCATTTCAGGTGATCTCATTGTGATCTGGGACTCAAATAAGACTCAGTGAATTCAGCCTTCCGACTGTGTTCAATGATGTCTTGAATTTTCGAACTAAGAGGGTTCGGCAAGGCTCTAGATAGGTAAGAGTAGCTGTTGGAAATACCAACCTACTTAGGCCTATTGGCCCATTGTCGATCTATCATCCTCCCAGTTGAGCTTATGATGAAGCGTAGGAGACTGTTTACGTTTATATTTTTCAAATCGTTCAGGTCGTTGTAGAAGAAAGCTCCGGAGTTTTTGTTTTTTTTTTTTTTTTTATAATTTACGCGCGCCTAAGGGGTTATGAGGTTATGAATACCCTTACACTGTTGCCAGGGCGCGGGCGGAAAGGTAGAAGGAGGAGAAAGGAAAGTTTGTGATGTAGTGGTTTGAAACTCAGGTGTGTTTGGTTTCGATATTGACTTTCCAGGGGTGGGAGTCCGAATAGGACGGAGAGATTTTCTTCACTCGGAATGGTGAGGTTGTGAATTTTAACGGTTGTTTTTTGTGTTTGAAAACCCTACAACAGCCAAATCTATATGTCAGTGTTATGCCTTCACACGCAGATTTTTCTGACTGAGTTCCAATTACACAAATGAAAGCTTGTCGTGGCTAGGATTCGAACCTTGACCCTCCGAGTGAGAAGCGATTGCTAGTACCACTACACCACGGCCACGTTGTAGAAGAAAGCTCCGAAGTGAAGTTTTCTTCTCAGTAAGAGAGCTGGACATGTACAGAAAAGGTGGAGGATTGTTTCCTCTTCCTCCTCGTTCATGCAGCTTCTACAAAAATCATTTGTAAAGGCGTCAATCCTTCTTGAGTCCTTGCCTATGCGGCAGTGTCCAGTGATGACACCTATGATGACGCTGAGATGTTTCTTATTGAGAAGGATCAGACACTTAGAGCGAATCAGATCCAGTTTTGGCCAGATCTGTTTAGTCGCTAGACATGTTGGTCCAACAATCCACCTAAGGTCTGTTCTTTTATTGGCATCCAGCTTTAATATTAATTTGCACGTAGCGATTGGTATACCTATGCTACCCTTATTCGGTAGAATAGGTAGATTGGTTCCAATTTTGGCGAGTTCACCGGCACTACACTTCCCTGGAATGTCTCTGTGGCCCGGCACGCAGAAAGATGAAGGTTGAACTGCTCTGCCATCTCCATAAGAGATGATCGGCATTCAAGGGCGGTTTTACAATTTAATCAGACTGAGTCCAGGGACTTGATAGTTGCCTGACTATCCGAAAAGATGCCGATATCCTTTGCAGATATTACGTTTTTCTTCAGCCAGAAAAAGAGAGAGCTTCTTTAATCGCCAAAATTTCCGCCTGGAACACGCTACAGGGATTTGGAAGACGGAAAGGTTTAGATTTAGCTTATCTGAGAAAACACCACCACCAATTACGCTATCGGTTTTAGATCCACATGTGTACAGATGGATTGACTTGTCCTCCATGAAATCATCTTTCTCCCAGAAGGATCTAGAGGGGAAGCTTACATGGAAGTCTTTGTCAAACCAAAGTTCAGGCATGGTGTAATCGATGTTCTCTGTGAGGATTCCTAATGTACTAAGAATGGTAGCGAGGCCAAATGAATTATTTGTCCACTGTTTAGTCACTTTAAGGCGAATAGCTGCAGTCGCAGCTATTTGCGTGCTGAAAATATCGAGGGGTGTCAAATGAAACAGAATGTCTAATGCCGCGGAGGGTGTAGGCCGCAATGCTCCGCTTGTGCATAGACATGCTGTTCTCTGGACTCTGCTTAGTTTAATGCGGTTAGCCGCACTTTCTAAGGCCATCCACCAGACTACCACCCCGTAAGTGAGTATCGGTCTTATGACCGAGATGTACAGCCAGCGAGTTATCCTAGGTTGAAAGCCCCATTTATTCCCATTGGCTTTTTTGCATGAGAATAAAGTTATTGTAGCTTTATTGACTCTTTCTTAAATGTTAGGTTTCCAGTTTAGTTTTCTGTCAAAAATGAGACCCAGATATCATTCTGTATCGGAAAATACTAAACTGGTACCGTTTAGGTACCGAAGGAGGGTCTATAATTAGAATTTCGTACTTCCTGGAAAAGAGGACAAGATTAGTTTTATGGTGGTGTATTCTCAATCCACAATTATCTGCCCATCGAGTTAATCTATTGAGATTTACTTGAAGGAGTTCTTTAATGATATTAAGATGCTTACCTGAGACGGCTATGGTAACGTCATCCGCATAGACAATCACTCGCGTCCTGGTATACCAGCAGTTCATTTACTACTAAGTTCCAGAGAAGGGGAGAGAGGACACCGCCTTGGGGCGTACCTCTGCTGACATACCTTTTAGCAGAAGCCTCACCCAGAGTTGATTATCCAGCTAATCAGTTCCCCAAGTGAGTCGTCTACCTGCAGAGTTGACAGCGCAGTCGTGATTGCGGATGTGTTGACGTTATTAAAGGCACCCTCTATGTCTAGGAAAGCAACCACTGTGTACTCTTTATATTGAAGGGATCGTTCAGAAGGGAAGTCAGTGAATGCAGAGCCATTTCCATTTCCTTTACAGTAGGCATGTTGAGCCGTTGACAGAAGTCTTGGATCAATTTTAGCTCGTATATGGATATCAATCAGTCGTTCTAGAGTTTTCAGAATTAAAGATGATAGACTTATAGGTCTGATGTCCTTTGGGACAACATGGGAACATTTTCCGGCTTTGGGAATGACTTCTCTTCATGTGGATCAGTGGAATGTGGATCAGTTCTACACAGCTCCTCATAATATTTTCTAGCGAAGGCAGAATAATATCTGAGGACCTCTGTAGCTCGGCAAGTATTATACCGTCCAGACCTGCAGACTTGTATGGTTTGAAGCTATGCAGCGCCCAAAGCAGTTTGAATGAAGACATTTTCGAGATGCTTGCAGCCTCATCGCACCAATTCATTTCTCGTTAAGACATGTGAGAATGGAAAAAAAACTCCGAGGCACAATGTTTTCCAGAAATGATAAGTTTATTAGACATTCTTCCGGATGTTGACAAGAAATTTTCCAAGAAATCGAATCTTTTTTAATTACAATAAAATTGTTGCTCCGTTTACTTTTTTTCTCCACTGTTTGACTTACAATTACTTATAATTTTTACAAGCAAAAAAGTTAAAATGAGCCACTATGCGCCGCATGCTTTATCCGTTCTAGAATCATCCCTGAAAACCCGACTAAATTCCTTTCCTGGCTCATATTCTAGCCGAAAATAGTCATGGATACAAGGAAAGTCGATTTCGTATTTCTTCTGCAGCAGGACGGCATAACACTGTCATTGCGTCATATGGTATGTCCATAAGACCAGAATCAAAACACAGTCGCTGCTGGGTGCTTTTGGGATATACTTGGAAATGCTCCTCCCGAATGAGTTAAACCATATCGAATCTTTGATTGAACAAGACCATAATAGGCCATAATTAATAATTTTAAATTTTTCTGAACAGTATAAAACTGCTTGAGAAAAGGGAATAAATATTTGTTCAATGCATTTGTATGTTCAGACCAGTTCAATTTATTATCTAAGATAACTCCGAGATACATACATAAATCATTGCAAGCAATCGATTTGAAAACAATACCTTGAGCAAATCTCACTTAAATTAAAAGTACCACCACAGCTCTCAGAAACTCCAGCGCATCGTCTATTAATCTACCATTACGACATCCATGTTGAAAGTTACTGAAGTTACTGTTCTTATTCAAGAAACCCTAAATTCTCCTCTTCGCTATCTCAAAAATGTTAGAGCAGACAGATAAAAGAGAAATCGGTCTATAGTTTTTTGATATTGTTAGTGCTAGACTTTTTATGACAGGGAATTACTTCAGCAATATTTATTCATAAAATCCTTTCATAAACACTTCTGTTCAAAATATCCTTTAGTACATGGATAACATTCGAAGCAATTTTTTTTCAAAATTATGCTAGAGATGCCATCAGCTGCTATGGATTAAATATTCTTTAACTATTTAATTATGCTAAGTTATTCCACTACAATCATCGGATCGAAACATAAGCTCTCACATAAAGAATTGTCATTTATTATTTCCTCACCAGCCAGAAAGGGGTCCTACTACTGTTTATCGGCGATAGAAACAAAAGACTCATTAAATCCATCAGCTACTTCGATCGGAACTGAAATGCTGGTATTGTTCTTTTATAAAGCGTATGGTCTGGTAACTCCAGCGGTGCGACTCAAAAATTTATTGACTAAAATCAATTCTCCTTTAACATTTCCTCTGTTTTTTTTACTACAATAGTTCATTTAAATACAGGGTTTCCCATTAAGTGAGCTCGAACTTCAAACTTGTATTAAACAAGTTGTGAATGAGATATCATTAATTATTTTTTTATTTGAAAGAATATTCGATTACATTATTTATGGAATATGATATCAGCCAAGTGATTGCTGCCCGTTCGCTGGGCGGCGCGTATTAGAGAGGTCAAATCGTCGATGACTCAACCGCATAAATCGGGCTCAATATCATTGATGGCATTGGTTATGTTAACTTTTAACGCATTAATCGTCCGCGGTTTACTCGCATAGGCCTGTGATTAAAAATAGCACCATTCGAGATAACCATGCCCTCGAATTTGTCGAATTTCAGATCCATATTTTCCAATTTAGGCCACAAAAAATCGGTTACCATCAACCTGTACTTCTCGGCGGTGAAGGTTATGGCGGTGTCAGCTTCATATTGGAAAAAGTACGTGCCAATGACCATGCGGGACCACACCAAACAGTGATTTTTTCTGACGGAATTTGCAACTAATGGGTCTCTTACGGATTGTTATCTTCTTAAATGTGACAATTTAGCTTGTTGACACAGCCATTCGTTCAAAAATTGACCTCGTCGCTGAAGACGATTATCCGTCAATTTCCAACTGATCCAGAGCCCAGACAGCAAATGCTCGAATTGAATTTTTTGCAGGTGCAGGCCTAAGTCTCAACACAAAACTTGGTCAGTCAGAATTGATTTATTAGGGTTATTCTTCACACTCTCGTTCTCTGCAGCAATATTTTCTGCAGACCTCACGTTTCGATGATGTACGGGTATTGTTTAATTACCCTGAACCAGTTGACTCAGCCAATATTTTACGAAATATCAGTTGACCAGTTGAATATTTTCACACTATAGTTACGCAATATTTTGATAAATATGCTGCCATTAAAACGAAATCTGTGAAATATAACAAGAGTAAATGGTTTACATCTTAAAAAAAAAACGTAATGCTGCTTACAAAAAGTGGAAACGATTTAGAAATGCTGAGTCTTCGTTTGTTACGGAATGCAGTAGTTGCCAAGATAAAGAAGCCAAGCATAGTTATTACGCTAAAAGTTTTAATTACAAACTTGCAACTAAAACTCTTTGGGCAAACTTGCAAGAGTTGAGTGTAGGACGTAGCCTAAAGTCGGAAGAAGTCTGTGATTTTAGAATCACACAACATAATAACCCATAATTTTGAGATCTACTACAGGATCATCCATTTTGTGGTTCCGAAAGTAAATTTAAATAGAACCCGTTTATGATTTAGATTTCGGTAAAATTTTTGTTTCAATATATTGTTTGGATCATTCAAATGTCCGCCACGGTAGTTCTTGCAGAACTTGATTCTGACAAGGTGTCTAAGATGACTTTTGGATACATATCGGGAAATAACACGGCCATAACTTGACGAATTTTCGTTTTCAAAGCGTCAAGAATTTGCGGATTGTGTGCATAAATACGATCTTTCGCATCGCGCCATAAAAAGAAATCCAACAGCGACAAATCACACGATCTTGGTGGCCACACCAAATTCGGATAATCCATTTATTTTGATATCAGACGGAGACAAAACTAAAAAGTGTGGTATACGAGGGTTGACCCAGATGGCGGTTGTTGTTTAAAAAGAATGACAATTCTAGAAAGTACCAACTTTATAAAGCTTAAATTTGAAGTTTGACGACGCAATGTTTTTTTAGTATTTGTTCGGCAGCCATCAATAATGAACGCTCTCAATGAATTTTTAAATATGGAAAAAATTGACCACCTTATGTGATACAATTCATTTGAAACGCCTTAATCCAACCAGCATCAAAACGGAACTGGATTCTACTCTTAATGAGTCTGCTCCTTCGTTTTCAACAATAAAATATTGGGTGGCAGAGTTTAACCCAGATCGTACGAGTTGTCAAGGCGAACATCACAATGGTCGACCAAATGAGATGAGTTCAGCAGAAATGTTGACGAAAATCCACAAAATGGTATTGAATGCCCGTCGATTGAAAGTGCGTGAACTAGCAGATATGGCATGTTGACTGGAAAATTGGACATAAAAAAACTGTGCGCAAGATGGGTGCCGCGATTACTCACAATGGAACAAAAACAGTGTCGTGAAGATGTTTCAACCGAGTGTTTGGCGAAATTTCACAGCCGAGTTTTTGAGTCGATTATGGTTATTGAATAAAAGATGGGTCCATCACGTCACACCCGCGACGAAGGAACGAAGGCGAAGAGAGTTCTATCTGCATGCAATCTCACGGAGTCAGTTTTTGGGATGCGCGTGGGATAATTTTTATTGATTATCTTCAGAAAGGCAAGACCATCAACGACGTATATTATACTAACTTATTGCAGCGTTTGAGAGATAAAATCAAGAAAAAACCGACGCATTTGGTAAAGAAAAACGATTTGTTTCATCAAGACAATGCATTGCACCCTATTTGCCCCCTTGGATTATTTTCTATTTCCATATTTGAAAAAGATTTGCCAACAATAAAGAGGTGGAGTCTGCGGTTGATGGTAATTTTAAGGAGCTCGATGATTCTCACTATAAACAGGGTATCGAAGTTATCGAACATCGCTGGGAAAAGTGATTTAGGCCGGGTACTTCTGGGACTACCCTCGTATAAGTAAATCACTTAATAAAGCTTTGTAAGAGATTTGCAATTATTCAAATTTGCGTACTACCCGAGGCCCATTGCTAAAATATGTCTTTCATCTCCATTTCTGTTATTCTTTGGCCCTGGTTAGTGTAATATGGGCTACCCGCTCACTTTGTAGCGGGTAAAACATATAAAATTTTAAATGTATTCGTACTAAACATTTAACGTATTCGTTTAAAATTGTCTCAAGTTTATGCACATACGAGTTCATTATATATTTAAGGAGTAATGCAAATGCAATTTTTTGAATAATCTTTGAACGCAGTTGGGGGGATACAAAATCAACTAAAAATATTTGTATTTCTAATAGAAAATCATTAATATCATTTCGTAGGAATCAATAACATAGCAGAATCGATTCCAATCAACAACTGCTATAAGTTCGGCGGATAACGAAATTGTACATTTTGCGAGAAATCTTAATAATTCGCTGTGTATCATGCCGCTAATCTCTTCGACTACTGAATCAATTCCCTTGTCTTGCAAACCCATTTAACTGATCTGTTTGCTTGTTAACATGTCCTATCATATCATTGACGAGACAGCATTTTTTCGACTTGCTCAATGCATTGAAATAATTGCTGATGTTCAGCATTCAGGGTTTCATTTTGTCTCTGACACTCTTCTACTTTTTACGCATGGTCCCTTGCCTGCAAAATCCATTTGTCCTTATTTCTTTGTAATCCAATATACTCGTACCTGTTTGTATTTCTTTACAGACGATAAATTCTCTCAACTTCTCATATTCGTTTCCTCACTCACATGACTACTTTTGGCTGTAGAAAGCGAATAGCGGTTATATGTATTAGTTTATTCAAATATTTATTGTACCTTAAAGACCGGGGCGGTTCTGGACCTAAATCGACATGCCTCTCCAACCAGCTTGATCAGTAACTAGCTACCATAGCTGCTACTGGACTGGAGCACTAGTATCCATGCAATCTATACGAACTAGTGTAGCGTGGTAAACATTACAGCTCAAAGTATAATATTGATTTGCTATAGCAGTTCTTGAAGGGGGCGTTCTTCGATGACACTATCCTGCCTATCTTACCAATTTTACACATGACGCATACCAGAGCTTAGCCTGCATGGATCCGGTTATGTTGTAAGTGTCTTTGCATTGACCACGTTAATGAACAGTCTTCAGGTTTTTCGATTGTCCACCAAAATATTCGTAGCTTAAGAGCTAATTAATAATTTTCTCTCTCATCTCACACCTTTGAAACACTTACCAGATCTAATTTTTCTTTCTGAGATCTGGATATAATACAATTCCAAATTTCACATTCGATGCTATCTGTAATGATGATTATGCAACTGGCGGTGTTGCAGTATTTTATAGTAATAAGATAAAAGAATGTGTATTTGGAAAGTATAAATTAGCAAGTGCAGATATTATTAGTGTTAGTTGTGTGGTTTCTGATGTCCATTTCTGTTTTATCTGTATCAACAGATTGCATAAGTGTACTATAAAAACATTTGTAGATGAGTTCTTAGTATTTTTAGAAAGTATAAAAAATAAAAATATAGTCTTATTGCGTGACTTTAATATTAATATCCTCGCTGATTCTTCTGATGTAGATAGCTATATATCGTTGATGTCTTCATTAACCATCCTACCCGTTTCAATTCAAGTTCGGACCATATGTTTATAAGACTACACAGGATCAGCCGCGTAGTCTATAAAACAATAATTTATGACCTGAAAATAACTGACCATAGTTTAACCAGTATTCAGCTTATTCAAAACTTATCTGCGGGCAGAGAATTTAATAAAATCGATTTTGTTGCCTTAAAAACACATCTGAATTTTCAATTCTGGGATCAAGTATATAATGCTACTGATCCGAATATCGCTTTTGATTTGTTTCTTTCAAGACAAAAGCGCTATACTTCTTTATCTTGCCAGAAGAATAATATAAGGGACAGTAAGTTAAAGCCTTTAAAAAAACTGGATGTCCGTCCCACTTCTTAATAAAATTAATAAGAAAGAAAGAGAAACGTCCTAATAATGCTAGGCTTAAACGGTATTACGAGAGGATCTGTCGGAAAGTTAAATCTGACATTTCAACTTGCAAAAATAATTACTTTACCCGTAAATTAGCTAATACATAATATTGGCAACTCTAAAAGTGAATAGAAGGTTGTCAACGAAATACTTAATAAGAATAAATCCTGCGTCGATATTGTCTTGCTAAATGATGACCTTGAGATTTCTGAGCCATTGGAAGTTATCAATTTATTTATTAGTTTCTTTTCAAATATTGGTTCTCACCACACTAATTCTAATGGCAATTCTCCATGAGAATACCATACTGGAATCGAGCCTTCAACGAGAAAGTTTTTTCTTTGAGGAATTTACTTCACTTGAAATTCAAAAAATTATAAATTCCCTTAAAGCTTCTAATTCACATTCATATGATAATATCTCAAGCAACATATTGAAAAATATTTCATTTCAGATTTCTAAATTTCTATGTTTTATCTTTAATAATTGTGTTCGTAAAGGAGTCTTTCCGGATTGCCTTAAAACAACAGTGGTAATTCCTCTTCATAAAAAGGATGATACCAGAGTATAGCCATATTTCCCTTTTGTCAGTTTTTTCAAAAATCTTTCAAAAGAGTATAAAGCGTAGAATGCTATCTTTTCTTGACAAGACCCACTTTTTTAGCGATTAGCGACTGCCAGTTTGGCTATAGAGGTGCTAAGTCTACAGAAAGTGCATTTTTAAAGCTGACTGGGGAAATAATGTGATAGTTTGAATATCTCACAAATCCCGTCTTGTCTTTTTATTGATATTACAAAGACATTCGACATGGTTAATCACACTATATTGTTAAATAAATTGTTTAACGCAGGTTTTGGGGGCTTCATTCATGAGTGGTTTACCTCGTATCTATTGATTCGTAAACAAGTGGTAAAGATTAAAAACGAATTCAGTTCCGTACGTTTTTCCAATATAGGTGTTCCTCAAGGATCTGTATTGGGTCCATTACTGTTCCTAATATATGTATGTGAATTCTTTATTTATTCAGCCTTTTACGGAAAAAATGACAGCTTTCGCTGACGATACAGCCATTTCCCATTCAAATATGAATTACGAGTATCATAGTTTAACATACATATTATCAGATGTAAATTGGGATTTAGAGATTTTAAGAAGATGGTTCAAGAAACATAGCTTGGTAATCAGTAATAAAACTAGGTATATGATGTTTAATATCAATCTGCAAAGATCTGCCCTTATATTATCACTCGCCATATTGCCAACGGTTCTGTTTAGCTGATTCACTTTTAGGTAGTTTACCGGCATTTATTGAAAATATAAGTTGCAGTGTAGATTGCTTTAGAATTGAGTGTGTTGAAAGTTTTAAATACCTAGGTATTTATGTAAATACAGTATTTAAATAAGGTCGTTAGACAGATTTAACACCTTAGTCTTTACTGCAATACGCAAATTTTAAAAATGGTGTACAATGGTTTACTTAAATCTAAAATACAGTATGGTATACCTTGCTGTGGTGGTGCTTATTAAAATAAAATAGAACCAATATTGACTAAGCAAAAGCATGCACAAGGATTATGACCAAAATAAATCGTAGAACACACAGTTTTGAATTGTTCAAAAGGCTTTATATTATCCCTCTGAGACATCTGTACTGCTATAAGGTATTAAGAATGTTTTTTGACAACTCCGGATACTACAACGTAAGACTTCATGATAGGTATAAGTTACGCATCAACACCATGCACTTCGCCACTATTCCAACTACACATAAAACTCACTGCTTATTTAATTTGTTACCTATAAACGTTAGGTGTGAGAGAAAGAAATCAGTATTTTTGAAAAATCTTAAAAATGACTCTTCTCTTTTAATCATAATGAAATCAATTTGTTTTTTAATCCATTGGTATAAAATAAATTTTCTATCTTTTATTGTTATTTGATATCACTTCTCTATTAATTGTACATATATTGTATTTCATTCCCCCATCAATAATCTTTTTTTTTAGTTTGTATACACATAAAGCAATATACTACCTTGATCAAAACGTTCCCGGAATGTATTCAGAAAATTGCAATTACAAGTTTATTCATCTAAATCTACATATATTGTCCCCTTCAGGGTAATCCCCATCGACTGCAACACACTTATGTCAGCGCTTGATCCAATCCTCGAAACATTTTTTATATTCGGTTTTCGGTATGTCCGTCTTGATGCGATTTTTCCATTACGAGTACTTCCTCTCGGCTGTTGAAACGCGTTCCCCGTAGTGGTTTTTTAACTCGATTGAACAGAAAGAAGTTACAGGAAGCCAAATCAGGTGAATCCGGTGGCTGTTGGATGGTATTTGTTGCATTTTTCGTCCAAAAATTACGAATAATGATGGTACTGTGCGACGGTGCGTTATCATGGTGCATAATCCACGAGTTTTCTGCCCACAATTCTGGTCTCTTTCGGCGAATTGCTTCACGCAAACGTCTCATAACGCCCAAATAATACATAACTACTCGGCTCATTTGGTGAACGCCATTCATTTGCCTGATGTCTGGATTGCGTGTTGTACTCATAAACCCACGTCTCATCTCCAGTAATGATCCTTTTGATGAATGTGAGATCGCAACTCATCCCTTTTGCGACGTCAACACGGCCTCTTTTTTGCATGAAATTGAGGTCTTTCGGCACCAACTTTGCTGCTACACGACGGAAATTCAAATCATTAACCAAAATGTTTTGGACGGATCCATAGGCAATGTTCAAGTCCTCCGCTATCTCTCTGATGGTTAATTTGCGGTTATTGACCTTTACTTAATCAATGCTTTCGTCGGTTTTCGATGTCGATGGTCTGCCACTGCGTTCATCATCTTCGATTGACTCACGACCACTTTTGAACCGCTCGTGCCACTGCTAAATGACCGTTTTATTTAGAGAGTCGTTGTCAAAACTCTTTTCCATCATTTCCAACGTTCGCGCACCATTAAATCCGTTTTTTACGCAAAATTTAATACAAGTTCGTTGTTGCAAATTTAAATCCATTTCTAAAATTGTAAAAAATCCCCAACACCCACAGATTTAGATGTGCTCTTGGCTACGTAACTTTTGCAAATGTCAAGCTATGACGCTAAGATTTAGGGGGAATGTCAAAAACAGATTTACCAATTTAAAAAAAACAGAACTCAAATCGGAACAATGGGAGCGCCACGCGGTGGTGTCCCCCGGGAACATTTTGATCAAGGTGGTATACTCTCGCCTCTTGTCTTCTGAATTTGTAGAATTGTATTTACCATTTGTAAAGGAATAAAGAATTATTATTATTATGTTAAGGGGGTGAACAATTATTGAAATCATTTTTATTGAAGAGCAGTTTCATTGCACTTTTTGGTCATGGTGACGTATGTGCTCGTGTGTAGGCTGGTGGAATCGAATAAATGAAACCAACTTGACTTCTTATTCCAGCTTTTATTTTATTAAAGCGAAAAAACACTACACAAATAAAAATATAATAAAAAGCAAATTGAGCAAACAGTTCTGAAGGAAATATTGACCTTTGCGAGATATAATTATATATTTTGCGCTAATGTAATGATGGATAATTAAAATCACTCTCTTACTTATGGAATCTGCTGGTCATGTCGTGAGGATCAGTTAATTTATTTAAAATTTTTTTTTGGTAATTATTATTATTTTTGTTTTTACCTTTTTGAATTTTTTTTTCTTGAGCACAAGATACGATCATGATTCAAAAGAAATATAGGAATGAATACTTATTAATTAAATTATTAAAAGTTGTTTTCGTTTCTTTGGTAACTTATTTTACGGTTTTTCTCAAGGGACACTTGATAATGGCTTTTTGATTTCTTTTCGATTATTTTATTATGACTCTGACATCATACAGACGTTAGGAATCAAGTGGAACCCTCAGAGCGATCAGCTGCAGTATATGGTTCCAGCAATACAATTTGCGAAGAATATTACTAAACATGTTATTCTAGCGGAGCTGTCTACCCTTTTCGATCCATTAGGTTTAATTAACCCCGTAATTGTAAAGGGTAAGATTATCCTACAGAATCTGTGGTTAAACAAGTTAACTTTAATGAATCGGTCCAGGCTGCAGTCTTTAGCGAGTGGGAATTGTTTCGAAGTCGGCTTAAAGAACTAAAGGATATTAAGATTCCACGATATGTACTAACTCCACTACACAGGTCAGTATAAATCCATGGATTCGCGGATGCATCATTGTGGGCCTATGGTTGTTGTATCTACATACGAACAGTATTGACCAAGCACACTGTCAATTATTTATTGCAAAGTCTCGAGTTACTCCAATTAAAACCGAAAGCATTCCTAGGTTAGAATTGTGCGCTCCGGAACTGTTGGTGGCGCTTCTCGGTAATATTGTGCCAAACTTGGTCCACATAGTTGAGGAAAATTTTCTGTAGACAGATTCAGAAATAGTGCCTTGTTGGTTGTCTGCACATCTGTCTACATGGGAAGTTTTTGTAGCTAATAGACAATCTAAAATACAAAGCGAGCTGCCGGTAGCAGTTTGGAAACATGTTGACTCTAAGCAGAATCTAGCTGACATCATTTCCAGAGGAGCCTTTGCGAGCGAGTTGTTGGAAAGTCGTTGGTATTGTGGACCAACTATATCTATCGAAAACGAAATTCCTGACAAAAGAAAGGGAGAGGCTGTGCTATTAGCCGCTAGAGTATCTTCCGAATTCAACGAAAACTACCTGAAGCAAAAGGTATTACGAGTCTTTGGCTACGTGAGCCGATAGATAGCTAACAGGAACAAAACTGTAGAGCGATTATCAAACGTATCAGAGAGAGGTAAGGTTAATGTATTCGACGCAAGCAGCATCCCTTACTCGCAGCGAAAATACTAAAGGACGCATTAACTAGAATACTTTGGCACGTCCAACAGAAAGCCTTTGAAGAAGAAATTGAGCAGTTGGAAAATGAGAAGTCGATTAGCCCAAAGAGATTTATCAAAAATCTTAATCCCTTCGTAGAAACAAATTCTGTAAAACTACCCCGAGTTGATGGGCATTTGCAGAATGCGAACATTCCATACCTTGTAAAATGTCCTATACTACTTCCAAAACTAACCTGTTTGTCAAAAATCTTGTTGTTTATTTGCACAGGAAAAATTCCATACTGGGCACTAGTTGCAATCATCAGACAGCGGTTCTTGCTGTGCGCAGATTGGTGAAAAAGGCGGTAGACAACTGTCTGCATTGTTTCAAGTATCAACCTGGGAAACCTTCCAGTTGATAGAGCGCAGTCGTCCAGACCGTTCCATAAAACAGGTGTAGATTTTTGTGACCCGTTCCATTTAACATTGAAATGTCGAGGACAGCGAACTTGCAAAGCGTATGTTGCGGTGTTCGTGTATTTTGCAGTCAAGGCAGTACATCTGGAGGTGGTGTCTAATCTGTCCACACAAGGGTTCATCGCAGCCTTCAAGAAGTTTGTCGCGCGACGGGGACTATGTAGTGATATCTTCTGCGACAATGGGACGAACTTCGTTGGAGCTCGAAATGAACTGGCAGAGTTCCGACAGCAATTTTTGAAGCAGCAGACCCAAAAGGAGATTACAACATGGTGTGCAGCGGAGCAGATACATTTTCACCACATCCCTCCTAGAGGTAAAGTCTGCCCTCATCTCTTTCGTACAGTTGGGCTATCTTATTTGACGTTCGAAGAGTTGTCCACGGTCGTGGCGGATATCGAGGCAATTCTAAATTCTCGACCCCTCTGCACTATGTCGATCAATGCAAGTGATAAAGAAGTGCGACTCCAGGGCTCCTGGTGCTCCTCTAAATGCTATAGTTGAACTATGCATCGAATCGGAGGGAGTAAACTATCTAAAAAATGGTGACGTTTATCCCAGCTTAAGCAACACTTTTGCGCTCGCTGGTCTAAAGTGTATTTACCAGAACTTCAAAAATGAACGAAGTGGAAGGCTTCGGAAGGGAATGTTAAATGAGGAACTCTGGTCTTTATCGCAGATGACAATATACCAGCTCAACAGTGATTAATGGTAAAAATCATCAAGGTTATCGCCTCACAGGATGGGAAAATTCGAGCTCTCCTGTGAAGAGCCATTCATCTTCTAGCGCCCTTGCCGATAGAAAGCTAAAGTCTCTGTAGCTGCTGAGACTTCAAGGCGGGCAGAATGTTAATTGCTGTTTTATTTCAAACATATTTATAATTGGAGCATTTTTTCTTGAAGTTTGTATACAAAATTATTAGAGTAATTATTTTTAAAGCAAGCATGTTATTGTGAATAAAGCAAACATTGTTAAAAGTCTAGTATTAAGTCCCTGTACATTCCGGCGAAAGATACTCTGGAAGTGGAACAGAGTATCAAGGCAAGACTTGATAAATCGGGAAGACATTTTATATTATAGTTGAAAAGTCGCAAAAACCATTGCGATTAAAGAAATGTTGACCAGATAAAAACGATAGGGAAAAAACGGTGTGAGATATAAAACTGATTTTAGCTTTATTTTTAAGCTACGTTCATGCCATTATGTGTGGAGTAGCACATCATTCAAATAGCCGACTCAGCTTTGCTGGCAGTGCTTCAAGCGTTCGGTCCAATTTTTGTGCTGCATTATTCCGGCAATACCGTGTCGAATGTTGGCCTCGAGCTCGTCCAAAGTGGTTGGATTGTTAGCGTACTCTAAGAACTTGACGTAGCCCCAAAGAAAATAGTCGAGTGGTGTCAGATCGCGTAATCGAGACGGCCAATTGATGAACGCTCGCCGTAAGAAGACCCAGTCATCAAATTTCTCCTTCACAACTTCGAGCGTTGCGTCGCTCTTATGGCATATAGCGCCATCTTGTTGGAACCACAGCTCGAATATATCGATGTTATCGAGCTCTGACTGCAGAAAGTCGGCTAACATCGCTCTATACCTAAGACCATTGTCGGTAACGGTGTCTCTTTCCTCATTTCGAACACTCAACCTTTGTGGATGTATTGATGCTTGGCCCAACACTTGTGGGTTCCGTTCACCCCAATAATGGCAATCTTGCTTGTTGACACAGCCGCTGAGCTAAAAATGGGCTTCGTCTGAAAAGATGATTTTTTGGCCAAAATCCGGATCTTCGGCTAACATTTCCAGCGCCCATTTAACGAGCTAATGGGATTGGCTATCATCGTCTGGATTCAAATCTCGCGTCAGCACAATCTGATACGGATATAAGCCTAAATCCAACCGCAAAATAAGCCGGGTTGTCTCTCTGGCGATGCTCAATTCAGATGATCGTCGCCGAATCGACATTTCTGGGTATTCTTCGGTACTGGCCGCTACGGCAGCTACTTTTCTCCATTTCGCACCAATCTCTATCTGGTTGGTGGTTTAAGATCCAAGAAACTGTACTCACGCTCAAACTTTTCCACGGTGCGACGAATTAGCCTCACACCGAAGTCATGATGACGACTGACCTGACAACGAAATTCATGTTGCGTATTTACAACTGAGCTGGAATTTCGATAATAGTTTTTAATAATTCCCGCAAGTTTGTCAAGCGTAAATTGATGCATAATGAAATGGCAAATCTTACTGAATATTTTGACAGCTGGATGTCATTGGTCATCCGTTATTTCTACCAAATTCTTTCGATGTGTGTTGTGCTGGTTCCTCACGGTTAGGCCATGATGGTATTCAATTGATATTGTTTAAACGATCCATTTTTAATCACATGTGATGATTCATTTCAAAAAGGGGTCAATTCCTTTACGATTGAAATGCATTGTTAAGTGGATCTATGAATTCATATGGAAGCCAAACATTGAGCTTGTTTACGAGTCCAATATATTTTAAGTGATTTTCAATAACTGTGTATGATGCATTTAACCTCCCTGCAATTTTTCGCACAATCACATGACGATTTAATCCAATGACCTTGATTTGGTCACCATCAATCTTTGAGCGAAAAATCACCAGAACAGTATTTTATAAACAATTTCTGAGAGTTCTGTTCTGTTAAGCAGTCAACACCGTAAAGCATATCATATCTCCTTATGAGCTCCAACGGCTTTACGAGTATTACCTTCACGGAAATAAGAAACCAAGCTGTATCGAAAATTTTCATTTTTGCACACATATTTAAATTGAAACCGTACTAGCTGGTGTATATAGAATTAAGCTCGATTTGCATCTAAAGTAAGCTTAAAGCGACAGCCATCAAATGTCAAAAGTAAAAAAATCATAACATTGCTAGAATCGGGCGTCAACTAGTTTAACGCAATCTACTTGTAAAAACCGAAATTACTTTCTTGCCCACTCAATATTTTGTTTTGCTCAATGCTCACAAAAGAACGATGTTAAGGGAGTCGCATTATAGCGCCCAACGTTGGTCTTTAATTCAGATACAGTCTCTTCTTCTTTCATTCCAGGACGAATCCATGTTTCAACTTTTTAGAATTACATTTAAGTGATTGTGCGTTTTTCTTACTTCACACGGATCTTAATACACGCCGAAGAACCTCTATTGTTTCACCAAACCGAAGTAGCAACAACTAGCTAAAGTCTGATTTTTCTGATCTCCATCAAGTTGTGATTTGCAACATTAAGGTATGACGGTAGGTACCTCGAAGTCTTAACTGCCAGCTACAAAAGCAACTTCAAGAGCAAAAGTATCTTGACATTGACCTTTCAGCTGGCCACAGAAAATTGTTTCCATGCTATTCGCTGTACTACGAGTATCGGTTTTCTTGTTTCAGTTTTGTTTTAAAATGTTTTTCCCAGAAGGGTGGTGATAGAATTGGTAGAGATCGAGGTGGATCGGCAATTTATATACGTGAAAGCATATCATGCAATCTGAAGTGTAAGTCAGGAGTCGGCAGTCATTTTGACTATGTTTTTGTTGAACTTAAATCGGGAACAGGCAGCATGCTGTTAGGGTCTGCTTATAGGCCTAATAAGTATATTGACATCACGCCATTGTTTGAACTTCTCGAAACAATCTCCGTATATTACACCAAAATAGTAGTTGGTAGAATAGTAACCTTAATTTGTTCCCGGTCAATATGACGTCCCCCACTCATTTTTCTTCTGAATCTAGTACACTATTAGACGTTTTCTTTGTTAGTGATATAAAATTTATATTATTATATGACCAGCTGTCAGCACCTAGACACGATTTATTATACCTAACCTTCGATCTCTTAATGATTCTGTCTGTAGCAACTTATGAATACAGAGATTTTGACCACATTAACTACCTAAGCTTGGAAGCACAGCGCACGAAATGTCGAATGGGAGCGTGTTATATGTATGTATGTCCTGAGCTTGTGATCAAGTTGCGTTCCTAACTCGGAATATTAACACACTTTTTAATAATCATGTTCCTATTAAAGTCAAAGTGACTAAACATGACTAATGTCCCTGGTTTTCGAACGAAGTTCGTATGCTCATGTTACAACGTAAACGTGCCTGCAACGTATGGAAATGATTTCGAATAGACGCCCATCTACGAATTTACCATACACTACGCAATCAGGTGGCTTCCATAATTCGTGCTGCAAAAAAGCAAATGTATGGTAATAAATTAAACCCAGCTATGCAAAGTCGACAACTTTGGAAAAATCTACGAGACATTGGAATTGGAAAGTGTAACACAGGTCTTGACACCAATATCGGTGTAAACGCACTCAATCACACCTTTGTAACGCTTCCTTTTCCAATTACGAATGAAGTCTCTCAAAGCACTTTTGAATTCCAAAATGGTCCGCAGAACCCAAATGAACGGCGCAGACGGGGGGGGGTGATAGCGCAGACGTGGTTGCAAGCGTTTTATCTACATATAAAATCGACTGCGGTCGGTATAGATGGAATACACCCAGTCTTTGCTAAGGCCATTCTACCAGTTATATTACCCTCTCTTACACACATTTTCAATACCATCTTAACAACTAGTGTTTTTCCTACCCGATGGAAGCTGGCGAAAGTCCTACCGATTCGAAAGAGCGCTATTAGCCATGAATATACATAGGCCTATTTCCATTCTACCATATTTTTCCAAAGTGTTTGAACGAATCATGCAAAAGCAAATAAATGCCCATATCCGTTCATGCAATCTTTTATCTACTCGTACAATGCAATCAGGTTTCCGCCAATTCCACAGTTGTACAACCGCAGTTATCAATGTTGTAGAAGATATAAGGAAGGCGATAGATGATGACCTAGCAACCTTTTTAGTTCTTCTAGATTTCACCGAAGCATTCGACACCATGGATCACGACAATTTGTGTAACAAACTAGCATACTGTTTCCAATTTTCCTCGATTAGTGTCTTCCTACCTTAGGCTCAGAAAACAAGCCGTTTCGATTGGTCATATGCTGTCTGAATTTCTTCCAACAACTAGAAGGTTCCACAGGGTTCCATACTAGGACCTCTTCTCTTTTCTTTATATGTTAACTATCTCCCTTTCATTGCCAGTTCATCCTCTACATATACATAACACCTTGATCAAAAAGTTCCCGCACCACACCAACATGTGGCGTTTTCATTGTTCCGATTTGAGTTCTGTTTTTTTTAAGTTGGTAAATTTCTTGTTGACATTCCTTCTAAATCTTAGCATCATAGCTTGACATTTGCAAAAGTTACGTAGCCAAGAGTACGTCTAAATCTGTGTGTGTTGCCCATTTTTTTACAATTTTAGAAATGGATTTAAATTTGCAACAAAATTTGTATTAAATTTTGCGTAAAAAACGGATTTAATGGTGCGCGAACGTTGGAAATGTTGGAAAAGTGTTTCGTCAACGATTCTCTAAAGAAAACGGTCATTTTCCAGTGGCACGAGCAGTTCAAAAGTGGTCGTGAGTCAATCGAAGTTAATCATCTGCAGTGGCATCGACATCGAAAACCGACGAAAACATTGATGAAGTAAAAGAAATGTTGGTCAATAACCGCTAATTAACCATCAGAGAGATGGCGGAGGACTTGAACATTGCCTATGGATCCGTCCAAGACATTTTAGTTAATGATTTGGGTTTCTGTCGTGTAGCAGCAAAGTTGGTACTAAAAGACCTCAATTACATGCAAAAAAGAGACCGTGTTGACATCACAAAAGAGATGATTTGAGAGGCTGAATCCGATCCCACATTCATCAAAAGGATCACTACTGGAGACGAGACGTGGGTTCATGAGTACGACACGCAATCCAGACACCAGGCAAGTGAATGGCATTCACCAAATGAGCCGAGACCAAAAAAGCCACGTCGTTTTCAGTCAAAAAAGAAGGTAATGCGCACGGTGTTCATGGATTACAACGGTAACTATGCCTCTTGAATTTTTACCAGAAGGCCAGACAGAAAACGAAGAGTATTATTGGGCAATTCGCCGAAAGAGACCAGAATTGTGGTCAGAAAACTCGTGGATTTTGCACCATGATAACGCACCGTCGCACAGTGCCATCATTATTCGTAATTCGAAAAATGCAACAAATACCATCAAACAGCCACGGGGAACGCGTTTCAGCAGCCGAGAGGAAGTACTCGTAATGGAAAAATCGCAGGAAGCACTGATGGACATACCGAAAACCGAATATAAAATATGTTTCGAGGATTGGATCAAGTGCTGGCATAAGTGTGTTGCAGTCGATGGGGATTGCTTTTAAGGGGACAATATAGATTTAGATGAATAAACTTGTATTTTTAATTTTCTAAATAAATTTCGCAAACGTTTTGATCAAGGTAGTATGTATGCCGATGATGTCCAATTGTTTAAAAGTTGCCCTCTTGGGTTATTTGAAGACTGCACAAATAGAGTAAAAGCAGATTTGGACAGGATCTCAGTATGGGCGGAGAGGAACGGAATATTTCTTAATCCTAACAAATCTAAATGTTTAGTGATTAGTAGGAAGCCCGTCGATATATGTATCATGTTTTCCTAAAATTCATCTAAACGGCTCGACCGTAGAATATGTCGAAACGGCAAAAAATCTAGGAATGCTATTTAAAAGGACACTGTCTTGGGATACGCATATTAATGCGTATGTATGGTATGGTATACTGCGCCTGTTATGAGCCTCTCAATACCATACGCCTCTGAACACACGTTTGCTACTCGCAAAGACACTAGTTGTTTTAATCCTCACATATGGCTGTGAAATTTTCTGCAAATGCGATGCATTCAGCAGAAGAAAGCTTAATGTTGCCTTTAACAACACCGCGCGTTACATCTACGGTTTGAGGCACATCTCCTTGGACCACCTTTTACGTTTCAGATCACTCATATTGTTATTCAATGTAATTCAGACACATCAACCCAGCTATTTATTTAATAGACTACGTTTCGGTTCATCTAATAGATCCCAACAGCTTGTCCATCCGCGGTATCATTATCGTACTTCGCAGCGCCAGTTCTTCATCAACGTAACCCGTCTTTGGAACTCCCTTCCACGGCATTTAAGAAGGTCAGGTACCATTGCGCAATTTCGGATTGGGTTATAGTCTTATTTCCAGACAATCTCTGACTAACATTTTATTTTATTAATACTTATGGGTATATGTATATTGCAGTTTTTGCTTGAGGAAAGAGAGATGTACCATATGTTGTATATTTAATTTTTTTTTGTGAACTTGTATTATCTTATCGTATTGAAGAAACAGAAAGAGAAAAAACTTTAATTATTGAATTTAACGCTAACATGTTATGTAGCTTTTTCTTCTTTTTTTTTTAATGAATTATATTTAAGCCTTGCACTAGTTTATATGATTATTGTTATCTTAATGTGTAAGCTTTCAATGAATAAATAAATGAACAAATGAAAAACAAATGAAATGAAATGAAATAAAGGATTACTCGTACAATGGAAGAATTACAATATATCATTTTTACCAATTGCTATTGAACTCATGGTGTCATAATTAAGGTTCCTGAATCAGATGCCCAAACGAGTGCATTTACATTAGAATTTGCTCTCTGTCTTTAGGATCATTGTAATATATTTGGAACAGATATCACAAGCCCTTTTTAGTTTAGTTTTTTTATTCACATTCTTAATAAAAGATTACACTACTCTTTATATCTCACAAGTCTGAAGGGTTTATCTGCAGCAGACTATTCACAGATAAGAGTAATTTATGTCGAGTCTCTTATTCAAAATAAAGATAACCCTAAAATTATTAGATCTTAAATAATGATAATTAAACACAATTATGTAAAGTGGAATAGAAACTTTCGTTTTTTCTTTTTCAATTTAATTCGAAATCTCAAGCTTTTTTTAAACCTTATTAGGCAATTCGTTTCGTTAGCATATCGTTACAGAACTTGGGAATGATATACTGCTACTGTTGTAGTCTTGCTACTGTGAAATACTCGGTGTTGTCTTGTCAATAGTTGTTTCTTCTCTCTCGTTGCTGTGTAAAAAGTCACTTTATAAATCCTTTATAACTGCGTTTATAGCCCCTAAGAGAGACTATTCCGATGCCAGTATCCGGATTTCTAAATGAGATTCAACTAATCTAAATCACATTGAGGAAACACAGTTGATGGTCAGATATTAGAGTTGACGAGAGTATACTGTATGTAATTCTCTTGCTGCAATATCTTCCTAGGTGGCTCCATATATGACTTCACTTTAAGTTGTAGTCCCAAAAAAGCACCAAATACTTTCATATAAGTATATACGAGGGTTGTCTGAAAAGTTTCCGAACAATGATATAGTACATGACATTTTTTCTCAAAATTTTTTTTTATTTTTCTACATAGTCTCCTTGTAACTCTACACACTTCTCCCAGAGATGCTCACATCTTTCTAACCCGTCCAAATAGTACTTGGCGTTTTTCTCTGCAAAATAATTCTTCACGAAGGTGATAGCCTCCTCATTTGTCAAAAATCCCTGTCCTCCGAGCGCAGTTTTTTAGATGAGGGAACAAAAAGAAGTCGCTTGGGGCAAGATCTGGTGAGTAAAGTAGATGGTCAAGCAGTTCAAACCGTGATTCATGGATTTTCGCCATGGCAACCGCTGAGGTGTGAGACGGCGCGTTGTCTTGGTGAAACAGGATTTTCTTTTTCTAAAAATGTGGCCATTTTTCCGCAATTTCTGCCTTCAGCTTGGCATGTAATGATGGTTTTTCCTTTTTGAAGATAATCGATTAAGATAACTCCTTTACTATCCCAAAAAACTGTCGCCATCACTTTTCCAGCCGAAAAAAAAATTTTTGCTTTTTTTGGAGCCGGCTCGCCCTTTGCAGTCCACTGTTTTGACTGAATTTTTGTTTCGGGCGTATAATGGCGTATCCAAGTTTCATCTACAGTAATTAATCGGCGCCAAAACTAGGATTTATTGCGCCTAAACTGCGCCAACAGAGCGTTGGAAATGTTCATTCGAACACGTTATTGGTCTAACGTAAGCAAACGCGGCACCCAATATATGATATGGTCATCAATTTCGAGTTTGATCGCACGATTTTACATCCTATCTAGCAAATCTAGATAGGTCTTACTCGTAGGAGCACTTGACTAGATGTGCGCACTATATTATTCCAATTTTGGGCGGATATATCTTATATCATAATTGATTCCAGATTAGAGGGGGGAAGAATTTTTTACATCGCTTGAGGATACACAGACATGGCGACATTTTTGGTCATTCCAAATTATGCTGTCTTTAACACACATAGCAAGAGTGAAAATAATGGGTGTTAGTTCAAAATTTTTTTAACGGCAGCAGACAGCATTATGTTTTGGAAATACTAAATTCCACTCCTAATCATACATACATTTATACTTGAATTGAACGTTGCAAAAGGTCATTGAAGAAGAGATTTATTGATCCTGATTCAGGGAATGATTCTAAACGCGGTCAAATGACTTTGAAATATCAAGTGCAACTATCTTTCCTCGCCAGGTTGTTGCACTCTCTGGTTCCACTTTTCAGTGAGACATGTTAGTGTTTGGGGTCATATCAACCGTGGCATCCACGTTGTTATTGAGGAAACATAACGACCAGTTAAAATTCCTGAAGAAGCTGTTCAATCCGCGTCAATTGGCGTTCTCACATTGCCATTTTGTTCTCTTAGGAATTTTTTCTCTAACAGTGTGGTCAGTGTACGAGAAATTACCTGACATTACACAGGGGCCTGACGAGCCTAGAGGGGAGAGCACATCGACTTTTCTCAGCGTAAGGAATTAAAAACAAGTCCAAGGTGTTGACGGTACGTATCAACGTTTGGTATGCGCGTAGGCTCATTTGCTAGCTGGTTTAACTTGTTCTTCGGGTATTGTCTGCAGAGAATATCGAAGCCACTCAGATTTGTGTATATTAAAGTTGCCTGTAATAACGATTTCAGTATGAGGATACTTAATGGCCAAATTGTTGTAAAGTTTGAGGCATAATATTTGTATAGCTAACGACAACGGCTATATGACCCGGTATCGGATTTCAGAATCGAGAGGAGGTCGTTGACGTATAAAATGGGAAGAAGTCCTAGGTTTGTGACTATTGGGACAAGAAATTCACTGCTATTGTGCTCTGGTATTTTTACATTAAAGTTCCTTTAGTTTTAGATTTAGATTTAGATTTTGGTACCAAAACCTCTCCTTGGTTAATTGCGACCACATGGAATGCTTAGCCTTTCTTACAGTGGTCATAATAGCAAGAAAGATGTTTTCAGACTGCATTCTTCCAGATTTTCAACACCGTATGTGACTCTTTCTATCCACATCAGGCTTTTCGAAAAAATCGTTAGGGGTATCCTGCGAATACAGGTGTTCGATGTCGGATCTTGCAGCACTTCTTCGGTACCATTGGCTCCTTAGAATGTTTGATAATTAAAGTTCTGTCTTGCATTTTGAGGTGAAAAGCCACCACCTAACATAATCGTGGACGTGAGTGAAAAACGAGTATCTCTGAGCTACGATGATATGATGGCATAAACTACGATGAGTTGATTTGTATATATATTTAGCTTTTTTGTTAATCGCAGTGTTATAGGCTTTGTCACATTCATAACTTCCACTTCCACCCATAGAAGAATTAATTCGTAATTCAAGCAGGTCCTATCACTAGTGATGCCGTCAATTCAATGTCCAAAGTTTCATTTGCAATATAACGTTTAGTAGTTGGAATACAACAGATTTCTTCTCTCCTTTCTTAGTTTCTTTGAAATAGATACCCTTGTATTTCTAGAGCATGATTTGTTATATATAGATTAGGCGGGAACCTGTGCCTTCACATATATTAGAAGATTGTGAAGTTTGCTCTTTCAAACTACGACGCACGCGGTCGGGGGGTGGTAAGAGCTGTAATTTAGAAAATTTTGTATAAATTATAACACCAATGCGGAAACTAAGGTAATGTACTCCGGGAGTGTATTATTCAGCATCTGCTTTCATTGTAAAAGGCAAATGAGTACGCATTAAACATTTCTTGTTGTCCATAATTTTGTTTTACTTTCAACTTTCAGCAACGCTGTACTTGTATGTTGGTGGTAAATTTTGCTACATTAGGACAAACATATGTATCATAGGAGATGTCAAGCTCAAAAATAGAGAAAAAACTTGAATCTTCTTTGAATAACCAAGTCCACTTGACTTCCAACTGAGTCGAAAGTTCCATTTATGGTAAACTTGTCTCGCTCCATCAATTGCGTAACTGTCTGTGCCAGTCCACGTATATATTTGTCCACTTGTCTGTAGCAATCGGTCAGTGTCACTTACCTTGAGGAAGAATTATTTATAAACAAGTCCCAAAGGGAGTATCGTGCTCATAGTCTATGCAAGATTTGAAGAGGGTTCTGAGTTCTACACTACAAAGTGTAGTGCAACGAATTCCTGATTCTCCAACAGTTTTTGAGAGAAATTTTCAATGTCGTATAAAATTCAGGTTCTACCATATTCGTATTTATGTAAAAAAAATGGATTTTTTTTTTCCATTTTGGAACCAGATTAACGAATCAGTGAAAACACTTACGTACGAGTATTAAGGAGAAATTTTGCGTTAGGAATGTTGCTAAATTAATTCAAAATTAATTTCGAACTTTTCCGTTGTTTTTTTTTTTTTTTTTGTTATTTCCATTTAGGTGTTTATTTAATGTGCTATGTTTGATTCCCGGCACCGATACGGCGTTGCCCCGAACCAAACGATAGCACTTTATTCTCTGGGATCCCGCTATCCCAGCCGTGGGTTCTACCAGGTAGCGCGTTAACGGCCGCTAAACCTGGGCGAAATAAAAGCAAAATGGGCGCCACGTGATTTTTTTTTTTTTTTTTTTTGGAATCACGAAACCAAGAAAAGAAAAGAAGAAAAACTTCCCCGACAAAAAAAGAACAGAACAAGGAAATGAGAAAAAGAAAATAAAAAAACAGTTTTTTTTTTCCCACTACGTTATAACGGCTCCGTTGGAGCTCGACGATTTATTTTTAATTGGCTTAGCGGTACACTCGTCGGTGGAGTGACCCGCTATTTTCACAATCCCGAATAAGGAAAAACCGCTATCTAACGGGGCGCGTGTCCCGTCTTTTCTCGGGAATTTTACGCACGCGCGGCCCACCGGAGTCTCAATTTTCCAAGACGAAACGACTTCAGAATCCCTTTTTTTTTTTTTTTTTTTTTTTTTTTTTTTTCGCTACACTGGCACTTAACTACACTATACTTATCTTGTAGATCCTAGCGGCCTATGCCCCTTTCTGGCACGATCTTCCGTCTCGCTACTCCTGTCCACGATCCTTTCTTTCTTCCTCCTTTCCCTCTCACGATCCTTTTATTTTTTTTTTTTTTTTTTTTTTTTTTATTTTTTTTTTTTTTTTTTTTGTTCAAGCAGAACTCGCGACGTTAAAAAAAAGGAATCTACTCTACTCTACTTCACTTGAAACGAAAGAAAAATTGCTTCTCGCAATGCCAAAACTTAATTCGTAAATTTTTTTTCTTTTTTTTTTTTTTTATTATTTTTTTTATTTTTTTTTTTTTTTTTTTTTTTTTTTGTAAACTCTGGACCTGAACCTCACTGATTGCTGGTCGTAACAAAAAGTGTCTCATAGATCTTCTACGATCCACAGCTCCCGCCAGACACACACACACACATTCACACGCACATTCTCTCTAGCATCCATTCAGCCGTAGTGGACCCAACGACGGGATTTCTAGCTATCACACTAGCAAGCTTTGCTAGTGTGTGCCCCCGTGTCCGACTAGGCCTCTCACACATACAATTTTCAACATTCATGTTAAACTCCTCAGTCTCGGAGTTCGCTCCCACTTCCAGTAATGACTGGGAACTCCACTGAGCGAGTTTGTGGAAGCTGTGGATCCTAGCTCTTCCCTACTCTTAGGTTCTACAAAAAGAAATTGCGAAAAGCAGAGTTTCTTCCATTTCTGATCGCCGGGTAATTTTCCCCCATCGGATTACACTAATAAAATTTAAAACGCCCGCGAAGGAGAAAGGAGATGCGATGGAATGGTAGCTGAAGCGTCGGGACGGAAGGAAAAGAATATAGGTACAATCCAGAAGGGATTGTATCTCAATCCAACCATCCGTTGGATCGCCGCCCCTCACAAAAGAAAAGTATAGTGCCTGTGCAATTAAATTTTTATATATATATTTTTTTTTTTTTTTTTTTTTTTTTTTTTTCCCGGGCCCTACCTACTCCAGTGGATCGGCGTTCAGATTTGGGGGGGGGGATGGGGACTGACAAATAGCGTGTCACTCCTTACAATTATTTATTTATTTTTTTATTTTTTTTTTTTTTTTTTTTTTTTGTCGTTGGGCCCTTCTGCCCTCTGGCCTCTCTGCCAGTTTGTACTTTCTACCATCGTTGTTGTGGGTTGGTGATGGTTTTTGCGTTTATGTTCTCTTGTTCCCTCGGTGGAGGCGGTCTTATTACTTGGCCGTCCGCCTACACGCCTCTGCTGCTCCTTCGGTGCTCCATCGGTGGGGTGCTGGCTTAAAAAGGGGTCGTCATCCCTTCACCCATCGAACCTAACTTTTAAAGCTGGTACGTCGTTGGGGTGTGCCCGGTTATACTGGCCGTCCGCCCGCACACCACTGTTGCTCCTTCGTTGCTCCCTCGTTGGGGTGTTGCTACACAAGAGATCGTCGTCTCTTGACCCATCGATCAAATGGCTTGGTTCGTACACCCCTGGGTAGCATAATGGGGTGTATTCTTCGCCATATGTTGTTTGGCTTTCGTTGGGGTGTAGGTTCCAGGGATCGTCTTCCCCCACCCGTCATCATCGTGTTGGGGTGTCTGGATCAAAAGGACCGTCCGTCCCCACCCGTCGGCGACTTTCAGACGTCCTGTCTGATGCTGCCCGTTGCGAGTCTCCCGTCCATCTATGGGCTCCGACAACGGTGTTCCTGGTGGACCTCCTGTCGCACCCTGGGGTTCTTCCTGTGAACCTATGTGGGTTGTTTTCCGAGGTCTGGGATTGGTGGGCCACTGGCTGATGGGACCGTGGCTGCCCTCCACCTCCGCCAGAGCTCGGTGTTCCCACTCAACGAAAAGAGGGACCGAAGGGACTTGCAAGGGAAAACGAGAGCCAAACTTGTTGCGGGAAAGTTTACGCAACAAACCCCACCCTCACCTCCTAGGAAATGGGCTTGCATTCCTAAGAAGCGCAAACCATTTCCCGAGGCTAAAGGTTCTTAGGAGAGACATTTCCATCAAGGCCAATACCGCCAGTCTATGCAAAAACAAACTAAAATTATGACCCAATCGGTCTTCTAAGCTACTCTACTCTACTGGGACTTAAGACTCTTCTGGCTCAGCGCTATAGGGCTTAAGGTCCTTAGCGTGCCAGGTACCTTTATTTTGACCATTCGAATCCACCAAACTGTATGTCCACGCTGACACCCGTTTGAGGATCCTGAATGGTCCCACGAATTTCGGCGCAAGCTTGGCCGCGTAGTAATTAGCTGCGTCAGACAACACGAAGTTTCGTCGCCATACTAACTCGTTCGGGAGATATTGCACATCTCGCCGTCGGAGGTTGTAGGCCTTCGCCGACTTCTTCGCTGCCGCCGCTAATTTCCTACGAATATCCTGCCTCAACATCTCGAATCTCCTACCTAACTCCGGTGTATCTGAGTCCCTAAATTCCCTATTCCTTTCCCTACTTTCAAGATCTAAGTCCCTACCTATAGTACCTGTGGTCTCACTACCTGGTACTATGTCCCTACTACCTAACCTATTCTCACTACCTATCCTATTCTGGAGATAATCCCTCGAGGCATCAAATTCTGTGCCGCGAGTTACCATCTCCCTTCCGAAGTTTACATAATATGGGGATACCCCCAGCACCTCGTGTTGGGCCGTGCGAATCGCGCACGCTACCTTCGCCAGCTGCGAATCCCAACCTCGATGATTTTCCGAGACATACGCTCTGAGCGTTGTCTTGATTATCTGATTGATTCTTTCCGCAGGGTTAGCCTGCGGGTGGTAATGGGCCGTGAACCTAATTTGTGACTCGTAAGAGTCACAGAGAGCTTTGAGCTCCCTTCCTCGAAACTGGGGACCGTTGTCGCACACGACAACCTTGGGTACGCCGAACAACAAAAAGACATTTTCCTCTAGTTCCTTGCACACTGCCTTCGCAGTTGCGGAACGTAGGGGAAAGAGCAAGGGGAATTTCGAAAAGTAATCGACCACGGTAAGAATATAGTTGTAACCCCGAGTGGACTTGGGAAGTGGGCCTACCAGATCTACACAAACCATTTCCCAACACCTTGACACACCTACCCTCTCAACCATCAGACCAGCGGGTCGCTCGTTCACAGGTTTCACCTGTTGGCAAATCGTGCAATTCTTTACGTATTTTGTTACTTCTGACCGCATCTTCGGCCAGTAGTACCTAGCTCCTACTCTCGCAAATGTCTTGCGGACGCCCATGTGACCCGCTAATGGGTTATCATGGCACGCCTGTAAAATCCCTAATCTACCTAGCTTTCCTACTACTAACTTCCACTCGTTATTGTTATCTTCATAGACTACTACCTGCCTATTCTTCACAAACTTGAAGAGTTTGCCCCCCTCTACTCTCCACAAGGGGTAGGCTAACGGGTTAGCTTCTACTGCCGCAATCATTTTCCTAATCCAAGGGTCTTGATCCGCTTCTGAGATTCCAGCCAACTCCGGAACTCCTCGCGAAAGCATGTCGGGAACTACATGCTCTTTCCCCTTTCTGTGGACAATCTGAAAATCAAATTGCTGCAGCCTCACTGCCCATCGACCTAGTCTCCCTTGAGGTTCCTTAAGGTTACTCAGCCACACTAGCGAATAATGATCAGTTACGACCGTAAACCGAACCCCTTCGATGTATGGTCGCAACTTTTCAATCGCCCAGAGCACAGCCAAGCATTCCTTCTCTGTGGTAGAGTAGTTCCTCTCACTTCTCTGCAGGGACCTACTGAGATAACAAATAACCTTCTCTCCATCTTCAAACTCCTGAGATAATACGGCCCCTATTCCATAATTCGAGGCGTCCGTCTGAACTACGAACGGCCTATCGAAGTCTGGACATGCTAAAATGGGTGCCGTTACTAGACATTGTTTCGCCTTCCTAAAGCTTTCCTCACACTCGTCCGTCCATATAAATTTCCTATCTTTCTTTAACAAATCTGTTAAAGGCCTAACTAAAGCGGCGAAATTTGGTACAAAACGTCTGTACCAAGAAATTGTCCCTACAAAACTCCTAATTTCCTTCACACTCTTCGGTGCGGGAATCCTAATCATACTATCTACTTTTTCTGGATCTACATGTAGTCCATTCCTATCTACTACATAACCTAAATATTTCAAAGACGGCCTACAAAAGTTACATTTTTCCCGACTAACTTTTAACCCTGCCTCACACAATCGCTTAAAGACCTCCTCCAGTATCTTAAGGTGTTGGTCGAATGTATTTGTGACGATAATAATATCGTCCAGGTACACAAATACGTGTGGCTCTAGATCAGCACCTAAGATGCTGTCTATAAATCTCTGCCACGTAGCAGGCGCATTGTGTAACCCGAAAGGCATTCTCTTAAACTGGAACAGGCCTCTATTCGGAACCGTGAAGGCTGTGAGTGGGCGCGATCTCTCCTCCATGGGGATCTGCCAGTAGGCCGACTTTATATCTAACGACGTCAAATATTTGGCGTCCCTAAGCTTATCCAATGTCGACGAGATAAATGGCAATGGATAAGCATCCCTATCTGTAACCCTATTGACCTTCCTATAGTCGACGCAGAACCTAAACGACCCATCTTTTTTCTTGATAAGGACTATCGGAGATGCCCACGGACTGTTCGATTTCTCGATAACTCCCGCCTCTAGCATCTCGTTTAGCTCCTTATCGATGTGTTTCTGCATCGCAGGCGACACAGGGTAGTATCTCTGTTTTATAGGTTCTGCCGACGTCCTAATCTTGTGGTCTACCAAATGAGTGCACCCCAACCCCTCGGGCATCGACTTAAAAATACCGTCGACCAAAGCTTCCAACTGCCCTGCTTCGGCGACGTCCAGCTCGGAGATCTCGCGAATTGCGGTGATCGAGGCAACCGACTGTTGGCTCGAAAAGTTCCACACCCGTGATCTTAAATCCGGGACGATTCCCGCCAGTGCCCAAAAATCTGCACCAAGGATCACGGTGTGGGGTATCGCTGGTATAACTAGACATTCGATGTAAACGGACCGACTTTGCACTTCAATTGGTAGAGACACCACCCCCACGACATCTACGCTTTTTCCGTCCGCTAACGCGACGGACCTAACCTGATTTTTTCCTAACCTAAGCCCTAAATCCTTAATTATTCTCCATCCCTCACCCCCTATTATAGTGCGAGAAGCGCCACTATCTAAAAGACCTAACATCCCTATACCGTAAATATTAACTCCTACATATGGACGCCTATCATTGCCGTTTGCCTCCAAGCTAAACCCTAAATGAACAATTGAGTTCCCCGACTGGTTTCCAGCAGGCGACCTAACCCCTACTTGCGCCGGCGCTCCCGTCCTGCTGGCCCGGAAGTCCGTTGCGCGTTTCCCGACGTGCCGCTGCAACGTCGACATTGGCGCCGTGTCACTCCTGTCGCTCCACACCCGTAACAGCGTCTAGGAGCTGGACACGCACTAGAAAAGTGGCCTTCACCATTACAATTAAAGCACCGAATGGGTGCACGCGGTGGTATGTCCTCTCGGACAACCGAAACTCTGGGCTCCTCCCAGTTCACAAATGCCAAATCTGGCTCTAACAATCGACGCGTCCTCGGATTGGGTGGCGGAGCAAACGTTTCCACGTTGGCCCGCACCGTCTCCAACCTGCGACCCAATTTAACCAAGTCTGCAACAGTCTTGGGGTCTGCTAGCCCAAGCTGTTGCTGGTAAAAGGGGGCCAGGTTCCTCTGAACGATGGCAAGCTTCCGCCGCTCCGATAGCGGTTCCGAAAGCCTGCCAAACATATTTTCTACGACCGCGACGTATACTCCAATGGACTCGCTGCTTCCCTGGGTACGATGCCTGATTTCCTCCAGTAGGAGGTCATCATAGTTGGGGGGAAGAAACTCCAGTTTCAGTTCCGCCACCAACTCTTGCCAAGAAGAGACCGACAACCTAATCGCCCTATACCATATGAGCGCCTTCCCTGAAAAAAGTTCGACAGCTGCCCTAAACAAGTGAGCTTCAGTCACCCCGCGCGCTTGACTGAGCTCTTCCACCCGCTCCAAAAATGAATTTACCGACGCACCACACCGTTCCCCCGTGAACTTTATGTCCCACTTGGCCAGGTTTTCCCCCCTCGCATACGGCAAGCGCTCGCTGTGGTCACCCGTAGCTGCGTAGAGACCGGTCTCTTCCGCAACAGCAGGCGTCACCGGTGATCTCACAGCGCGGACTGGTGTTCTGTCCACTGCTTGATGCTGCTGGAGGGAAAACCTTTTTTGCCGGATTTGCTGCTCCTGTTTCTCGTTGAGTTCACCCCTCGTTGGCTGTGATGGTCGGTTCTTGACGAGCCTCGAGCACGATGGCTCTCCCTCGTCCTCGTGGCCTACCTCGCCCTCATCATCAAACTCCTCTTCCGTACCTCCGGCTAACTCTCCGGCCAGTACGATCAACCTATGTTTGAGATCACACTTCTCCTCGGTTTGTTCAGGAGAAGTGTCTCTCGCCCTATCCAACCTACTAAGAGCCCATTCGATTTTTGTAAGAATCTTCAAGTATTCCTTCGACTTAGGATTACTTGGAGGTTCTTCCAAGAGCTCTTCGATCTGTTCTATTTTAGCAAGTATGGCATCTCGGTCCTCTACAAACGTGAATTTGTAGGCCGAGTCGAAATTTAGAGACCCCCGGCGTTCGAGCATACGAGCGGATCTCAACGACTTCCGCATGGCTTCCACGGTGCCAATGGGAAGACCGCGAGCCTCCATCTCGTAGGCCATCTCGTCCGCAGCGAGCCTATTGATCTCCATATTCTATACTAACTGTTAAAAAAAAAGCAACAAGGAACCGATGGCGCGGAAAGGTTTTGTAAGAGAAGAAAAAAGGAAAATCCACCGACTGAAAACAAAACCAAAGTCAAAAAAAAACAAACACACCGATGAAACCGATGAAACCTAAAAAACCAGTCAAAAATAAGAAAACGCACAAGTGAAAAAAAAAAACCCTGACGCAAATGGTCACAATAAAACTCGCCAAAATGCACCGACTAAGGAGGATGGTCACACTGAAATTCGATTCGCACGAGAAAAAGAAAGAAAAAAAACCCACAAGAAAATTCAAAAAAAAATTAAATGTGAATATATATATATATATAAATGTATGTATATATGTAAATGTAAATATGGTTTATATATGTATAAGGAGGTATATATTTCAAAAAGAATCAAAATTAAAATTACCTCTAACTATCGAGGTATGAATGTATATATATGAATATATTTATTTGTAATCTATATGTAATATATTGGGTCTACAAGTAAGTTTCCAGCGTTTTTTTTCCAAAATTTCAAGTTTTATTATGAAAACATAGTTACAATGCTATATTCAAGGTATCGTCCATCGGAAGCTACAACTTTCCCCCATCTTTCTGGCAATTTATGAATTCCGGACCAAAAAATTTTCTCGTCTTTCGAGCCCAAGAACGTATCGAGCCAATTTTTGATTTCCTCTACTGAGCTGAAGCGTATTCCCGTAAGAGCGTTCTGCATCGAACGAAACAAGTGGTAGTCAGATGATGCCAAGTCTGGACTGTAAGGCGGGTGAGGCAGAATTTCCCATCCACTATTTTCCAAATAGTTTTTCACAGAAACCGCAACATGTGGCCGAGCGTTGTCGTGATGAAAAATTACGGACTCATGCCTGGTCTCATATTCTGGCCGTTTTTCTTTTAATGCCCGCTTCAAACGAATTAGTTGGGTTCGACATAATGGTCCTTTGATGGTTTCACCACTCGGAAGCAGTTCGTAGTATACGACACCATTTTGATCCCACCATATGCAGAGCATGACCTTATTCACGTGAATATTTCGTTTCGGCGTCGATTGGGCGGGCTCGCCGGGCTTTGTATACGATTTTCTGCGTTTAGGATTATCATAATAAATCCATTTCTCATCATCGGTGACAATACGATGCAAAAATAATTTATTTTTATACCGCTGCAGTGACATTTTGGAAATGCAAAATCGCCGTTCGACGTCTCTTGGCTTCAATTCGTACGGCATCCAGTTTCCAACCTTTTGAATGAATCCCAGTGCTTTTAGGCGCAGGGAAACGGCTTGTTGCGTGACGCCCAATAATGCAGCAAGTTCTTCTTGAATCTGACACGGATCCTCATCCAGTAAAGCGTCCAATTCCTCGTCTTCAAAACTTTTCGGCTTTCCGGGGCGATCTTTGTCTTCAACTCCAAAATCACCACTTTTGAATTGTTTGAACCACTCGCGGCACGTCGATTCACCAATACATTCCGCCCCATAAGTTTCCGAAAGCAAACGATAGGCCTCAGCCGCACTTTTCTTCATATTAAAGAATAAAAGCAGCGCTTCCCGCAAATGACGCTTATTTGGCTGGAAACTTGCCATGATTTTGCTCGATAAAATGTACGACACCGATAGAACTGCTCAAATATAACGCTGCAAAGTTGTTGATAGATACAAAACCTACAAATGAAACACATGGGGTTTGACATTTCTGCCCGGGATCCACTTGTGGCGCCATCTCTGACAAACGCTGGAAACTTACTTGTAGACCCAATATATATGTACTATTGTGTATGGGCGTGTATTTATTTGGGAATCGAAACAAAAGTGAGGGTAATTGTTTAAATAGAATAACAAATAAATAAAATGTATTGATATGTTTGTGTATATATGTATGTTCAAAAAAATATATATGTAGGTGCGTGCGTATGTACTTAAATGTTTCGTTATGTGCTCATAAATATATGCGTATAGGTATTTATATATATTCCTTTATTTTTTTGCAAACGCAAACCACTAGGAAGTGGATTCACAAAAGAAAGACTCCAAGAAAAAAAGAAAACAAAGACACCTACTTGGGGACCTGGTACTTGCCCAGGTTTAAGAATCCTATCTCTAGCTCCTCGTGTTGTCCACAGGTACTTCTTCTTTCTTGCTCTTTTTCTTTATTTCTTGAATATTTTCTCTCCCCTTTATCTCTTGTTGCACTCCAGCACTTGTTGCAATCCTAAAAAAAAAGCAAGCCGTATCAAAATATTCTTAAAAAAGAACGGACACACAAACAACTAGCCTAACTTCAAAAAAACTCCGCGAAATTCGACCGAAGGAAAAGAAAAAAAAACACGAATAAAAAAAATAAAACAAAATGCCGGCAAATTAAATTTAAAAGGAAAGCCCCACGTTGGGCGCCAATTTGCTATGTTTGATTCCCGGCACCGATACGGCGTTGCCCCGAACCAAACGATAGCACTTTATTCTCTGGGATCCCGCTATCCCAGCCGTGGGTTCTACCAGGTAGCGCGTTAACGGCCGCTAAACCTGGGCGAAATAAAAGCAAAATGGGCGCCACGTGATTTTTTTTTTTTTTTTTTTTGGAATCACGAAACCAAGAAAAGAAAAGAAGAAAAACTTCCCCGACAAAAAAAGAACAGAACAAGGAAATGAGAAAAAGAAAATAAAAAAACAGTTTTTTTTTTCCCACTACGTTATAACGGCTCCGTTGGAGCTCGACGATTTATTTTTAATTGGCTTAGCGGTACACTCGTCGGTGGAGTGACCCGCTATTTTCACAATCCCGAATAAGGAAAAACCGCTATCTAACGGGGCGCGTGTCCCGTCTTTTCTCGGGAATTTTACGCACGCGCGGCCCACCGGAGTCTCAATTTTCCAAGACGAAACGACTTCAGAATCCCTTTTTTTTTTTTTTTTTTTTTTTTTTTTTTTTTTTTTTTTTCGCTACACTGGCACTTAACTACACTATACTTATCTTGTAGATCCTAGCGGCCTATGCCCCTTTCTGGCACGATCTTCCGTCTCGCTACTCCTGTCCACGATCCTTTCTTTCTTCCTCCTTTCCCTCTCACGATCCTTTTATTTTTTTTTTTTTTTTTTTTTTTTTTTTTTTTTTTTTTTTTTTTTTTTGTTCAAGCAGAACTCGCGACGTTAAAAAAAAGGAATCTACTCTACTCTACTTCACTTGAAACGAAAGAAAAATTGCTTCTCGCAATGCCAAAACTTAATTCGTAAATTTTTTTTCTTTTTTTTTTTTTTTATTATTTTTTTTATTTTTTTTTTTTTTTTTTTTTTTTTTTGTAAACTCTGGACCTGAACCTCACTGATTGCTGGTCGTAACAAAAAGTGTCTCATAGATCTTCTACGATCCACAGCTCCCGCCAGACACACACACACACATTCACACGCACATTCTCTCTAGCATCCATTCAGCCGTAGTGGACCCAACGACGGGATTTCTAGCTATCACACTAGCAAGCTTTGCTAGTGTGTGCCCCCGTGTCCGACTAGGCCTCTCACACATACAATTTTCAACATTCATGTTAAACTCCTCAGTCTCGGAGTTCGCTCCCACTTCCAGTAATGACTGGGAACTCCACTGAGCGAGTTTGTGGAAGCTGTGGATCCTAGCTCTTCCCTACTCTTAGGTTCTACAAAAAGAAATTGCGAAAAGCAGAGTTTCTTCCATTTCTGATCGCCGGGTAATTTTCCCCCATCGGATTACACTAATAAAATTTAAAACGCCCGCGAAGGAGAAAGGAGATGCGATGGAATGGTAGCTGAAGCGTCGGGACGGAAGGAAAAGAATATAGGTACAATCCAGAAGGGATTGTATCTCAATCCAACCATCCGTTGGATCGCCGCCCCTCACAAAAGAAAAGTATAGTGCCTGTGCAATTAAATTTTTATATATATATTTTTTTTTTTTTTCCCGGGCCCTACCTACTCCAGTGGATCGGCGTTCAGATTTGGGGGGGGGGATGGGGACTGACAAATAGCGTGTCACTCCTTACAATTATTTATTTATTTTTTTATTTTTTTTTTTTTTTTTTTTTTTTGTCGTTGGGCCCTTCTGCCCTCTGGCCTCTCTGCCAGTTTGTACTTTCTACCATCGTTGTTGTGGGTTGGTGATGGTTTTTGCGTTTATGTTCTCTTGTTCCCTCGGTGGAGGCGGTCTTATTACTTGGCCGTCCGCCTACACGCCTCTGCTGCTCCTTCGGTGCTCCATCGGTGGGGTGCTGGCTTAAAAAGGGGTCGTCATCCCTTCACCCATCGAACCTAACTTTTAAAGCTGGTACGTCGTTGGGGTGTGCCCGGTTATACTGGCCGTCCGCCCGCACACCACTGTTGCTCCTTCGTTGCTCCCTCGTTGGGGTGTTGCTACACAAGAGATCGTCGTCTCTTGACCCATCGATCAAATGGCTTGGTTCGTACACCCCTGGGTAGCATAATGGGGTGTATTCTTCGCCATATGTTGTTTGGCTTTCGTTGGGGTGTAGGTTCCAGGGATCGTCTTCCCCCACCCGTCATCATCGTGTTGGGGTGTCTGGATCAAAAGGACCGTCCGTCCCCACCCGTCGGCGACTTTCAGACGTCCTGTCTGATGCTGCCCGTTGCGAGTCTCCCGTCCATCTATGGGCTCCGACAACGGTGTTCCTGGTGGACCTCCTGTCGCACCCTGGGGTTCTTCCTGTGAACCTATGTGGGTTGTTTTCCGAGGTCTGGGATTGGTGGGCCACTGGCTGATGGGACCGTGGCTGCCCTCCACCTCCGCCAGAGCTCGGTGTTCCCACTCAACGAAAAGAGGGACCGAAGGGACTTGCAAGGGAAAACGAGAGCCAAACTTGTTGCGGGAAAGTTTACGCAACAAATGGGAATGTGGGAAATTAACAAAATAACGGTTTACCGCAAAGTAACATAGTAGGTGTCAACAGTTAACAATCGAACGGAAAGAAGCAAAAGAGTCACCAACATTTTGTTGATTCACTGCTGTCCATGTGTAAACACTTTCCAAACATCTTTGACTAGTTGAGTGGAATGGCGCTTATTATGTTGCCAACGCGATACCAATTAACTTAACCAAATGTTTTCAGTTCCCAACACTGCGTTTACATCTTAACTTCCATCTGTATACATATTTGTCATTCCTCAATCGCATAATTCGAATCAAAGTTGAACATAGATACGAGTATGTATTGTACACTCGTTTGTTGCACTTTATTTAGTATTCCGTTCTGTTGGCACATTGTTTTGTCAGCTTTATATGCAGCAGATGTTTTATGCTTCAAAGTGTTTGAAGGCTTTGGGTACTTCCATTGGTGCACGAAGAAGTGGAAACAAAGAAACAAAACCAATGTCTTGAGCCACTAAACTCACTAAACTCACTGCATGACTTCCTAGTTTTCACTTTTCCACCACACGATGATCGACCGACGCGACACGCTGTGAAGTAGATTACATTTCATGAACAGTGACCGAGAGATAGCTATGGAAGAACATGTTACTTGCCAATTTTTTTTTTTTTTTTTTACTTTTTAGCCGAGTATCGTCGTCTTCACTTTTAATTTCGTTTAATTATGGCACTCATCGATTTTGCATTGCCACCATCATGGCATCCATCTGAAAAGAAAAAATATCAGCGAAATCTGTCAAATACGAGAATATGGTATACATAGGTGGGGTCTTAAATAAAATAAATAGCGCTTTTGGCATGCCTATTAGACGGGTGACATTTGAACGACACTCGTAAATGTGTCAATTTTACGGTAACGTCGCGGTTTAATTAAGTCGCCAAAAATAACTCTGGCCAATTGATTGATGGATAATCTAGTGGAGTGGTTTTTCTTGAGATTTTGGGACAAACTGGTTTATGCATTGTTTTCGATAAAGTCGTAACAGTGACAAAAAAAATTGATTGTATTCATCATAGTCAATGAGATTTGGAGGTACGTTATTCAAGGTGAAATTAAGTCTGTCTGTTATGCATTTTATCTGATTTAACTAAGCTTTGTCATTTGTCTTGAATAATAAATTCTGGAGTCAAGATACCCATTTCGAGGTTGAGCTCAGTTTCCTGGAGCAATTAAATATCCTTCATGCATACTCATTGGCTTAAATGGTTATTTTGATTTCTTGAGAGGCATAAAAAGATCGGATGTTGAGATATCGCCTATTTCTTGAATGTCATAGAATAATCATCTTCGGAGGTTGAATGCCAGAGGGTCCACTTACGAAGACTAACAATAAATTCTTGTCCCACTATAAATTTTGTCGATATTGGTATTTTGGCAAAAATTTCTGTGATGTGTCGTGAAAATGAGTTTTCTGAGTTGTCTGAGTGGTTTCTGCAACATGTCGGCACCAGACCCTAAATTTTCTATTTAACTTTACTCGGAAAGGTCCCAAATGAGATTCCAAGGTCAATGAAAAGAAAAAGTTGGCCAGAGCTTATATAAGTTTATTTATATGTGCTTTTCGAAGTTCGAGTTTTAAGATACTTGAATTCCATCTATTCGTTCGGCTTTATTCAACCCACTTTTAGCCAGATATTTCTAATTACATAAGGCCAGCGGTAGCAGATGGGGAATCGCTTTCGATTAAGTTAGTTGGCGTTGTTCCCATGCGAGAAGATCGTTTTTCAAAGACCGGTTTGATAATGATCTTTGTTATTTGAAGTCATAAATATCTTATCACTTTCGGTGATTTCTGTTTTCGATTGTACGCAAATCCGTATGTAAGTGGCTTTAAATTTGAATGAATCGTAGAAAAAAAAGTTTGCAACAGAAGACTTTGTATTTTTTACGGGAAGTACGGATATATCAGGATGTACGATAAGCACTCAGTGACTCACACTCCTTTCACTTTTGAGGCTCCACTGATTGCTTGGTTTTATATGTATATTCAAGTCATCGGGTCAGTTTATGGCCTTGCTTTTTTTTTGGTTTTAGTACGTCTGATTAGTAGCCCGTTGTCTCTAGCGCCTTTCTCCAGCGTAAAATATTTGCCTATAGCAGCGCTATCATCGGCAAAAGGAAGAGAAGTTGTTCCGGACTCGTTAATTTGCTGGTCAATAGAAAATTTTAGGCGACATTAAAAAGCAACGGAATGTATACACTGCCTTGGTGTATTCCAGTTTTAATTTCGAAATGCCCTTTCATTTTCGCTGTGCGTTTAGCTTTCGTTTTAACATCATCGTACTTATTGAGTATCTTTCTAATATACATCTCGGAGACTTTGGCGCCGCCCAAATAACATTCCTAGGAACTTTGTCGCACGCTTTTTGTAAGCCGATGAAGATGATATGCAGATCTTTTAATGGTTCTCGATATTTTTCCATCAATATTCGTAGACTTTCAGTCGCGTCATACACTGGCGAGCCATTTTGCAATGGGTTTTCACTCTTTATACCTGTTTGAAATTTTGTACCCGCAAATTTTTACTACCTCTGAACAGGTACATATTTTCTCAACATGAAGTCATAAAATTAAAGGGTAAATAAGAAACGACCGTTGGAATTTCCCAAGATCAAACAATGAACTTCTTGAAAAGCGTATAAGTTAGAAATAGTGTACAGTATGATAGATGCCCAAAGAAACGCGGCATCCTACAAATTTTATCATGATAAAATTAATGTTTATCACCAATAGCCTTCCTCTGAATTCGGTCCATCACTCACAATCGTTTCCCTCATTCACTTCAATTCTGTAAAGAGTAGATACTAGATGGTGATCCACGCAGTACATGGAGGCATGGACCATCTGATCTTTAAACTATGTTAAAATATTTTAAGGATCTACGTATATACACGTAGTAATATAAACGTTGACGGATCCAGTAACTTGAACTATCATTGCTCGCGATCATCATATTTTTTCAATATTTTTCATTTTATGGTACCTAATGTTAAAGTCGAATAAAAATAGCTGGAACTGTTTGGTCGGCATTTCACAGCTCGTGTTAGAAATTTCATTTCAGTTCAACTTTTACCATAGAGCACTACACGCCAAAAGAAAGAGCCGAAATTACTAAATTTTACTTAAAAAATCAGTCCTCTACTGTGTTAATTTAACGAGCGTACAGAAGAAAATATCACGGTTTAATAGTTCCAAGAGTTACTACAATTAAACGTTTAGTGAGCAATTTCAATGAAATTGGTTATGTGGCAACAATGAGAAGGCGTAAAAGCCGATGTTTAGTAGCTAACATCCATAAACTTCATATCTTCTCCGAGCTCAGGAGTTTTATTTGCATCCATCGACTGCAAGATTTTAAACATTCATTTGCACAATCTCACATACAAGATGTAATTGGTTCAAAAATTACTGCCGTCGTCAAAATGCCCGAAACATGCAAAATATCCTTCCGGGTGAACCAGATTTTTCAGTCCGTATTAACATGATAGAAAAAGGTTTAAAAATTTGTCATCTTAATACGCAAAACTTGCACAATAGTTTCAAACTTGAAGAATTTAGATATCTCTTTGTGGGATCTCAGGTTGATGTTGTTTGTGTGTCTGAAACTTGGTTCCATTTTGATATTGAGGATAATGTGTACGACGTGGCAGGTTTTAAGATTCACCGTGGTGTAGAATAGGTCGTGCTGGGACAGGCTCTGCTATTTAAGTTCGCCAAGGTGTACAATTAACACCGATTTGTAAATCAGCGCAGGACTCCGGGGTTGACTATTGCTTCGTTTACATCGTGTGCGAGTCTGAAAAAAATATTATTGGGTACCGCGTACAGGGCAGATCAATATGTGGACTATTTCCCAATAGTAAATGTACTGGAAAAATACTCTTGCAGCGCCTCGCATGTTGTTCCCTGTGGTGATTTTCATTGCAACCTAATTGACACTAGCGTTTCGTCGAAAATCGTGAATAGTTTTAAAGCGGTTAGCTTGTTTCCAGTTTATACAAGTATTGCTACTGACGCAAATACACTTATTGATCATTTTTTTGTCAGCGACACAAATAAGGTCATATTCTACAATCAAATCTCAGCCCCTGCCTTCTCCAGACACGACATGATCTTTTTAACCTTACATTTTCAAAATAAACCGACGGAGTTTAGGTACCAGTTCAGAGATTTTAAAAATCTAAATTACCAAGGTTTGGTGCACGACCTCCAGCCTACTGACTGGAATAGTGTTCGCTTCGTACGGCCAGTTAATGATGAAGTACCATCTCTTCAAGAGCAGATTAGATTTCTTTTTGTAAAAAACGTTGTTGTGAAGTCTAAGGTTGTTCGTAGATCATCGCCACCTTGGTTAAGCAGTAGTATCATACAACTGATGCATGAGCGAGATAGATCTTTTAATCTTTGGAGGCACAACAAAATTAAAATACTGCATCGTACGTATTGCCGTCTGCGTAATAAAGTAGTGTCAGAGATAAGAGCTGCGAAAACGATCTACTACGAAAAGAGCTAAAAATTGGAAAAACGAACCCTAAAGCGCCTGACGAAATTGAATGCGACCTTCTTAATCAAACATTTGTCACAATGCCTACAACTCTCGCAATCGAAACCAGGCAAAATACCTTTGAGCCATCAGAAATTGATGCCCATAATGAATCTTTCGGCTTCATATGCGTAAGTGACGCAGACACTGTTGAGCCTGTAAAGTCAATAAAGCAACAGGTATCGACGGAATTAATCAAAGATTCATAAAACTTCTGCTTCCATATATTCTGCCGTCCATTACTCATATTTTTAATCATATCATTACCACCTCCATCCGCGTGAATGGAAAAACGCAAAAATTGTATCAATCCCTAAAGAGGGAAGTAGTGAATACAAACCCATTGCAGTTCTGCCTTTTTTGTGTAAGGTTTTTGAATAAATCATTTTAAAACAAATTCAAACGTATTTGACATCGAAAAAACTTTTTAGCAATTGTCAGTCGGGATTTTGTCCTAAACACAGCTGCAAAACTGCTTTGCTGTCCGTTTTTGACGACATAAGGAAATCCCTGGATAAAAAAGTTGTAGCGTTTTTGATACTTTTAGACTTCTCCAAAGCTTTCGATACGGTGGATAACGTTCTGCTATGTCAGAAACTTCAGAGCATTTACAATTTTTCAAAAGAGTCAGCAAAGCTGAAAAGTTTCCGACCGAACAATGATACAAGACATTTTTTCTCAAATTTTTTTTTATAATTATACACACTTCTCCCAGCGATGCTCCCATCTTTCTAACCCGTCCGAACATTACTTGGCGTTTTTCTCTGCAAAATAATTGTTCACGAAGGTGATTGCCTCCTCATTTGACGAAAATTTCTGTCCTCCGAGCGCAGTTTTTAGATGAGGGAAGTAAAAGAAGTCGCTTGGGGCTAGATCTGGTGAGTAAGGTGGATGGTCAAGCAGTTTAAACTGTAATTCATAGATTTTTGCTATGGCAACCGTTGTCTTGGTGAAACAGGATTTTCTTTTTCTGCAAATGTGGCCGTTTTTCCGCAATTTCTGCCTTCAGCTGGGCAAGTTATGATGCGTAGTATGCTTCTGTAATGGTTTTTCCTTTTTGAAGATAATCGATTAAGATAACTCCTTTACTATCCCAAAAGTCGCCATCAATTTCCAAGCCGAAAAAGAATGTTTTTGCTTTTTTTAGAACCGGCTCGCCCTTTGCAGTCCACTGTTTTGACTGAATTTTTGCTTCGGACGTAAAATGGTGTATCCAAGTTTCATCTACAGTAATTAATCGGGGCCAAAACTCGGATTTATTGCGCCTAAACTGTGCCAACAGAGCATTGGAACGCGTTTTTGGTCTAACGTAAGCAAACGCGGCACCCAACGCGCGTACAGCTTTCTCATGACTAAATCTTGGTTTAATATGTAACAAACACGTTCTTTAACCTCTACTATCTCTCTCATTTTAATTCACCATTTGGTGAACTTTAGCAATGTTATCGTCAGTGGTTGCAGTTTTTTGACGTCCCAAACGTTCATCATCTCCCAAGCACTTACGGCTACGTTTAAATTCAGCTGCCCAAAATTTCACTGTGGTAAATGATGGTGCAGAATCCCCATACACAGAGTCCAACTCATTTTTGATTTGCGTAGGCGTATTGCCTTTCAAAAACAAGAATTTAATAACAGCGCGATACTAAATTTTTTCCATTTTCCCTAAAAACACTCACATCGACTCACTTAAACGACTGTCAACTAAAAACTGCACGTCCAAAATGAATGACACTTCGGTAAGTAACTGTCAAAACATGCACAACTAGCATTCACTAGCTCTTCACTCTTACTTAGTAAAGAGATTGCAATGTTAACACAAAGTCTTCCGGTTTTCTTAAACTTTCGTTCGGCGTTCCACAAGGATCAATACTTAGGCCTATTCTATTTTCAATGTGCATCAACGATTTGTCACTTATTTATCGAAGTTCCCTGATCCATATGTATGCCGATGATGTCCAATTGTCTTTGAATGGTCCTGCTGATATTTTGCATGAAGTCGTTGCACAAATTAACGGAGAGTTGAATGATGTCTTTCTGTGGGCCCAACGTAACTTCCTGAGCTTAAACCCCACAAAATCTGAAGTCCTTGTAATAAATAGGAAAGCACTAGATGTTTCACCCTTGCCGCCGATCAAACTTGGTCAAGAAATCGTCCCATATATTAGAACTGCTAAAAACCTTGGGCTTATCTTTAATGACACCACCTGGGATGACACATATTAATGCTGTTATCGAAAAGGTTTGGGGAGGTCTTCGATTGCTCTAGTCAGTGAAAACCTACAATAAGGAAAATACTGGCAAAAACGCTCTTACTGCCAATTTTACTATATGGATGTGAGGCTTATAGTAAGGTTTATTGTGGAAGTAAAAGAATGATTATTGTTATCTAGATTATCTTTTCCGACTTCGCAAAGGACTTTCGCTTCAATTCCGACAGCATACTAATGCCTAACCTCGGAGTGCCAGTTCTTTGTTCATGTTGTCCGCCTGTGGAACTGCTTGGCTACTGAAGTGAGAGGAGTTAGAAACACGAAAAACTTTAAGTCTCTACTTTTGAGGCACTTAGCCAGTTTGTATAATTAGGAACCCTTTATCTTTTAAGTTCTGTAATTTTTTCAAATTTTTTAATTCTTTTCATCTTGCTATTTAAAATTTGTTAACTTAATATTAAGGCTTTCACTAATTTATAAGATTCATCTTAATGTGAACAGCGATTTAAATATAAATATAAAAATAAATAGGCGAAGCTCATTTCTGCGATGTATGCAAGCGAAAAATATTCTGTATTGGCCTACTCAAAATATTCAGAATTGATTTAGGAAGTGGTTTTACATTCACCGAAAGTAAAGGTCCGTTGCGATCTATGCTCTGAAAGACTCATTATCCCTTACTTTTTCGAAGAAGGTAATAGCAAAACGACTACGGCCAATGGAGTGCGATATAGGACATTGATACACGATTTTTTGGCATCTCCACTAGACGATCATGGCATTGAGTATTATTGATTTCAACAGAATGGATGGCATGTATTACTGCTCGCGAAATAATCGATTTATTAAAGACGATGTTCCATACTCAGTTAATTAAAAAAAATTGTGATGATATTTTAAAATCAGTGTTTCTCTCAACAAATCTGAGTCTCTCGAACAAGATCAAAATACGCATCGAAATCGCCGAAATTTCATAACAAATTTTTCAAAAAGGGATATACCATAAAATGCCGAAAGAAGGCCAATCTTTGCGTGACTGCACTGCTCATTGCCAGATATAATTTCAGGGAATGACTAAGTAAATTGTAAAGGCCCAAATTAAAATGGAATAAAAAGAGGATGAATTAACTTTATCTACCACAAAGAAAAAATCACCCTACCCAATGCCATTTCTAAAATTTATACAGGCCTTACCCCGACGGAGTGCTTTCGAATTTACTTCTTGCGTTTTCTTTTGGTTTCTCTCCGCAGATCCCTCTCCGCGAATTCCAATGGAATTCAAAAATTTCGTCTGCCTTTTCTGTCAGAGCATACGAGTATGTTATATTCATACATGTGTTGGTTAAACGTCACAATTGTTAATTCTGAAATTATTTTGCAAAAAGTGACAACAATTAACTGGCCTAAAATATAATAAATTCACCTGAACTTCCGAAAAATTTTCAATTATACGAGTATTAATAGAATTATTCAACCGATTTTATTGCACTTTACTTAAGGTAACGCTACAAGAACAAGCGTCTCTAGCTTACTTTCCTGGTCTGAAACTGGATTGATAGGGACCAATCAGGTTGCTGTCGAAGGGTTTCAGAAGTTCACCCAATATGGCAAGTAAGATCTTGCACCCAATGTTGAAGAGGCTTGTACCCCTATAGTAGGGCCAGTTGAGAGCTTTTCCTTTTTTGTGGATGGACATTCTTCTGACCAGATCTGAAAAATGAGTTGGTGCATGCTCCGTACAAAGTCATTTCCAGCAGCTTTGAATACCTTCGCTGGTCCAAGGTGGACCTCGGAATAACAAGAGTATCCAGCCAGCTTGATCTTTAGCTAGATGCCCCCAGTTTCGCACGCTAGGTTGGTTGAGGTAATCTTCCACTTGCGTGCGCCACCTGAGTGGTGGGTTTTCTATACTGCGTTGTCCCTCTGGGGCGGATTGGAAGATTTTTCGGGCCGGAGCATTCGTATCCATCAGCTCTACGAAAATCAAGTAAAATGAGGAGTTGACTAGAAATCAACATCAAGCCAACTTCCACTAAGAATTTAGTCTCCCCATTAAATGTTGGATGTCACCCATGGAGTGAAATAACCACTCAGCTGTATCCCCTAAAAATTTTCATTTCAAAGCAACCACTACACCCTCATCTAGAGGGCAGGACTGGAATTGTTAAGGTATGTATATATAATAGGGTCAATTGCCCAAGAAGCAGGGATTGGCAAGAGTTCTTCTTTGTATGATCACAGCGCTAGTGTCGTTGTCTGAATAGTGGAGTTTAGGTAGACAAAGTCCCTAACTACCTCAAGACACCTCTGCTGTCGAGGGTGTCTATGTTAGGTGTCCTTTCTTGTTGACCGCTTATGCTTGGTCTGGGCTCATTGGCCGGCTTCATAGCTTCCGTCTCAATATTCGCGAAAGCGACACATCACAGTACTTTCTTCCGATTATGTCAATATGAGAACTTTTAAAAGATTGTGGCTCTTGTATTGGCGCGTGAGTTTTGCACAATTCTTTTTTGACATCGGAGGTCTTGGTTAAGTCGTTGCCAACTTTGATGGAGCAGCGAGTGTTCTCAATCGTCATTCTGCACAGACGGGCGAATTTGGCATGAATGCCAAAACTAGACATTGCTCTATATAGCTTGTCTCTATAGATGTTGTCACACGCGTCCATAAAATCGAGGAACAGGTGGTGTGTATTGATTTGGAGCTTATGGGTTTTTACCAAGATCTGCCATAGTGTGAATGGTTGTAATAGTATGTAGTAGTAATATTTGTTTATACAGTTACAATATTTACAAGTTTAACAAAAATAACAAAAATAAGCGTTGGCTTTTGCCGTCAGCCGAGAGAAAGAAATTAATAAATTTGTAATTACTAAAAAGCTTAATTTACAATTTGTAGCCTATAATTCAATGCACATTTTAGAAAGTTGTGTAAAGTGTTCGGACATCCTCCTTCGTTCCCAGATTGCACAGTGTACATTCGTCTCCTCCGTTGCTTCTGTATGGCATATAGTCCAGGTGCAAAAGTTCGCCTCTGGCTTTAAATATTGTTGAGATGGACTCTACGCTGTTCTGGTCATTAAAGTAGCTGTTTTCGCCAAGTTCATACTGTAGTATTCTGTATGTAGATCTTGATTGGCTTTGTTGACTTTGCGTCTCGAAAAGCTCCCGTGTTGAGTAGTGGATTTTTTAAGCAGTATGCTCTCCTAGCTTGTTTCATTTCCGATTAGTTCATGCAAGGGCACATTGTGTTCTTGGCTGAGCCATTCCACAAAGGATTTAAGGTTTCGGTTTTTAAGATACATAGCAACCTTGTGGGGAAGACGTTGACTTGGTTGAGCAAAAACTTTTCTGATATAGAGGAAGTGCAGTCTAAGCGTGAAGATATGTAGCGTTGGTAGTCCAGTTTCCAAATGTAACATGTAAGTTGGTGTATTTTCAGGCAGCCTAAACAGTTTCTTAAGGAAGTATCTTTGGAGTTTTTCTACCTCTTCAAAATGCCAAGCCCCCCACACTTGTGCTGCATAGCACATTATTGACCTCATTACCGCCTCGAGAATCTTGTACTTCACACTTGGTGCAACATTCCTTTTCACCAGAATTCCTTTCCAGTTGCAATTAATCGCACGTTTAGATTCTTTCAGTTTCTCTAGCAGGTGTTTTTTAAAGGATGCCTGTGAGGTGACCAGAACTCCGAGGTATTTGTATTCCTTGACTATATCCAGTTCCACGTTCTACTAGGTCCATTTTTCATTCCTTGCGTGACACCCCCAACCATTTCGAAAAATCAAGACTTTGGATTTGCTGGTATTAACTTGCAGGTTCCACATACGGCAACACTGTTGCAGCTTGTTAATCATAATTTGGAGCATGCTTGGGATTTCTGCGAAAATTACGATGTCGTCGCCGTAGAGTAAGAGTTGTATAGGAAATCCCTCAAGAGGCAACCCGCCCGGAAGAAATTCAACTAGATCATCCAAAAATATTGAAAACAGAAGAGGATTCAAAAGACATCCTTGGTTTACTCCAGAGTTTGTTTGGAACCGATTAGACAAGATATTCCCGCCCCACACCACTGTATTGCGTATAGTTTTTTTCCTCGGTCCAAATAAATCCAAGCGATGTTTGTGAGAGTAAATCTGTTGTCAATCGTGGAGTACCCCTTACGAAACCCGGCTTAAAACCAGGTTGTTAAGCGCTCCAAGATGACTCCTGTAAAAATTTTGGCAACAGCATTTAGAAACGAAATCCCTCTATAGATGAATGGATCATTTGGATCTGCTTTCTTGAGAATCGGAAAAACTATACTTTTTTTGAATGCTTCTGGAACTGTGAATATTTAGTCGATAGTGAACTTACCTGACTTAAAGCAACACTTATATGAACCAATCAGGTTGTTGGCGAAAGCTGGTGAAAGCTAATATATGGCTATCTCCACTTCATTCAGGTCGGGTGGACGGAATTGTTGGTCTACATCGTCCAAGTTGAAAGGTTCATTCTGTCTGACAGCAGTATTTGGTTCGTCATCGTCATTATACAGTCTACAGAAATTCTCAACTGCGACTCTACTAATATGTTCTCTTTTCGCTCCTTCAGGCTTAGATTCTTGTGTCCGTTGCATGTTTTATTTTACCTTTTGCTAAAACTTCTGAATCTCATGCCTGGAGCAGCATCTCTCGATTTCCTCAACAGTGAGCTTCTCATGCTCCTTCTTTTTCTTCCTGAGAAGTCGGTGTACATCTCTTCACTTCTGCTTGTAGAGCCCATGAGAAGCTCTAGTTCTTCTATGCAGCGCCGAAGTTAAATCGAATCTATCCTCAAAAATACAATTTTGCCTGTTAGAAAACGCCATTATCCAATAAAATGAATCTCAAATTTGCTGTTGTCAGTTCTGTCTGTACCCATATTACAATTTCATAACAGTTAATTGCGGCAATACAACTGAAAGCCATCTTCTATTTGTTTTGCTTACCTTTTACATTTTAGCACCCGCGAAATCACTCACTGCAAATATAATCATCTACCACATACCATGTCAATATTTGTCACTCCAAACAAAGTTAGGCAGTCAATCAGCGAATCCCATTTGAGGATTTAGACAATTTATATTTGCTTTTTTAACCTTTTTTCGTAAGTTGTTAATTTATTTGTTTTGCTTCTTTTCAGATAAATAATTGACCCCGTTAAAGATGACCACCTGTGACTGTCTTGTTGGGGTACCTGCAGGTCCAACACTAGCGTCCACATGCGGCGGCAGTGCATTCATGCTTTTTATGGGACTGCTAGAGGTCTTCATTCGATCGCAATGTGATCTTGAAGATCCATGCGGCAGAGCCAGTTCTAGGGTAAGTTAAAATAAGAAACACTTACAGTGAGCGTCATTTTTATTAGGATACCAAATTTTGAATATTCTTCCGCGTCTCTCTCATTCACAAGCTGATTGAATAAAAACGGGAAAAAAAAACAGTAATGCAGTAAAAAGCCCCGAAATAGCGAGGGAAAAGTTTCCATTAAATTCGGCATGGTGTAGTGGACATTGCTACCCTATATACGAATATAGTTAAGAAGCTGAAATTATGGTCCTGTTTATGTAAGTTAATAAATTTTTGGCGCGACAGTTCGTGATGGACCAAGGCCTAGTCTCTCCTACTCACTGTGTTCTTCGCATTGTCAAGTAAGAGGAGACCCATGATTTTTGCTGCTCTGAATGGCAGGAGAAAGACTTTTCCATAAGCATAATGCTTTACTTTCAACAGCTTGAAATTGGCCACTGAAAGGGTGATGTTTACAAAAAAATAAATTTCTTTTCTGCCTTTTAGTATTGACAGGGATTTAAACCCATACTCAATTTCTGACTTAACCACTGTGACATACACACACTTATCTATTTGTAATAAGTATTTGAAATATATTCTTATTTCTATCTACACCTACTACTTCAGTTACTTAGATGGCGCTACAGTCCGATTTGCACCTGGGCTTCAACTAAACTGTATCCAGTTGTGTACTCCAATTTAGTGAAAATCCTTTTCCACTTGTGACCGCCATCTAAGGCGAGGTCCTCCTAACAGCGTTGGCGCTCCGGGTTGCAGTCGAAGACGCTTCTGACTGGAGCCATGGTGTTTATTCACGCTAAATGTCCCAGAGGTCTTACCGCAAAATTATAGCTCTCCACTGTAAGTTCTGTCCGATTGTTAGGACATATACTCAATTTTACTCTCATTCTCACACTAAATCCATTTTTGCTGCTTCTGTCTCACTACTACCGAACGCACAAGTTACAATCCGCTGAGTTCAGCCAATTATGTGTATATCATCGGCGTACGCTAGTAGTTTTGAAAAATTGTGCCTCCAGTGTTCACTTGTGGGTTCCGCACAATTCTTTAAAGTAAGAAGTCACATGACAGCACGTCACGTTGTGAGCAGCGAGCGTTCTCCATCGTCATCCTGCACAGCTCGAACGAGTTTTTTAGGGACGTCAAGACTAGACATGGCTCTACATATATACTTCGTCTCCATAAATGCTATCATATGCGACCTTGAAATCGATCCAATGACAATGGGTATCAATTTGAACTTCTTGGGTTTTTTCTAATATCTGTCGTTGTGTGAATATCGTGGAAATTTCGGGCATAAAACCACACTGTTAGGGGCCAACCAGATTGTTGATTAATTGCTCCAGGCGCTCACAAAAGAAGGCAGATAAGATCTTATGTGCGATGTTAAGGAGACTGATGCCTCTAAAATTGGAGCAGCTAAAAGCGTCTTCTTTCTTCTGAATCTGGCAAACGGTGCTAAGGTTCCATTCATTCGGCATTCTTTCTCCCGACCAAATCTTGGAAATGAGTTGGTGTATGCTTTCAACCAATACATCTTTCGCTGCTTTATTAAAGCTTGAATTTAAGCTTAAATATTTCAATTCTCTATTTATTTTGGTCGGGTGGACGGATCTCTTGATTTTCATCACCCAGGTTCAACCTCATGGTTGTCGTCGCCGTTTACAAGTCCGCAGAAGTAGTTTTTCCATATCCTCAATACCGACTGTGAGTCCACTATCATACTATGTTTCCTTGTTCATCTCAATATACCTTTGTTCAGGTGTTGTTTCTATGCAATGCCGTTTCGTAGGCGACATTTTCGTATGTGTATTCTTCATCAAACCATGGGCTTCGTGTAGATGGTCGGGTGAAACCTAGCAATCAGTTGCGGCGTTTCTGATGGCTCCTTGGCAACGCTGCTTTGCAGCATTTGATGTTGGTTGGATAGAACATGTTGAAGGTACGTGATCGGCAAAGACTCTAGCGAGGTTTGTTGTAATTGCAGCCATTCAACGGTTAATCTCCACAATATTTCTTTGTTGCTCTTGTGCTTGTGATATTCGTAGACGTGCCTTGGCTGCTTTGAGGTAGTGAACCGAGTCAATGTTCAGAAAATTGGACATCTATAATATTGCAGAAAATGTCCATCGAAACATGATGGTTTGATGATAAGGTGACTGTCGTGTCTTTTTATGGATATTAAGAAGGGGAAACCATGTGGTAGCTGTAATAATCTTTCTCCCCGCAGCAAGGCCAATTAACATCAGTCCGTTTCCTGATGTCGTATCGTGTAGGCTATGCTTCCTGGCTGCCAAAAATGTCCTTCCTTTATATGTTGCGTTATATTTCGGACACTGATAGTAAGTTTTGGCGGGGATGACGTACATACATTCTTTGGTAGGATCGTCTTTTTCGTCTGTTGGGGCATAAGCGCAGATGAGACTGATGTTGGCGAATAGAATCTTGGTACATATTGTTCACTTACGTGTCGAAAGCTCAAGACTTAAACTTAACCCAATTATGCGTTAAAAATTCAATAGATAAACGAAACAATAGAAGTACGAGTATTTAGAACTAAAAAAATGGATATACCACCTTAATCAAAAATTTTCCGGAATTTATTCAGAAAATTAAAAATACAAATTTATTCATCTAAATCTATATTGTCTCCTTCAAAGTAATCCCCATCGACTGCAACACACTTATCCCAGCGCTTGACCCAATCCTCGAAACATTTTTTATATTCGGTTTTCGGTATGTCCATCAGTGCTTCCTGCGATTTTTCCATTACTTTCTCTCGGCTGCTGAAACGCGTTCCCCGTAGTGGTTTTTTAACTCGATTGAACAGAAAAAAGTCACAGGGAGCCAAATCAGGTAAATTCGGTGGCTGTTGGATAGTACTCGTATTTGTTGCATTTTTCGTCAAAAAATTGCGAATAATGATGGCACTGTGCGACGGTGCGTTATCATGGTGCAAAATCCACGAGTTTTCTGCCCACAATTTTGGTCTCTTTCGGCGAATTGCTTCACGCAAACGTCTCATAACGCCTAAATAATACTCTTTGTTTTTGTCTGGCCGTCTGGCAAAAATTCATGATGCACTACACCGTTGTAATCCATGAAAACCGTGAGCATTGCCTTCTTTTTTGACTGAAAATGACGTGGTTTTTTTGGTCTTTGCTCATTTGGTGAATGCCATTCACTTGCCTGATGTCTGGATTGCATGACGTACTCATAAACCCACGTCTCGTCTCCCGTAAAGATCCTTTTGATGAATATGGGATCGGATTCAGCCTCGCAAATCATCTCTTTTGCGACGTCAACACGGTCTCTTTCTTGCATGAAATTGAGGTCTTTTGGCACCAACTTTGCTGAAACACAACAGAAACCCAAATCATTAACCAAAATGTCTTGGACGGATCCATAGGCAATGTTCAAGTCCTCCGCTATCTCTCTGATGGTTAATTTGCGGTTATTGACCAACATTTCTTTTACTTCATCAATGTTTTCGTCAGTTTTCGATGTCAATGGTCTGCTACTGCGGCCTTCATCTTCGATTGACTCGACCATTTTCTTTAGATAGTCGTTACCGAAACACTTTTCCAATATTTTCAACGTTCGCACACTATTAAATCCGTTTTTTACGCAAAATTTAATACGAGTACAAGTTCGTTGTTGCAAATTTAAATCCATTTCTGAAATTGTAAAAAATCGCCAACACTCCCAGGATTAGATGTACTCTTAACAAAAAACAAACAGAACTCAAATCGGAACAATGGGAGCGCCACATGGCGGCGTCAAGGTGGTATGTAGCTTCTGTGCTTAAGATGTCATTAGCATTATCCGCATCTTTGACTATTTAACCTGGCTCGTTTGATGCTGAAAGCACTTTAAGGAATATTTACCATCTACATTCGTAGCAATCTATGCCCACGAGACATTTCCCCGCGAGCACCTATGTACGAGTATATAAAGGATGTTTATATTTAGAGGTTTGGTTTAAAATGACATCACTGTTACTATAGATTGTCAGTTTGACTACATTTTGCCATTTTACGATGAATAGGTCAACGTCAGAACAACACTTGCAATTTGTGTAAACTTATTTTGAAAACAATGGTTCGGTTCGCCAAACTTATCTTGAGCTATGTCCATCTTACGGTCGACACAATCGTCCATCTGAGCAAGTTATTCAAAACACGATGAATCGTTTTCGCACCACGTACACTCTAGTGGATAATATGCATACCCAAAGACGACAAACAGTGCGAACGGAAGAAGTTATTGCCGTTGTGGAGCGCAGTGTTGAGAAGAATCCGAATGAGTCGATTCGCCATCGTGCACAGCAATTGGAGCTATGCCCATCCACTTTGTGGAAGATTTTAAGGAAAGATCTTGGCTTAAAAGTTTATAAGATCCAGCTTGTGCAAGAGTTGAAACCACGTGACCATTATACACGTCGTAGGTTCGGTGAATGGGCCGAAAACATGATTGAGCTTGATCTTCATTTTCAACGCAACATTTTGTTCACAGATGAGGCCTATTTTTGGTTAAATGGAAATGTAAACAAGGAAAATTGCCGAATTTGGAGTGAAGAAAACCCAGAAGCCTTTGTCTAGACGCCCTTAAACTTTATGGGCTGGTGGAATCATCGGCCCATATTTCTTTAAGGACGATGCCGGCCAGACTGATACCGTCAATGGGGAGCACTATAGAAACATGATTTCTGACTTCTTCATTCCCCTGTTGAATGGCATTAACGTGACAGAGCTTTGGTTTCAACAAGATGGCGCAACATGTCACACGGCGCGCGACACCATCAATTTATTGCGGGAAACATTTGCTGAGCGCATAATTTCGCGTAATGGACCTGTGAACTGGCCTCCACGATCCTGTGATCTCACACCTTTCAATTACTTTCTTTGAGGTATGTAAAGTCAATAGTCTATGCCGATAAGCTAGAGACGTTGAAGTCAACTTTCGCCGTGTTATTGCTGATATAGGGCCCCAGTTGCTCGATAAGTTGTAGAAAATTGGACTTCTGGATTGCGCTTGATTCGAACTAGCCGTAGCACGCTTATGCCCGAAGTAACATTTAAGCTCTAATGGCAGGAAATTATCTATTAAATAATATCATATACACTAGCGTTAGCTTTAAGTATTTTATTTCATATTGAATTTGTATACCTCTTAAAAAACACTCTTTAAAAATGGCAAGAGTGTAGTAATTACATTTCACAAGAATTAAGAGGTCACTGGCTAATTAAAAACTAACACTCACTCTTTTCTTCGACATGGAAAGGGTTTTAAAAAATTCGTACCCCGGTATTGTTCAAAGACCGGTTCAAAGCGAAAAGGTAGACGAGATTATCACATTCATAGTAGGGTATGCTATGATTTCTTGGTTAATCCAAACGGCGTGAAATTGAGAGACATTTTCAAAGCCATAAAATTTCACTTGAGGACGTTTGTTATTCCCCGCCGAAAGGGTGGTAACATCAAAAAAGTCAAGTCTATAGAAAAATCGTTCTTTGGAATGTTCTATCAGTTTAGATTCAGTCAATAGAATAGGACTGAAGTGATATTTGGAACAGAGCTTCTGTGGCTGTTGGTGTCGAAACCTGCATAAGCGCCAATTGCTATTCTTCGTGTAAGATTTAAAGAGGCCTCCTTGTAAGAAGTAGTATAGTTGTCAAGTAATATAAAGTGTTTCAATACTTTCAAGTCGCATCTGTCGTCGATTTTACCTTCTTTAACAAATTTTCGGTATCATTCCTACATACGCTTCTGACCATTTTTAAGATATAAAACCGTCCACATAAAATCCGACAGAATTCTGTTGATAGCTTTCTTACAGAAGAACAATGGGATGAGACGACCAAAAGAAAAACAGAAAACCGTAACATCTGCCATGATAATTAGAAAATAGAGCAGAAGCAGTAGTGTTAAGGTTCAGACATCTATTGCAAACGCCTGATTACAATTCGCATCAATGGTTAGTTCGCCAACAAAAGAACGACTTCAACAAAGCCTTCTCCTACGAAATGTTACGATCATTCTTGGTTATTATTATCTTTCGTGACAGAGTTTAAAAATATAAATTCCATACGACCAAATCCGGCTCAAGCTAATCAACTTTGTGGCGGAGCTAAATGTCGTCAAAGATAGCACACACTTTAACATTCACAAAGTGACCTGCCAATCAACTAATCAAAGAACCGTGAACCAGATTGATCACATTTCATTTTGTGGAGCCAACGTCGACTCAGCCTACTACCTCGTTGTAACCAAGCTGCTAGTGCGAATATGTTGGATGACAGAATACGAAGAAATTTAACGTCGAGCCTGATCAATCCTCTTAAGATATTTTGGTAAGCCCTTGGCTGCTAGCATCACGAGCAAAAGATCAGTTGCAGTATTGTCATCAATTTATTAGTGATGCCTCATCTCATCTGCTCACCAACACAAAGAAACCTCTCGCACTTGGAGTGTCAGTAAGCGTATCGTGACAAGAGGCATACAAACGGGACACAGATGTAGAGCGGCACACAAAGAAAGAATCAGGGAAGGGCCCGATCGAGGCCATGGAGCGTCAAAAATATGAAAACAACTTCCAAAGGATAAAAATAATGAACCGAGGCACGCAGAAATAAGAATGAGAAAGTAATAATAAAATCGATGCTGAAGATTTGGAAGAATTATTTCTATAGATTTTTTTAACGGTCAAGAAGAAACCTGAGAAATTATACCAACTTAACTCAAATTGTATTGGATACATTGGCGAAAACAGGACCAGCATATGGTAAAGTGTCAGTACCTATAACTTTCTTTTCTATTTAGGTTTCTCTTTTTAATATTTACATTTTTAATAAAAATATATGTATTTGGGAATGTCGCTCACTCTGTTAAACAATACAGCTCATTTGAAAGTCACTAACCTACTAAATTCTCAATGGTAACTCCTTTCAGTTTCGTTCAGAGCCTGATTACGAATACGATTTCATTGTGGTTGGCGGCGGTTCGGCTGGATCTGTGGTGGCATCACGTTTATCCGAAATCCAAAACTGGAGAGTTCTTCTTATCGAAGCTGGTAAGTAAAAAGTTAACAAAAAAAAAAAGAAAACATCCTTCAAACTGTTCGTAGGCGAAGAAAAAACCGGACTACGAGTAGGTCATACGGATACCTAGTTTCTAAAATCGCACTTGTGCATTTAAATCGGTTTTTCGAAGGTCGGAAGTGCGAAATCAGAAATCGAAATCAGAGAATCTTTAGCAATTAAAAGTAGTCGTAAATTGTGTAAATTGCCGCTAAATACAAGTATTCCCCTGTGCCAGTGATTCAGCTTGGAATAACTTTAATTAATTGCTTGACGAGTCGACTTAAGCGATGATGATGACGATGTGTATTCAACACTTAGCCCAGTGGCACAATATAATGTTGTATCTGGTGCCCAGATCTGCAAGCGATTATGACACGCCACTTCGTAGTGCAGAACGAATTCTTCTTTAACGAAGCATAACGCGCGCGCAAACATACACGAATTCAGGCACTAGCACATATGTACATGAGTATAAGTACCACCTGTGGGTATCCACTGTATCCTTCAAAAGCACTTATCGACTTTGCGCTTAGACGACAATGGTGCAGCGCTATGACAGTAGAGATCCAAATGAAATCATACCTCCCCCCTCGTTGTAAAAAATAGGGTGCGAAACGCATCTGAAGCTGCATTGTTATATAAAAGGCGACTTCTTGAAGCTAATACGCGTTTCATTACTTTATCGCTTTGCTTTGATGAGAAATGCTGTCGTCGTGATTGGCTTAGTACTAGTGCAATAGTCATAAAACAATTATATGTTCAGAGTGCTGAGTATTTGTTGAATTAAAAACCCATTAAAGTGATGGTATTGGGATTTAATTAGCCGGAGAACTGGAAGAGAACTGGATGGAACTTTATGCGACTGACCGTCGCAGCACCGTAGGTACAAGCACCGGTAATTAAAATGATAAGACATAGCCTGGCATCGATAAGGGAATATAAAATCCAGAAAAACCAGATCGTAGTAAGAAGAAATGCTTTATCGGCAAATAGCCTTCGACTAATGAACTGGTTTGGGTTAATCGCCCTCAAAAACGATGAGGTCTTTGTGGAATTATGGTCAAGTTATGGAGGAAGTTCAATCCATCCGTTTTATTATGATAATGTTATGATGTAGTCTGGTATGGCAAGATGGTATAATGGAAAATTAAGTGCGCTATATCAGAGGGAGTTCTTGTAAAATCTCTAAGTAGGTATAGTTAATTTTTAGACAATGATTGATTGCAACTGAAATACAGGTATATCATGTAAGACTATGGTATATTGTCAAAATCATGAATAATAACACGCCAATGAAGAAGTTATATCTCAAATCTATCAGCTCCATCGTCTTAATCAAATCCAAGAGTCGTTTATATGCTTCCAATATCTTAGCCATCTGGGAGACCATCGGTATAGGCATACAAATAGATTAATTTTACCCATCATTTCTTTTAAAGCTAAGACTTTTATATATTCTGCTGAGGTCATATTTCTACACCATACAGCAGAGCGGGAAAAGATTACAAAGCGTGCACATGTGCACATGCTATACCAAGTATTGTATAATAAGGGCAAATCTAGGCAGTGAGGGATTAAATATCACTTCTGTAAACAGCTGTCTTCAGGGTGGACCTATGTTACCATTAGGGGCAACCATGAGATTACTATCAGCGATTTCATGCAAGAAGCTCTTATAGCTCTTATTGCATTCACAAGGAATGCAGAGATTAACTTCTCTGACTTGTTTATTGATGGGACCATAGGGCTAATTATGTCTAAATAAAAAAAGATTTTTAGGCCTGAACTCTAAAATGGCAAACAGGCAGTACAATCAAATGGTGAAGTCAACCATTCTAGAGGCTGCAATGATGTTGGGGGCGAGACTAAACAAAAGACTACAATAATGAAACTGAGCAGGATTCAACGGCTACGTCGCTCAAACCATTTCAAACAAGATAACCTAATTAGTCATCTGGAAATAGTAACGGGTGGCCGTGGCTAAAGTGGTAGTGAACTGGTTTCCAAATCGGAAGGTTCGGTGTCCGAATCCCAGACTCGCCCGAAAGACATCATCCATTTTTTCAGTTAACGAAAATAAAGTAAGACGAGTAGTTGAATAGAAATCAACATCAAGCCAACTTCCACTAAGAATTTAGTGTCCCCATTAAATGTTGGATGCCACCCATGGAGCGAAATAACCACTGCGCCCAAACATTTTTCTTTCTCTCTCTATCCCATTTTCCAAAAAACTTAACACATTCTGAGCCATTATAAGTGTATTCCTACCCCCTTGATTGTTAAGTTCTTAAAAACGAAGGCACCTTTTCCAAGCCTAAAATTTTAGACCAATCCGACCCCACACATAGCTTTCAAAAGAAGTATAGAGTCTACTTGAGGAATACATAGAGGAATGAAACATGAATTATGTTAACTGAACAAAGATTCAAAAAAGTGGTATACTGATGATTTGAAAACCTATCAAGGTGTAGGAGCAGGAGTTGTAGGTCCTCGAACCCACCTTTCGTTTCCACTAAGTACAGATGAGACTACTTTTCAACCGAAACTTATTGTATACATTTCCTGAAGTCAATCGGTGATCAGCTACTTAATCTCATCCAAGACACTCTTAGAGTGTCATAAAGTACTCAATAACCTCACCACTCTAAACAAAACTTCACTAGTATGTGTACCAAGGCATGAGAGTAACGATGACAATGCTTTATTTACAGAAGCCCCAAACTGGACAGCAACTCGACCTTTCACGAGCTTGATGCGCTGCCTGGCTCCATACAAAGAATTGTATCCCTGTATCCTCATACTGAAATCGTGATTACGGGCGATTTCAATATACACAATTCTGGTTGGCTTCGACATTCAACACCCGAAGGACGGTGTGTTGAGATCTTCGCTGCGGAAAATAATTTAACCCAGCTTGTAAATGATCCCATTCGAATACCAGACGTTGATACTCGTAGTCATACCGCCAGCACCCTGGACTTGTTTTTAACTTCTCACCCTGGCAAGTACTGTACTTAATGTACTCTCCCCTCTAGGCTCGTCGGACCATTGTGTCATATCAGCTAATTTCTCGTAAGCCGACCACACAGTTAGAGAAAAGATTCCTAAAAGAATCGCATGGCAATACGAGCAAGCCAATTGGAGGGACTTAACAACTTCTTTAGGAATTTTAACTGGTCGTTATATTTCCTCGATAACGACGTGGATGCCGCTGCTGACATGATCACAGAAACTATTCTCTTTGGAATGAGATGCATTATTCCTCATCGGATGAAGGGTATCAAACCAAAAGAAAAGGCATGGTTCGATTCGAGCTATAAAGAGGCTGTCAGGGTTTGAGAATTGTTTTTTCGGTCCTACAAGACCAACCCGACAGAGGCAAACTGAAAAAAGTTCAAACGAGCCAGAAATGACTGCAACGTCTTTCTCTGGCGTGTGAAATTCCAATACGACCAAAAACTGATGCAAAAAATACTGCAAAGTCCCAAAGGCAGTAAACATTTCTGGTCATTCGTCAAAAACATTCTGCCTCATCCTCCATCCCAACGCTCATTTGCAATGGCATTCCAGCTGTCACCTCTTTGGACAAGGCCAATCTGCTTGCTGCACACTCCGTGGCTAGCTAAACAGTCCCAGATTGTGCTTTGTCCCCGCCTACACTTGAGCGCGTCGAATCTACAATGGGACGAATCCACTTTCGCACTCGTATAGTAGCAAGAGTACTTAAAGATTTCAACATGCATAAATCCGCTGGTCCAGATGGTATATCTAACCTTCTTCTGAAGAGGTGTTCTTCCACGCCGGCAAAACCACTGCGTAAGCTTTTTCATCAATCCTACTATTTAGGACTTTTTCCGAGCAGATGGAAAATAGCATTTGTCCAGCCTATCCCTAAAAAAGGCGAATCTTTTTCTCTCTCTTCCTACAGACCCATTGAACCTACGTCCCTTCTTTCCAAAGTCATGGAAACGCTGACAAACCGTCAGCTAATGAAATATCTCGAAACACGAAAACTTCTCAATGACCGGCAATATGGCTTTCGTAGCAACAGGTCCACTGGTGATTTGATGGCATGTCTCACCGAAAAGTGGAGCCAAAGCGTACATCAATCTGGTGAAAGCACTTGATATTTCAAAGGCATTTGACAGAACACTTAATCACAAAGTGTCCGATACTGATACGTAGGCGAGCAACACTTTTAAACAAATACATACAATCTCGTAGAAAGGGCTGATTCAAGAGGCATCTGATCTTCTTAACACAGAAGGAGCTTCAAGCAATATCAGATTAGAAGCCTCTTCTAATCAGATTGCGAAAACAAACCTGATCATCTTAAATTTTTGAAACAGAATTCTGTCAACTGGGCTGCGGAGGTACTATAACTTACTTAAAAGAATTCCTAATCGTTTAAAATCTTATCTCTCTTATAACCGCCTTCAAAATTTTGATACACAAAGACTTTTGGCATACGAGATCGCTTGATTTTTGAACCAGCGATCGGTTGTAAAATAAACTTTGAACTTCAAACTTTGCGTGAATACGAAAACCCTTTTATTTCGGTGCGATTATGCAAATGTAATCTGCGAGTCTTGGTTTTTCGAACTGCGTCCACATCGTAGTTCAAAGTTTCTTTATTCGCGCTCCTCGCAATAAATTGCACAACAAGACTTATCAGTTTTTTTGGGCGATCCTTAAACCAGTCTTCGCCTTTTAAATGTCCAGATAGGAAATATGATATAAGTTGTAAAGGTCAATAAAAATATGATATGATCAACTTCAAAATCATTGGTAATTTCTTAGGATTGCGTAGGTGTCAAGAATTAGTCAATAGTCGCTTGGCCCACCTGTACACCAAGCTAGTATTAGCAGGCGCGCTTTATACGGTCACGTTTATAAAATGCTGTGCAGATTCTATTGGGAGATAAGGAACGTGTTTTGATTCTATTGGGAGATAAGGAATACTCTTTCTAGTAGATGGAGCCGATATTCAAGTCATCGGACATCTATTCATCCTCATGTGTCTCACAATTGATTAATAATGTATTGCATTTTTTGACCCAACTTTAACTCCAGCTATTAGTACGTATATGAATGCCTTTGTGGTTTTTCATCCATATACTTATGGGTGAGGGAAAGGTTTACTTTATTGTTGGCAGGATCGAAACCTTTAACTTCTTCTATCTTGTGTATAACCATTCTGAAATAAATTTTCTGTGGAGCAATTACAGGGTTTCCTTTACAAACACGAGTGTACAAAGTTCTGGGATTCAAATCAGTTGTTAGTCGCTTAGTAGGAAAATTATTTGAGACGGGATGCTGTGCGTACTTTTTTCCAGAATGTTGTGCAGTACTGCTGAATCTTGTAATCCAGCACTCAAAATATTATTTAGCTTTCTGAGCTCTAAATAGTAATAGTCTACATTTCCTCCTGTTAAAGCGCTTGAATTCAGTATATGCGAACAATATCTTATATTAAAGTGCACGTATTCCATTTGGTTGACGATACAATAATTTTTACGAATTCTTCCAGCTGAAAGTCGTTAGCAATTTTCGATCCGTTTAAGCAGTAGTTCCCAATCAGTGGGGCAATGTCTTTTTTATCAATTTTATATCTACTAGAGATCAGCCTCCGAAGGATCCATTCAAGAAGTTCTTCGAATCATCCATGCTACCGTCTTCACCTCCCACATATAATTATTACACAAGTATTAAAGAGTAACTATGATCGATATCTTGATCCAACAGCCTTTCAGTCTTGTGCGGTTTTTTTTTTACATTAAGAAATGCCTCATATGTTTTCATACACTTGGGTTGTTCTACGTTTTTGCAGCGTTAGATGCTCCAGAATTAATTGTTATCGACCACTCTCCACGACTGTAAAACAAAAACTGGCGATTTAACGCCAAGAAAAATCGGCCTGAAATATAATCTTTCAGGGAAATTTGAGCAACCCTCCAAATTTCGATTCAGGAAATATTTTCTAATATTTTCTAGACATATCGTATATGCATAAATATATCAGAGCACTTCAACAAAGCACTGGTCCGCTGTAACCCTTGAATTCCTGAAAATATTCAAATATTCATACAAACAAAGCCGGTTTCGTCTTTTTTCTAGTGTCGTTGATGAGACCAGAGTCAAAAGACGTCCAGCGAGCAAGATCAACAAAACTGCCGTGCATGTTTTGCCAAAGATCACTTCTATTTCAATATTGTATTGATATTGTAATACTCTACTTTTATATATTTAGCGTTCAAAAAAACAAAGATTAATTTTAAAAATTTAGATTACTTTTATATTCTTTTCCTTTTTTCTTATTGGGACGTGTGATCTCCTCTGTCGCCAGAATCGTAAAGAAAGATCGTCGATCCTTTGCGCATCTGGTTTTTTCCATTGTTTTCTTTCGATATGGCAGTTATGCCAAACTCCTATTATATAAAGTTATTACGAGTATGAGGAAACTCTAGATGGCGTTCGGGGAATAACAAGGAGTTTGTATTACAATATGAAAATCAAGGGGAGGGAAAGCCCTATACAGCCGAGAAAGACCGTTTTCTAAAGTCTGGAAAAAGCTGCAGTGACGTGAAAGCTTGTTCAACCAGACAACCGGCGCATAGGCCTTATCATGGCCATGTAGATCCAAAGACCCTTCTCGGTGGCAGGCCCCGTGTAGGCAGGTAGCTGCTAGGCACGATCCTATACGCAGTAGAGCTATATCATCTGTATATGCTTGTGGATAGACGTCAGATCTATTAACTGCGTTAAGCAGTTAGTCGACCAAGACGCACCATAGCATCACCATCATCACATATTGACCACAGTCAGTGCTGTTTCCACTCTTGCTGAGCGCACCTTCAATTCTGTCCACTCTCGCAGGATCTTCCACACTGGTACGCATGTAGACAGAAAATGCATTTGCATTCGGGATTTAAAGTCATTATTGCAAGTAATGTGTGATGTTGTGGTGTGATGTGTTATTCAGCTCACTAGCGACTTCGTTAGTAAGAGCTGGTTGTGAGATAGTTCTGATTAAGTTACCTGGGGAGTGCATCTCAAGCATCAGTAGGGCAGTTTCTGCTCTCGACCAAGTGTAGGTGCCATCAGCTTTTCTTTTCTGGCTGATTTTCCCCTTTTGAGGATTTTGACAGTTTCGATCTTTATAAGTGGCTACTGCGTTCGGTAGTACCTCTTAAGGTATATCTTTTAGGTATTACAGTCGAACCTGGTTAAGTGGAATCTCTTAGACCATTTATTTTAGTCCAACTTATAGAGGTATACCAGTTACCCAGTTTTCTGGTTACACGCATCGGTTTGAACACGCAGATTAAAAAATGGTAACTGAATAAGAGTTTTATTTGAATAATTATAGGAACATATATATGTGAATGTGGTAGAAAATGCTTTGGGTAGCAGAAAAATGAATCATAATTGGTACAATATTAAAAAATTCACTTAAAAAAAAGACGGTTAATTCACTTTAAGTAGATATGTACTCGTATGTATAGTTTGCAGACAGTATGTAAACGGTACCTGCAATAAAAAGAAAACATTTAAATGAAATTGTTTATGTAATTCAAATTCTTCGCAATAAACACATGAAATAGAAAAATTACGTACCTACAGTGGCGAGCAAAAATGAGTATATGATTCAACAAAATTAAATAAAAGACAATAATTGTACGTTGTTTCATTATGAACTTACTCAAATTATTTGTAATCGTAAAACTAACATACAATAAAAATTCACTATTCAGTAAAAAAAATAAATAAAAAATACTTAAAAGATAACTGTATAAAAATTTAAAAGTAACAGAGACTCGCATTTATTAAATTTTGCACGTTCCTTTGATTTTCTTTTTGCACTATTTCTGCCACTTTTTAATATTTGGTCCATAATCAATTATCTTTTGTAATACTCCTCATCTTTTTGGCTTACTTTCCACCAATATTTCAATTTGTTCATAGGAAATATTTGGCCACTGCTCTTGTACTCGCTCCCATAAGTCATTCAAAGTCTTTGGATGGTTATTGGATGACGCCAGCCGCTTTTTCAGTATGGCCCATCGATTTTCTATCAGACTGACCAGTGACCACTTAATAGTCTGAAATATCTGCTTCCTAAGCGAGTTTTGGGCAATCTGTGCTGTGTGTTTGGAGTAACCGTCTTGTTGAAAAATGATCTCTTCAATCGGATAAGCACATTGCTCCACGAATTCTTGCAAGTTGGTACACAAAATATCGAGGTACTGTTCCTTTTTCATTATAACATCGATCCTCATCAGTGGACCTGTATTCCACCAGGTGAAGCATCCCCACACCCTTAAGCTGCCACCGTCATGCTTCATGGTTTCTTTCACCTGGTACTTTGGGAATCTCTCATTCGTTCGATGCCAATAATACTCCTTACCAGCTGATTTGAAATCTGTTAATTTTTGTCTCATCTAACCAAACAACTCGCTTCCACCTTGCAGAACTCTATACGTCCCCTTACATTTTTTTTTGTACAGAGCTGTTTTTTTCTATTTAACAACTGCTACTAAACGAATCTTTGCCAAGCCTTTATAGCTGTCCACTCGCTGGCATTCTTTTTTAACAATTTTGTTGCTACCTTCGGTAGCATTCTTTCCGCTTTATGAAACGTTCCATCGGGCGCGCGTCACTATCAGTTAAAATTCTTAGCCGGCCTGGACAATGGTTTTATGACTGCATATTTCTTCTTCTTTTTATCATTGGCAGACCAACTCCCTTTTTGTGATCTGTCTTGAAGGAAAGCCCTATAGTATTTTCAACTTCACTACAAAACACTTTTTCCTTAAATACATATATTATTTTAAATATGAATATAAATAAAAAATATAAAAAAACAAAAGCTCGAAATATTTATCGTCAATCTGAACAAAATGTAAACAAAATAAACAAAGAAACAAAGCTTAATCAAGAATAACGGGAGTTGTAAGAAAATTGGCAGGAACGTGCAAAATTAAATAAATGAGAGTCTCTGCTACTTTTTAATTTTTATACAGTTATCTCTAAAGTATTTTCAACTTATTTTTTTATTTAATAGTAAATTATAATTGTAGATTCAAGAATAAAAATAATTTGATAAAGTTGGTAATGAAAAAACATAAAATTATTGTCTTTTATTTCATTTTCTTGAAGCATGTATTCATTTTTGCTCGCCACTGTACATATTCATTTAAAAAAATCGTTAATTGCACTCTGCCTTTGGGTGTTTATTTTCAAAACATTCTTTTCAAGTTCATAGATTTTATCGAACACATTTTGATCAGAAACAGCGGATAATTCGAAAAATCTGTGTAATGTATCTAAAGCAGTTTTAGCTTGACGTTTTGTTACAAACACCTATTCCTGTTGTTCAGCACACATTTCATCATTCTCATCCTCTTCATCCTCATTTTGTGTGAAAGAAGAGGGCCCACAAGTTTCAAGAATTTGCTCCAAAAAATAAAAGCTTCATCATCTACAGCTACGTAGTCGTCAAAACTGGGTAAATCTTTTTTATCGTTGGCAATAAGATTATTCCGACTGACTTCTGGTCGCATATTTTCTTCCACCTCCTGTTCTTGAGTCTCTTCGGATATTTCTTTGCTAAACCCAGCTTTTTTAAAGCAGTTCTTTATTATGGTGTCGCTAACGGAATACCAAGCTTTCCTTGCAAATCTCATAGCCTGGAGTAAATTGATTTCTGGGCTTTCGTTCTGCTCTAGTGAACTAAGAATGTGAAATATGACTTCTTTCCGATAATAGGTTTTAAAATTCTGTATAATACCTTGGCCAAAGGCTGTAATTTACTCGTGGTGTTAGCAGAAAAAAAAAACATAATAAATAGCAGTTCTTGCAGGTTTATGTGAGCTGTAAATTTGTCGATAAATAGCAAAATCTTTCTCTTCTTCATCTTCATTTGTTTATCAATTTTCTTTAACCAATATGTGAAGATCTCTTTCGTCATGCATGCTTTTTTATTATTCTTGTAGTGGAGTGTTTTTGCACCTCTAAAACATCTTGGTCGATTAAATCGCCCAATAAAAAGAATAGGAAGCTTTTCAGTTCCGGACATATTGGCACAAAAATGTATTGTAACACGTTCCTTGCTGAATTTTCCTCCATGACACGGGTTGCTTTTAAACACGAAAGTTTTATCCGGAAGACGCTTGAAAAATAAAGCCGTCTCATCGTTAAGCGTTTAAAATAGATGAAACACTTTCAATCCTGCTGTTACGTGGGTTTAGATCTACAGCATTACTTTCCCCACAATTTTTTTTAAAAACTAAACCATTACTTTTTTTAAAACCTTCTAACCAATCGTTACTTACCGGAAATTGACTGATGTTTAACCTAGTCGCAAAATACTGAGCTTTTTCTTTGATTAATGGCCCGCCTATTGGAATGTTTTTATCGAAGCACTGCTTAATCCATGACATAACACATGCTTCAAGCTCAGGATGTTCCGGAGCTCGATTTCTTTTCAATTTACCATGACCTTAAACACATCCAGCCTCAGTTTTCTCCCTGTCTTTTAAAATTTTGAAAAAAGCTGATTTAGGCACGTTAAGCTCTTTACAAATTTGTTCTCTCGATTTTCCATTGTCGAACTCATTCAATAACTTTAAGTTAACACTTATTGATAAACAGCTCAACTTACGCTTCGGCATTTTGAACAATGCACAACTTAACATAACAACAAAGGAATTGAACTGAACTATAGAATATGCGCATATCATAAGAGACATGAAGCCAAAACAGGAGTCGAAAGAAAGAAGAAAAAATGCAAAAATTTTTGAAGAAAAAATATTAAATTTTTCCACCAGGTTCTACTACTCATCATCCCACTTTGTCCTCTTTTGTGAATATGAGTTCAGTCTACAGAGGTTAGACATTTTCTCTTAAAGAGACTGATGGTGCAGCAAAATTTGGCCCACTAAAAAAGGTTCGACTGTACCAGGGTTGTCCGAAATGATACAAGACATTTTTTCTCAAATTTTGTTTTATTTTTCTACATAGTCTCCTTGTAACTCTTCACACTTCTCCCAACGATGCTCCCATCTCTCTAACCCGTCCAAATAGTACTTGGCGTTTTTCTCTGCAAAATAATTGTTCACGAAGTTGATTGCCTCCTCATTTGACGAAAATCTCTGTCCTACGAGCGCAGTTTTTAGATGAGGGAACCAAAGGCGGATGGTCAAGCAGTTCAAACAGTAATTCATGGATTTTCGCTATGGCAACCCCTGAGGTGTCAGACGGCGCGTTGTCTTGGTGAAACAGGATTTTCTTATTCTGCAAATGTGGCCGTTTTTCCCCAATTTCTGCCTTCAGCTTGGCAAGTAATGATGCGTAGTATGCTCCTGTAATGGTTTTTCCTTTTTGAAGATAATCGATTAAGATAACTCCTTTACTATCCCAAAAAACAGTCACCATCAATTTCCCAGCCGAAAAAAACTGTTTTTGCTTTTTTTAGAACCGGCTCGCCCTTTGCAGTCCACTGTTTTGACTGAATTTTTGCTTCGGACGTAAAATGGTGTATCCAAGTTTCATCTACAGTAATTAATCGGGGCCAAAACTCGGATTTATTGCACCTAAACTGCGCCAACAGAGCATTGGAAAGCGTTTTTGGTCTAACGTAAGCAAGCGCGGCACCCAACACGCGGACAGTTTTCTCATGACTAAATCTTGGTTTAATATGTAACAAACACGTTCTTTGGACATTTCCATAACCTCTATTATCTCTCTCATTTTAATTCACCATTTGGTGAACTTTAGCGATGTTATCGTCAGTGGTTGCAAGCACTTACGGCTACGTTTAAATTCAGCTGCCCAAAATTTCACTGTGGTAAATGATGGTGCAGAATCCCCATACACAGAGTTCAACTCATTTTTGATTTGCGTAGGCGTATTGCCTTTCAAAAATAAGAATTTAATAATAGCTCGATACTCAATTTTTTCCATTTTCACAAAAAACACTTACATCGACTCACTCAAACGACTGTCAATTAAAAACTGCGGGTCCCAAATGACTGAAACTTCGGTAAGTAACTGTCAAAAGATGCACAACTAGCATTCAGTAGCTTTTATTGACGAATGCCGCTATCTTTACGTTACTTTTCAGACAACCCTCCTATATCCAGGGTGTCCTAAAAATCAACTTCAAACCGGAAACCGGTGATAGCTCAAGTGGTGTCGGTTATCACAAAACTATAAAAAAAAATCTATGTCATGTACTTTTAAAATTATTGGCACTTAAAAAAAATCAAGAAATCTGACACCCTGTGACGATCTTTCAAGTACTGTGACCGCAAATCTTTACTTTTCTTCAATTTTTTTTTTGATCATGTAACCCTGAGTAACTCTTCTGTGAATTACGGTCCAAAATTGGAACATAACTAAGTATATCGGTTTTAACTAAAATATTGCTTTTTTGTCCATCCATGTATTTGAAAATCATTAATCACCCAAACTGAACTGACTGTACTGACAAAAAAATGTACTGTGCCATTTTGGCAAGTAAATTTAAAAGATGTCGTATTTAGTCTGAATTCCAAAACGGTATGACACTTGCTAGGCTAACGCTCAATTGAGGATAAAAAAATATTTTGTTAAAGAAACCCGATTCATAGTTAATTTTTTTTAATAAGTTAAATTGAGTACCAAGTGTGAGCGAGACAGTCAGTGATTGAGACGGATAAACACGCCATTTCGACTAGTGTGAGTGAAATAAATAGAGATGCCTCCCTTGTAATTTCATTTCACTTTTTTCATAGATACGTGGATAACGTGGATTTTTGGGACACCCTGTATTATTATCAAATAATACACCTAATGTGCAATGGTTGTTTCTAATAGATATTATTCTTTGTGTCATACCTTATACAATAGAATTGGTGTATTTAACTCATTATGCTAATCGAGGCATGCGATAATTTTGACAAGTTAGTAAGCATACTCTTACCAGAAGCCCGTAGATACTTTAAAAGGTGCAAGCAGCTGAGTCTATCTGTACTGCTAAGAGGTGCAAAAGGCTTTCATGACTACCTTTGGGATCACACACTGTGCACAAACTCTCGGCATTCTGTCAAATTTGAGATAATATAAATCTATAATGTTTTCGAAGGATCTCAAACATGAATTAAATTCGCAACACAGCAAATAATCATAAAATGAATTTTTAAAAAAATATTTATTTATACAACCTTCAAATTACTCGACTACATCAAAAAGTGTTATTGAAAGTTTGATCTCTTTTGATTATTATTCCTTTAATAAAGTGACGATAAATTGTTCAAAACCGTTTTTGTAACTCTTTATGTCACCGAGCATGTCTAAGGAATGATTGCGAACTTGTTTTCTCTGCAGAATATCGCGCCACCACAGTAAACAGTAAATTTGATTTCACTTAGATACACGATCACAATGTCTTACAATCATTTTTTCGCAGTAATGTATTAACCATAGAGAAATAGGATCGCATTCGTATCCGTACATTTACCTTCATGTCATCATCTCAATTGCAAAACACATTGCTAGACACAATTTCTGGAAAAGTGAATGACAAATAAAAAAAATTGAGTAAAGGCAACCTGTGAATCGATCCGTATTTTCGTTTTGTGGTGCAAGTATCCGTAGTTGTTTTCATTGCTAATCGAATCCGGTCTGATGCCAAATTGATTAATTTCTGTAGATGGAAGTAATTTCTTTCTGTTAACCAACACCAATTATATAGGAGCTAATCTAAACATTGACATGCGGATCAGATAGTCGTATCATTACTTTCGGCTTGAATTAAATCTGACTAAGAACGCTAATAACTTCATTATATAAATCATAACTGAAATTCTCTTTGAACCTGTTAAGCTTGTTAATTTAGTGATTTTTATTTTTGGAACTGGTTCCTAGGCTGTATATCCATGTATATAATAGAATGTCTGACTCTGGACGCAATTTGGTTATTTTATAAATTGATGATCAGTGTATTTCTAAATTTCAAAAGTCAATGAAACAGAAAAAAAAATTATAATACATAAAGCGTTTCGTGTTTATAATTCTAGCACAAAAATTCACTTTGATGAACCGGGGTAATCAAAAAACCATGCAACTTTAGATAATTCTCATAAAAAACCATTCGGAATTGAAAATTCATTTAAATTGTTGACTGTATTTCCTCTTAAGTTTTTCATTGCAATGATCCTAACGACCCTATTATTGTAATAGGTCTATCTTTTTGTATTAACTCTACATAGGTTGACCAATTTCCTTTCAGCACAAAGAGACCAATCATGATGATGATTGGAAAGAGACATCTAATTAGTTTGTCTAGACAGTGCATCATCACATTTTTTCCTGTAATTTGTGGCATGGCATCAGAGAACCTTAACAACTCAGTATTTAATTTCTAAATTTCTAAAATATTTTGGAACTGGCTAATAGTTTAAGCATAAACTTAAAGCAACATTTCTAGGATGCTTTTACAAAACAATTAAAACATTAAACAGTGAAACCATCGCAACTGCCAAGTCTCCCATTTATGGCTCACAATATGGCCAGTTGAAAACAGAAAGGATATGCATGACACACTGGGGTCAGGGGATATTCTCCCGAAAGTTTTTGAAACTTTTACTGCAAATAGTACCAAACATCTATCCCTTTAGTAGGAAGATAACTTCGAATTATGGGCCATGATACATCTAAATACCAAGAGGAACGCATTGTGCAGGCTGGAAAATGGCAGAATCTATTCCAAAGATGGCTTCAACATCTAATTTTCGGCCCATATTTATACTATCATGTCTGTCAAAGATCCTTGCTAATTTCCAGTTACATAAGTCAATCCAGTGTCTTATCACACTTTCTTTCAAGCTTTTCTACATATGTATGTGATTCTTTTTTGCCTTTGCTGAAGAATAAGAGCCACTGGTTTATAAAGGGCATACAGGACTCTTTGTTTCAAACTATAACTTCAGTAACTGGATTCGAATCAAAAATCCTTATTCATTATGAAAAGTTCAAGACATTATGTTTTGAACACAAGTTCAGGCATTGCTGCCTTCGGTCCTGACGGTCGAAAAAAAGGAACCGGTGATGCGATGATCGTAAAAACCACAACAAACAGTACTATTTTGTGGGTGTAATTAGGTGCTATTTTGTGGGTGTAGTTAAGTCGAAATGGCAATTTTGCGTGTTCAGAAATCCATTCAGATAAAAGTGAGCCTCATCATAAACACTATGTTTCGATAAAAATAATGGTCGACTTAAAAACTTGCCCAGAGTCCTATCCGATGTTCCGAACTTCATTCTTCTGATAGCACCACTCCAAGTACTTCGATCGAGTACTTCTCATGATCTTTCTTTTTTCTTCTGACAACCGTATATTCTTCCCTTCCTTTCTGTCCGTAGAGATCGCGAAAATCCCTCACGTCATCAAACCAGGGGTTTTTCCGTGGGAGGGGATTGAAATCTAGTATATCAGAAACGGCCTCTTGATTGCTCTTCAGCAGTGATGCCACAGGTCTTCAACGTTCGATGCTAGCAGCAAATGCCTCCCCGAGAGGTTAAGGGAAATTCCTTTCCTTCCATGCGTCGACCGCAATATGATCAATTTGGTAGACGGTTTTCACCCGGGTCTTTTTTTTCTGGATATAGTTTCATCACATCCCGCCGCAAAATCAATAAGCCTTAACCAAGGCTTCCGCACTTGTCTAGTTTGACATTAAAATCACGAAGAATGATTCCCACGTCATTCTAAGGCACTGATTGTAGAAGCAGTCTTTAGTAGGAACGTTCTTCTTCTCTGTAAGGCGTAGACGTTTATGAGGCTTATGTACGCTTATGTTACCTCCATATGACATTTCTGCACTATACTACACAAATCCGTGTAGCTGACTTCACCAGCTTCCTTTCATTTTTAATGGTATGTTTTGGGATGCAATAAAACATTCGTACTTTTCTGTTTACTTGACTTTGAAGTATCATAACCTTATAACGGCTAATTGAGTCTGGCAAGTCCTTTTTTTTAATATTGACAAATCAGCTGATCTTTGATGATCCATTTTATTTGGATTGATTATTTGAAAGCAAAAATGAGTGAAATTATAATAAAGGGAAGAATGCGTCGCATTCTTGTGCTGTTTATGGTGAAGGTACTCTATCGAAAATCACTCCCAAGAGATGATTTGCTCGCTTTCGTTCGGGAAATTTTTATGTGAAAAGTGCACCTCGCTCTGACTTACTTACTTACGCACTACAGTTCGGGATGAATCTTGGCCTCTCCACTGAACACTTCAAGTCGGTTGAGGTTCACTTCTATTTGTGCGCGCCACCTAAGGTGAGGTCTTCCTCTGCTGCGTTGGCTTCCCGGGTTAGATTCGAAGACTATGCGCGCCGGAGCATTTGTGTCCATTCGCTCTGCATGTCCTAGCCATCTGTTGCAAATGATGCGTAGTGAATAGATCGATGTCGATGTACAGCTCATTTAGTTCGTCATTGCATCTTCTCCTCCAAAGCCTGTCAACCCAAAAGGAACCGAATATTTTTCGAAGGATTTTCTCTCGAAACGACTGAGGATATCTTCTTCCGCTTTCGATAAGGTCCATGCTTCAACGCCATAAAGTAGAACTGGGATGATCAAGGTCTTATATATAGCCCCCTTAGCTTTTTTTTGGTCCAAAGAAATAGAGTTGGCTAGAGTGATTCTTCGTTCCACAATATTTCTGCAGAGCTATTGTCAGCAGAATTTATAGCAGTGTCAATTTAGACAAGGTTCCTTACTTATTCGAAGTCATAGCTGTTGACTGTAACGTTTTCGTCAATGGTGTGCATCCCTTCTTGGTTTCAGACGTTCACCTAATACGGCAGGTAAAAGCTTGAATCTTGGTCTCCTTTTTTGTGAGTCGGGCAAAAGTCATTTCCAGCTCCTTTGAATACCTCGGCCAGTATTCCGTCGAGTCCAGCCAATTTGTTGGATATTGCAATATGTTAAATATTGTTACCCTTACTTCGTTCTGGTCAGGGGGACGAAAATTGTAGCTACGAGTATCAATGTCTAATCATGTTGGGCTTCTTCGCCATTATACAGCCGGCTGAAAAAGTTTTCTCATTTTCTCAGCACGACAAGGTTTCCTTGTTCATCTCTACAGGCTTCTGTACTACATAGTATTCTTGCCTTGACACATTTTTTTTACTTGTTATCAAAATTTCCGTACGTTATTCCTTGAGTACAAGTGCTCAATACCTCGATAGTCAGCCCGTCCGCTCCAACAGCTTTGTTCGGATTAAGCTTAAATATGGCGCTTCTAATGCTCCTTCTTTTTCCTCCTGAGAAGCCGGGGTTCGTCTCTTCTTTTCTGGTTGTAGAACTTGTGAGCAACGCTCGCCCACTTTGTGGGCTTCTTATTTAACTGCATGTGCTTGCTAGCATTTTTCATCAAACCAGGGATTTCTTGGTGATGGTCGGGTTAAACCCAGCAGTCTCTGATGGTACATTGGCTGCGTTGCCACTGGTCTTCCGTACTTCATACTGGTTGCATAAGAGTTGTTGACAGATTTTGGGATATGAGTGCGGCGAAGATTCTGGTAGTTTCTTGCGATTGCAGCTTTTCTTCGTTATATCTTCTCACAGTATGGTATTTCTTTCTTGTTATGGCGCTTTGGAAATCCGCATTAGCACCATGGCTACAACAAGGTGGTGATCCGAGACTGTAGGCATCCCTTACGTCAATTGCAAAATGATTAATTTGGTTTAGCGTTTAATGATCCGGGGACCACCATGTCTGCTTGTGTATATTGAGATGAGGAAATCGTGTGTTTGCTATAGAGATATTTCGTACGCCCCAAAGTCAATACGCCTAAGTCCGTTGCCAGACGTAGTTTCGTGTCGATTATGCTTATCAACTGTTCTATCAAAGATGTCCTCCTTTCTTATTCTGTCGTCATACTTCGGGCATTGCTCACACATATATCTGGTCGAGAAACTCGTAGAAACATTCTCTGGTGGCGTCGTCCTTGTCTTCCTAGGGTCATGGTCGCATATTAGGCTTATGTTAGCGAATTTAGCCTTGAGGCTAGTGATGATTGTCATAAGACGCTCGCTTACGTCTCGGAAGCTCAAGACTTCCTGTCTCGCTCTGGTCTGCGTGGCAATTGATCGGGTAACTGCTGACAATCCTGTAACTTGGATTGGACTAGCGAAGTGTTTGCCTTACCTCCCATTAGTTGTCACTGGTAAAAGGCTAAAATGGCAAGGAATGACCGGCTAGTAGCATTATACTAGGCTAAGCCGTCATAGAGCTCACAACCCTATCCGGAAGAGATTAAAAAGATGTGACGAACCAAGTAAGTAATGGACTCCCTCTGGTCTATCTAACACTAAAAAAGTTGATGAAATCGTGGACAAAGTTTAGGACAAGCCATTTCGGACGAGGTGGTTACATAAAGTAGCTCAATGTTTTGGTGCCTCATGACCTAAGTATCGCTGTTGAAATGGAACAAAATCGAACCATTTTTGAAGCGAATGCTAGCGGGTGATGAAAAATGGGTCAAACGCTCCACAAACGGTAACAAGACAAGGATTGTCGATGAGGAAGGTGGTGCTGTATGGTGTGTTTTGTGGGATTGGAAGGGTATCATCAATTATGAGTCACTGCCGCCTGGTGTTTAACCGAGTGAGTCGAATCTCTACTGCCAGCAAATAATGTACTTGAACCAAGGAATTGAAAAAGGACGCCAGAATTGATCAACAGGGAAGTTGTTGTGTTTCATCATGATCCCACATGTTTGCCAATTCGCAAAAATTTAAAAACCGTTTAAAGAAGTTTTGATGCATCCACCGTATAGTCCTGACATTGCACTGTCAGCAACCCAAATATGGTATTTGTACCATCACAGGTAATTAATAGCCAGCCGTATATTGTCCATCGTTTCTAGTGGAAATTGGTCTCATTTAATTGACTTACTGTTCGGACAATGAGTTCTCTAAGTGTATCGAATGGATTATACTAATTTTACACACGGTCATGCTATTCGTATGTATTTCTATAGAATAGGTCGGCTTGTTTTGTTAATTTTCTTGCAACGTCATGCCCTTTAGCTTACTGATATCTTTAATGACGTCTGAATGTGAAGCTGAAACCGTGCGTTTGCTGTAAAAAGAGGATGGTGATCTATGTTTACTGCTCTACGGAGATTGGAGAAGTAGCGTTCCTAGAGATTAAAGTAGTGATTGCAGATTCATGGGAAAAATATTATACGTATTACGTATACGTATTTCAAAAATTAATAAAGAAAGAGAAGAAAGTTGCTTGGAGTAGAGATTCAATCATTATCTATAAATTGGTATTGCCTGTGCTTGTAAAACTGGAATTGGTCCATCACACCATTAGATTAATTCCAACACTGCAGTCCAAGATATCTAATTCTGTTGACCTTGAAAGACTTGTTAGTTCAAGTCAAATTTGAAATGTGGTCCTACGCGTACGTTACGAAGAATAAATTCATAGAATAATCATTTGATCATTCGAGTGGATTATGCATTCATCAGTTCTGGTAAATCTGTCAAGCGCTTGGTTTCGAAACCAATATCGAGTTTACGGAACTACATTACGACACATGATGTTACAGTTTAATTTTTACGACTGCATCGCTAAATAAGACCAATAAAATGTTTATCTATAAATGAGAGTCTGCTCAAATTAACAATAAATTGTCAATGTCAAACCAAGAGTTGTGATGACTTCCAAGGCCTTGTTTATGTAAATGATAATATGACATGAATATATGTATGGAAGATGATTACAAAATGCACCGTCGTCCTCAATAAAATCAAATTAATTAAAGAAAGTCTAAAATACCGCAGCCACTTACAAACGGCGATTTTGTATCTTAGGACTTTTTATAACAAACTATAGGTTCGTTAATGTCATGAGTCGTAGTATTGGCTTATAAATATCGCATTCTACTCATATATCGCATCACCTACTCTGCGAAACTTGTTTTGATTTTTGTGTTTCTTTTTTTTCCAATACTTGAACTAATTAATTTGTGAATTTTATTGATAGGTGGAGATGAACCGGTTGGTGCGCAAATCCCATCAATGTTCTTGAATTTCATTGGAAGCGATATCGACTGGCGTTATAATACAGAACCTGAACAAGGTGCATGTCTAGGGTCGAAAGAAAAACGTTGTTACTGGCCCAGAGGTAAGGTGCTCGGAGGAACTTCTGTTCTCAATGGCATGATGTATATCCGTGGTAATCGTGAGGACTACGATGACTGGGAGGCAATGGGTAATCCAGGATGGGCATACAAGGATGTCTTGCCATTCTTTAAGAAGTCGGAAAACAATTTGCAAATTAATGAAGTTGGTTCTGAATACCACGCAACTGGTGGATTATTGCCGGTGTCGAAGTTCTCATACAATCCACCTCTATCATATGCCATTCTGAAGGCAGGAGAGGAATTAGGTATGGCAAAAAAGTTAAACAGTATGTTTAAATTTCCATGATTCAATTCCATGTTATTTATAGGTTTCGGTGTACATGATCTTAATGGAGCAAACTCAACTGGGTTCATGATTGCTCAGATGAATACTAAAAACGGAGTTCGTATGAGCTCAGCCAGATCTTTCATTCGCCCAGCCAGACAAAGGAACAATTTGCATATTTTGCTCAATACCACTGTGACGAAGGTGCTTATAAACCCATCCACGAAGAGTGCTCATGGCGTCGAGGTCATCGATCAGTATGGCAGCATGAGAAAGATTTTGGTCAAAAAGGAAATTATCGTCAGCGGAGGAGCAGTTAATACACCACAAATTCTTTTACTGAGTGGTATCGGGCCAAAAGATGATCTTAAGAAGGTAAGAGCTATTTACTTCGGTGGAAAGGTTACGACTATTGCGTTTTAATAAATAACATTTTTTTTACGGCTGTAATGGACTGTAAATCCTTAAAGGCCCAGCTTTTCTTGAATCTTAGGCCTAGATAGAGAGAGAGAGTGATTCAAAAGTTAAAGTATTTTGCACTCTAAACTATTTTGAAAGCAGTTGAAGGATCGATTGAAGCATTTTGAACGTGCCTCTTGCCTACGTTAATACAACCAGCGATATCAGTAGTCGCACTATAGCTATCAGTATTAGTACATTTTTCCTTCCATTCGTGATCGTTTAATTTCCAAAAGAAGGTTTAACATATTTTTTGTCTCGAATATAGTGTCAGAAGAAGCTCTGGGCGAGCACGCAGATGTTTCTAGCGCAAATACTTCTAACGAAGATTTTTCTAACACACATTATCCTAAAGCAGATGCTCCTACGAAGCCCTTCCCTGAGCCTTGACCAATCAGATAAGAATCAGTAAATTTAGCCATCCGACTGTTATCAGGGAAGCACTGCATTCATGAATTTACTTACTGCTGGCGCTGTCCTTACTTAGCTGTCTCCAGTTTCTCAAGCTAAGTTGGTTAAGGTCCTTTTCCACTTGCGTACGACAACTGGGTCGCGATTTTCTTCAACTGCACTGACCGGAGCAGACCCAGCCATCTCAGTCGTTGGATTTTCACCCTTCTGGCTAAGTCGTCGATGTCGTTACACAGTTCGTACATTTCGCCGTTGTATCTCCTCCTCCACTCACCGTCTATGCAGACGGGACCGAAAAAACCCGAAGGATTCCCCTCTCAAAGCAACCAAGAGTACCCATCCATTTTTAATAAAATCCATGCATCTGCACCATAGACCAGGACTGGGATTATTAAGGTCTTATATAGGGCCACTTTTGTTGTTCGAAAGAGTGCTTTGCTAGTCAATTGCCTTCATAGCCCAAAGAAGCAGCGATTGGCAAGAGTTATTCCTCGTTTTATTTGTGCTGAGGTATTGTTGTCAGAATTTATAGCAGAGCTAAGGTAGACAAAGCCCTTTACTACATCCAATTCGTCAATGTTGCCAGCATATATTTGGTTTTTCCCTCATTTATCGTCAAATCCACTTTATCAGCTTCCGTTTCAATACTAGCGAACGCCCTGGTGACAGCTTGCTGAGTTCACCCAATTATTTGTATATCATCAGCGTAGGCTAGGCAGCGCGTTACCTCGTCAAAAATCATTTTTGACATCAAAGGTCTCGGGGAAGTCGTTACTGACCTTGATGAAGCAGCGAGAGTTCTCCATCGTCATTCTGCACAGATGTACGAGTTTGGCAAGGATGCCAACACTAGACATGGCTCTATAGGGCTCGTCTCTGTAAATACCACCATATGCGGCCTTAAAGTCGATGAAAAGATGGTGGGTATCGGTTTGGACTTCTTGAGTTTTTTCCAGGATCTGCCGGAGTGTTAAGATCTGGTCGACCGCTTACTTTCCTGGTCTGAAACCAAACTGGTTGTTGGTGAAGGATTTCTGACGTTCACACAATATGGCAGATAAGAACTTGTATCCGACGTTGAGGAGACTTGTACCTCTATAGTTAGCGCAGTTAAAGGGGTCTCCTTTTTTGTGGATCAGTCAAACGGTGCTGAGATTCCATTCATCACGCATACACTGTTCTGAGCAGCACTGAGAAATGAGTTGGTGCATGCTCTCCACAAAGTCATTTCTAGCAGATTTCAACAACGTCAGGCCCAGGTTAAAATATTCCAATCCTTACTTCGTTTTGGTCAGGTGGCCGGAAGTTTTGGCTTTCATCGTGTAAGTTGAATGGTATATTCTGTCTGATGGCGGAATGTTGACCTTCGTCGCCGTTCTTTGGCGATCTTTCATATTTTATAGCTGATTACACTGAGCAAGCTAACATCAGCAGGAAACGCATTCTCAGCTCGGGCTCACTTGAGTTGACTCATTAGTGATGATGCTGCATAATGTTCATGCCTACATAAGTAGCTTCAAAGCGGCAGCAGTCAGTATTTGATGACGGGCGAGATAATTTTAAGTTTGTCATTAGTGCCAATGCACGAGTACGTGTAAAGTTATTTCGAAAATCGGACAGAATGCGAAAGAATGAGATGTTTGGGCCCAGTGACTATTACCGCTCCATAGACGGCATCCAGCATTCAATGAGGAGACAAAATTGTTGTTGTAGTTAGACTTGTTGTTGTTCTCTACGAAATCACTCATCCTACGTGATTTTAGTTTGCCTGCAAAGTAATGTCTTTCGCGCGCTTTTGGGAAAGAAGGTCAAATATCGACCAAATCATTAGCGCTGAGTTATCCGACAACGATATAGACCCTGCTCTCTATCAAATCGTCAAGAGTAACATGATAACGGCAGCGTATTTTAAGCTCATTAAATTCCGATATCAACAGCATAACCAATTGGGCAACTATCAACAGATTTTAATTTAATGCTTCCAAAACACAATGCTGTCTGCTGTAGTTAAAGCGGAATTTAAACACCCAGCCGTTATCCATGAATGGCACATACATCGCCGTAACCGAAAAGCTTTCCATTCTCGGTATGTGTGTCAATGACAACTTACGTTGGAATGACCACATATTTGATGCCGCCAAAAATGCTGCGAAATATCTAGACTTTCTCAAACGATGTAAGAAATACTTTTCTCTTTCTAATCTGGCCTCAATATACGAGTATAAGGCATTCATCCGCCCAAAATTAGAGTACAATGTTCACATCTGGTCAGGGGCGCCTAAAACATCTCTGCATCTGCTAGATAGGATCCAAAACCGTGCGATAAAACTCATAGGTGATACTAATATCACTCAAACAGTGGACAGCCTCGAACGCCGAGGGTTTCGGAGATAGAACGGAGCCCTGGGGCACACCAGCATTTATTTTGTGAATATCAAACTTGAAACCAACCAAGACAACTTGAATGGAACGTTCCAAAAGATAATTTCTAATCCACTGAAGAAGAGAGTTATCGATCTCAAAAGCACGCATTTTCCAAAAAGGAGCCTGATGCCAAACTCTGTCAAATGCCTTAGAAATATCAAGTGCAACTACCTTTCTTTCGCCAGATTGATGTACGCTTTGGTTCCACTTTTCGGTGAAACATGCCATCAAATCACCAGTGGACCTGTTGCTACGAAAACCGTACTGCCGGTCATTAAGAAGTTTTCGTGTTTCGAGATATTTCATTAGCTGACGGTTTATCAGCGTTTCCATGACATTGGAAAAAAGGGACGTAAGTGCAATGGGTCTGTAGGAGGAGAGAGAGGAAGATTCGCCTTTTTTTAGTAACGGGCTGGACAAATGCTGTTTTCCATCTTCTCAGAAAGTGTCCTAAGGAGTAGGATTGATGAAAAAGCTTACGTAATGGTTTTGCCAGTGAGGAGGAACACCTCTTCAGAAGGAGGAGAGATATACCATCTGGACCAGCGGATTTGTGAATGTTAAGATCTTCAAGAACTCTTTCTACTACACGAGTGCGAGAGTGGATTTGTCCCATTGAAGATTCGACGCACTCAAGTGTAGGTGGAGACAAAACACAATCTGGGAGTGTTGAGTTGGCCGCAAAGTGTGTAGCAAGCAGATTGGCCTTGTGCAAAGAGCTCACAGCTGGAATGTCATTGTAAATGAGCGTTGGGATGGAGGATGAGGCAGAATTTCTAATATTTTTGACGAACGACCAACAATCTTTACTACCTTTGGGACATTGTAGTATTTTTTGCCTCAGTTTTTGATCGAATTGGAACTTTACACGCTGAAGAAAGGCGTTGCAGTCATTTCTGGCTCGTTTGAACTTTTTTCGGTTTTCCTCTGTCGGGATGGTCTTATAGGACCGAAAAAACATTTCTCTAACCCTGACAGTTTCTTTACAGCTCGAGTCGTACCATGCCTTTTCTTGTGGTTTGATAGTCTTCATCCGATGAGGGATAAAACATCTCATTTCAAAGAGAATAGCTTCTGTGGTCATGTCAGTAGCGGCAAAAACGTCGTTATCGAGGAAACATAACGACCAGTTAAAATTCCAAAAAAAGCTGTTAAGACCACTTCAGTTGGCTGGATCGTATCGCAATACGGTTCTTTTAGGAATCTTATCTCTAACTGTGTGGTCAGTGTACGAGAAATCAGTTGATATGACACAATGGTCCGACGAGCCTAGAGGGGGAGCACATCAACGGTGTACTTATCAAGGTGAGAAGTTAAAAACAAGTCCAGGGTGTTGGCGGTATGACCATCAACGTCTGATATTCGTGTAGGCTCATTTACAAGCTGGGTTAAATTATTTTCCGCAGCACCCGTCCTTCGGGTGTTGTCTGTCTAGAAGCCACCCAGAATTTTGTATATTGAAATCGCCCGTAATAACGATTTCAGTATGAGGATACTTGGATATGTGGTAAATGGTCATTGTGATAGTGTATATGTAGCTCCGCTTGGAAAATTGAAGCATGCCAATCTATCGAAAATGTTAATAAATGTTAAATAAGGTTAAACGGAATTTGTATACAGGCAAAATGTACATCTTCCAAAGTATCTTCATCTTAACGTGTCAGAATTGTCTGAATCGTTGTGTTTTTTTGTCTCTTGGCGTGTTTCATAGAAAGTCAGTGACCAGATAGGACGCATATGGTTATTTTAAACTTTTTCCAGTGTAATAACTTTCCTGGTTCCTAAAAGTGAAAAGTCCTCATATGCCTCATAATCTCTAATGTTCCATCAATTTTGGTCATGCTTCTCCTTATGATGTCTAAGATGCAGACCAGTGGCTTGACAATTTAGCTGGTGCTGATGTTATCGAAGCTATGAGCATCGTGAACGAAACGCTAATGGTGGCAACAAAAATGTTTTTATGCTACTTGTGGTTTTACATCGCTTAAGAATTCTTGTTCTGGTTTTATATAGATATAGTTACTGCTCTTAGCCTCAACGTATTCCTTGCGACTATCTTAGATATAGAAAGGTAGCGATAACTCTTCCTAATGCTGAATCCATAAAACCATTTTATGTGGTAAGCGCTTACATACATTTTTCCTCATGAAATTCACTATTGGAGATAACACGCAGACACCTAACTTTATTGGAAAAATAGAAAACTACTCCTTTTAGCATTTGTCCATTGAGATAAATCCGCTTTCCGAGTAAAGAATAATTTCAGTTTTAGAGCGATTGTCTTCAAAATTTGCCTGAAGAAACTTGAAATACGGTCTAACTTACCCGTACTGTTGAGGGCAACATTAAGCTTTTTCCGACTAGGAGCATCACAATGTATATGTAATTGAGTGTTTTGGCGACCACTAAACGCGTTTTTGGGGGAATATACCGCTGCGGAACCCGTAATGTGCGAAGAACACCATAATTTTACTTTACCCACGCGACGATGGCATTATGTAACAGTCCCAAGTTAAGGAGCTATGGGAAATCGTGCCTAGGTTCTTATCAGTTTCAACATAATCGATAACAGAGCTGTTAAGTATAATTTTAGGACAATAGTATATGTAGATTCAAATTTTTGCTGCTTATCACTAGGCATTTGGACTTTAATAGGCTTAAGAAGAGTCCATTTCTATTTGACCAAAGGGAAATATCTCCTAAGTCCTTGTTGATTTTATTAGCACAAACAAATTTGTCTTATGCCCCTATTAACTATTTATTGTATGCAACATTTGATATACCACATTGATCAAATATTCATCTAAATCTGTATTGTCCCCTTCAAATTAATCCCCATCGACTGCAACACACTTATGCCAGTGCTTGATCCAATCCTCCAAACATTTTTTATATTCGGTTTTCGGTATGTCCATCAGTGCCTCCTGCGATTTTTCCATTACTTCCTCTCGGCTGCTGAAACCCGTTCCCCGTAGTGGTTTTTTAACTCGATTGACCAGAAAGAAGTCACAGGGAGACACATCAGGTGAATTCAGTGGCTGTTGGATGGTATTTGTTGCATTTTTCGTCAAAAAATTACGAATAATGATGGCACTGTGCTACGGTGCGTTATCATGGTGCAAGGTCCACGAGTTTTCTGCCCACAATTCTGGTTTCTTTCCACGAATTGCTTCACGCAAACGTCTCATAACACCCAAATAATACTCTTTGTTTACTGTCTGGCCTTTTCGCAAAACATGGATTACACCGTTGTAATCCATGAAAACCGTGAGCATTGCCTTCTTTTTTGACTGAAGACGACGTGGTTTTTTTGGTCTCGGCTCATTTGGTGAACGCCATTCACTTGCCTGATGTCTGGATTGCGTGTCGTACTCACAAACCCAGTTCTCGTCTCCAGTAGTGATAATTTTGATGAATGTGGGATCGGATTCAGCCTCGCAAATCATCTCTTTTGCGACGTCAACACGGTCTCTTTTTTGCATGAAATTGAGGTCCTTTGGCACCAACTTTGCTGCTACACGACAGAAACCCAAATCATTAACCAAAATATCTTGGACGGATCCATAGGCAATGTTCAAGTCCTCCACCATCTCTCTGATGGTTAATTTGCGGTTATTGACCAACATTTCTTTTACTACATAAATGGTTTCGTCGGTTTTCGATGTCGATGGTCTACCACTGCGTTCATCAACTTCGATTGACTCACGACCGCTTTTGAACCGCTCATGCCACTGGTGAACGACCGTTTTCTTTAGAGAATCGTTGCCGAAACACTTTTCCAACATTTCCAACGTTCGCGCACTATTAAATCCGTTTTTTATGCAAAATTTAATACGAGTACAAGTTCGTTGTTGCAAATTTAAATCCATTTCTAAAATTGTAAAAAATCGCCAACACACACAGAGATAGATGTACTCTTGGCTACGTAACTTTTGCAAATGTCAAGCTATGACGCTAAGATTTAGAGGGAATGCCAAGAAAAGGTTTACTAACTTAACAAAAAAACAGAACTCAAATCGGAACAATGGGAGCGCCCCACGGTTATTCCGGTTATTTTTTATCAAGGTGGTAAGTGTTGTAAATCTTTTAAAGTCTTTTTACCACAAACCTCGGTTCTTTGAAAGCCTTAAAAAAAATTGAGTAGATTAAGTAAATAAGGTTCAGTGGGCATAAAAAGCTAATGTAGTCATGCAGCTTTGTAGCAGGATAATAAAATAATTCAATCTGGGAACACGTAAAACTCACAAAAAGCTAAACTGATATAGGATATTCGACATAGGAACTTTGTAACTCATTTAACTTCAAACTCGTTTTTATTATTTTAAACAGACAGAGATCCAGCATTTCGACCTAGTTATAATTTTAGATATAAACTTCAATTCTAATTGTTTACTCTGATGAACGGTACCATACTCTATATACAGATTTGCTTTTCACAAACCATCACTTTACATATGTTAACCCTTCCAGAACCTTAATATAATTTCAAAATTATTTTATAAATATGAAACTCTATTCCTTTTTTTTAATTTCTTACAGGTGAATGTCCGTGTAGTACACGATTTACCTGGTGTTGGCAAAAATCTACACAATCACGTCGCCTACTTTACGAACTTCTTCATCGATGATGCCGACACTTCACCTCTTAACTGGGCTACTGCTATGGAGTATCTCCTTTTCCGTGATGGCCTTATGTCTGGTACAGGAATATCCGATGTGACGGCGAAAATCGCCACATCATATGCTGAACGCCCAGATGTACCTGATTTACAATTCTTCTTCGGTGGATACTTGGCCAGTTGTGCAAAAACCGGCCAAGTTGGTGAACTTCTCTCCAACCATTCCAGAAGCGTTCAAATTTTCCCTGCTGTCTTGGCCCCAAAAAGCCGAGGTTACATCACTCTTGCCTCTAATGATCCTCTACATCCACCAAAAATCTTTGCCAACTATTTAAGTGACAAACGAGATGTTAAAACTCTGATTGAAGGCATTCGATTTGCTATTCGGTTGTCGCAAACGGCGCCTCTTAAAGCATACGGCATACGTCTTGATGAAACTATTGCTAAAGGATGTGAATTCTATAAATTCGGATCTGATGACTACTGGGAGTGTGCTATTAGACAAAATACTGGACCGGAAAATCATCAAGCTGGTTCGTGTAAAATGGGTCCAGCACGTGATCCCTATGCTGTTGTCGATCATGAATTACGAGTACATGGCGTCCGAGGTTTGCGTGTAATGGATACGTCAATAATGCCTAAAGTGACAGCCGGAAATACACATGCACCAGCAGTAATGATCGCCGAAAAGGGTACCCAAATGGTGAAGAGGGCCTGGGGAGCTAGACAATAGATACAATAGATACAATTGTTGTTTACTGTGTACATAGAATTTAAGTGAACCAAATACGACAAGTAGAACGAGGAAGCGGGGTACAAAAAGAAAACAAAGCGAGCACGCACATCGATTCTAAGCACTTTAAAGATTGTATTGTAATTTTACAATAACTAATTCAATAAAAAATAAAGTAGTATTTATTTATTGTAAGAACAGATTGTTTTCTATTCGAATGATTGGTTTTGATTTATTTTTGTGGATATTTCAACGGAAACGGAAATGGTTTGTAGCTCACATGGATTGCGTGCTGATTTGTTATTTTACCAATATGTGGAAGCGTTGAGTTAGTATAAAAGCAACCGCACTAGGGATTTTCACTTAAACGGCATAAAAATGTTTTCCGTGCAAATTTTGTTATTTTCCACTGTTTCTGTGATCTTGTTGGGAGTCTGTCGCTTAACCGAAGGACAGGAAGAGTGCCTGATGACGAAAACGACAAGGGATGCAGCTTTGGATTTTAACTCAATTATGGATATTTGTAATTCGAGCTTTTCTATACCCATGGGTAAGTTTTAATTAGATCTTGCCTTTTTGGTCGTTTCCAAACTCTTTTGACATTGGAATCAAAAATGTCAGTCACATTGTTATAATCAATTAGATACTTAGAATACACAGTCGTTCATTTGTATTTCCATACAATTGAATTCAGCATAGGTGATAAAATAGGAATCACTCCAGTGCTGCCATTTTTGACAGTTCATATTCAGTATTGTTTGACAAGTCATCACGAAAAACGCTAATATATCATTGAACCTTATTTTGAAAATCGGTCTTCAATTCGCGATATGTGATTTTTTGGTCGTGCCTCAACGTGATGCGCTTACAGAATAAATTTTTGCCGCTGTAAGTGGTGGAAAGTCCGGAATTGTCAATGTCGAGTGATCCCGAATTGCGTTCTTGAGCAGCTTGAAGTCGTCTCTTGCTTTTATCCCAAAATCGTGTTTAGTAGTAATGTTCACTTTAAGCTGAATGGATTCGAAAACAAACTCCACTGCAATTTCTGAATTGAAGCAAATCTAAATAGAAGAGACCAATAAAACTCGGTTGTACCCACAAAAGTTCACTTTTCGGCGTAGTCTTTACGTCATAGTCATTTTTTCAAAAATGAGGCAGTAGCTCACATTACTAACTATGGCCAATATTACCGAGATCATTGATAGTTTTTTTCGAAAATACGGAGGATGGAGTTGCGCATGTAACCATTTACTTACTGAGGACTTGCTTCATAGACAACATTTTATGGATTAGTTAGCCAAAGTAACGTTTTTGGTGAATGCTTTAAAACCGCATACTATTCATGCCTATTCAGCATCTTATTGCTGACATAGTGGGTGGCCGTGGCTCAAGTGGTAGTGGACTGGCTTCCAAATTGGAAGGTTCGGTGTTCGAATTCCAACCTCGCCCGAAAGCCAATCATTTTTTCAGTTAACAGAAATCAAATAAGATGAGTTGACTAGAAATAAAAATCAAGCCAACTTTCACTAAGAATTTAGTCTCCCCATTAAATGTTGCATGCCACCCATGGAGCGAAATAACCACTGAGCCCAAACATCTTTCTTTCTCTCTCTATCCCATTTTCCAAAAAAGACTTAACACATACTGGGGCATTGTAAGTGTATTGATATCCACTTGAGTGTTTTTTTTTTAGAAAAATAGGGCCCGGAAATCTCGGAAGAGTTGCCCAAATTGGGCGGTCTAAAATAGCCAAGGAAGCCACATACCTAAGTTTGTGTTGAAAATATATTGTTATGAAGTATTTCTCATAATGAATGAGGATTTTTGATTTAAACACCATTCCCGTTTCTCTTAAAAAAGAACAACCAAAAATGCGTTGGGAGGATAACTCGGTGACTTGATTACCTACCTTTACCGATTCGTTTTGTGAATTTGGTGGGTCCACTTTTTCAAAACGAATTTAATTTGGTTTTCCTTTTTTGAAATTCACCTATTTAATTAAATAAAACAGAACTTAATAGAAACAGAAAAACAGAAGAATAGAACTTAACCAATATGGATCGTAGTACAACATTTACAAAGAAAGAGGTTGGAAGAATTATTTTCGACAATCAACAACTTTTTAAAATATCCGGAAGCCCATGGAAAGAATGTAGACCAAGGGCAAAAAATATTCGAATATAGTATGACAATGAAGGTCAATTATGCAGCTTCAGATACTAAATTTAAGGCAAAAGTTTGGACATATATGAGTCAAGGCAGTGGCAGTTGAAAATTCCATTTGCTACGACGCCATAGTATTGAATGGTGAGACTATTGTCGATCTCATTTCACCTGGATAAACGATATGAAATTTTTGTGTGACGAAAAAATGTTATTTGGTTAGGCCTGATGGTTGCAACACACTTTTACCATCTGATTAAATGAGTACAAAGCCGTTGGCTTTGACATGCCATGTGTTGAGATTTCCATCCATGGTCTGATCGACGCAGTGATTTTTCAAGATGGGAAGTGGACTCAGTACATTGACCTTTAAAAAATCAATAAAATTATTTTCCACATGATTTTCGAAGGTAGACGATAGAATACTCTACAAAACTTACCAACTCACCAAGTGTGTGGAAAAGAGGATACTCGACGAAGTACTAATAAAAATGTAAAACTCCAACAACATCTGTTTTATTGCCTTTTTATGGGCAATAAAAGTGACCGCTCTTGAGTAGCCTTGAAAAGCCAGAGACAATTTTCTGGTAACGTGTGACCAGATAGCAATGATAGTTTCTCCAATTGTTATGTTTCAGCAGCTATCTAGGTTTCCAATGATGTCCAGCTGTCAAAATATTTAGTAAGGTTTGCTATTTTATCATACATCGGTTTACGCTTGCTGAAATTCCGCCTCAGTTATAAATACGCAACGTGAATTTCGTCGTGAGGTCGGACGTCATCATGGTTTTAGTGTACAGGCAATTCGTCGCACCGTGGAAAAGTTTGTGCGTGAGTACACTCCTTTGAATCTTGAGCCACCAACCAGACAGAGATTGGTGCAAAATGAAGAAAACATAGCCGCCGTAGCGACCAGTATCGAGGAAGACCCAAAAATGGAGATTCGGCGTCGATCAGCTGAACTGGTCATCGCCAGAGAGTCAAGCCACCCATGGAGCGAAATAACCACTGAGCTCAAACATCTTTCTTTCTCTCTCTATCCCATTTTCCAAAAAAACTTAACACATGCTGAGGCATTAGAAGTGTATTCATACCCACTTGAGTATTAAGTTCTTTTAAAAAAAAAATCCGTATAAGGTTGTGCTGACTCAAGAATTGAAGCTGGGCGACCATAGCCAATTCCATTAGCTCGCTAATTTGGCGTTGGAAATGTTGGCCGGAGATCCGGATTTTGACCAAAAAATCATTTTCTCGGACGAGGCCCATTTTTGGCTCACCGGCTATGTCAACAAGCAAAATTGCCATTATAGGAGCGAACACAATCCACAAGTGTTCGGTTAAGCATCAATGCATCCACATCGATTTCCTGGTTGGTGCCGTTTATGGCATGGCTGCATCATCGGACCTTATTTCTTTCGAAATGAGGAAGAAGACACCGTTTCCTTCAATGGTCTCAAGTATATAGCGATGTTAACCGACAAAATCGATATATCCAAGCTGTGGTTCCAACAAGACGGCGCTACGTGCCATGCATGCAACGCAACGCTCGAAGTTGTGAAGGAGAAATTTGGCGATTAAGTCATCTCACTACGAGCGTTCATAAATTGATTTGATACCACTGGAGCTACGTCAAGGCCTTAGTCTACGCTAACAAGCCAACCACTTTGGACGACCTCGAGGCCGGAATAACGCCGCACATATTGGAACGAGTCATCAAAAATTGGACCGACCGCTTGAATCACTGCCAGCGAAGCCGAGGCGGTTCTTTGAATGATTTGCCGTTCTACATATAATGGCATGAACGTAGCTTTAAAATAAAGTCAGAATCAATTGTATATCTCCCACCGTTGTTGTCTTATTTAAATTGTTTTCCCTACCAGGTCACCCATATTTGAATGCCATTAATGATATTAGGATTTAATTTTTCTTTTAGAGCGGGGTTAAATTTTCTCTATTTGGATTAGAAACTGCGGTGTAGTAACGAAAGTAGACTGGGTGAGGCTCCTCATACGTCTGTACACCATTCCCTAATTTGTTGGTAATTTAATTACGGAACACGTTTATAGGAGCTTCTACGTTAAGGATTAGGTCTGTGCAATCCTGATCAGCGCCAGAGCTGTTAAAGATTGCAGTACTTTGATACTGCAATAAGAAAGTCGCAGTCAATTGACTAAAATCTTTGAATTAAAGTTAAGACTTTGACTTATAACTTTAACTATAAAACTACAGTCACTATTCGTTTTGAATATTTCTACTGGACAGTTAACTGCAGTATTTGAGTTACTGTTACCAGTCTTTTAGTCAATTATAAGTCATTTTTACAGTCAGTTAGTGTTTTCATTGCAGTCAATTAACTTACTATTACAGTCAAATGACTGCTTTTAGTCTTTTGACTAAAATAATTTAGCTTCCTAGAATTAGAATACATTGATCACGAATCAATTGACCAATCGTACTGTGTGTGAGTAACCATTGCATTCAACCATAGTTTCGTAAAAAAACAAGGTCTTCTTTTCTTTTAGGAATTTTCATATTTTATTAAGTTTTTTTTTTTAAATAATTCAGTTTTCTGCGAAAAACACATTTTAATTTACTTTACAAAAATAACCACATGGCACATACTACATAAACCAAACGGCAAACATTAGTTGAAAAAATTAAAAAAACAAACAACAATATAAAATGATCGTGCTTATTCATAATAGTCCTCATAGCAACATGTAGTCATCCAGGCAAAGGAAATCCCTATAATACCAAAGCGAAATTAGCTAGGAGTATTGCATACGGAGGTGTATATTATAATTTGCTATGTTAACTTACTTTTCAAGCTCCATTTTTTTCTCCTCATTATCTGTTCTATATCCATCTTTATATTCTTCAAATATAGAGATGGCTTTGTTACAGGTGGAAATAATATATATTGTCGCAAATTGAAAGTTGCGTTGATATCATTTTGATTAAACAACTTTATTATCTGTAACAATTTCTGCTGTATGTCTTGCATCCCGATTAGCATAAGTTGATATATGTAAGTGCTGATATTTCCATGCATTTTTTCTTTTTATTTGTTGTGGGAAATTTGTATCGATTTTTAATTTGACACTATCAATTGCTTCAAATACATTTACTAACGTAGCAATCATTCTGCAGACGCCAAACAGTACCAATCGCAATGAGCCGCGTAACTGAACATTGAATCATCGCTGTTGACTAATTCATAACAAAAAATACAAAATGCACAGTTGTTTACGCTATTGCATTAAATTAGTGCGAAAGGCAAACCATAACCAAGCTTAAACTTATTTGGAGCCGCTAGTTTTAGCAAAAGTCTATTATTGCTGTGAACAATATTGAAATTGTAGCATCTCATTTAGTGAAGTGTTCTGTTAGTGCTGTGATCTAATATACATATTAGTGACGTGTTTCATTCAGACATAAGTATTCCAAATAAGTAGGATTAGAAATGGGCTTTTCATCAGATGATTATGAAGCTGACCATAGCTATTCTAATCAAAATGAGAAAAGAAATTCTGAAAAACCATATTCAGTTTTGTATGAAGTTCATAGTACTCATATAAAAATAAAAACAATGGCTCAAAATTATAATCACCGTGTATTAGGTAGGTTTAGTACGCACTAACTAGCATCACGTTAACTTTAAAACTAGCTCCTATCTTTCATTTAATTATAAACACTTTTTAACGTACCTACAACTAGTATTGACTTTAGAACATACCCCCGATGAGTTTTAGTCAAACAAACCTAAAAAATTACAGTTTGGGATATTAAACACAGTTTAAGGGGTACACTTATATAAAATTGTAATGAATTTGACAGATATATCAAAGGAAATAGAAAACAAGTTTTTAATAATAACTAGGCGAGTTGAAATTCAACGATTATCCAATTTAGAAATGGATTTTCGGTGGAAATAACCCTTCTTCTTCCCACTTCAATAAAAAGCGTTCCCTCTCTTTCGGACAATCGTCCTGCCAATGTGAACAGGTACTAACAAATCATAGATAAACTAACCTAGATGGCAAACTTTCCAGATATTGAAAAATCAAAACCAGTTTTCTACTGATCGCCCTTATTCGTGTGATCCTGTCTGTGAATACGTGTAAATTCTCATCAATGGCAATTTCCCTCTCCTTTTATACAAACCACGCCCGTCACTTGTCACTATGTTCCTCTTTTTTCATTTTGTTTAGTCTCTATCCCACTTAGTTAAGAAACCCTTTTGCAATCCTACAGTAACGTTCGCAGTCACAAACTTACATAAAAAATAAAACAATACATTTTATGAGTCAAAGCAGTCAAGCAAATTCCTTATGAACCACATGCACAAAAACGATTCGACTATACGCTTATCCCTAGCATCTTTCCTTTTCTTGACCATTGCCTTTCAAAGGCGAGCAGACTTTTTTTTTCTGTCATGTTGTAAAATAACCTAATTTTTTAAATGTGTTTACCAAGGTTCTACAAATTCTGCACATCTACGCGAAATTACCTTTCCAATGGTATAAGTATCATGTCATTCGGTTGAGTAGAACGGTGTAAAAGTGTACGACAAAAATGGGTAGCACGTATTTATACGAGGGGCGTTCAATATATTCTCGATATCGATATGAAGGAAAATGCGAATTCAATTTAAATTGTTTTTATTTTTCAATATAATCTCCCCTAACATCAATGCATTTGTTACATCTTGAGATAAGCTTTTTTAAACCCTCAAAAAAATAAATTTCCTCTTTCTCTGCAAAATACCGACTTGAGTTCTTCATCATCCGAAAATCTTTTTCCACGAAGACATTTTTTCAAATCCGGAAACAGGAAATAATCACTAGGGGCAAGGTCTGAACTATAGGGTGGGTGTTGGATTTCTTCGAAACCACAATCTCGCGCAGCAGCCTTGGAAACTCGCGCCGTGTGAACAGAAGCGTTGTCATGAAGAAGCAACACACCCGCTGCGAGTTTACCCCGTCTTTTCTTTTTAATTTCCTCCCGCAAATTATGCAAAGTGGAAGCGTAGGATGTGGCGTTTGTGGATGTGGTTTCACCTTTTTTTTTGTACTCAATGAGCAAGATTCCCTTTGAGTCCCAAAAAACTGTGGCCATGAGCTTCCCGGCAGACGGAGTGACTTTGAACTTCTTCGGGGGGTCTGTTCCTTTTTTATGCCACTGCATGGACTCTTGTTTGCTTTCAGGGTCATAGTGGTGGACCCATGTTTCGTCCCCAGTAACAATTCGATCCATAACACCGTCCGCGTTCTCACTACACATCTCCAAAAGCTCTCTACAGCATTCGATTCTCACTTTTTTCTGATTCGCTGTGAGCATTCGTAGCACCCACCTTGCACTGACCTTTGAAAGGTTAAGATGGTCATGAAGAATGGTGTGAATGGTACCAATTGAAAGCTTGGTGATCTCTGCCATCATTTTCACCTTTATTCGGGCATTCTCAAGAACAAGTTTTTCGACTTCTTTGATGCTTTCTCCCGTACAAGCAGTAGCCGGGGCGCCGGAGCGGGGGTCGTCTTCAATGCTCTCTCTGCCTCTCTTGAACTCACTTGACCACTTTTGCACAGTTGATAATGAAGGTGCGGAACCCTGGTAAACAGCCACCATCTCTTCATGAATAGTTTTTTGACTTTTTCCTTGCTTAGTGAGAAATTTAATTACAGCGCGATGCTCAATTTTCACCATCATCGTCTCAGTTGCCATTATGATTCTGTTTAACTAGAGATAAAACGCGAATTAATAATCACATTTATATGAAATTTTACATGAATGAACTAAAATAATAGTATTACTTGATAAATAAGTCAATTTATATATACAAGCACAGCTTCACCCCGATACCGAGAATATGTTGAACGCCTCTGGTATATAGATTATCAAAACACTAGCATTGACTTTGTTATGTACTAAAATAACTTTAAAGTGCACTTTAATTTTGCGCCAAATTATACTTTATCTTTAAAGTCACTTTAGTATGTAACAAAGTCAATGCTAGTGTTTTGATAATTATAGTCAAGATAAAACCCACTTTATCGTTATAACCTATCGCTAAACTCAATAGCACATAAAGTACATTTTATCTTTCAGTATGGACTTTGAAATGTCTTAAGAAAATTTGTTTGCAGATTTCGATATTTCGAAGTCTAAAGAAAAAACAAATATTGTCACAAAAAAAAATTCACTTTTTTTTTAATTAAACACCTTTTCTGCTTCCATTTTTGATAAACTGCTATCCAAATTCAAATTTAAAATTCAAAATTCGAAAAACTTGATTTCTATTTCCTTTGATATTTCTGTCAACTTCATTTAAATTTTTTAAAAGTGTACCCCTTAAACTGTGTTTAATATCCCAAACTGTAATTTTTTAGGTTTGTTTGACTAAAACTCATCGGGGGTACATTCTAAAGTTAATACGAGTTGCAGGTAGATTAAAAAGTATTTATAATTAAATACGAAGTTAGGAGCTGGTTTTAAAATTAACGTGATGTTAGTTAGTGCTTACTAAACCTACCCAATACACGGTGACTATAATTTTGCTGCAATAAGACTTTACTTCAATTCATTGGGGTGGCCGTGGTATAGTGGTACTAGCAATCGCTTCTCACTCGGAGGGTCAAGGTTCGAATCTTAGCCACGACAAAAGTTTTCATTTGTGTAATTGGAACTCATTCAGAAAAATCTGCGTGTGAAGGCATAACACTGACATGTTGTAGGGTTTTCAAGCACAAATCAACCGTTAAAATTCACAACCGGAATCATTCCGAGTGAAGAAAATCTCTCCGTCCTATTCGGACTCCCACCCCTGGAGAGCCAATATCGAAACCAAACACACCTGAGTTTCAAACCACTACATCACAACAATGCTTTCGTTTCTCCTCCTTCTATCTTTCCGCCCGCGCCGAGGCAACAGTAAAAGGGTATCATAACCCCTTAGGCGCGCGTAAATTATAAAAAATAAAAAATAAAAAAAAATTGGATCTGCCTGCAGCCACAGAAACGCCCGCAATGGAACTTCTAACTCCGAGTGGTTCCTACAGTTTGGAAAATGACCAAATGGAGAGCATTATTTTTTGTGTCGAGGTTTTCCAAATTATATAAAAAGTGAGTTGACATTTTTTGTAATATGTAGATACTTATAAATTAATATAATACTTAACTTATACATAAATGTGAATATTGCTGAAACAAATCAAAAACATTGGTATATTGCTCACTGCCTATAATAGTGGCACAAGTCCAAAATTTTAAAATTTAAACTGAACCATCTATCTGGTAAGAGCATTTTTTACCTTATTTCTGTCCAACTAGAAGAAATAGAATGTTATGATAACCTTTTTTTTTACCCCTCTCTAGTTCAATGATACCGAATTCCATCGGAGAACGAAGGGGAAACTTGCAGAATGTATTGGGTCTACAAGTAAGTTTCCAGCGTTTGTCAGAGATGGCGCCACCAGTGGATCCCGGGCAGAAATGTCAGACCCCATGTGTTTTATTTGTAGGTTTTGTATCTGTCAACAACTTTGCAGCATTATATTTGAGCAGTTCTGTCGGTGTCGAACATTTTATCGAGCAAAATCATGGCAAGTTTCCAGCCAAATAAACGTCATTTGCGGGAAGCGCTGCTTTTATTCTTTAATATGAAGAAAAGTGCGGCTGAGGCCTATCGTTTGCTTTCGGAAACTTATGGGGCGGAATGTATTGGTGAATCGACGTGCCGCGAGTGGTTCAAACGGTTCAAAAGTGGTAATTTTGGAGTTGAAGACAAAGATCGCCCCGGAAAGCCGAAAAGTTTTGAAGACGAGGAATTCGACGCTTTACTGGATGAGGATCCGTTTCAGATTCAAGAAGAACTTGCTGCATCATTCGGCGTCACGCAGCAAACCGTTTCCCTGCGCCTAAAAGCACTGGGATTCATTCAAAAGGTCGGAAACTGGGAGCCGTACGAATTGAAGCCAAGAGACGTCGAACAGCGATTTTGCATATCCGAAATGTTACTGCAGCGGTATAAAAATAAATTATTTTTGCATCGTATTGTCACTGGTGATGAGAAATGGATTTATTATGACAATCCTAAACGCAGAAAATCGTATACAAAGCCCGGCGAGCCCGCCCAATAGACGCCGAAACGAAATATTCACATGAATAAGGTCATGCTCTGCATATGGTGGGATCAAAAGGGTGTCGTATACTACGAACTGCTTCCGAGTGGTGAAACCATCAAAGGACCATTATATCGAACCCAACTAATTCGTTTGAAGCGGACATTAAAAGAAAAACGGCCAGAATTTGAGACCAGGCATGAGTCCGTCATTTTTCATCACAACAACGCTCGGCCACATGTTGCGGTTTCGGTGAAAAACTATTTGTAAAATAGTGGATGGGAAATTCTGCCTCACCCGCCTTACAGTCCAGACTTGGCACCATCTGACTACCACTTGTTTCGTTCGATGCAGAACGCTCTTACGGGAATACGCTTCAGCTCAGTAGAGGAAATCAAAAATTGGCTCGATACGTTGTTGGGCTCGAAAGACGAGACATTTTTTTGGTCCGGAATTCATAAATTGCCAGAAAGATGGGGGAAAGTTGTAGCTTCCGATGGACGGTACTTTGAATAAAGCATTGTAACTATGTTTTCATAATAAAACTTCAAATTTTGGAAAAAAAACGCTGGAAACTTGCTTGTAGACCCAATATGTAGTTTATTTTAAGCGCCATTTGAAATCAAAGCATCTGCAAGTTTTTGAAGCATTTATAAAAGAAAAAGACAAAACAAGCAAAGAAATGAATAGCTCTTCTAAACAAGAAGAGTTTCGAGAGCTGGTTGTTAAAATGATCGCCGAAAATACTCTGGCAGTATCTTTTGTCGCAATTGAGGCACTTAGAAACACTACATTACTAGCCTTGTGTAGTCAAACCACTGTGAAAGTTATTGATGGTATGTACTCGTATGTATGTATTTTTGTACTACAGCGGATGTGTGGTCAACCAAGCATCGTAGTTTTTTTGGTTACATATGTCACTGGTTGAATGTAGCTTTCGAGAGGAAGTCATTTACCCTTGCGTGCAGATGTTTTTCAGGATCACATACGTATGACCGAATTCATGATATGATCCTCGAAATTCATACGAAATTCAGATTGAACTGCCAAAACGTTGTAGCAACGGTAACTGACAACGGCTCAAATTTTGTAAAAGCATTCAAAGAGTTTGACTCCACAAATTGTATTTATAACGATCATGGTGGCGATGATGTTACCAACATCGGAGAAATAATTGACTATGAAGCTGCTATTGTTGAATATTGCAAAATTTCGAAAATTGCAAGTGAGCAACATTTTGAGGATCATCCCGATGGACGTAGTGTTGAGTTTGGAAAATGCTTTGGTGTGAAGATTTTCTGATTATTTTAATCTTACTCCACAAGTTCATGATGCCATCGTTGTATCTGTGCTTTGTCCTTTTGTTCGGTTAAAGTGGGTGTCCGCACCCAGGTGTATGTATGGCTTGCTTCTTAGGAGTTGTTGTACTACATCTCGTGATTTTTGATCTAACCAGGGAGGTTATTTCGCAAAAACTTTGACCCAAGTTTTAGAGAAACCAAGATTTGCGAAATAACCTCCCTGGTTAGATCAAAAATCACGAGATGTAGTACAACAACTCCTAAGAATCAAGCCATACATACACTTGAGAATAAATATTTTGACTTTTCCATGGCAGGTACAAATTCTAAGTTCTATTTTACGTACAGTATTGCTTTTACAAAACACATGTTTTATACAAATTTAGAGATGATGTGGATAATACTTTTTCTAGCTGCATATCGGAAGAAGACGAAAATTTCGATTCGTACCTTGTTCAATCGTCTCCATCGTTGGAGGTGTTAAACAAGTACCCCAACTTTAAAGAAAAATTGTTAAGGTACAATACACCTGTACCTTCATTGGCAGCTGTAGAGCGGCTTTTTCTATAACTGAACAACTAAACGCTCCGAGGCGGGAAGCCCTTTCAGGCTCCAATTTTGAATAATTGTTGATCTTGAAAGTTAACAGTGATCATCAAGTATAGCATTTAAAAAAGGTTAAAGTTTTTATTATAAGTGTTTTATTTCGTATGTATACGAGATATATATTTTATGTTTAGCGTTTATAGGAATTACAATTTTTTGTTGAAATGTACATACAGTGAGCGACAAAAGTCTACGTACGACCACCATTCTTGTAACCTAACGGGTTCAAAAGCATTATGAAAAAATTTAATCATGCACATTTGTGCGCAATTTAGTAATAAAATTTAAAAAAGAAAGGAAACCGTTTGTTGAAATGGGAAATTTACTGGATTTAAGCAAGTCAACAGTCCAAACAATATACAGTAACTTCGAAAACATCGGTACCGTCGAAAACAAACCGCGTTGTGGCCCCCAAAGAAGCTGAATCGCCGTGATGTCGGCTTTATCATGAGAGAAGTAGACAATAATCCATGAGTGAATTCCACAATGCTGTCTAAAGGGTTGGCAGAAAGATCAAATACAATTGTGCATCCACGCACAGTTCAATGGGCTCTCAATAATAACGGTTTCCACAGTAAAACTCCACGCAGGAAATCCCTAATAAGCGAAAAAACCGAAAACTGCGCTTAGGATTTGCCCAAAAACACATTGAAAAAGGAACGGATTTCTGGAAACGAGTTTTATTTACTGACGAATCAAAATATAATATATATATTCGGAAATGACGGGAGAGCTAGAGTTTGGAGAAAAAATAACACAGGAATGAATCCAGAAAATTTGGTTTCTACGGTAAAGCATGGTGGTGGCAGCGTGATGGTTTGGGGTGCTATAGTTGCTTCTGGCGTAGGAAATATGGTAATATGGATCGCTATCAATACAAGTCTACGAGTATTTTAGAACTAAACCTGAAAGCATGCGTCGACAGCTTAAATCTTTGCACGAGTTGGATCTTCTAACAGGACAATGATCCCAAGCATACCGCTCAAATTGTCAAAGATTGGCTAATTTACTACGCCTCAAGACAACTACACACACTACCCCAAGGCCCGGACTTGAACGTCATAGAACATGTATGAGAGATTCTGGAACGCAAGATAAGAAGATATGCCATAAGTAGTGCCCCAATGCTAAAACAGAAGCTCCAAGAAGAGTGGCAAGCCATACCAGCTAGTGAAGTAAATAATTTAGTTGTTTCAATGCCCAGACGATTGCAGGCAGTTCTAAATGCATATGGTGGACCTACAAAATATTAAATTTATCATTTACAATAGTTTATCTAATGGATTAAAGATGTTTATGTTAGCTAACATGCCGTATGTAGACTTTTGTCATTATTTATTTTTCGTTTTTTGTTAATCACTTGTTAAGTTTTTATTAAATTCATTTATTTTATAGTGTATTATTAATAAAAAGATATTTAAAACAAAACTGCATCATTAGATTTTTTCATAATGCTTTTGAACTCGTTCAAAGAATGGTGGTCGTACGTAGACTTTTGTCGCTCACTGTATGTATGTGCCTCATTTTTGCGTTTCAGGGAAATGCTTTTATTTAATTAGTGTTGTGCTTTATTTCGGTTTTTTTTTCAAAAATTAAAATCTGTTTTTCGCGGAGAACTGAATTATTTAGAAAAAAAAAACTTAATAAAATATGAAAATTCCTAAAAGAAAAGAAGACCTTGTTTTCCTTCGAAACTATGGTTGAATGCAATGGTTACTCGCACACAGTGATTATTGATATTATATTCAAAATGGTGATTAAAGTATTCCAATTCTAGGAAGTTAAATTATTTTAGTCAAAAACTAAAAGCAGTCAATTGACTAAAAGCAGCCAATTGAATAAAAGCAGTCAAAAGACTAAAAAGCAGTCATTTGACTGTAAGTTAATAATAAGTTAATTGACTGCAATCAAAAGACTAACTGACTGCAAAAATTACTAAAAATTTTAGAAAATTTATAATTGACTAAAAGACTCACTCAAGTACTACAGTCATTTAACTTACAGTCAATTGACTGCTGCAGTTAATTGCCTAGTAGAAATATTCAAAACGATTGGTGACTGTAGTTTTAAAGTTAAATTCATTGAGTATGTCAAAAGATTTATTAAAAAAAAAAAGTCTTGTAGTCACAATGACTGCAGTCTTAACAACTCTGATCAGCTGTATGGGAAGTTGATAGCACCTCTTTTGCTGATTCCGTTGTAGCATTGTTTACGGATTCGTTCGCATCAATTTTTGCGGAACCGCTACTATAATTACGATTTTGGTAGATCTGAGGGTGTACTGAGTCTATCAAATGGTTTACTTCTGTCTTTATCCCCGAGAGGGCATCTGCGGCATTTTGATTTCTGTTTCCCAAATCGAAAGTTAAAGGCTGGTAGTCCGTATATATGAGAATCTTCTTAGCACCGTAGAGGTATGAGAGCAAATTGTCAAGCTCGCATTAATGCCATAGTTTTCTTCTGTTTCGTTGAGAGATATTGAAATACAGACAATCTTTCCTCCATTCACCATGATAAAGCATAGCACCTATCGCATGGACCTACTTGTCTATCGACTCAGTATCAGTAGGGAGATCGAACATTTTTTTTTTTCAATATCAGGAAATGCTAGAACCTGAGATGACGTGAGTAAAAGTTTAAGTTCCTCAAATGCTCTCACAATTTCACTATTTAATTTCGCTGGTACCCGTTTTGACCCATTCGCCCTGATTTGGGCATATTCCCCTCTAGTTAGTGCGGTCAAGGATTTGGCAACTCTCGCATAATCACGAACAAATTTCCTGTGGTAGGACGTAACCACCAAGAAGCTCTTTAAATCCTTCAGTGTCTCGGGGGCGAGATGTTTTGTATGGCCGTAAACTTATGCAGATCAGTCCATATGTCTTCCGGAATTATAACAATATATAAGCGAGGAATTCTACTTGCGTTTTCATGAAGTGCGTTTTCTCCAAATTTACCTTGAGGTTTACTGTCATGATTCTTTTGAACACCTTAGATAATGTTTTTAAGATGGTCTTCCTCATTCTTACCGCAGACAATTATATCGTCGATGTAGGTATAACATAAATTCCATATGGACTTTTTTAAAACGTCGTCGATCGTTCTCTAGAAGATAGCCATGGCGTTTTTCAGTCCGTACGGCAACCTTCGTATTTACCATCGATTGTAGGAAATGCGATTTTGGGTACATCGCCAACTTTCATAGGAATTTGGATAGTTTTTAACATACACTGGTTTGCTCATGGATGTTGTTTTCCTGCACTGACGGTCGTCTTGATTGCCTCACCTGTATCGATTGGGCCGAAAATTGGTTAATATTTAGCGACCATCTCATGCAGTTTCATCTTGACATGGTGTGTGATTCGTCGAAGATCACGTTTACTTGGCCCGAGATTCGAGCTTTTAGGAGAGCCGGGATGCCGATTGCTAACACAAGAATATTATTCAATTGTCGCTTCTAATTCCTTAAGTGTGCCGTCGCCGATAATTCCATTCCATCTCCTTGCCATTAACTTCATGTTTCCAGTGCGCTCGTTGATCGCTTCAATATGTTAAAGTCTCTGTTGTTTTCTTTGTACGTTTGCAAACATTGCGCAACGCTTAGACGGATTTGGTCGATTCATGTAATCAACCTGCCTTGAATTTACGAACCTGTCCCCTTCTATTCGTCCCGAACAACTTCGTCATTCATCTTTCCGTTGAAATGACGCATTCTATCAAAATGGACCACTTTCATCTTTCCCTCAAGCTCCACGCTCAATTCGGTAGACAGCGTTATTAATGCAGGTTATCACCTTGTATGGAACCTTCCGAATCCTGTTACAATTTTGGTTATTTGCCTTTCTTACGCAGAGGACTATATAGCCACACCAGATCTCCTTCGTTGAAGCTGAAAGATTTCGCTTTGATGTCGTACCTAGTCTCCATGCGGTTGCTCGCTAGCTTCATCTTCTCGGGTGTTTTAATGAAATTCACGAATCCTGCTGCGCAAGTAATCCATATAGTCGTTTACCACCTTGGGCTCCGTAGGTGCGATCCCACTTTCGTTTCACTTGGCAATCGAACTGCTTGACCGAATACGTCATCTGGACCGCGTTTCGTTAGGCCATTTAGAAGAGAAGTATGTGTCGATCCCAGTCCCGCTGGCAGTTGCTGACGACCTAAGACAGATGCTCATTCAAGGTCCTATTGAATCTTGTATGAATGGCGTTGTCCTAGTCTTCCTTATTCCCAGATATTGGCACACTTCCTGGAAGACTTTTGATTCAAAGTTTCGCCCTTGATCATAGTGTAGTTCTTGGGCTGTAGAATTGGAACGACAGCGTATGTTAAGCACATTAAATTCCGATATTAACAGCATAAACAATTGGGGAACTATCAACAGAGTGGAATTTAATGCTTCCAAAACACAATGATGTCTGCTGTCGTTAAAGCGAAATTTAAACACCCAGCCATTTGCCATGAATGACACTTGCATCGCCGAGATTGAAAAACTTTCCATTCTCAGTGTGTGTACCAATGACAACCTTGGTTGGAGTGACTGTATATTGTCGCTAAAAATGCTGTGAAATATCCAGGTTTCATCAAGCCATGTAAGAAATGTTTCATCCCCTCCGATCAGACATCAATATAATAAAGGATTGATCCGTCCAAAACTGGAGTATAATGTTCGCATCTCGTCATGTGCTCCTAAAGCAACTCTGGATCTGCTAGATAGATTTCAAGACCGTGCTATAAAACTCATAGATGATACTAAGTTTATTTGGTCAAGTGAAACCCTGGAAGACCGACGCAATGTTTCCTCTCTTGCTATTTTCACCACCGGTGCTCCATTTTTTGCTACTGGCCGAGCATGGCCTTCCCATTTTAGCCTACATGAGTAAAGGTTACAGAGGACCATCACTGGAAGGTAAGGCAAGCACTTCGCTACGAACTTGATTGTCCCGCTGCTGGCACAATAGAAGATGCGTCACTCCGTGGACAAATCGTGTAAAAAAAATATTTTTTCTTATGTAATTAAGTTTAGTGGTGTTTAATGAACCCTACTGAATTTAAAACACATGCTCCGGATAACAGTAATAAAGAATTTATATTGAAGATAACAAGTTTGCTCAACCAAGTATCATTACCTTCAAGATCAACAAGGTTTTTTCATTTTACATACTAAAAACAAGAAAATGGCTGGTAACTGACTATTTATTTTTATACATCCTTAGGCTCAGAATGTCCTTAAATACGTAACTGTAAGAAATATTATAATTTTAACTTGCGTTTTCTAAAATACATCCAAAAACATGTTCGGGGAATTTATTTCTTCGCTTAAGTTATTTGTTTAAGCTTCCAAATTTCTCTATATAACGCACTTGATTGCGTTATTCTACGATTTTGACAATAGTAATTTTTTTTAGGACACTAGCAAATGTTAGCAAACAACAGCCTTTATCAGATTTGGATTTCAATCGATATGGATGACAGGGAAAGAGTTTTTTGTGGCAGCCTAAGCAGTCATTTCAACTCATGTGATCCGGAGGTATTGCGAAAGGCTGCTGAATACTTCTGTCTGACTATAAAAGTGGAAGGCTTGTTCCAGGAACAGAAGTACATTTGGGAGCGTTTTCAAAACTGGCTAAGCTTAAAATCTATAATCAATGCAGGCGAAACTATTCAAAATGAACAAGTTTCTACAAGAGAGGGTAGACCCCAGAAACCATTTAGCACAAAAAAACAAAACAACGTAGGGTAGAGCAACTGGTTGCTCAACGGTCGACTAAAGGGTTACAGTTTGCGGCTGAATGGTTACAAAACTGAGAGATTTCAAGAATCTAATAAGGCGAAAGGTCTTTCAGCTGAGGATGCGCTGGCCTTAAATTTAGATTTGAATCTTTCTTGTAGGAAGTATGAGGTTTTACGGGCAGTGGTTAACTCCCTTCATCCAAAACTTTTTCCGGCAAAACAAGCATTAAAATACGCAAAATTAAACATTTTGCAAAAAAACATTGAAGTAACCGTACTTCGGTTCCGCCGAAGTAAACCTTCAGGAACTTTTAAACCTGACTGCTGAAAGAATTTTTTTTGAACATATGGAAAGTCCATCACCAAAGCAGACACTGGTGGTGATGGACTGCAAATGGGAATTTGACGGAAGTAGCGGACATAGCGCTTACAAACAAAGATTTTCCACTGAAAACTCCACGGACGAATATGTTTTTTTTTATAGCTGGAGATGTGTTGTGGTTGAACACTTCAACTTTATATTGCAGACCAATAAAGTTAATTGTTTGCAAAGAAAGTGCTTTACTGGTTAGGGAAGAAGAAAGGAACATGACAAACAATATCAGTAATCTGCAATTTCACAAATTTTTAATCAATATTTCTAATGTGCAATCCGATTTTAAATTGCATTTTACCATAATAGATAGTACTGCCGTCAACACAGTTTCCAACTCTAATTCAACTGCTTCTTGCTACATCTGTGGAGCCCGTCCTTCAGAGATGAACAAGGAGACGGTTTTAGAAAAGCCAGAAAATTCTATTAATTTTAGATTTAATTTATCTACACTTCATTTATGGATTAGATTTTTCGAGTATTTGCTGCATATCTGATACAGGTTGGGAATTAAACAGTGGCAGGTTAAATATGAAGAGAACAAAAAAATGATGGAGGAAACCAAGAAAAACATTCAATCTGAGAATGGTACTTATTGTCGACAAATCTGGGTCTACGAAGCTGGTTTTTCAAAATCCAGATATGTATATCCAGTGAAATAACTGGATAGACAAACAGTTCATAACGAATTTTTTTATCATTTAAAAAATTTTAAACTGTTTAAATCCAATCAATTTATACAATTTCAAAAAACTTCTGAATGACACAAGAAGTCTGTATTTGTCAATTATATAGCTGGTATTATATGCTCAGCTCAGTGCGTAAAATATTGGTGCATAGCAACCAAGTAATGAGTTTTTTGACTTGCCAATTGGGCTACTCTCTGAAGAAGCCTTAGAGGCTAGGCACAAAGAGATCAGGCAAATAAGGATAGCCCACACAAGGAAGCCCTCAAGAGTCCACACTAATCACGACTTAATAAATTGCCTACTGCTGAGTTCTGATCCTGCACTTACTGGAAAGCGCCACATTACTGTTAAAAAAAATGACCAGTTTTATACCAGATCTATAGAAAATTTTTTTCTGGACAACACAGTTGGAAACCAGCTTAACACAGATTCTGATGACAATAATGAACTTAATTTGTTAAATATCTTAGGAAATATTTAATTCCATCAAGAGTTCTAAATGTGATTATATTTAATTTCTTTATTATACGTATAATTTTAATTATATAAATTGTAAATCTGTTTCTGTGAGATTTTTTTACAAAACTTTTTTTCGTCTAGTACAAACCAGAAGTCTCAAATTCAGTTTAAAAAAGATTTTATTTACTTTGGATATTGAATGTATACTTATTTACATTGTTTCTTGTTCGGCATCAATTTTATTCCTTAAGTAAGAATATTAATAAATCACAAACCATGAATATTCTTTTAAATCAAATCACGGAGAAAGCTAACTAATTTCCAGCCATGCCAATCTAATTTGGTGAGAAAATATGATAAAACTCAATATCTAAAATTCAATTATCTTTATCTTAACTTGATCTCTATAGTTCTGTTCATTTTTGAGCCAAAATGGCACACAAAATGGACTTTTTTCGGTTGAAATTAATAAAAACGGCAACACTGCTTAGGATGTCCTTGATGTTCTATTCAAGTTCGACCACTTTAACCCAAAATGACTTGAAAACTTACGCTGCTGGGACATAATCGGAAGTTCTAAGGCACTCTTATGCTCAAATAATCGATCTACTTACTGAATACACGAATCTGTTCGTTTCGGCTTTGACATTTACCAGGCCATAATTTAGATTTGGTGTCACAGTTTTTATTTTTTTTAAATGTTTGGAACTTTTGCAAGCCCCACTCATCAAACCGCTCGCAACATGTTTGGCAAAATTTTACTTTCCATCCAAACCCACCAATAAGTACTCGTAATACTATGTATATTTTTTAGACGAAATTAATCCAACAGATTCACAGTTCGATTCGATAAATGAACCTCAGTAAATAGGAAACACCTCGGCTGCGTTTGAGTTGCATTTATGTATTCGGTGGCGCAAAATTCGTCACCCTATCGGAAGATGCTATAATTTTTGCAAATGGCTGCAAATGTCAATTCTACTTTGACATTTGTGAAGTAAACACATACAAAATACACGTCCATAATACTACTTATACTACTTCCATCGAAAATCATCACGAGCGACGAGGCCCAATTCCATCTCTGTGGATATGTGAATAAGCAAAATTATTGCTTCTGGGACACCAATAATGGTCTTGCAAAACTCGTACATTATAGGATCATGCATCTCGTCAAGGTGGCCGAATACCTGTCCGTCTGATAAACAATCAGTTCCCAGGAAATGCCTCTTTGTTTGCCGCAATGTTGAGCAACTTCCTAGGGAATGGCAAATGTCATGAGTCTTGCCTCTGTTTCATGTACTGTGTGGTATAAAGTTTAAATGGACCAATTCCACTCGCAGCTTCAACATCATTGACATTTGATCAGTTGTATATTCATCCCGAAAATAGTCATTGCGATTGCTGTAACTTCTATAAATAGACTATATAGTATACATACTCTTCTATGGATTGATTCCGCCGCTAGTCTTCTCGAAATTGCTAGTCCAAGTTAACAATCAGCTCCGTGAAAATCCGCTTCCAACTTTGTAGTGCTTGCGGATTGAGATCCTGTATAAAAAAGAAGGGACTTTGCGACTGCTTTCAAAATTTTGTGTTTGTAATTATACTATGGACTATGTTTACATTCGCACTTTATAGCAGTTTTTGCTTTTGTAAGTGTTACCTTCGTGTGCTTCTCCATACTCATATTTTTCGTTAGAAGCACACCAAGCTACAAGTAAATATACTCCTTGACCCATTAAAAGATCATCTGTCATCCACGCAGTTTCTTCCACCTCCATTTTTGAAAATCATCACCTTCGACTTCTCTATATTGACAACGAGGTTCCACAAGCTGCAATACAGTATTCGGCCAACCGATTAATCATCATTTGCTGTGTTTCCAACATTGACAACGACAATATCGTTGGCTAAGAGAAGTGCTTTGATCAATACCCCAGCATATTAAACATCACCTGGTAAAATAAAATGTCAAAAATATCCTCAATAAAGAGTGCAAATAGGACTGGGCTTAATCAGCAACCTTGCCTTACAACAGTTTTCGTTTGAAACCACCTCGATAGTGCCTCGCCATTCCACACAGCTACCTGGGTATCCTCGTATTAGATTTGGAGGACTATACCAAATTTTATCGAGATTCCGATATTGTGCAGATTATAAAGTAGTAGATTTCAGTCCACTGCATCCAACGCCGCCTTGAAGTGCACAAAAAACGCATACAGCTTTTTGCCTTTTGTCATGAATGTCTTTTAATATGAAAATATGGTCTACTGTTGAATAGCCAGGTTTAAACCATGCCTGGAACTTCTGAAACATATAATAGCCGTAATCCAAGAAGAAAGCCTTTTTTGTAGCTTCACTGCTGTGAAGACTTTATGCGAAGTGTTTAAAAATGAAATTCCACGATAATTAGCTGGGTCTAATTTGCATCCCTTTTTATGGATTGAAAAATGTTTGCTTCCTTAAATTGCTGGTGTAATTCACCAGCATACTCCAATACAATATTGAAAGCAACACAGTTTTTCTAGCAGCTCAACTGATCCTTGTAAAATTCTATCGGAATACGGTTTTAAGCCTATTTAATGACTCGAATATTTCTCGAGACGTTATTTGTGAATCCTAGATATCATTTATCCGGCCTTGAACAGCATAACCGAGTATGTTTCTGCGTACATTTGGATTTAGTAGCTTTTTAAAATGCAGTTCGAGTACACAGGGTGTCACAAAAATCAACGTCAAGCCGGAAACGGGTGATAGGTTAAGTGGTGTCGGTTATCACAAAATTATAAAAAAACATCTAACTCACGTACTTTTAAAATCATTGGCACTCAAAAAAAATCGAGAAATCTGGCACCCTGTGACGATCTTCAAGTACTGTGACCGCAAATCTTTACTTTTTTTCGATTTTTTTTTTTGCCACGTAACCCTGAGTAACTGTTCTGTAAATTACGGTCTAAAATCGAAACATAACTATATCGGTTTTAACTAAATATTGCTTTTTTGTCCATCCATGTATCTGAAAATCATTAATCACCCAACTTGAACTGACTGTACTGACAAAAAAATGAACTGTGCTATTTTGGGAAGTAACTTTAAAATATGGCGTACTTAGTCTGGATTCCAAAATAGTATGACACTTGCTACACTAACGCTTAATTAAGAACGAAAAAGAATATTTTGTTAAGGAAACCGGGTTCATGGTTAATTCTTTTTAATAAGTTAAAATGAGTACCACGTGTGAGCGAGACAAACAATGACGCTATGATTGAGACCGATAAACACGCCATTTCGACTAGTGTGAGTGAAACAGATAGAGATGCCACCCCTTTCATTTCATTGAATTTTTTCCCGTCAAAGAGCACACAGAACACTACGTTCTCTTGGTGTATACTCTCAGGATCGCTATCTACCGATCTTGTATCTTACAACAAATGTTCAAACTGTTTGCCTTCAATTGCAATGCAAGCTCTGCATCTTTTGACAAATGATCTGGTAATAAGACGGGCATATCTTCTGGAGTTGATGTCTTCAACGGCTTCTGCATTTTTTTGTCGGAGCTCGTTTAAATTTTCTATCGGCTTAGAATAAACTTTTTCTTTTATTGCTCCACAGTAGAAAAAATCGAGTGGATTTAAATTGGGTGAACGGGCTGGCCACGAAATTGTACCAGACCGCCCTATCCACCTGTTGGAGTATTCCCAATCGAGCACAATGCGCTGGGCAGCCATCTTGTTGATAGCACATGCATGAATAAATATTTAGTATATTTAGTGGCATGTTTTCCAATAAATTTGGTTAGTGGTTCTTCAAAAAATCTAAATAAACCTCGGCATTCAAATTCTGCTGCAACTCGAATGGGCCAATAATTCCACCATTCAAAATTCCCGCCCACCTGTTTACTTTAAAAAGGCACCATGATTTATCTTCCCGCATCAAATGTGGATTTTCCAGGTGCCGCTCCATAGAATCATCGTTTGACAAAATTGCACTCTGTCTGGATAATCTCGGGGTAGCAGACTGTGGACTCGTTGTACATGGCACGGATAGAGCTGGTTTTTCCTTAGAATTCGGTGTGCTGTACTTTTGGGCACTCCTATGCTTTCTTCAATTGCACGCACTGAGGTACTAGGGTCTTATGCGACTGCTTGTAAGCCTTCGTCCTCGTAGGGCATGACGAGTCTTCCCTCACTAACCATTAGATTTGGAAATCGACCCTCTAAGAATGACCGGTGCACATTTACAAACACTCGATGGTCCGGATGACGCTGAGCATTTGGGTATCTCTCATGATAAAGTCTGGCTGCAGCACTAGCATTGCACCTGCATTCAACACGAGTACAGAATAATGCGCTGTAAGCGATGGAGCGTAACGTACCCACTGCAGTATTGCACGATGTGCCTATGCGTCACTGCTTGACCAGGGTGGCATTTCTATCTGTTTCACTCACACTAGTCGAAATGGCGTGTTTATCCGTCTCAATCACGGCGTCACTGTCTGTTTCGCTCACACTTGGTACTCATTTTAACTTATTAAAACGAATTAACTATGAATCGGGTTTCTTTAACAAAATATTTTTTTGTCCTCAATTAAGCGTCAGCCTAGCAAGTGTCATACCGTTTTGGAATTCAGACTAAATACGCCATCTTTTAAAGTTACTTGCCAAAATAGCACAGTCCATGTTTTTGTCAGTACAGTCAGCTCAAGTTGGGTGATTAATGATTTTCAGATACATGGATGGACAAAAAAGCAATATTTAGTTAAAACCGATATACGAGTAGTTATGTTTCGATTTTAGACCGTAATTTACAGAACAGTTACTCAGGGTTACGTGGCAAAAAAAAATCGAAAAAAAGCAAACATTTGCGGTCACAGTTCTTGAAGATCGTCACAGGGTGTGAGATTTTAAGTTTAAAAGTACATGATTTAGATTTTTTTTTATAATTTTGTGATAACCGACACCACTTGACCTACCACCCGTTTCCGGCTTGACGTTGATTTTTGGGACACCCTGTATAGTGTGACACATCTGTAACAATTAAGTTTTCTAGCTACCTTCCCGAACTCGGACGCGCTATTACACTGGCCTAATTTGAATGCCTCCGATTGGTGATAGATTTTTTTACTTCGATTGCATAGCTCTTTGAAGTTTTTATTAACGTCGATGTACATTTGCTTAGAAACACTTCTTTGGAATTGAGAAATTGTTTTAGCCAAGCAAACGACTTTTGTCTTGGTTTTTCGCAGTACTTATCATACCACGGATTTGCGTAATTGTTTCTTCTCGTATGTCTTTGGATCGGGTTGAACGACATTATTTATAAAAATGGAATGCCAAAATATATATTGTACGGAAAAGCCACTGCGGCTTTTGGGATTGTATCTAAAAAGGAATATATGAAAAGAGTTAAGCCACATTGCTAGAAACCGAGTATTATATGGTGCCGTATGACTCAGAAGTGGATGGGGAATATACTTATGTACTCATATGTGCATAAGTAAATAAATACTCCATTGTGGACACAAAATGTGTCACATGCTTCATGACAACAATATGCTGGTGGGAATTTATATTGGGTATATAACTTAATGCGTGCGGTTTTTATTCAGAATTTTAACGTTTATTTAAGATAATACAATAGTATTATTCAAAGTATTGCCCATCTGAAGCTATGACTTTTTCCCATCTTTCTGGCAATTTATGGATCCCATCCCAAAAGAACTGCGCCGGCTTGGCAGCCTCTCCATTTTTTACAGAGAAATATTCAAATCCATCTCCCTTTATGTGCCTTACACCCGCCATAAAACTTCTTCTACATCCCCTCCTTGGTATAATCGTAGACTTCGCTCTCTGCGAAACAAAAGAAACAAGTTATGGGCGGTATTCAAATTATCTAGGTACATATCTTCATTTCATTGAACTCTATAACTCTCTCTATCAGCGCTACCTGAATAGTGCGCAAACCAATCTCATAAATGACCCCAAGTCCTTTTTTCAATTTGTCAATTGCAAAAGTAAGACCGATGGTTATCCTTCCTCCCTCGCTTTCGAAACCAAAACTTCATGTGATCCTCCTACCATCGCCAACTTTTTTGCTACATTTTTCAAGCAATCATTTGCCAACAACTCCTTCGTACCAGATCCCTCTTACTTCAATGATCTACCAAATTTCTCTATTGGTCCCTTTCTCACTCAAAATTTCGATCCTGCAGTTATTGAAGAAAAGTTACAAAATCTTAAGGATGAATTTATACCTGGCCCAGACGGACTCCCCGCCATGTTTCTTAAGAAATGCTCTTCCAACCTGTCTCTACCCCTTTCCTACCTTTTTCGTCTATCGCTCACACAGGGTGAATTTCCCCAGATTTGGAAGACCTCTTTTATAATCCCAATACACAAAAAGGGATCTAAGCATGAAGTTACCAATTATCGTCCCATTGCTAAACTCTCTCATATACCCAAACTCTTTGAAAGCATTTTATACGAAGCGTTAAGCTTCAAATGCAAGCCTTTTATTTCACCCCGACAACATGGTTTTCTAAAAGGTAGATCAACTACCACAAATCTAGTTGAATTCGTGTCTTTTGCACTCTCAGCCTTAGAAAATGGCAAAGAAATCGATGTTATCGCAACAGACTTCACTAAAGCATTTGATAAGATATCTCATAAATTGATCCTTTTCAAATTGTCTGCTCTCGGCTTTGAGCCGCTCTTTTTAAAATGGATTTCTTCTTACCTGGTAAACCGATATTATAGTGTTCGGTTTAGATCCGCCCTTTCTGTTCCATTCCTGGCCTCATCTGGAGTTCCACAAGGCAGTCATCTTGGCCCTCTTCTCTTCATTCTTACTATCAACGATGTTGAGAGTGTCATTAAGCACTCCTCCCTCTCCCTTTACGCTGACGACACAAAATTTTTTAAATCTATTTCCTCTCCCCAGGACTCTGCCCTTCTTCAAGAAGACCTTGATCGGTTTTCAATCTGGTGCCTCAAAAACTGCCTAGAACTTAATATAGCCAAATGTCAATTTATAACCTTCTCACGTAAATACAACCCGTCTCCCCCCCGACTTTATTTTCTCCATGGTCAACCAATTCCCCTGGTTCAGTCTTTCCAAGACCTTGGCGTATTATTCGACTGTGAGCTTAATTTCCGTTCACATATCGATAAGATGATCCTCAAAGCCAACTCATCACTTGGCTTTATTAAACGGTGGTCCAAGGAATTTTCCAACCCGTATGTAACCAGATCTCTCTATATTACCTTTGTTCGCCCCCTGCTTGAGTATGCCAGTCAAGCTTGGTCCCCCTTTCACCGGGTTCATGTTTCCCGAATCGAGGGTATTCAACGTCGATTCCTCCGATTTGCCCTCCGTGGCCTGCCATGGAACGACCCTTTAATCTTACCTCCCTATCAAGACCGCCTCAAACTTCTAAATATGAATTCGTTAGAAGAACGTAGGAATATTGCTGACGTTCTTTTCATTCATCGTCTTCTCTCAGGTTCCATCGACTGTGCATCCATTTTGAACTCCATTTCCTTCAATACCAACCCCCGCAATCTACGTTGTCCTCGTCTCTTCTATCTACCGGTCCACCGCACCTCTTATGGCTCCAACGAACCTATCTCCCGAATGCTCCGAAAGGTCAACTCGAACCTCTCCCTTTTTCATTTCCACCTGAGCACTCCTCGTCTCAAACAAGATCTCCTCCATCACTTCCTTGGTCACTAGCTCTTAAGTCTTTCTGTTAGTTTTTAAGTTAGATTAAGCTTGTATTAAGCCAATAAATGGGGGCCTCAGCCCCCACCAAAAATTAAGAATGAATCGAGCCAATTTTTGATATTCTGCTCAGATGTGAACCGTATTTCAGTGAGGGCGTTCTGCATCGACCGGAACAAATGGTAGACAGAAGGGGCAAGGTCTGGGCTATAAGGCGGGTGGGGTAAGACTTCCCATCCACTGTTTTCCAAGTAGTTCTTAACCGGAATAGCAAGGTGGGGCCGAGCGTTGTCATGATGGAAAATTATTGCCTCGTGTCTGGTCGCATATTCCGGGCGTTTTTCGTCACTGCTCTCTTCAAACGGATTAATTGTGTTCGGTAGGGTTGTCCATTGATGGTTTCACCCGGTTTTAGCAGGGGGGCGGTTCGATGCCTCACAGTGTTTGCGGTTGGCTACATTCCGTTCCCTCAATTGTAGCTTCTAAATCGTATGCTTTGACATCCATACTATAAATAATAAATAAAAATACTATATAAAAAAAGTGTGTTTGAAAAAGTTTCACCACCGGTTTTAGCAGCTCATAATACAGCACACCCATCTGATCCCACAAAAAACGGCTTTGCCGTTGATTTGGCTGGTTGGTCGTTGGTTAGTTGGTTTCACATATGATTTTTTGCGCTTGGGGTTGTCGTAATGGATCCATTTTTCATCACCAGTAACAATCCGATGCAAAAATGACTTCCTTTTGTGGCGTTCCAGCAGCATTTCGGACATGCAAAACCGCCTTTCGACGTCTCTCGGCTTGAGTTCATGTGGAACCCAATTTCCTTGCTTTTGAATATATTCAGCCAAAATCAGCACTTTTGGCATGTTCGCTCAGCTAGCGCGTGTTCACCATAAACTTCCACCAAAATACGATGACTTTCGGCAGCAGTTTTCTTCATATTAAAGTAATGAAGAAGAACTCCCCGCACTTTTTCAGGCACAAAGTTCGACAAATTTGAGTGAAAAAAATTATTGTTGTTTACGCTTCAAATGAATGACATATACTGAAATGACGTACAATGACAGTAGCTTTCCAACGCCTGTTCCAATGGAATAATACAAGTTACGCCATCTCTTAGCAAACCGCACGAATTAAGTTATAGACCCAATATCATATTTGGCTTAATGGCCTTTACTATTGTACAATGAACCTCTTGAATTGTTGTTCTTTTCTGATAAAAGACATTTAAACATTTTCAAAATTCTCAGAAAATAATACATACCATATACTCGTATCTAATCAATTTATTTTTTTATTAAATTGGATATTTGTTTAGACTACATCTCCGAGTTTAACAACACAGGAGCTCTTCCGAATGAAACTGATAAAACCGGCATGGTATGAGTTTACAATTTATTACTCTTATATTTCGAAGAACGCACTTTTTTTATTACAGTGTTATATTAGATGCTTTTTTGAAAAGTCGGGCCTTATAAAAGATTGGAAATTGAATAAGGAACTTTTGCAGCAAACAATGTGGCCAGCTACAGGAGATTCTGTCGAAGTCTGTGAACAAGAAGGAAGTAAGTACGAAGTTAAAATCAACTGACTAAATCCAATTATTGGTGTGTTAATTTTTTTTTTTTTAAAGAAAGTGAATCAAATGCCTGCGTCAGAATGTATGCTATCGCAAAGTGTCTGATGACTCGAGCAATTGTAGATGCAAGGAATAAGCAAGTCGTTTAAGACCAACTATTCTAATTGAACTTCTTTCAAAAAGCAACCGTTTGATGATGTTATTTGTGAACAATAAATGGAAAGTAAATGTAGATAGATTAGATACAGATAAATTTACTGATTTATATTACTGCCGTTCGGGGATGTCACTACTCTATGTACGTACTATAATTACCCAAATGTGTATAACATTTGTAAAGACTGATAGTCCACAATACGCCAGCCATTTTTTTTAATGATTAATAACAGGCTGAATTTTCGTGAGCAGCTTTGTTTTGACGAGACGCCCACGTTGCGCCCTGCTAGAATTCCCGTTAGTGGGACCTAACAACATGCGCATGTGTAAAACTTGTCGGTTTGGTGATTGTTTACATTTTATTAGTAACAGTTAGCTTTTAAGTTTAATCATAAGATAAGTCGATAAAAAAGTAGAAAACACGTCTGTCCTACAAAATGTTTGGTTTGACAAATGCGTGCCCCACTACCAACCTGTCTGAATGACGGGTCCTTAAAAATTACGAGTATTAACCTGTTGTTTTTTTTTTACTGTTGGTTGGTAATTATTTTTTTAATTAAATGGTCACATTGTTCTACAAATTTAAAAGTACGTTTTCTCAGTCTTACGCTCGAAAATTGTCAATTCTACCGTTATATTTTTTTTCATTAATAACTGCAGGACGAAGGTAACATACGAAAGGTTAGTGTATTCTCCATATAAAATAGGATCCTACAAAAAAACTAATCCAATATGATTCATCTCGTTCCATTCGCAACAACGGTGAGGAATTTGGCTGTGTTTTTGCAATCTGTCATCAGCCAGCGGCACATTGCGAACCTATCACTGCTTAAAGAGGTAGTTTGCAAGCTGCCTATGAATAAGCGAATGGAATGGACGAGATACGCCACAATGATTCAGCCCTATCCAAAGCTCGTCAACTTCAGCGAATGGCTCTCTGACATAGTCAGGTTAGTGTGTTCCGCCCAAGACAACGAAGGTAAGGAGCCAAAGCTACGCTTGCCGGTGTTACATAATGCGGAACGACGGGAACAAAGATCGTCACGATGTCCTTTTGCACCAAGCAACACGTGGAGTCAATGAATGTACAAAGTTTATCAAAGCAATGGTGCAGGAACGATGGTTGAGTGTCAAGCACTACGTATTTGCTTCACTTGTCTGAGGAAAGGGCATTCTACTTGTAGCTGCCGTATAAATGTGTTTGTTCCAATAACGAACGTCATCATAGAAATCACAAGTTTCTACAGGAAAAATCTCAGGTTATTCCATCGAACGAGGTGCCAGCCAGTCAATAGGGTCCTGGAAGTTCCAACCCCGGTATATAGCACATACTAACGACTTCGCCAACAATAATTAAAAGATGATTTTTTGACCAAAATCCGGATCTCCGGCGAACATTTCAAGCGCCTAATTAGCGAACTTACGGCGTTGTCTATGTTCGACTGACTTCAATTCACATTAGATGCTAATGGGCTACCTCCCTAAAAAACGTTGGCCCGATCCAATGTCGTGTAGCATGGACCTCAACCAGAAAGATTAAAGCATCAATGAAATTAGGAACGAGGAAGCTCTTGAGATAACTAAATCTCAAACAGTCCAAAATTCTGGAGATGACTCCAAATAAAAAGGCCAAGGCCAATGCAATATGTAGATGACTTCGTGATGATGCTTAATGATACCATGGCAGCTGCAGGGATGTCTCGCAAATTTGAACCCAAAAATAAAGGACCGTATGTAGTATCTGTTGTCCTACCACATAACCGGTATCAAATTACAGATATACCCTTTGGGCCGCAGAATCAGAAACTTTATTCATCCGTCTGTTCTGCCGATAGTATAGGGTGGATTCAGCAAAATCTTGATGCTGATCTCGTCGGGGACGCTTAAAGTGTGAGGATAGACAAATCTATAGCGCAAGAGAGTGAGAAACTACCAGCAAAGGAGACAACAATGCAACAAAAGGCAGTTGTGAATTTGTATTGAATTAAAGAAGAACGACATTATAACAAGAGATCTAAAGGAGTCTAGTAACGAATTAAGAGAATAAATAATTTAGTTGATTTGTTTTTTGATAACTGATATTTCTTTAAAATACTGTCAGCGAAGAGTAGAAAACTGTCCAATAGAAGATTAATGGACGATTAATGCCAGCATCGAACAGAGGGGAAATCAGTTCTAAAGTTGAATTTCAAAGTAAAGTAAGTGTAGTGATAAAGTGACTTAAATAAAAGATAAAGTGAAGTAAAGTGGTTGATAATAATTGGTTTAAATGGTATTGAATTATAAATTGTTGTTGTATCGTGATTTTAATAAAGATAAAATACAGGATTAGAAGTAGAAGAAAAATTGAAAAGAATGTCGTAGTCAGAACGGAGCTTTGGGCACACCAACATTTGTTTTCTGAATATCAGACTTGGGAACATCCCAATTAACTTGAATTGGACGGTTCCGAATCCTGACGCTACACTCGCAAAATGATGCAACCACATTGATTTCGCCAGAGTGGTGTACACTTTGTATCCACTTTTTGGTGAGTTACGCCATCAACCTGTTCCTACAAACACCATTCTGCCGGCCATTGAGAAGTTTTCGTGCTTCAATATATTTCATTAGCTGAGAAATTATCAGGGTTTCCTTTACTGTGGAAACAAGCGGCGGAAGAGCGATGGGTCTGTAGGAGGATGGAGGGTAAGATTTCCCGTTTTTAGAGATGTGCTGGACAAGTAATGTTCTCCATCTACTCGAAAGGAGAGTGTGGTTGATGAAAAAATTTCGAAAAAGTAGATTTGCCATCGCAGAATAACTTATGTGCGTATCCCATCCGGTTCAGATGATTTGTGTTTATTAAGGTGTTTAAGTACATGGGTGCGAAAGTGGTTAATCCTATTGAAGATTCGATGCTCTCAAGTTTAGGCGGAGACATGACATAATTTTTGGTCATATGCAAATCCCACATATCTACTTAAGAAAGGCGTTGGAGTCATTTCTGGCTCGTATGACCATTTTTTGGTTTTCCTCTGTCGGGTTGGTACTGTAGCTACTACAAAAAAAAATTGCTCTAATCCTGACAGCCTCTTTACAGCTCGGGTTCCACCGCCCGTCTTTTTTTGGTTTGATACTCTTTCTCCAATTAGGGATAATCGATCTCATTGTTTGTGATTATGTCAGCAGCGGCATTCATGTCATTATCGAGAAAACATAACGACCAGGATGTTTTTCAAGCAGGAGAAAGCGAATGGAGAGCTTCCTTCATCAGAAGCAAGTCGATTTAGATTCATAGAGTTATCATATTGACGACCTTTGACTATTGACTCAAAAGTTGAAGCTCTTAAAAACGAGAGAAAAGGGCCCACGATATTCGGAAGAAATACTGTTTGGCTCAAAACTGAATCAAAAGCATGGATAAGTAAAGTGTAATGCTGATGGAAAAGAGAATACAACATTAAAGCCGTTTAGCAACTAAGATGATATTAAATTATTTTACTTCCACATTTTCATCGAGTCTTAGGCACACGACCCTTTATAACTTATTACACAGAAGGTCCGAACGATCTTCGATGTATATTGACACAAGAACTGGTACGGTTTTTTTTTTCTTTGATGAATGAAGACATGCCGATACCAAATTTATATCGAAACGATATTCCTTTGATGCCAAACCTTCCCTCACATTTAAACGTGGACCCTGACGTTTATTTCGATTTTTAAGTTCTTTCCGCTGCATATTTGACTCTCGCTTTAACGTTCGCCGCACATATCTCACCTCTTACTTCCGAATTTATCCTCTTATATACTAGCGCCTATAATCTGTAAGAACTATGGCTTTGTTAATGAATATGATATACATTTATTACAACACCTACTGTTCTATTAAAATGACTCTTCAAAAATTTCAAAAAAAAATTCCGAAACATTCGTTCCCTATTGTGAACTGACACTTTTACTCACTTTTGCCTCTGAATGCATTGAATATGACGTTCAAAATGTCAAATTTCTATTTACCGGCCCTTGTCAAACCCTGGACAATTTTTTTTGGAAAGTTTTTCGCCACGGCTTCTACTTTCATAAACGCTTCTAATTTCATAAAAAAAATATAAAAACAGATTGGGGTAGTGAAATGTCGTCCCTATCCAAATCAGTGGTAAGTCAAATATACCTTTGTCCACCAACAAACCACTTAATAGTTGAATTTCTCAGCCATCAACAGGCTCTAGTGCATCTCAGCCTTCAAACGTACAGGAATTTAATATACGTGTGCCGAAAAATCTTCGTAAAAAGCACCACGTTATGCGCTTCAATGCCACCCTTAACGTAGACTTCGCACAATGGCGTATGGTCAAGCTGGAGCGAGAAAATAATATGAAGGAGTTCAAAGGCATGGATGAAGATATGCCAAAGTTCGGTGCAGGCTCCGAATACAATCGTGATCTACGTGAGGAAGTTCGTCGCAAAAAATTCGGAATAATAGCGAAAAAGTATCGACCAGATGCACAGCCCTGGATTCTTAAGGTCGGTGGCAAAAGTGGAAAAAAATTCAAAGGAATCCGAGAGGGAGGCGTTAGTGAGAATGCTGCTTTCTATGTGTTCACTCACGCTCCGGACGGTGCGATTGAAGCATACCCACTCAACGAGTGGTATAACTTCCAACCAATTCAGAGGTTTGTAGAAGACATGTAGACATCCAGTGGAGGGTTATGGTTCTCTAATGCTTACAGGTACAAATCTCTATCAGCTGAGGAAGCCGAACAGGAGTTTGGGCGAAGAAAAAAAGTCATGAACTACTTTTCGCTTATGTTGCGTAAAAGATTGAAGGGCGACGAAGAGGATCCAGAGCAAGATCCCGATGAGGTTAAAGTGAAGGGAGGAACAAAAAAGGCGAAGGAATTAAAAATAAGTGATATGGACGAATGGATAGATTCCGACGACGAATCGGACTCAGAGGAAGATGAAAAGGAAAAGAAGGAAGAGGACAGCGATGAAGAGGCCAAGAAGAAGAAGAACAAAAAAGGACAGCCAGAGAAAAAGAAGAAAAAGCAGGATGTTGACGATGAAGCTTTTGAGGAGTCAGATGATGGCGACGAAGAAGGCAGAGAAATGGATTACGATACTGAATCCAGTGAAGAGTGAGTTCCTGCAGTGAAACTTGTGTATGAGTTGCCTTAATAAGAACTGTTTCCTATTTCCTTTTCTAGTGAACCCGATCCAGAATCCAAGCTCGACAAGGATATGAAGTCAGTAGCCGAAGAGGATGCTCTTCGCAAGCTGCTCACCTCAGATGAAGAAGATGAAGAGGAGAAGAAGTCAGATGAATCTGAAAAAGACGAGGAGAAGAAAAAGCAAAAGGAAAAAGAGGAGAACCCTAAGGAAAAGAAGAAAACCAAAAAACAGGCAAAGGACGAAAAGAAAGGTTTTACGAAAATTTCAACGTTAGACAGTTACTTTAACTTACATATCTTGTATTGGTTGCAGAGTCTTCAAGCGATTTTAGTTCAGACAGCAGTGACTCCGAGAATGAGGATAACAAAAAGAAGCCACCCGCAAAGGATTCTTCCAAGAATCCATCGCGCGCTGGGACTCCTACAGCAGTCTCTTCTGACAACATGAAACGTAAGGGTAACAGCATGCCTACTGATTTGACTGGCTCTGAAAACAGCAATAGCCCATTAAGCACTCCGGCGAAACGCTCCAAAGTTGAGACGGCCCCAGCTTTACCAGCAACTTTTGCTGGAGTGGTTAATGCCAACAGTAAAGAGTAAGTACTTTCTACTTGATTTTCACCGCTTAGTTCTGTGCGTTTAATGTTATGTTTATTTCGTCTTTAGCGACTATGGCATAACTGAGGAAGCAGTTCGCAGATATTTGATGCGTAAACCAATGACAGCCACAGAACTACTTACAAAATTCAAGAACAAAAAGACTGGCGTTTCAAGTGAGCGTCTGGTAGAGACCATGACGCAAATTCTTAAGAAAATCAATCCGGTGAAGCAAACAATCCAAGGGAAGATGTACCTAAGCATCAAAGTTAACAAATAGTGTTTTATTTTATGTTTATAAGTAGAAACTTGAAATATATCTTAATTAATTATTGAATCAGAGATTCTAAAGTTTATGGTGCTCTTAGTGTGGTTGGATTTTGTACGATTAACGTAGATCCTGAACGCCGCCAACTTGGCTGGTGTTCGTATTAGACCTACACATCAATTGTGTTTCTTTTCTTTTATGGTGGTAGCCATCTCACCTAATCAGACTCGATTTTAAACTTATAATCGCTAGTGTTGAGCAAGAAAACAGCAAGAATGTAATACTTTGCCGCTCACTAGCAGGATAATTGAATTGAACAGTGGTCTCATAAGCTAGGGCGCTTTATATAAGCTACTTCCAGGTACTCGAATGTACATACGTTCTCGAAATTAACGTCAATAAAAAATTTTCAGAAAAAGTCAGCCTCGACGAAAGACACTTGATAACTGAAAAAATAAATGGAGTCGAATAATCAGCGGTGATCCCGGACAGCTACGAGTATAAGGCAGATATCACCGTATCACTACCATCCAGGACGTGCGGTGAGATAGACTGCACAAAAGGAATATAAACAATTTTGACATGATTTTAACACCAAAGTATGAAAGGAGGACATTGTGCAGCTTACAATTCAGCACATTTGGAAACAGTAAGCCTCTTCTGTGATGTGTGTACTCAGTATACGTGCCCGACTGTGCGGCAATTAAAATTAAATTTTCAAGCACTTTAATGGTTCGCCAAGCTTAAAATTCGCACTTTTACTTTGGTTTTCGGTTTTGAGAATCTGAGTGTCCCGAATTACCCCAGTTTTCTCAGTTGTAAGTCAGATTTTGCTGGCGAGCGCTGGTGTTTTTATAATTCATCAAAGAAGAGGTTTGTTTTACTGACGGTCGACCTCTCAAATATACTTGCCACGATTATTGGGACGTGGTCGACCATTTACAGTGCGAGACGACATACGGCCATCATGTCTGGACAACGCAATAGACCTAATCTCTCTTCTACAAACAAAAACTGATTCTGTCAACCTTACACAAAATACCCCGAAAACTCTCTATAAACGACAGCACAGAGGAAGTATTGGCGAAACTGGAAAGCTCACTCTCCAAGGAAAGTGCTTCTATTACGAGTATCTGCCTCCTCACATCGAAAATCTAAGTCAGAAAAACGAATAATCAGCAAAATTGACACTTAAATATCGGTATTGAACTCAACTATTAATAACGTCAAAACCCGATTATCTTTTGTTGAATCTTCACAAATCGACGTCAGCGCTTGGCTGAAAACAATGACCTTAAACAACGACTAGCATAACACAATGAAGCATAAACAGTATATTTACTCGCATGTAATACAGCGCAGAAAAACAAGAACTAAAGAAAACAATGTGTGACGTACTTTCACACGGAGTCCCTCTCCTTCCTGAAGAAAACCTTAAACTTCTGCATAATCTCCTCTGCGTCAATTTAAACATAAGACCACAGTATATTTTGCATAAAGTCTAAAGAACCATACATCGTCACCACCGATCATAATTGAATTCTTTTCACCATACCACAAGGCTTTAATTCTTCGATCTATTACCAACCACGGGAAACAACAAAATAAGAACTACGAGGGTAGTCCCGGAAATACTCGACCTGACGTATAGATAGCGGTTGTTGTTTAAAAAGAATGACAATTGTAGAAAGTACCAACCTTATAAAGCTTAAATTTGAAGTTCGACGACGCTATGTTGTTAAGTATTTGTTTGGCAGCCATCAATTGCGAACGCTCACAATGAATTTTTAAATATGGACAAATTTGGTCATCTTTATGTAATGCAATACTTTCTTTTGAAAGGCCTCAATCTAACCAACATTAAAATGGAACTTAATTCTATCCTCCTTCGTTTACAACCAAAAAATATTAGGTGGCAGAGTTTGAGCGAGGCTGTACGAGTCATCAAGACGAACATCGCAGTGGCCGACCAAATACGGTGAGTTCACCAGAAATTTTAAAAAAATCCACAAAGTGGTATTGAATGACCGTCGATTGAAAGTGCGTGAACTAGCAGATATGGTAGGCATTTCAAAAAGCGTTGTAGATCGCATGAGACTGAAGAATTGGATATGAGAAAGCTGTGCGCAAGATGGGTGCCGCGATTACCCGCAAGGAACAGCGTCTTGAGGATGCTTCAATCAAGTGTTTGGCGAAGTTTCACAGCAATAAAGCCGAGTTTTTTCGTCGATTCATAGCCATGGATGAAACATGGGCCCATCACTTCACACCCGAGACGAAGGAACAGTCAAAACAATGTACCCCTCAGAAAGTAGCAAACGACCTTGCTGCATTCGGCCACTACGTTCACTCTAAACGAGTCTCACACCTACAGCGAAGCCGAGCTGACCACCATAAATTTTTTCGTCCATACATCTCCATCCCACAACATCCCTCTTACATTTTACTACCAGAATGTAAGAGGTCTTCGCTCTAAAACCAATGCTGTCCTACGTCAATCGCATTCTCTTCCCTTCGATATTTACGCCTTGACTGAAACCAATTTGATTCCCGACATAAAGAACCAGGAATTGTTCCCCCCTACTTTTAATGCTTTTCGCGACGACGATCCTACCCGCCCACATGATGATTCCCCCTGTCGAGGCGTCCTACTGGCGATCCACAACAGCCTTAACTCTTCCCTCATTACCATCTCTTCATCCTCTAAAGTCGACTTTGTCGCTATAAAAATATCACTCCCCTTCAAGTCCCTTTACGTTTTATGTTGCTACATCCTGCCAGCTCAACCTACCGAATCTTACCAACTTGTTGTCGATGCGATCGACTATTTAATTGACCTGTCTGACTCTACTGACGATATCTTTGTTTTCGGCGACTTTAATCTTCCTCAGATACAGTGGATTCCATCAGACGATCAATCGTTCTTCATCGCTTCAAATGCCAACTCAGCTAAGGAATGTCTCTTCTTAGATCGCTTAACAGACTCAAGTCTATGCCAAGTCAGTGGTGTATCCAACTATATGGGCAGGCAATTGGACCTTATTTTCACAACAGATTCAATTAACTCCTCAGTCTCACTTTGTCCCCTATCTCTCTCTACAATCGACAACTACCACCCCCCCTTCTACTTTCATTTTTTCATAACTCTTCTCTCCAGTCCACTCCTCCCACAACTCTCTCATCCTACGACTTTCACAAAGCAAACTTTCACAAAATCAGTGACTATCTTAGCAGATCCCCCTTTAATTTTCACAACCTAAGCGTAAATGATGCCTTATCCATTTTTTATAAAGAAATATTTAATTCTTTCAGCCTTTACGTTCCGTTTTCCCGCCTTAAAACATCATCTACTAGTCCTCCCTGGTATAATCGCAAGCTTCGTTCCTTACGAAACAAGAGAAACAAGTTATGGGCTGTTTTCCTGCGTACCAGATCCTTGTCCGACTATTCCAACTATCTTGGTGCTTATCTTCATTTCACCGAACTTTACGATTCCCTTTACCAGCGTTACCTTAACAATGCGCAAGTCAACCTTATAAACGACCCTAAGTCCTTTTACCAATTTGTTAACTACAAAAGAAAGTCCGATGGTTACCCTCCTTCCCTCTCTTTCAACAACAAATCATCAACCGATCCACTCACCATTGCCAACCTATTTGCCAACTTCTTTAAACAATCTTTTACCAACGACTCCTTTGTACCAGATCCATCCTATTTTCGTTACCTACTGAACTTCTCCAACGGCCCACTTCTCTCTCACATCTTGGACCCCTCCTATATCGAATATAAATTACACCAACTCAATGATGAATTTACACCCGGTCCAGGTGGCCTCCCTGCCATATTTCTTAAAAAATGTTCTTCGTCTCTTTCCCTTGCCCTTTCTGATCTCTTTCGTCTATCCCTTTCACAAGGAGAATTTCCTCAGGTTTGGAAAACCTCCTTTATAACCCCAATCCACAAAAAGGGATCAAAGAACGAAATAACAAACTATCGTCCAATCGCTAAACTCTCCCATATACCGAAACTCCTCGAAAGTATTTTGTATGAAGCTCTGAGCTTCCAATGCAAATCACTTATTTCCCCTAGACAACACGGCTTCCTAAAGGGTAGGTCAACCACCACAAATCTCGTTGAATTCGTATCCTTTGCCATCTCTGCCCTAGAGAACGGCAACGAAGTCGATGTAGTTGCAACCGATTTTAGCAAAGCCTTCGATAAAATCTCTCATCGATTAATACTCTTCAAATTGTCTGCCCTCGGCTTTGAACCCATACTGTTAAAATGGATATCCTCTTACCTCGAAAACCGTTTTTACAGTGTTCGTTTTAGGTCAGCCCACTCCGCTCTATTTTTGGCCACCTCTGGAGTTCCTCAAGGTAGCCATCTCGGTCCCCTTCTCTTTATATTAACCATAAATGATCTCGATAGGATCATCAAATACTCGTCCGTCTCCCTTTACGCCGACGATACCAAATTTTTCAAAACCATTTCCTCTCCCCATGACTCCTTCCTTCTTCAACAAGACCTTGATAGTTTTTCGATCTGGTGCCTCAAAAATTGTTTGGAACTTAACATCACCAAATGAAAATCCATCACCTTTTCACATAAGCGGCTCAAATCTCCTCCCCGACTCTACCTTCTCCACAACCAACCTATCTCCTCCGTTGAATCTCTTCGCGACCTCGGCATTTTGTGTGATAGGGAGCTCAACTTCCGTTTCCATATGGATGGGATAATCCTTAAAGCCAACTCTGCACTAGGTTTTGTAAAACGTTGGTCCAAAGAATTCACCAACCCATACGTGACCAGGTCCCTCTATATTACCTTTGTTCGTCCCCTCCTAGAGTACGCCAGTCAAGTATGGTCCCCATATCATCGCGTTCATATCTCGAGAATCGAAAGCATCCAGCGCCGTTTTCTTCGATTCGCTCTTCGAGGTTTGCCCCGGGATGATTCTTTTACTCTGCCCCCTTATCAAAACCGTCTCAACCTTATTAACCTAAACACCCTTGAAGAACGCAGAGATGCAGCCGACTTTCTCTTCATTCATCGACTTCTTTCAGGTCAGGTTGAATGCACGTCCCTTCACAATTCTATTTTCCTCAACACTAACCCTCGTAATCTACGTACCCCTCGTCTCTTCTATCTCCCAACCCACCACACCACCTATGGCGCGAACGAACCAATCTCCCGCATGCTACGAAAAATTAATTCAAACCCTAGCGTCTTTGACTTCCACCGCACCACTTCCTACCTCAAATCGGTTCTCCTTCACCAGAATAACTAACCTTAGTTTTAAGTTTTAGTTTAAGTTTAATTTTTAAGTTATAATACTCAAAGGGGCGAATCGGCTCCAAAGAAGACGAAGACAGTTCCACCTGCAATGTCATGGCGTCAGTTTTTGAGATGCCCGTCGTATAATTTCCATTGGTTATCTTCAGAAAACGGTGTGTATTATGCGAACATGTTGCAGCGTTTGAAAGATAAAATCAAGAAAAAACGGCCCATTTGGCTAAGAAAAAAGTTTTGTTTCATCACTAGTTCACTCATCCGTCATTGCGATGGCTAAAATCAATTGCCTCTTCATGCAATTCCTTCCTCAAATAATCGCCTCGGATTATTTTCTATTTCCGAATTTGAAAAAATGGCTCGGTGGTAAAAGAGGTGGAGTCTGCGGTTGATGGCTATTTTAAATTTTGGTGTTTTCTTTGTTAGGTCGGGTACTTCTGGGACTACGCTCATACAGTACTTTTGCTTAAACCACTTTATCACTACTCGTAATTCACATTTCAAATTCCACTTAGAACTAAGTTAGATCTCTTGGAGGACGTTGATATTTATACCCCATGACATCTTTCGAGAACGTTCTGTATTATCCACTCTTTCATACAAATTTCAATTTCCATTCTCCAAAGCTTGAGTCTTCTGCTATTTAAATATGGAAATCTTCTGCATTTCAAATATAGATGACTCTGTTTACATTCAAACGGATATCACACACCTACCTCCCTAAAGTTGATTGTCTCGAACAACTTCGTCATTCATCGTTTCTTTGAAATGACACATTCTATCCAAATGGACCACATTTATTTTTCCTCGATCCCCACTCTGGATCCCGTAAACAACGTCATTGATGCGGGTTATCACCTTGTATGGACCTTCCCAATCCTGTCGCAATTTTGGGGATTTGTCTTTCTTACGCTGAGATTTCGCTTTGATGTCGTACCTAGTCTACATGCGGTTGCTTGCTTGTTTCATCTTTTCTCGAATGTTTTCAAATTACGGATCCACATAATCGTTCACTTGCTTGGGCTCCGTAGGTGGGGATCCGAATTTCGTTTCACTTGGCAACCAAACTGATTGACCAAATAAGATCCCGAATCCATGAACTGCGGACCGTTTCGGTAGGCCATTAAGAAGACGGGTATGTGTAGATCCCTGTCCCGCTGGTAGTTGCTGACGACCTTAGACAGATGCACATTCAAACTCCTATTGAATCGTTCGACCATTCCTTCAGATTGAGGGTGTAGTGGCGTTGTCCTTGTATTCCTTATTCCCAGACATCGGCACACTTCCTGGAAGACTTTTGATTCAAAGTTTCGACTTTGATCAGAGTGTAGTTCCATTGGGACCCCAAATCTGCTCACCAGTTGTTGACTATCTATTCTGTTACGGTCTTAGCCTCCTTGATATGGGATGGCAAACACTTCCGGCCACTTACTGAAGCAATACCTAACCACGTGGGTGTATCAGTTGCCATTAAAAGTTTCGGAAAACAGCCCAGCGATGTCGATGGCTATTCATTCGAATGATGCTCTGACATTGTATTGTTACATTGGTCCTTATGGTTTTACTTTTGGGCCCTTGGTAGACCCACACCTTATGCACTTTTTGCACCAGTTCTCGACATCATGTTTTGCACTTAGCCAATAGATGCGGTCCCTTACCTTTTCCAATGTCTTGTGTATTCCCGAATGACCTCCTGAGATGCCGTCATCTATTTCATATAGCACTTGGCTGACTCTGGACCGTGACACAATTAGCTGCATACGAGATGTTATACCATCTGCACTTTCTCATTTTCTCTTCACCAAACAATCTTGCACACAAAGTGAGTCCTACTGTGCCCAATACGCCTTCAGAGTTTGGCTCCGGCCCGATATCTCCTCCCAGCTTGGTCTTTCTTATATCTTTTAATCTGAATTCTCCTCTCTTTCGTTCTTTCAAAAAACCCAACAAAATCTCCTCATTCCAATCAAACAAGAACAGCATATCCTAACTTTATTCGCTCCCATATCTTAAATTCTTCCCCATCTTCTAAGCTAGACTCCCACCCTAATAGCACACGACCTTTTCTTTTAGACCCCATACTTCCGACAAAGGCAAAGTTAACCAAGCACCTTATCGATGCAGGGGAAGATGGCCGGTATGTTCTCTCTCGATTAAGACACCGCGGATTATACGATAATGTTCGTTTATATCTCGCATAACTACACGATAAGCCAGACTCTGTCTGTATCGACGGTATAACGAAAACCAATGCAATAGTTTCCATTCTGCAACAAGGCCTTCCCATTAATCATAATGATCTGCGGCAACTTTGTATACGTTTTCATGAGCAATTAGATATGACTCCTGATGATGTGGCTAATGATATCTCTTCTTTTGCGTCTCACGTAAGTTCCAAACGCATACTACACCTCCAGAGAAAACGGTCTAATTTCAAAAACTACCATCGCTCCTAACCCACCACTCAATTCTTTGCCGAAGCTTCCCAAATATCTGTCCCTGTATTATCAAAACGTAAGAGGATTACGAACTAAACTTTCTGCTACTTATATATCTTAATTCGCAGATTCTGCCCTACAACATTTTTGCCCTCACAGAATCCAATCTCACCCCTAATGTTAAGAATAATGAATTCTTTTCCCAAGACTTCGATTTACAACGTGACGATGATCTAGATAAAGAGGAAAATTTATGTGGCCGTGGTGTACTTCTAGCTATACACTCTCGTCTCGAGTCTAAACCCTTTAAAAAATCGTTCACTGCATTCTTTGAATTTGCTTGCGCTAGAGTTCCTATTTGCAAGCGCTACCTATATATTTGCTGCTGCTATATTCGCCCCTCTTAACCAATTCAAGGTTACCCGCTAGCTGTTGATGCAATCGACAGCATTTTTAATGCTACTGATCCCAACGACATTGTTATTTTTTTAGGTGATTTTAATCCACCTAAGCTTCTATGGGCTCAGACTGACCAGTCCTACTTTACTGCAACAAATCCCACCTCTGATAAAGAGAATCTTTTCATCGACTGCCTTACTGACTCTGGTCTGTATCAATTAAGTGGTGTCACCAATAACATTGGCAGGCAACTCGGCCTAGTCTTCGCCACTGATACAGATAGCTGCATCGTTTTAGAAAGTAGACAACTTCTTTCTTTCCCCTTTCTCTTACGTTGGCGTATCACAATCGCGTTTCCTATGAGTTTTGTACAGTTTTAATTTTCATAGGGCTAACTACGCCAAACTGAACAACCTCCTCAGTATGGCCAACTTTGACTTTCTTTACGATAATCCTAACCTTACGGTTAACGATACTCTCGCATGCTTTTACACCGAAATTTTTAAATCGCTCATCGTCACCACCTGGTATAATAAAGAGCTGCGATCTGTTCGTAATAAGAGAAATAAGCTCTGGTATATTTATTTAAAATCGCATTCCGACACCGATTTCTTCTACTACCGGTCTGCCCAAATAAATTTCTCTGTACTTTGCCAAACTCTCTATGACAACTATTTATACCAAATGGGCCACACACTCATTTCCGACCCCAAACGATTCTTTCAGTTCATCAAAACTAAAAGTAAATCAGATAACTATCCATCATCTCTGAATTTTCTAGATAAGCGCTCGGGCGGTCCCCAAATTATTGCAAATCTCTTCGCATTTTTTTTTTTTTAGCCAAGCGTTCGCCACCCAATCGCAAGAGCCAGATAGCTCTTACTTTTCCTGCTTAAATAGCTGCCCACAAACAACTTTAGAATCTGTGCCTATAACTTTAGAGCAGGTCAAAGATAAAATAATAAACCTTCTGCCGGCACTGATGGTCTTCACCCTATATTTTTAAAGAAACGTGAAATGCACCTAGCCTAACCTCTTACAGCTCTCTTTCAGCTTTCAATCACCCAGGGATTATTTCCCTCGACCTGGAAAAGGTCTTTTATTATTCCCCTACATAAAAAGGTCGAAAAGACGATATTTCCAACTATCAACCAATTGCTAAGCTGTCCGGCATACCTAAGCTTTTCGAGAGCATTATTTATGACGTAATGCTTTTCCATTGTAAATCTATTGTTTCCCAAAACCAGCACGGATTTCTCAAAGGTAGATCAACGACCACCAACTTAACGGAATTCGTATCAAGCACTTTATGTGCACTGGAATCTGGAAATGAAGTTGATGTGATTGCCACCGATTTCAGCAAAGCCTTTGATAGGATTTCCCATGATACAATATAATCCTTCTGCAATTAAAATCACCTGGGTGATTATATTTAAATGAAAGGCATTACTATGTTCTATTTAGGTCCATCGTTTCTGACCCAATTAAAACCTCGTCTGGTGTCCCTCAAGGCAGCCACCTTGGTCCCTTATTATTTATTCTGGTCATTAATGATGTTGATTGCGTCATTAAAAATTCATACATATCTGTTTACGCAGACGATATGAAAATCTTTAGATATACCACCTTGATCCCGGAATTTATTCAGAAAATTAAAAATACAAGTTTATTCATCTAAATCTACATATGTTGTTCCCTTCAAAGTAATTCCCATCGACTGCAACACACTTATGCCAGCGCTTGATCCAATCCTCGAAACATTTTTTATATTCGGTTTTCGGTATGTCCATCAGTGCTTCCTGCGATTTTTCCATTACTTCCTCTCGGCTGCTGAAGCGCGTTCCCCGTAGTGGTTTTTTAACTCGATTGAACAGAAGGAGTCACAGAGAGCCAAATGCGGTGAATTCGGTGCATGTTGGATGGTATTTGTTGCATTTTTCGTCAAAAAATTACGAATAATGATGGCACTGTGCGACGCACCGTGCGTTATCATGGTGCAAAATCCACGAGTTTTCTGCCCACAGTTCTGATCTCTTTCGGCGAATTGCTTCACGCAAACGTCTCATAACGCCCAAATAATACTCTTTTTTTACTGCCTGGCCTTCTGGCAAAAATTCATGATGCACTACACCGTTGTAATCCATGCAAACCGTGAGCAGATGCCTTTTTTTTTTGACTGAGAACGACTTGGTTTTTTTTGGCCTCGGCTCATTTGGTGAACGCCATTCACTTGCCTGATGTCTGGATTGCGTGTCGTACTCATAAACCCACGTCTCGTCTGCAGTAATGACCCTTTTGATGAATGTGGGATCGGATTCAGACTCGCAAATCATCTCTTTTGCGACGTAAACACGGTCTCGTTTTTGCATGAAATTGAGGTCTTTTGACATCAACTTTGCTGCTACACGACGGAAACCCAAATCATTAACCAAAATGTTTTGGACGGATCCATAGGCAATGTTTAAGTTCTCCGCTATCTCTCTTATGGTTAATTTGCGGTTATTGACCAACATTTCTTTTAAGGGCCCGGCCCATAGATTCCGTTGCGTCCGTTACGATGCCGGATAGGTTGACGTTGACATATTTGACGGAATTGACAGTCCCATAGAATCCGTGGCATACGTTGGCACAATAACAAACGAAACGAAACAAAATAATTTAAATGTCAATTAATCTCAATGTTTTCTTTTCAAGCTACGACAATTTCCCTTCATTCTTTCAATGTATCCACCAATGAAAGTGCTTACTCTCAATCTGTTAATACGTGAACCTCAATATGTGAATGTATGGTTCTCAATGTGTAAATGTGTGAACTGCCAACGGATTGAAAAGTAGAAAGTAAACTTACTTTATCCGTCCGTTCCGTCATATCCTTTGTTTATGGGCCTGCTTCCATAACAAAGTGTATATTCTATCCAGCTGTCAGTCGATAACGTCGACGCAATGGATGCAACGGATTCTATGGGCCTTGGCGTTTACTTCATCAATGTTTCGTCGGTTTTCGTCGATGGTCTGCCACTGCGTTGATCATCTTCGATTGACTCACGACCACTTTTGAACCGCTCGTGCCACTGGTAAACGACCGTTTTCTTTAGAGAATAGTTGCCGAAACACTTTTGCAACATTTCCAACGTTCGCGCACCATTAAATTTGTTTTTTACGCAAAATTTAATACTCGTACAAGTTCGTTGTTGCAAATTTAAATTCATTTCTAAAATTGTAAAACATCGCAAACACACGCAGACGTAGATATACTCTTGGCTACGTAACTTTTGCAAATGTCAAGCTATGACGCTAAGATTTAGAGGGAATGTCAACAACAGATTTACCAACTTAAAAAAAAAAACCGGACTCAAATCGGAACAATGGGAGCGCCACACGGTGGATGTGGTGTGGGAATTTTTTAATCACGGTGGTATATCGTCTTCCTCAGACAAATTTTGTACTTGGTGTCAGAAGAATTTTCTTGAGCTTAACGTCAATAAGTGTCAGGCTATAACGTATACCCGTAAGCGGCCCCGTACTTCACCTCACATCTATTTAATCATTAATCTGCCTGTTCCCTTAGTGAATGAGTTGCGTGATTTAGGTGTTATCTGTGATAAGGAAGTCAATTTCCGTTCTCACATTGATAATATAATAAAAAAAAGCCAACTCTGCCCTTGGCTTCATCAAGCGCTGATCTAAGGAGTTTTCCTATCCTTAAGTTACCAAATCTCTTTACATAACATCTGTTAGGCCTCTTCTTGAATATGCAAGCCAAGTTTGGTCACCCTATTACAGAACACACATCCTCCGGATAGAAGCCGTTCAACGCAGGTTTTTACGATTTGCTTTACGTCGTCTTCCTTGGGATGATAGCCAAAACTTACCACCCTATACTGACCGGCTGAAACTTATGAATTTACAACCCCTTTCTATACGTCGAAAAGTTGCCGACATTCTCTTTATTCATCAAATTTTAGTTGGCAATATCGATTGTGCTTCTTTACTTCAACTTATTTCCTTTAACACCAACCCACGTCTGTACCACTTTTCCGGATCAATCTTCACAGAACGAATTACCGACACTTGGAGTCAATGTCTAGAATGCTTCGTGAAGTTAACGATATTCTGCCTTTCTTCGACTACCGTCTCAGCAAACTCTCTATTAAGAACATTCTTATTTCCACCTATGCCTCACGTTCTAACTTTAGTTTTAAGTGAAAATTGTTTGTTTTAAGAATAAGCTTGCAATAAGCGTTAATAAATCTGTCCGGGGTTGACCCGAGAGTATTCATCTCCCAGTCTAAACGCAGGCATATCCGATAATCAAATTTTATTTAAAGAATATTCACAGAACTATTATACATGTACATGTTATATTGTTATTGTATCTCTAATACTTGTCAGGGTTAAGTGGGTGTGGATGAGAACAGAACAAACATCACCCATAAATGCAGCAGACCCACATACATCAGAACGACGATACGTATGAGCGGATATCGTCGCAGAAAAACACCCAAACGGATTCCGGCCGAGTCAAGGGTGGAATAGGCCCGTTTGACCCGTCTGGCCACTCGATTGTCGAAAGGATTTTCTCGCATTAAAAGCGGAAATTGCGCTTTTGCTGAAACAAGAAACGTGAAATTGAATTTCTTTGACAAAAATTTCAGAAAATTCAAATTTCATGACATACCATCGTCTGTGTGATTTACCAGGGTCATATGATTTCGTACGGAGCCAGTATTGAATGTCGAGATTCTAATGTGGTTCTGTAAAAGGACAAGAGAGATCTTATTAGCGGAAAAAGGGAAAAATGTGGCTGCTTACCTCGGCCTTTTCCAATTGCAACTTGAGTGCGTTCCTTTCAGCTGTTAGAGACTCCATTGAATTCTGCTTTTCCACCAACGCTTGTGTTAGTGACCTTATTCGGGTTTCAAAAGTCGTTGGATCTGCGTGCGTAGCTAGTTGACTCGCTTTTATCCGCTCCAGCTGAGTGTCTTTTTCCTGAATCTTGTGAGAGAACATCTCCATTTGTGTGGTAATCTGTCGTCGAGTGGCCTGCAGTTCCTGATTTACCACTCTCAACTCAGATTCCAGCTGCAAGGTTCTTTCTTTCTCTTGGCGTACCTCCTTACGGAGGGCATCATCATTCATGCGTAGCATCATAGTAGCCTCCTCCTGCTGTCGACATATGGAATGGAGATTGCTCTTAGACGTCTCTAGTTGCAAACGCACATTCTGGACTTCATCCTGCAGTTGCTGGTTTTCTTGTCTAAGTGAATCTAGTTCAAGCTGTATAATACGTTCATTGGAATGATCTGCAGCTCCTGATGTACCTCCACCCGATGTTTTTAATTCTGAAATGACTTGATCTTTCATTTGCAAGGCCAACTGCGCCTTCTTGCGGTACTCCAACAAATCAAACCGCTGCTGCTCTGTCTCCTTCACTTGCAATTGAAGTTTTTGTGAAACGTCGACAAATTCCTGTTGGATCTTTGAGATGTTGGACTCCAGTTGAGATATGGAATGCATATATCCTTTGTTTATGGTCACCATGTCATTGAGTTCACTCTGGATCTGATCCCGATCATTAGTCAGCCGGTGAACGAGGACTTCCATTTCCATGAGACGACCTTGCATTGCTGCTTGCTGACTACTGTCAGTCAGGGCCAGTAGTTTCGCTTTTAACTCATCACGTTCGCTAGAGATGTCCACAAGAGCAATTTTAAATGCTGCTAGTTCTTGGCTCGCCGACAGATCTGATTTTGTAGAATCAACCGATTTCTCGGATGCAATGGGAATATCGATGGCTACAGAATCTGGGCGCGAACTAACGGAACTACGACGTGAAGATAAATTCGACTGTTCATTGTCTTCAGTCGCATTGACGACTTGCTTAGTGGGACTTTTGTTCCTTGGCACTTCTCGCTTTGGGGATAGTGAAGCCGCAAGAGATAGAGCGTTCATCGGAGGGCTTTTGACGATCATATCAGGTTGATAATTTTGGATATCAGCCTCGGGAATTATGGTAACAGACGTTCCCGCTGGTGTCTGCAAGGCTGTAGCCGCATTCTGGTCCAGTTTATTGAGAATATTTTCGGCCTTTCCGGCCAACCCGGTTATCCATGACATATCAGTTTACACTATCTGTACACGTAGCACTGTACGTAACTAAAGAAATTTTGTTATCGAACCAGACAATGCAATGGAGAGAAAAATATGTTCAAAACACCAAAAATCGACAACAAATGTAAACGTCAATCAGGTGACACCAATGTAACTAATGTCAAAACATATTTTCTTTTTGCTGCATTCAGGGAATGATGTCAGATTTTAAACCGATTGGCGTCAGCCGCTGTAAAATATACATGTAGGTGGAATCGTTATTCAATTCAAAACTACGGGTACTGTAAAACTGTGTTCTATACAATTGAATTGAATTTTTGGCAGGCAAATCCCAGGTACGGCAGTGTAAATCTACTGTATCCAACATTGTCTAAGTATTTCACATTTATAGCGTTTGCCATTAGTTTTACTCCGGAAATTAATCTCAAGGGAACACTACTGGCGTTTTCGATTGGGCGGCAGAAGCCTTCTTTTTGCACTTCGAAGAGAAAAAAATTACATAAAACTGCTCTATTGGCACTCTTTTCACTCTTTCACAGCCACATTTTGCTTCTAGTTTTATAGCGTTTTGGTTTGGGCTTTTTTTTGTGTACTCCGATTTTTATTTAAAAGGAACACTAAAAACTTCTTCGGACTTTTATAGGGTGATGGCACCAGTAGTCAGGCCCTTAAATTTTTTTTGTGTTTAAGTGATCCTTAAAAATCCAGTCTTCAACTATTTAATCAAGTATTTGGTTCTTCTGGATGTTTGCAGTCTGTAGATTGGAAAATACTAAGCTTATTAGGGATATGAGCTACGTAATGCAAACTATTTACAAAATAAGTGAAAAGGGTATGATTTGCGAGTTGTCAGTCCCCTCAGCTCCAGTTGTAGGCCTGTAGTACTCCGCTACACTACTATATTCCCACCCATATCCATAATCGAAGCATACAAGTGAATCATAATTCATACCCATAATCGAGACACAAAGTCCAGAACAAGTGATTACCATACCAACGTCACAATTCAATGGAGAATCTACTTTGCGCTGTTTGTAAACACTTCAATACATTCACGACGAACTGTGCTACATGGGTCAAAGCCAAAATTGCCGACTCGACAGTAACAACACAGGGCATGCATTAAGTGTCGCTACACTTCGCCAGCAAGAAGTTGTACACAAAATGAAGCAAATTACGGACCGATCGTACGAACGATCATGATCATGAGAGCCGACATGAAAGGGTAACTAACTGGAACACTTAAATAGGACAATTAAATCGGAAATCGAAATCAATAAATGAAAAATGCATCGTAGGAATTACATATTTTGTACTGAGGCTATTGCGTAAGAATGCAAGCAAAATTATCCACAAATTTAGTATAAAAGGCAGTGGTTGGGAAGATCAAAATCAGAGATAGAGAAATACTCCAAACAGTAGAGGTCGCAGCCTTTGGTTACACAGCGGGCCTTTATTGTACTATAAATTATTTAAATAATATAAAAAACCGAAATAGTAAAGGTCGCAGCCCTGGGTAATACAGCGCTCCTTTAACTATAAAAAATTAAATAAAAACTATTATAACGATTCAAATAAAAGTCGTTTTTGTCTTTCTCCGGTTCGAGCTCTCTTCTCCGTACTATTACAGGGAAAGCACGGAGCAAGCAATCGTAAACAATTTTTATTTTTTACTCGGAGATAAAATTATGTGATTCGTAATCGTTGGAGTTTATAGAATCAGGAAAACTATATAAAATAGCCAGGTCACATCGGGATTTTGTGAGAAAACGCTTTTTTGAATTTAAGAATTTAACCAAAAATATTATCGAAAAATGTTATTTCTTGTAAAATTTTGTTGTTTTTTTTTTGGAAGCATCTGCATTCCGTTTATAAGAACACCTCGGAGTCTCTTATAAGCGACCAGCAGTAATCTGCCAACATTGATGGCTCTCATTTTCCTTGGTACCGTTGCTCTATTGCAGCAATGTCTTGGTGGAATCTCTCGCCGTGCTCATCGCTTACATCACCCATATTTTTAGGAAAGAAATTGAGATGAGAATGCAAAAAATGAAGTTTTAGCGACATGTTGCATTCCATTTTATGATAAGCATCCAGCATTTTTGTGATGTCTCGAGTAAAACACTTGGGTATAATCCAGTTATTTTATTGAATAGTAAGTACGAGGGCGGGTCAATAAGTCCGTGAATTTTTGAATTTCTGACCTCTTCACTGAAACAGCAACACTGCTCCTGTCAACAGGTATCTGTCAGTTGACTCCTGTCAAAATATAAACTTGCTGCGTCAGTTAGTTTGTGTTTGACAGCTATTTTTATCAGACTACTCACTAATTTGAGGAGAAAATGGAAAAAAGTGAATTTCGTGTGCTTATTAAGCATTATTTCTTGCGAAAAAAAACCATTACCGAGACCAAGGCTAAGCTTGATAAATACTATGGGGACTCTGCATCATCGATTTCAATGGTAAAAAAGTGGTTTACTGAATTTCGTTGTGGCCGTACAAGCACTGAAGATGCCGAACGTCCTGGACGCCCAGTTGAGGTCTCTACACCCGAAACAATCGAAAAAATTCACGATATGGTGTTGGCCGACCGAAGATTGAAAGTGCGAGAGATTGTGGAAGCCGTAGGGATCTCGCATGGCTCAGTGGTTTCAATTTTGAATGATCACTTGGGCATGAGAAAGCTTTCCGCAAGATGGGTGCCGCGTTTGCTCACAGTCGACCACAAACGCAATCGTGTAACAACTTCACAGGAAGGTTTGGCGTTGTTTAATCGCAATATGGAGGAGTTTTTGCCCCGTTTTGTAACCGTGGACGAAACATGGATCCATCACAACACACCAGAGAACAAACAACAGTCAAAACAGTGGGTTTCTAAGGGTGAATCGGCGCCAAAGAAGGCCAAGGTGGGGTTGTCAGCCAATAAAGTTATGGCGACTGTTTTTTGGGATGCACGCGGGATAATCCACATTGACTACCTTCAAAAGGGAAGAACAATCAATGGGGAATATTATGCCAACTTATTGGACCGATTCAATGACGATTTGAAAAAAAAACGACCTCATTTGGCCAAGAAAAAAGTTCTTTTCCACCAAGACAATGCAAGGGTGCACACATGTGCAGTTGCCATGGCAAAAATCCATGAATTGGGCTATGAATTGCTCCCTCATCCACCCTATTCTCCAGATTTGGCTCCGAGCGACTACTTCTTGTTCCCAAACCTGAAGAAATGGCTTGGTGGAAAAAGATTTGACTCCAATGATGAAGTCATCTCGCAAACAAAGGCCTATTTTGAGGACCTCGACAAATCATTTTTTTTGGAAGGGATAAAAAAATTGGAGAAGCGTTGGACAAAGTCTATAGAGCTCAAGGGAGACTACGTTGAAAAATAAAATTATTTTTTTATCAAAAAATCTGTGTTTTAATTTTATGTCTTTTCCATATTTTATTAGATTCAATTACTTTTACTAAATAGGTTTGCATGCCTAATCGTTTTACAATTTTAGCTTTAGTCCAAATTATTTTATTTGATATGCAGTAATCTTTTACCATTACAATTTCGTTTACTTTAAAATGATGTCTATCTTTAGATTAATTTTGTTTTTGGATTTCCCGCTGTTTTTCAATTGTTGTTTGAATTTTACTTAAATCAATTTGCATGTTTCTTTTAGGATTAAGTAAGTCTAACCTGGTTCTTAATTTTCTACCTAACATTAATTCAGCTGGAGATACACCTGTGCTTGAATGAATAGTATTTCTATAATCTAATAGAAATGAATTCAACGCGGTTTGAATTGCAATTTTTTCATCTGCCCCTAATGCTCGTTTTAATGCAATTTTCGGCTTGCCCGTTAGTAGCCGGGTTGCCTACTGGTGTTGTTCGATGCTTAATACCATTGACTCTTAAAAATTGTTCGAATTCGTTCGAAACAAATGGGGTACCATTATCAGAAACTAACGTTCTCGGTACGCCAAAACGTGAAAATATTGGCCTAAGTTTATTTATAGTGGCTCTACTCGTTGTGTTAGTACCCACATCCAAACATTCTGGCCACTTGCTATGGCTGTCCACTATCACTAAAAACCATCTCTTAAATATTGGCCCCAAAAAACCGATGTGAACGCGATCCCACGGTTCTTCAGGCCATTCCCAAACTATAAGTTTTCCTTTCGGAGGATCAGTTCTAGTGGTCAAGCATTGTTCACAAGATTTAATAATGGTTTCTAATTCACTATCGAGCTTTGGCCACCAGCAATAGTTTCTTGAAGGCGATATCTTTCCTATACCCATATGGGTTTTGTGTAATTCTGCCAGGACGGATGCCTGCAGCGCCACGGGAATAATTAAGCGATAACCCCAAAATAGACAATTAGACTCAACGCTTAATTCATTTCGCCTCAGGAAAAAAGGTCTAAGTTCAATATCTACCTGGTCTTGTTCCCACCCAGATTGAATGATTTTTTTAACTTTTGCTAGAGTGCAATCGACTTGCGATGCTTTTTCTACCATATCTATTGTGATTGGCAAATTCCTGTTTTCCTTGAAATAATTAATATAAGGACACGAATCACCTGCTTGTTCCCTTGCAGACTCAATTTCTGCAGTTGGTAATCGAGAAAAATAATCGGCTATATTTGCCTCTGACCGAATGCATTCAATTTTAAATATATAACCTACCAACACTAGCGCAATTCTTTGCAGACGGTTTGCTGCCATCTGTGGTATTCCCTTTTTGGAACCTAGAATATGCATCAGCGGTTTGTTATCGGTCACTAAGATAAATTCTCTACCAAACAAGTAGTGATGAAAACGTTTTACTCCAAAAAGAATCGCTATAGCTTCCCTATCTAGCTGAGAATATTTCTGTTCTATAGCAGACAACTTTCGAGACGCAAACTCTATTGGCCTTTCCATACCATTTTCATATACTTGTGACAATACTGCGCCTAAACCTATTGGACTGGCATCCACCGTAAGCTTAACCAACAGCATTGGATCAAAATGCGCCAAAGCTCTTTTGGACGTAAGCTCCTTTTTGATTTGGTTAATTGCTTCGGAATGCACCTTCGTCCACACGAATTTCGCGGTCTTTTTTAAAAGATCATATAAAGGTGCACAAAGTGTTGTTACATTTGGCAAAAGCTTCCTATAAAAATTAATTACTCCTAGAAACGATTGAAGTTCTTTCAAACAAGTGGGGTCTTGCATTTCTTGCATAATTTTAATCTTCCTTGGGCAAGTTCTTAACCCAGATTTGTCAATCACATGGCCCAAATAATTAATTGATTTCGATAGGAACGTACATTTATCCTTATTTAATTTAAGTCCTACGGTTTGTAAAATTTTAAGAACATACTTAACCCTTTCGACATGGACCTTCTTATTTGGAGCTGTAATTAATACGTCCAAGAACACAACCCCCTTTATGCCCATCAGCAAACCGTAATAATTTTTTGAAAAACCGCTGGCGCAGATGCTAAACCATACACTAAGCGCGTGTAGCGAAAAAGTCCTTTCGTTGTGGAAATCGTTGTTAATTTTCTGGACTCATTGTCCAGAACCAACTGCTGGTACGACATTGACAAATCTAATTTTGTGAATTCCTCTCCACCATGCAGTTGTGCGAATAATTCCTCTATTCGTGGAAGAGGATATTTATCAATTAACAATTAGGGGCTGACGGTGATTTTAAAGTCTCCACAAATCCGTACTTCGCCGGATTTTTTTAGGATAGGGACGATTAGGGTTCCCCATTCGCTAAAATTCACTGGTTCTAATACCCCCAGTCCAACTAGCTTGTCAATCTTACACTCAAATTTTTCTTTCAATGCTAAAGGAATTGCACGTGGCTTGAAAAACCTGGTGCTACAGTCACTTTTAACATGCAGTGATACAGTGGTTTTATTAAATTTACCTAATTTGCCGTCAAATAATTCACTAAATTTTTCCGTAATATCATGCACTTCTGGTAAAATATTTTTTTCCATATAATTAAAATTTGAAAATTTAATGCCAAATTCATTTAAGAAATTCCTGCCTAGCAATGGTGGACCGCCATTTTCAACAACAACAACTTGTATCTTTTTACAAATATTATTGTACGAAACATCTATTACACAAACACCAATAGGCTTTATTTTAGTGCTATTATAATTATTAAAAACTAAATTGGATTTGTATAATTTATAAGAATTAAAATTATCACGGTATGTTTTTGAGGAAATAGCAGAAATGGACGCTCCCGTATCAATCTCCATTATCATAGGAATACTATTCATGCACACTTTGAATTTAATAGGTTCATTTGAGTCTATTAAGATAGAAGAAATATTAAACAAAGATAACTCAGAACTTTCAATATAATTAAAATCATTTTGTGCCTTGTAATTACTCGGTTTATTTGGACAAACCCGTTGCAAGTGCCCTTTGTTATTACACCGCTTACATCGATAGTGCTTAAATCGACATGAGCTTACCAAATGATTTGATAGTCCGCAAATTCCACACTTACTGCCATTACAGTTGTTATTACCGCCTTGTTGTTTAAATCGACATGAGCTGCTGTTCCTGTTGTTTCGCCATCAATTGTTTATTGCTGCCCTTTTGTCTCGCCTGCCCCATTCGATATATGCCATCAGACAAACTTGGTTCTTGTTTGATGCTTACGTCAAGTTCGTATTGATGCTTGACACACTCCACCGCATTTGCAATTTCCACGGCTTTGTCAAATGTTAGTTTAGCCACGCTCTCCAAAAACAGCTTATCTTTTGCTGCTCCCTTCTGCAGTCCCATCACGAATTTGTCGCGAAGAGCTGAATTAAGCTCGTCGCCAAACTCACAGCTTATAGGAAGCGATCGTACTCGTGATGCCCATTGGTTAACTGTCTCGTGATTTTCTTTAACGTGATTTATACCGCTCTGCGAACCCAGAAACTGTAAGTTTAAGATGATCGTCGAAAGCTTTACTAAGTACTGTATACGAAGCGATTTCCATTTTCACGGGGTGAATCAAATTATTAACTAATTTATATGATTGCTCCGATAAAGCATTAATCAAAATTGCTTTTTTCTTCACTTCCACACTAACATGGTTGGCAATGAAAAACTGTTCCAACTGGGCTTTAAATATATGCCAGTTATTTTGATTGAAATCGAATTTTTGAACTGAACCGATAATCGACATTTTTCACTATTTTTCACCCGTTGAACATAAGCAATTTTAATCGAAATTGTTAATCCTCGTCGCCACTGTGATGTCTCGAGTAAAACACTTGGGTATAATCCAGTTATTTTATTGAATAGTAAGTATGTACAATACAAGATTATGTTAGCATGCTATTCATGCAAGAGTGGACAAACAACTGACATAAAGACGTTATGATTAAAACTGCATAATATTAAAAGCTGTTTTAGCTGAATAAGTGCAATTAGTGCCACTCATCACAATTTTCTTTACATCATCTGCATAACCTGGAGTCTTATTGGTATCTAGGAAGTTTTCTGCTACTTTCACAAGTGAACACCAGGCCTGTTTTTCTAATGAATCCAGAGTAGGAATGAAAGTTGGATCTTTTATAAGCTTTCTAATGTCTGGACTCACAAAAATACCTTCTTTAATTTTTGCTTCGCTTAGTGATGGGAACTTTTGTTACAAAAAATTGAAACCAGGTTGGTCTTTCTTCATCGCCTTTACAAAGTTTTTTATAAGACCCAATTTGATATTTAATGGTGGTAGAATAACACGCTGTAATTCGATCAATGAAGGATTCCTTATATTTTTTTCTCCACAAATAAAGTTTGTTCTTATAGGCCAATCTACTCTTACAAAGTGCTCCGATCGTGCTCTACTATCCCACTCACATAAAAAACAACAAAATTTGGTGTAATCTAGTTGTAGTCCAAGAAGTAGAGCAACAACTTTTAAATCCGAACATATCGACTAGTTATATTGGGTCTACAAGTAAGTTTCCAGCGTTTGCCAGAGATGGCGCCACCAGTGGATCCCGGGCAGAAATGTCAGACCCCATGTGTTTTATTTGTAGGTTTTGTATCTGTCAAAAACTTTGCAGCGTTATATTTGAGCAGTTCTATCGGTGTCGTACATTTTATCGAGCAAAATCATGGCAAGTTTCCAGCCAATTAAACGTCATTTGCGGGAAGCGCTGCTTTTATTCTTTAATATGAAGAAAAGTGCGGCTGAGGCCTATCGTTTGCTTTCGGAAACTTTTGGGCGGAATGTATTGGTGAATCGATGTGCCGCGAGTGGTTCAAACGGTTCAAAAGTGGTGATTTTGGAGTTGAAGACAAAGATCGCCCCGGAAAGCCGAAAAGTTTTGAAGACGAGGAATTGGACGCTTTACTGGATGAGGATCCGTGTCAGATTCAAGAAGAACTTGCTGTATCATTGGGCGTTACGCAACAAGCCGTTTCCCTGCTCCTAAAAGCACTGGGATTCATTCAAAAGGTTGCAAACTGGGTGCCGTACAAATTGAAGCCAAGAGACGTCGAACGGCGATTTTGCATGTCCGAAATGTTACTGCAGCGGTATAAAAATAAATCATTTTTGCATCGTATTGTCACTGGTGATGAGAAATGGATTTATTATGATAATCCTAAATGCAGAAAATCGTATACAAAGCCCGGCGAGCCCGCCCAATCGACGCCGAAACGAAATATTCACGTGAATAAGGTCATGCTCTGCATATGGTGGGATCAAAAGGGTGTCGTCTACTACGAACTGCTTCCGAGTGGTGAAACTATCAAAGCACCATTATATCGAACCCAACTAATTCGGTTGAAGCGGGCATTAAAAGAAAAACGGCCAGAATATGAGACCAGGCATGAGTCCGTCATTTTTCATCACGACAACGCTCGGCCACATGTTGCGGTTTCGGTGAAAAACTATTTGGAAAATAGTGGATGGGAAATTCTGCCTCACCCGCCATACAGTCCTGACTTGGCACCATTTGACTACCACTTGTTTCGTTCGATGCAGAACTCTCTTACGGGAATACGCTTCAGTTTAGTAGAGGAAATCAAAAATTGGCTCGATACGTTCTTGGGGTCGAAAGACGAGAAATTTTTTTGGTCCGGAATTCATAAATTGCCAGAAAGATGGGGGAAAGTTGTAGCTTCCAATGGACGATACTTTGAATAAAGCATTGTAACTATGTTTTCATAATAAAACTTCAAATTTTGGAAAAAAAACGCTGGAAACTTACTTGTAGACCCAATATTTTTTATATTCAATTTTTTCCAATATAAATTTCATAACATCGTAGGTTTCTTTTAAATTCACACCATGCGCTAGAGATATTGAAGGAAACTTATTACCATTATGAAGCAATACAGCCTTTGATGCGTCGATGAATAGCCGCCATTCTTCGGTTTTATGCTCATAACCCAGTGATAGCATTAAGCCATTAATATCATTACAATACACTAAGTTATCGGCTTTCGAAAAATAAGGAACAAATTGACTTTGTCGCGTACGGTACTCTGTAATTTTTACCTCAGACTTGAGCTTTAACCTTGAGCTCAGTATTTCAGACTTTTGTTTTGACAAATCCAAGTTTCTGACGAGGTCATTAAGCTCAATCTGACTGATGAGATGTGGTGCATCAGAAGATGTAGGGAGCCCAAATTCGGGATCATCCATGATTTCTTCTGAACAATATGATGAACTTATTTCTGTGTCCGAAAGGCGTCCGGAAGGTGGCTTTGGAACTGGCAGAATTTCTGTATGAGGTTCTGGTCTTGTTATAGAAGAGACATCTGCATATTTTATGGAATGCTTTGATCTTCGAGAAAATCCCTTCACATTGGTGCAACAAAAGTAACAATCCGTGTGACTCTGGGGCTCTCTCCATATCATAGGCATTCCAAAGCGCATTGCAGAAAATGACTCGTTAAACCAACCAGTTAGCTGTCGGTGACACCTAAGGCAGCAAATGTGTGGTGTCCAGACTTTATCCTGATGGTTTATTTTAAATTTAAAATGAGAAAAGTAACACTTTCCAATAAATGGTGTTATTTTCTTTTTTCGGAAACTTGGTGTAAATTCTCCACAAATATAGCAGAATAAATCTGGACAATTAACACAAGATCGTGGCATTTTATCACTTTAATGCACTTCTAATATTCTTCTTACGCAAATTAGTTTATTTTTTTAAATTACTAACAGAAAAACTGATTTAAACGATGTGCGATTCTATTAGAACTGACCTCGTTCGATAAAGATGTAAAAGTGTGACCGTTATCTAAAGGTCGAGTACTATAAGAAACACTATTCAGTATGTCCGAGTATTTTTCATTGTTGCCCAGTGTTACCATTTCTACATTTCGGTTTAACAACAAAAAACATTAAGTTAAGAAACTCTTTCATATTTAATAACAAAGTCATTAATTAAATAGTAAAAAAAATCAAAAGGATAATTTATTTCAGCCATATGGATACAGTTATATTTGCCTTAAAATAGCATCATTTGAGTTCGTATTTTTATTAAATAGTTTTTAAGTAACACAAAGAAAAACAAAAAATAACATCAATATAAAGTTAGTCAACAAATTATTCACACCCCCCATAAAGAATTACAAATTATTCAATATCTTTAAGAAAACAAGTTCAATTTTTTTGAATAAAATATATTTGTTTAGTAATTCAATAACAATTTTGATTTAAGTAAGAGCAATAAAGAAAAAATTATAATACTACTAAATATGCGATATATGTAAAATAAGAAAGACCTCCCTTTTTACGCTAAAAAAAATATTCACACCCCATACATTAAATTCTAACTTTCGGGTCGCCTGGTTATTATTTTTATTTTTAAAAGAGAGCGTGTAGTGATCAGTTTATTTGAAGCCGGTTTTAAGTCTAAAAGAATTAAAAATGATCAAAGGAAAGGAAATTTGCCGTGATATTCGGCAAAAGATTGTGGATTTTCATAAGAAGGGATTGGGATATAAAAAAATAAGCAAACATCTTCAAATTAATAAAAATACTGTAGCATCTATTGTGAAGAAGTATAAAGAAACTGGAAAAATTAAAAATCTCGGAGGCAGAGGGCGTAAAAGAAAAACAACGACCAAAATTGATGAAGTTATTTTAAGAGAGCTCAAGAAAGATCGACGAATATCAGCAAACAAAATCGCAGTTAACATTGAAGATGTATTTAACGTTAAGGTTACAAGTCAAACCATTAGAAACCGCATAAATGCAGCAGGGTATAAAGGAAAAGTTGCAATTAGGAAGCCATTTATTTCCAAAAAGAATGAACAACGAAGACATGAATGGGCTAAAGAAGAGGTGCTTTGGTCTCCTGAGGACTGGAAAAAAGTTATTTGGTCGGATGAAAGCAAAGTTTCACTTTTTGTTTCTGACGGTATAACACGCGTTTGGAGGAAGCAAAGAGAGCGTTTTAAAAAAGAATGTTTACGACCCACTGTTAAACATGGTGGCGGTAAGGAAACCAAATGATTTGAGGTTGCATGTCTTGGGTCGGCTGTGGAAATCTAAATTTCATCGAAGGAATTATGAGAAAGGAAGATTATCTCCAGATTTTACAAGACAATTTGCTTTCAAGCGCTGAATTGTTGGGAATTGATGACAACTTTGTATTCCAGCAAGGCGGAGATCCAAAGCATACCGCCAAATCGTTTCCAACTGGTTTCACTACAACAATATTAATGTATTGGATTGGCCTCCTCAGTCACCAGACCTCAACCCGATTGAGTACTTATGGGCTATTGTGAAAAAACGGGTTGCAAAGTCTAGGCCTTCAAACATCGCCAATTCAAAAACTGTGATTGAAAATGAATGGAAAAACATAGCGCCGGATATTACAAATAAGTTTGTTGAATCTATGCCGAAAAGGTGTCGTGCTGTAATACAGGCCAAAGGCGGGCACACTAAATATTAAATGTGGGGTGTGAACGTTTTTTTGTCGCAAAAAAGTGAGGTCTTTCTAATTTTATTTTTTATTTTTAGTATTGTATTTTTTTCTTTATTACAGTAAGGAGAGAATAAATGAAAAAAACAGACGTTACGCAAACTTATTTTATTTCAACTCTATAAATTGTACACGCTTCGTGAATGTAACGACGATTGACCCCGTGTGTTTGATGCCGTGTTCTTTTATAGTCCTGTTCATGGCATCGGATGGTGTGTCGAACGGTTGTAGGCATGGTGTTGAGGCTTCACTGTAAATACCGCAGATGTCCAGCCCAATCCTAGCCGGCTGAATGCCCACACTTCATTGCATCCAAAATTGTGCGGTTGGTTCGTTCTGCCTGTCCATTTCCCCTTGGGGTTCTCACCGCTGTTTGGATGTGCTTGATATCATTGTCTAAGCAGAACCTCGTGAACAATCCTGAGGTGAATGCTGTACCACTGTCAGTAATGATTCGTCGCGGCATGCCGAAGTATCCAGAAATATCCATTAGTGCTTGAATCACTCCCAGTGTTGGTCGTTTTTGTCGCTCGGAGAATAGTATACTTCGTGAAGTTGTCTAGGATAGTGAGCACATACCGCATGCCCCACTTTCCCCTGATAAATAGTCCTAAGTGGTCGATGTGTATGGTGTCAAACGGCAAGGGCATCCGCTCCAAGCTATACAATTCCCCTTCTGCTCTGCCGCCCTTCCTCTTGGCGTATGCGCAGTTCACGCACGTCTTCAGGTAGGCTTTCGTAAATTTCCTCATCTGTGGAAACCAGAACGTCTTTCTGATCCTATTGAGCGTTTTTTCCTCGGCCATGTGCCCACTGTTGTCGTGGCACAACTTAAGAATTCTCCATCGTACAGCTCTCGGTACGACCCACCTTTCGGTATCGTTCACCTTTCGGAAAAGACGGTTTCCCTTAAGTACATATTCTTTTTTCAATTGCTTCTTTGTTGGGTGTGATGTCATGTTTAGCGTCGTAATGGTTTCGCGTAACTTCTCATCTTGCCACTGCATCGTTCCTAACCAGTCCTAACCAGTCCTCACCTGTTATGTTAACGAAGATGCCTCTTCCACTTGATGTTCTTTTTCTACAGGGTGGCGACTGAGAGCATCTACATATCCAGCTTGTTTTCGCAGTTGGTGAAATGTCTTGAAGTTAAACTCTTGTAGTTTTAACCACCACCTGGCAACTCTCGGTACTAGTTTGCTTTTGGTTTGTGTGGCTACGATCGATTCGCGGTCGGTTATGACTGTAAATTCTCTACCAAGCAGGTACAGTCGGAATCGATCCAGGCTTTCCACAATTGCTAGCACTTCTAGCTCGTATGAGTGGTACTTCTTCTCAGCTTCGGTTAATTTGCGGCTGAAGTATAGTACCGGGTGAAGTCTGCTGTCTGCCGGGCTTCAATGAGACAGGATACCCGATACCTTGACACCTGATGCATCCGTGTGTACTTCGTGCCTGCATTCTGAATCGAATAGCGCCAGCACTGGTGCATTCGTGAGTATCTCCTTTAACTGCTGGAACGCAGTCTCCCGCGGTCCGGCCCTCTCAAAACTGCTGTCTGCTTTTGTCAAATCGGTTAGTGGTGCGGCTAGTTGGGCATATTTTTCCACGAATTTTTGGAAGAATCCGAGGATAACCGAGGAACTCAATGTCGGTTTCTACGAATGTGCATTTGACCAGATTCAGCGTCAGTCCTCTCTCTCTCAAGACCTCGAGTAATCTCCGGATTTTTTGCATTCCCTCTTCAATGGTGGTGCTGGGAATAACGACGTCGTCGAGGTAAATAGCAATGTCTCCTGGTGCCAGTCTTAATTTTATTTGGTTCATCACGTGCTGAAAGTGTGCCGGTGCATTTACCAATCCGAAGGGCATTCGGTTGAATTCGTATGCCCCCTCGTCCGTTGAGAACGCAGTGTACTTTCTGCTGCTTTCTTCCACAATAATTTGGTGGTACGCAGAAGCTAGATCGAGTGTTGAAAAGAATGTGTTTCCTGCTAATAACGCTACTACTTCGTCAGTAACCGGCATGAGAAACTTGCGCTTTACTTATTCAGCATGCGCTAATCCACACAAAATCTCTCGCCACCATCTTTTTTGTTCGTAAGCACGATCGGCGAATTGAAATCCGATACCGATGGCTTTATTATCCCTCTGTTTAGCATTTTGCTTACCATTTCCTTCACGATCGTCCTCCTTGCGAATGGGATCTTGTAGTGTTGCACATATATTGGTGTCTTGGTTGTGAGCTCAATCGAACACTCACCTCCTAAATATGTTCCTATCTCGTCAAGGTCCTTGGCGAAGCAATCTCGAAACTCGTTGATCAGGTTTTGTTGGATTGGTTCGCGCAGATTTCCAAATTTCAAGTCCTCCAATTCTATATCCGCCCGTGCTGTTCCCTTTCTTTTCTGCGTCGACTTTTCGTCTTCCACTGCTAACACCGTCTTCGTTGCCTCGCCCATTCATGATGTCCATCTCTCGAAAAGACTTAACCACCTTTACTTGTGGTTGGTCCAGCAGTTTTCTGCCAACTATCATATCGTACGGTTGGCTCTGTCGTGGTACAATCAGCACCTCACACCATCTTTTCAGTTTGTTCACCTTCACAACTTCCCAATGGTTCTGCATCCTTCTCCTCCGAATCCTCTTAGGCTACGGTCATCCTTCTCGTACATGATGCCTACGTCGTCCGCCACTTCCTGTGTTAGTGTAACGCAGTCGCTGCGTAAATCAATGAACGCGGTCACGCCATGTCCATTTACCTCAACCTCTTTGATGTACTCATTTTTCTCTTCCTTCAGTAATATCTGAGTTGCTCTTCTATGCGTATTCACGGCAGTTCCCGATGGTCCACTTGCTGACGGACAGTTCCGCTTGATATGTCCTGGTTGTTGGCACACATCTCAATTCGTTTGTTCGGTGACTGATGGTACTATTAATTGAGTTCTGTTGCTGAGTAGCCCCTGCTGTCAGATTCATGCTGCGGTTCTTGAGTGCGCCCTGCCTATTACAATCACGTAGTCCGACAATCCACCGCACTCGCTTAAGGATATCCCGGACCGAGTCAGGCTGCGCTTCCCTGAACGCCTTTCTCTCGATATACTTCACCAAGGTACGTTCATCAAACTGCCCTCTTGAAGAAATGGTCTTCATTTCGAAGACGAACTCCTCTAGATCCTCATTCTGCCTTTGTTTTCGTTTCCGGAGTATCTCGTGTAGATCTGCTTCATCGTCGGTTGTTGGAAAATTATCTGCGAGGTCTTGCAGGAACTCTTCCAACGTCGCGTGCATTATGCTCTCACCCCAGATCCTGGCTGCTCCGGCTAGCTTTGAGGTAGCTGCCATCATCACCAGCCTCTCATCCAGCTCATAGATGTCCTTTACATCCCTTAGTTTCCTCATTCATGCTATAGAGGAAAGTCCCACGGGATTTCTTGGGTTAAATACTGGGAGCATATCTGCTACGTCTCTTACTGCAAACATGTTGCCAGCTTTAAATGAAGACATCTGTCTGGGGGTATTCCTTTCCTCATTCATGATTTCGGTACGGTGACTTGGTGGCTTACTGTTATCAAGAGTCTTCTGTTTGAGAAGTTTATTTTCCTCACGTAACCTTGCCAATTCGGTAGCCATGTCGGGCTTCTCTCTACTCCGTTCTATGTCCTCAGTTAGTCGTTGCAGCATTTCTTCCTTTAACCCACTTTGGTCCAGTCCTCTTTTCTTCAATTCCTCTCTCAATTTATCACGCGTCCACTCCTGGTAGTTGGTGTCTTCCATACTTTGCACAGGTCCAGAATCTCACTAGATCCCAATATCCCACTTCTGAAGTTGTAAGGAGAGAATAAATGAAAAAAACAGACGTTACGCAAACTTATTTTATTTTAACTCAAATTGTACACGTTTCGTGAATGTAACTACGATTGACCCCGTGTGCTTGATGTCGTGTTCTTTTATAGTCCTGTTCATGGCATCGGAAGGTGTGTCGAATGGTTGTTCTCGTTCGCATCAATCGTACGATGCAACTGCTGTATCGCGTGTTCTTGTCGCGCCACTCAGTGTCGTGGATGTGTGTGTTTTTTTTTTTTTTTTTTTATTGTAACATTCTAATTTTGAAATTAAAATTGTTTTGTTATTGAATTACTAAACAAATATATTTTTATTCAAAAAAATTGAATTTGTTTTCTTCAAGATATTGAATAATTTGTAATTCTTTATGGGGGGTGTGAATAATTTTTTTACTGACTGTATGTGTTTTAACATAGAAACAGCTCCTCATCACAATTTTAGCATCTGATTTTGGGGATTCTTTTTTTTGGTCTGTCTTACCCTTCTGGTCAGTTTCTTGTTTTCGGCTTCCAACCGATTTCATTTCCTAAATACAATATCCTCAGCTTTTTTTTACTTTTTCTTGCTCTTTGTTATTGAAGAATTCTTTCCATGCCACGGATGAAATATTGCACGGTGGTTTGGTGCGAGCAGATTTGGCTGATTTTGGAAACGGAAAGCAGGGCTGGCTGAACCGGAAGTAGATGGTGTGGGTTGAGCTGTATTTAATTTCAGGAGTTTAAAGATTACAAATTTAAACTATTAAACAAAGGTACAGGTATCTATAAGATATAATAGGTACAAACCAATTTTTTTTCATCTCCAACATTTTTCAACATTTCATCAATAATTGAGAATGGATTAGATAATCGCCGTGATGAGTGCGCTAAGGGAAAAAAACAATTTGATTAAAATCAAGGTACCTACAATATCCAATCGTCCTGCCAATCGGTGTTGACAGGGCTTCTTCTGCCTTCTCCAAAACTTCAAGAATCGATTCATCTGCCAACTCGGGTATAGGTGTTGCTAAAATTTCTTCTGCGTTTAGTAAAACTTCGAGGATGGATTCCCCTACTTCATTACTTCCGGATATTGGTGGCGGCATTGAAATAATAACGTCTGAAGGGAGTCTTTGTAATTCTCCTGTTTCATCTATAATGTATGTTCCTGTAATTGTTTCGTTGGGGGCAGGTTCAACTAGATGTGTTTTCTCAAACTTTTCAATTACAATCATAACTATATCGAAATCAATGTTTTTTCGTATTACCTCATGTTTAATGACATTCAAAACTTTTTTTGTTTTACAGAACCTCGACTCCGATAGCGTTAAGATTTGTTCTTTTTGATGTTTTTCTACATCGTTCTGAACATATTTTGAATAGTCAATGGCATTTGGATTAAAGGGGTATATGCCACATTTCCGAAAGGCATTTTTGATTATTTGTGTTCTATCCGAGCCATCTAACACCAATTTCAAAACTTCACAAAAGGTTACTTTGGCAACACTTTTGTCAACGCTACCCGGAATAGTCTGTGCATAGATACAGTGTTTTTGTCGTCGGTTTAAAGGCCCTTAAAGACGCCCACATCAGCTGGTTGGGTAATATGAGTGGTATTTGGGAAGAGTGCATATAAAATGATCCCATTATCGCGACAAAAATCGCTGAGCTCCATCGTCAAGTGTGACTTGTGACCATCGACCAGTATGATATTTCATTTATTCACCCAGTCATTAAAACTGTTTGCTATGTATTCGAAAAATGTTTCTAAACGCATCCATCCACTTTCTGATCTCCCTAGTACCCATTCATCTGGCATACTTTTAACAACGGTTAGAGGAGGGCGCACATAAGGAAATACAACCATAGGTGGCAATATTTGCCCATCAGCACTAAAAAGCAACAGTACAGTAATTGTCTCCTTGTCGTTTCCACAACTGACCTTATAAAGGTTTTTCCAGCTCTTCGGAGCCAAAATAACGCCTGATTTTGGTGATAGACAGAAAGACGTTTCATCGCTATTAAAAATTATGGATGAATATCTACTGCATTTATTTCCTCCAAATGTTTCTTTAACTCTCGGAACCACTTTCTTATTGATTCTTCCGTGAAGATAGCTCGTCCTTTTGAAAGCCCCTCAGCCGATCTAAGAGACAGTTCTGGATGGCGCTTAAGAAAACCGTAATACCACTTTTTACCTGGTTGGTTTTTGAAAAGTGCCTTTCTTTTGACGTCCTATATAATTTTTTGAACCGAATTTAATAGTTTCGTCAGTTTCTGAGGAAATCCGCTTTTCGCCAGATTTATCAGCCAGTTTGTCAGAGTTTGGTCTTCAACTGCAATCAGTACTGTCTCGGTCCCATTTTTCTAGGCTTTTCGACAACTCTGCCATGTATGCGGTCTTGAAGAGTGCCTCTTGGGACTCCGAACTCTTGATTAGCTTTTCTTATTGACCGCTTATTTGTTCGTATGTTATTTAAGGCTTCAGCTAGTGCCTCTTCAGAGTATTGATGAAAGTACGTTTATTTGTTTCAGTGGAAACATTCATTTTTGAAAATACCTGAATTAAATACATTTTGAAATTGTTAACTACCACAAATTGTTCATTATTAGCATACGGCTGAGCTTAGGAGACGTGTCTTTTATAGTCAGCCACCCATTTTTTTTATTATGTGAACAAGGGGCTGACTACTGGAAAACTAAGAGAATTTTTAGATTTTTTTGCGAGAATTAAGTGAAAATTAAATTTCCATTAATTTTGCATACTCCGTTAAAAAAAAAATAATTAAGGTGGTTTCAGTAGTCAGCCGGAGGGAGCTAATAATGTCTCATAAGGTCAGCCCCCCTCTTAATTATTTAACAAAAATCATTTTTAACCTTTTAAGTTAAGAAACAAGATAAATAAAGTGTCAGTAACGTAATAATAATAATAAAATGCACATACCTTAAGTACCTACGAGGGGCGTTCAATATATTCTCGGTATCGATATGAAGGAAAATGCGAATTCAATTTAAATTGTTTTTATTTTTCAATATGATCTCCCCTAACATCAATGCATTTGTTACATCTTGAGATAAGCTTTTTTAAACCCTCAAAATAAGAAATTTCCTCTTTCTCTGCAAAATACCGACTTGAGTTCTTCATCATCCGAAAATCTTTTTCCACGAAGACATTTTTTCAAATCCGGAAACAGGAAATAATCACTAGGGACAAGGTCTGGACTATAGGGTGGGTGTTGGATTTCTTCGAAACCACAATCTCGCGCAGCAGCCTTGGAAACTCGCGCCGTGTGAACAGGAGCGTTGTCATGAAGAAGCAACACACCCGCTGCGAGTTTACCCCGTCTTTTCTTTTTAATTTCCTCCCGCAAATTATGCAAAGTGGAAGCGTAGGATGTGGCGTTGATGGTTTCACCTTTTTTTTTGTACTCAATGAGCAAGATTCCCTTTGAGTCCCAAAAAACTGTGGCCATGAGCTTTCGGGCAGACGGAGTGACTTTGAACTTCTTCGGGGGGTCTGTTCCTTTTTTATGCCACTGCATGGACTCTTGTTTGCTTTCAGGGTCATAGTGGTGGACCCATGTTTCGTCCCCAGTAACAATTCGATCCATAACACCGTCCGCGTTCTCACTACACATCTCCAAAAGCTCTCTACAGCATGCGATTCTCACTTTTTATCTGAGGCGCTGTGAGCATTCGTGGCACCCACCTTGCACTGACCTTTGAAAGGTTAAGATGGTCATGAAGAATGGTGTGAATGGTACCAATTGAAAGCTTGGTGATCTCTGCCATCATTTTCACCTTTATTCGGGCATCCTCAAGAACAAGTTTTTCGACTTCTTTGATGCTTTCTCCCGTACAAGCAGTAGCCGGGGCGCCGGAGCGGGGGTCGTCCTCAATGCTCTCTCTGCCTCTCTTGAACTCACTTGACCACTTTTGCACAGTTGATAATGAAGGTGCGGAACCCTGGTAAACAGCCACCATCTCTTCATGAATAGTTTTTTGACTTTTTCCTTGCTTAGTGAGAAATTTAATTACAGTGCGATGCTCAATTTTCACCATCATCGCCTCAGTTGCCATTATGATTCTGTTTAACTAGAGATAAAACGCGAATTAATAATCACATTTATATGAAATTTTACATGAATGCACTAAAATAATAGTATTACTTGATAAATAAGTCAATTTATATATGCAATCACAGCTTCACCCCGATACCGAGAATATCTTGAACGCCCCTCGTATATCCTTAATTGTATCACTTTTTAAAATTTACTTCCACTAGTTTTTTATGAAAACTGTACGCAGACTAATATTTTTTACGCGCGAAGTAGCAGGTGGATTGTGTCAATTTTTTGCACACAGAGAGAAGAATTGTTAGCCAAGAGAGTAATATTTTTCGTTTGGAAGAAGGGCAAGAGCATTTACTACTGCGCTGTACTTTGTATGTCAGCGGCTGACTACTGGAGGGGGTTGAACTTAGCGGCCATAACCCTATGTATTTTAAATATATTTCCTTGTGAATCAATTTGAACATTCAGAATAATAAATAAAGCCGATTACACGAAAACAGAAATATAGTTTGACACACTATACTATTTGACGTTTACACATATTTATCCTGTAATGAAAACGAGAAGTAAAATTTTGTTTCTGAAAAAATGAGGGGAAATGGTTTCACCATATGTCACTCCGGAGCACGAAAAAAGCCCAAAAGAAAACGCCATTAATTTCACGAAATTCTGTTCTGGATTTTACGTCAGAATATACTAACATACACTTATGCTCATATAATTACGCCACAAGATGTGAGGCAACAGTTTTTGCAGAAAAAATTTCCTATTTCGTGCTTCATTATCTCACTTTAATGTGACAAGCCTGCCGAAGAAAAGCAACATGTGTGGCACGAATAGTCCATAGTCGTTTGTGAGAAGTCAATAATTAGGTGCTCATATAATTAAGCCATTTTGTGGATAAAGCTAATAAAAATGGGTAAGAATAAGAGCTCCACCCCATGCGAGAGGAAAACTATCTGGGAAGCCTACCGAAAGCACAAAACAATTGCAAAAGTGGTGGTGACTTAGATTTTTTACACGGTAGAGTACTGAACACTCATACTATGCAGGGCGAATGACTCGAACTCCAACTTTTTAAAATGCTATAATTTTTTTATTTTTTGATAAATTTTATTGTGCCAAAGCAAAAAATGTTGGAAAATACATCAATTTTCAAATTGTATCAGTAGTTTTCAATATGTCTACCTTTGGCGCGAATAATGGCTTTGAGACGGCCGAATAAAGCATAGCACGCTGCACGCAAGTGGTTCTGCGGTATTTTGGGCCATTCCCGGCGAAGTGCTTGTTTGAGGTGGTCCAAACTTTGGTATTTTTTAGTGCCAACCTTCGCCTTCAAAATACCCCAGACAGAGAAATCCAACGAGTTTGAATCCGCAGAATTTGCAATCCATTGTGTCGAAGAAATGAAGTGTGGAACGTTGTTTTTTAAGCAATCTTGGTTGACGCGCGCTTTGTGAGACGGTGCCGAGTCTTGTTGAAATGTCCACGGTCTCTGACCGAAATGATTGTTTGCCCACGGCTTCAATACTGCCTCTAAGACAGTATACAATAGCAATAATTTTGACACCACAGTCCAAAAATACGAGCGGAGAGCGACCATCGGCGGTTATGGCGGCCCAAACCATCACCATCGGCGCTGCCTGCTTTCTGGTAGCCGTCCGAAGCTGTAAATTTTCGAAGGAACTCTCTGGAAAGTAAACTCGGTCATTTTGTTTGTTGACATATTGCTCGATAACAAATGGCGACTCATCGGAAAAAACCAAATTCGACAACTCACCACTTTCGTGCAAGCGTAGCAACTCCTTCGCTCCTTCGACTTTAACATTTTTCTGCTGCGGTGTAAGATCATGTGCTTTTTGGAACTTCAATAGTTTGAGCCCTAGCTCATTTTTCAGTATGTGTTGCATCCGTTCCAACGTTATGTTGATCTCACGAGCCATTTTTCTTCCACTTCGACGCGGATTTCGCTCAATTCGAGCCTTCACTTTCCGAACCATTTCTGCCGATGTTGCTGTTTTTTTATGACCACTTTTATGGCGTTTTGCAACGCTGCCAGTATCACGGTAACGAGCTATGGTTCGAGACACAAATGATTTTTTCACGTTGGGGTGCTGGAGGGCTCTAACGATAGCTACTTGTGGTTTTCCAGCCAAATATAAAGCAATCACACTATCACGTTTGGATTCCATCGCGCATAAAAATTTTTCAACACAACTGAGACGCAAATCATTTAAAAAGCATGTTAATAATAAAATTATCTGTCATGTGTCAAAATTGGAGCTCGCTGTCATGAACGGTTTGGAAATTATAGCAGTCTGAAGTTGGTTGCAGTTCGAGTTATTCAGGGTGTATATGTACATCCAATTCAGCCTGAAGGATGCTTATCCCAGCTAGCCAGCGTTCCAGAATTATCGGAAAACAGATTGGCCAAAATACAGAGGAATACTGTTAAAAACACTCTCCTCTGAACTATAAAGTCCCCCGCGTAACACCAACGAGCTTGACGTGAAAGTCAAAGATTTCACCCTGGCTTTGATCAGGCTATTGCTGCTTCCAGCCCCCCTATTCAACTTAGGGGCAAGAAAAATTCGCAATGGTGGACATTAGCACTGGGACCGCTTAGAAACGCTTGCAGAAAACTTTTCAACCTAGAAAAAAGCACAATCAAAGTGGATGACTGAAGACGGTATAATACCTGCCGAGGTCCTCAGATATTATCCTGCCTACTCTAGAGAATATCATGAGGAGCTGCGTAAAAATGATCAACATTCCACTTTCACGGAGAGAATTTAATGGGGTTTTCATTCCCAAGGCCGGAAAATGCTTTCATGTTGTCCCAAAGGACCTCTGACCTATAAGTTATCATCTTTCTTTTTGAAAACCCTAGAACGACTGAAAAGCAAAGTCTTTGGAAACGGCTCTACATTCACTGACTAGCCACATCGAACGACCCCTACGCCATAGAGAGAACACAATGCTCGTTTCCTGGACATAGAAGGTGATTTTAACAACGTCAACACATCCGCAATCACGACTGCGCTTTTAACTCTGCAAGTAGACGACACACTTGGGGAATTAATCAGTCTTATACCAATTGCAAGATAATCAGCTCCAAACTGGGTGGGCTTCTAGTGGTTAATGAGCTGCTGATATACCTGGAAGCGGGTGGTGGTAGGGTGATTGCCTTTACGGATGACGTTGCTATAGCCGTCCCAGGTAAGCATCTTATAACCATTAAATAACTCCTTCAGCTAAATCCTAACAGAATAAGCCATTTAACGGATCGCTGTGGATTGGGAGTAAACGCCCATAAAACTGATGTTATCCTCTTTTCCAGGAAATATGAAATTCCGTCCCTCAATCAACGGTACCAGTTTAGTCTTCTCCGCTACAACAAAATATCTGGATCTCGTTTTCGAGAGGAAACTAAACTGCAAACCTAACATTCCAGAAAGAGTCAAGAAAGCTAGAATAGCTTTATTCTCTTGCAAAAATCCATTCGGAACAAGTGGGCCTTCAACTTCGCATAAACCACTGGCAATACGCCGCGGCTATGAGTGGTTGTCCGGGAGAGGGGCTTACATATATCTATTCTTAATACACTAGCAATCATTCAGAGAACATCGATTACACTTTACCCAACATTGGTATGTAGGTTAGGTAGACTAAGGTTTATTTTAAGTTAGATATTAAGTTTTATAAAAAATTAAGTCCATATGCTAAGTTTTTGTTAACAATTTTTTCTTAGCCTTAAGTATAGAAAATAATTATTCCTAAGTAAAATGTAAATATAGTCGAAAGACATAGATACTCGTATAAGAATTTAGAGTAGCTTAGAGTGCCTGTGTGGGGCCAATAAGTTAATATAAGATTGTTAAGTAATTTTAAGCTAGCATTTAAGCATTTTTTGTTAGTATGTAAGGGTTAATGATTAAGATAATAAAATGCATATAAAACTAAAACTAAAACCCAACATTGGTTTGACAAAGACTTACATGTAAACATCCCCTTTAGGTCCCTCTAGTCGAGATGGCAAGTCAATCCACTTCTATACTTCCAAGACTGATAGCGGGGTTGGTGGCCGTGTTTTCTCAGATAAGTTTAATCTAAGTTTCTCCTTCTGTCTTCCAAATCACTGTAGCGTATTCCAAGTGGAAATGTTGGCAATCAAAGAAGTCCGGTCCGGGCTGAAGAAAAACGTTATAACAGCAAGATATATTCGCATCTTATCGGATAGTCAGGCCGGGTGTTAACAGGTATGCTCGGGAAACTTAGTGAATCCGTGCAACATGACGATTGGGTGCAGAAGTTATTGGAGGTGGAACATAGTTTAAACAATGCCGTGCAAAGATCCATTGGCACCACTCCTAGCACACTGCTTTCGAAGTTGATCAGAAGGGGCCTAGTGTAGATAAACTAACTCAGTTCCACCAGGATAAGGGTTTGTGTTCCCCTCATAGGGATTTAGTCGAAAATAGAAAACGAGCTTTTGAGTCGATAGAAAAGGTTCAGAGTTACAACTTGTGAAAATTCGAAGAGCATCATCGTCCAGCGCCATTGTATAATGAGAGGGACTTTGTTGTTATAAGAAATATTGACACTTCTGTTGGCGTTAATAAAAAATTAATACCCAAATATAAGGGTCCGTTTGTAGTTCACAAGTCCCTACCGCACGGTAGATACGTTACTAGGGATATCGAGAACTGTCAGATTACGCAGTTACCCTATAACGGAGTAATGGAGGCTAAGAACATTCGCCTTTGTAAACGTGACACTGATCAATCAGGTTGAGGGCTTTAGTCAGAAGCGCCTACCACTGTATGTTTTTGTAAATGTAAGATCGTGGTCGATCTATTTGTCAGATTAACCGAGTTATAGTATTTAAGAAATTAAGATCCTGGCGGAGTAAGTGTAAGAAACAGGAACGAGAATTTTTAATAAAAAATAAGTATACTACAGTATCATACATTTCTGATTTTGCTCTTTTATAAAAACAAAAAAAAAATTTTGTGTGTAGTCAAATCCAGCGTTGGGTTTTCGCAATTGTCAACCACAAGTTCTTTCTAACTACGATTGACGGAAACGTTCTGAATGAAATAACAGTTCAACAATTAAATTGGATTAAATGATAACGAACATAACTACGACAATGGAATTTTTCCATTACATGCAAGAATCAGGTATACTCGTACCTTCGACAAGAGGGATTGGATATTGATGAATCTATGTATTGTAATCAAGGAGGCATAAAAAAGAAGAAAAAAAAAAGAGATCTATAATGAAAGTATTTTCGCGATGAGATTGGGCTCGATGTGGATAAACCAAAACAAGGATTTACCAATGATGGGAATACTTTGAGGAGATTTTTTCAAGAATCCGAAGCAGCAGTTGGTATAACTGGGGTCAATAGAGAGGTAATAGTACTCGTAATAATAAATATTTTGAATTTCAGCGAAAAGGTTAACAGTGTCAAGTTCGGGGACTATGTCAAGAAAACAACAGGGTTATTAAAACAAAAATATCCCGAAAAACAATTCACATGTACTCTTCATAAAATGTTGGCTCATAGTCACAATACAACAGAGTATCAATCGTTTCAAGCATGCGGCAGAATGAAGACATATTTGCAGCCACATCGGACTCACATATGTCGGAACCGAAAAATATCGCAAAGCACAATACTCTTCAGAAATGATAAGTTTATTTCACATTACCCCGGATGTTGACGAAGGTTTTGAAGAAATATCATTTCTTTTACTATATATAACTTTTTGGTACGTTTACTTTTTTCTCCACCCTTTTAATTGAAATGAATCACTAAAATATTTATTATGTACTCTAATGTGCCAAAAAATAAAAAAAATTCCCTTTGGAAACACTTAAAAAATTTTTAAAAATGATTCATTTACTTTAATTCATCAGTGTTTTACTAATTTCTCGGCGTAGCTTTTAGACAGCCTGTTACTACTTCAATCATGGACTTTTGAACATTTTTAAACTAAAATATTTATTATGTTTATCCTCTGGTTTCTTTTATATACATAATTTGCGAGCGCTCAAGGAACTTACGTACCTTTGAAATGTTTACACACAGCGCGGGCGAAGGAAAATCAGGTTTTGGATCCTATCTAGCAGGTGCAGATGAGAGGGGGTAAAATATCTCTTACATCGTTTTAAGTGACCTAGACATTTCATAGTATTTTTGATGACACCGAATATGTGGTCATCCCAACATAAGTTATCCTTGACACACATACCGAGAATGGAAAGTTTATCTGTTTCGACGATGCAAGTGCCCATTCATGGATAATGGCTGGGTGTTTAAATTCCGCTTTAACGACAGCAGACAGCATTATGTTTTGGAAGCATTAAATTCTACTCTGTTAATGGTTCCCCAATTAGTTATGCTGTCAATATCAGAATTTAATGAGCTTAACATACGCTGCCGTTCCCTTTCTACAGCCGAAGAGCAGGGACCCGAGTCCGGGAACGAATATAAAAAGCAGAGAGTATTGTCTCAGCAAAGGAATATATTGGATTAGAAGTAGCAGACTGGAGATCATTAATGAAAATTAAAATGAGTGTCGGAAACAGAACAGAGCCCTGCGGCACACCAGCATTTATTTTGTGCATATCACACTTGAAACCATCCGAGACAGCCTGAATTGAACGTTTCGAAAGGTAATTATCGAATTCATTGAAGAAGAGAGTTGTCGATCCCAAAAGCACGCATTTTCGACAAAGGAGCCTGATGCCAAACTCTATCAAGTGCAACTATCTTGCTTTCCCCAGAGTGATGGTTCCACTTTTCGGTGAGACATACCATCAGATCACCAGTGGACCTGTAGCTACAAAAACCGTACTGCCGGTCATTAAGAAGTTTTCGTGTTTCGAGATATTTCATGAGCTGACGGTTTATCACCGTTTCCATGATCTTGGAAAAAATTGACGTAAGTGGAATGGGTCTGTAGGAGGAAAGAGAAGAAGATTCGCCTTTTTTAGGGACGGGCTGGACAAATTCCATTTTCTCGGAAAGAGTCCTAAAGAGTAGGATTGATGAAAAAGCTTACGCAGTGGTTTTGCCAACGAGGAAGAACACCTCTTCAAAAAGAGGGGAGACATACCATCTGGACCAGCGGATTTACGAATATTGCGATCTTTAAGAACTCTTGCTACTACACGAGCGCGAAGTGTATTTGTTCCATTGAAGATTCGACTCACTCAAGTGTAGGCGGAGACAAAGCGCAATCTGGGAGTGTTGAGCTGGCCGCAAAGTATGCAGCAAGCAAATTGGCCTCGTCCAAAGAGCTGACAGCTGAAATGCCATTGTAAATGAGCGTTGGCATATAGGATGACATTGCAGTCATTCTTGGCTCGTTTAAACTTTTTTCGGTTTTCCTCTGTTGGGCTGGTCTTGAAGGGCCAAGAAAACATTTCTCTAACCCTGACAGCCTATTTACAGCGCAAGTCGTACCATGCCTTTTCTTTTGGTTTGATACTCTTCATCCGATGAGGGATAAAGTCTCTCTTTTCAAAGAAAATGGTGTCTGTGATCATATCAGCAACGGCATCCACGTCGTTATCGAGGAAACATAATGACCAGTTAAAATTCCTAAAGAGGCTCCAGTTAGTTTTCTCGTATTACCATACGGTTCTTTTATAAATCTTTTCTTTAACTGCGTGGTCGGTGTGCGAGAAATTAGCTGATGTAGTACGAACAATGGTCCGATGAGTCTAGAGGGCAGAGAACATCAACGATGTACTTATCAGGGTGAGAAGTTAAAAACAAGTTCAGGGTGTTGACGATATGACTATCAACGTCTAGTATTCGCGTGAATTCATTTACAAGCTAGGTTAAGTCGTTTTCTGTAGCGAAAATCTTATCACACTGTCCTTCGGGTGTTGTCTGTCCTGAATGTCGAAGCCACCCAGAATTGTGTATATTGAAATCGCCCGTAATAACGATTTCAGTATGAGGATACAGGAATATAATTCTTTCAATATTTTTTAAGTTCGCGGAATTACCTGGTGTTACGTAGATTGAACGAACACAGAGAGCTGTCAATGTAGGTTTTGTAAGAACGCACACCACCGACGGCTTGGTCAGAACATCGCTTTTGATAGTTGAGTAACAGAGCCCACTCTCCTATAAAATCAAACTGGGTTTATACAAGACCGAAAACCAATAAAGACGTTCCGAGAGAAAGATACTGTGTGTGTTTTTCGCTCCCGTTTATTTTGACGGAGATAGCAAGATTCAACCACGAACTGTTCGACCTGTACGGGGCATGTTGCCCGAATATACACCACAGCTTCCGCCCAAAGAGTACCTCAATGGTTTGTAACAATCTAGGACTTTGATTTTTCGTATTCTGTAACACGAATTGGCCTCGGTCATTAATAACGATATGAAAAAAAATATAAATAAAGCAACAACGGTGTGAAATATAAAATTGATTCTGGGTTTATTTTGAAGCTACGTTTATGCCAATTTGTGTGGAATAGCATATCATTCCAATGGCCGTCTCAGCTTTGCTGGCAGTTTCAAGCGGTCGGTCCAATTTTTGATGACCTCGAGCTCGTACAAAGTGGTTGGCTTGTAGGCTAAGGATCAGACAAAATAATCTAGTGGTGTCAAACCGCATGGTCACGGCGGCCAATTGATGAACGTTCGCTGTGAGATGACCCAGTCGCCAAATTCCATCTGCACGACTTCGAGCGTTGCGTCGCTTGTATGGCATGTAGCGCCGTGTTGTTGGAACCACAACTCGGATATATCGATGTTGACGAGCTCTAACTACAGAAAGTCGGTTAACACCGCTCTATACCTGAGACTATTGACGGTAACGGTGCCTTTTTTCTCATTTCGAAAGAAATAAGGTCTGATGATTCCATGCCATAAATTACACCAAACAGTCTATATATGTTGATGCATTGATGCGTGGTCGAACACTTGTGGATTGTGTTCACTCCAATAATGGCAATTTTGCTGTTGTTGTAGCCGCTGAGCCAAAAATTGGAATCGTCCGAGAAGATGAATTTTTGACCAAAATCCGGATCTCCGGCCAACATTTCCAGCGCCCAATTAATGAACTCACGGGGTTGTTTATAGTCGTCCGGCATCTTATCCGGATATAGGCCCAAATCTAGAAACAAAATAAGCCGGGTTGACTCTCTGGCGAGCCTACGGTGGCTATGTTTTGTTCATTTCACACCAGCTTCTGCCTTGTTGGTGGCTCAACATTCAAAAGAGTGTACTCACGCTGCAACTTTTCAACGGTGCGACGAATTGCCTGGACGCTGAAGCCATGATGACGACCGACCTAATGACGAAATTCACGTTCCGTATTTACAATTTCCGCACGTTCGGCAAGCGTAAAACGATGCATGATTAAATGCAAACCTTACTGAATATTTTGACAGCTGGTTATCATTGGTAACTTTGACAGCTGCTGAAACAAAACAATTGAAAAAACTAACATTGCTATCTGGTCACCCTATATTAAGACAAGATATGATAAGGGAAATATCTATCCTTACTGTACGACAAAAGCCTTTGACCTTGTGACATCTATATGTGTAAAAAAGAACTTGTTGAATTGAAAAGTTTTAATTAAAACATTCTCAAAACAAGCTGTTTCGCAACAATATCCTTCTTGGAAATGTTGCAAGGAAAGTCCATGTATTTTAACAAGTGAAAGCTTTCCTAAGGTAATGCTATAAATTCAGCGAAAATGTTGAGCATAGACATTATTCGTCAGGAGGAGCAATAACAATCCATGACAGCAACCTAAGTTTTTGACTATTATTTGTTCTCGGGCTTATAAACAAAAGCTTTGAAAGTTTCAAAAACTCTTTATGAATCAGGGTATAACAAGAAAAACGTAGTTAAATAGAATATGTACACTCCGCGAAATTTATTTAAAGGCAGATGTACTTTTGTACAGAAAATGTGCCCGTAGTGTAAACGGGCATTTATGTCCAATTGTTTTCTTTTGTTTTTGCTTTGTGTCTGTTGTTTTGTAGCCAATTATGGTGCGAAATTTAATTAAAAGCAGTCATAATTTCGATGATTGTTGACCGCAAGTCAGAATGGGAAAAGGAAAAACGCTCTCGGATAAGTAAATCGCCAAAATCCATGCGTATAAGGATACCGGTATGTCCAATCACCAAATTGCCATTAAATTAAATCGATCGGCTTCCGCAATCGATAATGTTATTAAATTAGGAAGTAATTACAACGTGAACCGGAGAAATTAAAACAATCAAACAATTTCAGCAAGACAGAAATCGGCCATTAACCGAGCTGGGTTGCAAAAAAATGCTACTGCTTCTAAAATTATTTCAGATTTAAAGTTGCCCGTATCTAAACGGCCTGTACAACAAATTTTTGTTGGCAGTGATCGACAGGTTTGGAAAAAAATGAAGTTAAGACCGGCTCTTAAAGAAGCACATAAAGTTGACCGACTACACTTTGTCAAAGAACACATGACATGGTCTAAACAGTGGAAAAGCGTGATTTCTTCGGACGGAAAAAAATTTAACCTTGATGGGCCAGACGGTTTTAATTATTATTGGCATGATATAAAAAGCCTTGAGAGCTTCTCCACTAAGCGAAACTTTGGAGGTGAATCTTTGATGGTCTCGGCTGCTTTTAGCTATCATTGTAGGACTCCGATATGCAAAACTTCTGGACGAATTAAATCAGAAAATTATATTACTCTGTTGGAATACGTTTTGGTAGGCTTTTTGGACCATCAGCCGGATTCAAATACAATTTCCCAGCAAGATAATGCTGCCATTCATGTATCGCGGGCCAGCCGTGAGTGGTTTTCAGACAAAGAAATTAAACTTTTAGAGTGGCCAGCACGTTTACCGGACTTTAACCCGATCGAAAACTTGTGGGGAAATCTGTCTTGTCGTGTTTATGCTGGCGGGCGCAAATTTGGATGGAGGATTTACGCAAGGCCGTTACAACGGAGTGAGCTCTAATTCCAGTTCAGGAGTTCAAAAACGTTGTTAATTCGATGCCAAGTCGGATTTTCGAACTTATAAGCAAGTCTAGCGGTTTGACTCACTATTAATTTAGACTTTTACGTTATTTGTTATACTGAATTTTTTTCTGTTTTTACTTTATCTTGACTGCCCTTAATCGAATTTCGCAGTATATATAAATTGAGTTTTTTTGTTTGTTAAACTAAGTAAAGATATGTTTATTTGTTTAATTAAATTTTTTCTTTGCTTAAATAAATCGTTTATTTGTAGTCAATAAATTTGTAAATAGTACAATACACTTAAATCAAATTTGTTTTTAATTTTTCAAAGGAAAATAAGTTGCCTTTAATTGAATCCCCCTGAGTCTATTAATGGTATGCATAAAAGGCAGTAAATGCTTCAGATTTTCATAATAAATACTTATTTTGGTATGCATAAAAATGAAGTAAATACTAAAAATTAAGTATTTGCTTCAGGTAAAAGCAAATACTTTTTTGGATGAATTTTTGTAGTAAATGCTTTTTTTGGAATGCATAAAAACTAGTATGTATTTTTTTTCTGCAGTAAATACTACAGATTTTTGAAATTGCTATCGACCAACTTGAAAATTCTATAGCATTTACTTTTGCTTACTTTTGGTAGTTTTGTAAGGTACAATACCAAGAGACTTTAGTCCCAGATCGAGTTTAAAGCGAGTAAGGTCGTAAAAGAAAATTTTATATTCTAATCAGAATGGCAGAGTATATACGTGTTAACACAAAAGTATATAAGGAACGAAGATCGGGGACTGACTCAAATTTCAAGCAACTTTAGCGCTTTGAACGAGAAAATTTAAAGTGGTTAAGTGAACATTTCATAGGTAAATATTAGAATTAATTTAATTTATTATACGTAGTTACATTTATTATAATTTTTATTATTATTATTATTATTTTGGGTGGTGGTACTACCCATCTCGAAAAGATGCGGATTTTTTTGCGGTACATTGGAGATCCTGGATTTCAAACTGGTGTTGGTGAGGATATAGGCGTGCACCAGAGTACTGTCTTTTGAACAGTTGACGGTGTTGCAGGACTCATTAAAGATAAGGAATCAAATTGGATAAAATTTCCACCGAACTATGAGGAACAGTTAAGAGCGAAGCAAGAATGGAGTGGCACATATCGTTTCCCTACATGCATAGGAGCCTTAGACTGTACTCATGTGGAAATTTTGCAGCCCCATTCACATCCAGAAGAATACATTAACCGAAAAGCTTATGCTTCCATAAATATTCAAGGTACGTGCAATGGGATGGAATATTTTACCAGTGTTGATCGTCGGTGGATAGGGTCAGTCCATGATTCCAGAATTTGGAGAAATAGCGCCGTGGAATCCATTATGCGACGTTGTTTTGCTCGGAAATGAGGGCTATGGAATTACACCGTGGCTTATGACACCTTTTAATAATGCAACGGCAAATCAAGAAAAAGCATTTAATAAGCTCCACACTAAAGAGAGAGTTGTTATTGAAAGATGTTTCGGGCAGTTGAAAAAGAGATTTCCAATAAATTTGGAAAATGTTAAAAATTTAATTGCTTTGTCTTGCACAACGTTGCAAAATATTGAAAGGATAACGATGATTTTCAACCATTTCAAGAAACTGAAAATAATAGATTTCTTGGTGAAAAGTGAACTTCTTTCTAACAGCTCTCTTCAAATTCGAAGATTAGGTCAAATAAAAAGAATGGAAATTGCTAAATAATACAAAATAATTTTAATTTATAGATATGTATTTTTAATTATTCAAATGACTTGTTTTCTTTTTTGTATATACTTAAACAAAAAATTAAATTTTCCAAAAAATAAAATTTACTAAGTGGAAGTAAGTAAAAAAAATGTTTGTTTTTTTAAAAATTAAAATATGTTGATCCACTGTTGCTTACAGTGTTGGTGGAGGTATGATAAGAGTGAGATCCTCGTTCTTCACTGTCGCTATGTGTCCTTCTTTAAATCTCTTCTTGCTGCATCCGAACGAGTTTTAATTGCTCCAACAAAACCAAACGCTGAAGCTAACCATTTGTAAGACTTCTTGTTTCTTCTGTTTCGTTGAACTTCTGTCTTTTTTCTTTTGCTGGAACTCCTTCTGTCTCTTCTGTTGATGCAGCGTTTTTAGATATTATTGTGATTTTCGATGCATCTTCTTCCGCCAGTCTTTGGTTGGCATAATCTGCCACGACAGATAAGCCAGGAATACAAGTGATCGTTGGATTTTCACCGGCGTTGAGAATATCGAGAAAGATAATCTCCCATTCTTTAAGCTTAATGGCCTTGTTTTCAGGTTTCTTCATATCTGTTTTTTTTTACATCTTTTTTCTAATTATTATTTTTTTTTATTTGGTCTGCATTTAATTTCACACCCGTTTTACCTTAGCACGTTTAATGCATGTTTGCTGAGATTCGTTTAGTAAAACATAATGCACTTTTAAGATTTGCACAAATTCGAGGTGCATTTGGTTAACAGACAAATTTTGCTTCACTATATTTGCCATCACTTTGGTTGTCACTTGAAGAGTCGAAATATTTTTTATTTTTTTTTACTTTTATTTTTAATAAATGTTTTACAATGTAACGATTAACCTAAGTCTTTAATGGTTTGGCCTGTGGCCGTCTACCAGGTTGACAAAATACATACTTAAGTTTTACATTAAAAATCTCCATCTATGATACGCTTTCTATAACAAAGTGCTGCTACTGAGTAATCATATAAGACTTTCCATCCTTTTTCCCCATTTAAAATGCTCATTACTTCATCTTCGTCTAAATCATGTTTTCCGAACATTGATAGTCTAAATTCTTTTAAAATCGGACAAACACCAAGAAAATGTAAGATGTCTTCTCTCTTCTTCATATTGCAGAGGTCACAAAGTATTGGTAAATCTAGTCTATGGGGTATAAAGTTTGGTTGAACGAGTTCTCCTCTCAGTTTGAAAATAGTACTTATTTTGTCAACTGCGTGACTATCTAGGATGTATGTTTTTTCATTTAGAAAATGGTTTAGTTCGCTGTAATAGTTCCTAAACAGTGACGATTCAGCTTCTTCGATATATTGGTCATATGTATTGGGTATATAACTTAATTCGCGCGGTTTTTTTTTTTCAAAATTTGAACGTTTATTTACGAACAACATGTACAATAGCATTATTCAAAGTATTGCCCATCTGAAACTATGACTTTTTCCCATCTTTCTGGCAATTTGTGGATCCCATCCCAAAAGAACTGCGCCAGCTTGGCAGCCAAGAATGAATCAAGCCAATTTTTGATATTCTGCTCTGATGTGAACCGTATTTCAGTGAGGGCGTTCTGCATCGACCGGAACAAATGGTAGTCAGAAGGGGCAAAGTCTGGGCTATAAGGCGGGTGGGGTAAGACTTCCCATCCACTGTTTTCCAAATAGTTCTTAACCGGAATAGCAACGTGGGGCCGAGCGTTATCATGCTGGAAAATTATTGTCTCGTGTCTGGTCGCATATTCCGGGCGTTTTTCGGCCACTGCTCTCTTCAAACGGATTAATTGTGTTCGTTAGCGTTGTCCATTGATGATTTCACCCGGTTTTAGCAGCTCATAATGCAGCATATCCATCTGATCCCACCAAATACAGAGCATTACCTTCGCGCCATGGATATTCGGCTTTGCTATTGATTTGGCTGGTTGGCCGGATTTCACATATGATTTTATGCGTTTGGGGTTGTCGTAATGGATCCATTTTTCATCACCATTAACAATCCGATGCAAAAATGACTTCCTTTTGTGGTGTTCCAGCAGCATTTCGGACATGCAAAACCGCCTTTCGACGTCTCTCGGCTTGAGTTCATGTGGAACCCAATTTCCTTGCTTTTGAATATATCCAGCTGCTTTTAAACGTTTTGAAATGGCTGCTTGAGTGACACCCAAAGATTCTGCGAGCTCTTCTTGTGTTTGGCAACAATCTTCATAGAGTAATGCTTCCAGTTCTTCATCTTCAAACTTTTTTGGCTGTCCAGGACGTTCATTGTCTTCCAAGCCAAAATCTCCACTTTTAAATCGTGCAAACCACTTTTGGCACGTTCGCTCAGCTAGCGCATGTTCACCATAAACTTCCACTAAAATACGATGACTTTCGGCAGCAGTTTTCTTCATATTAAAGTAATAAAGAAGAACTCCCCGCAAAAACACTTTTTCAGCCAAAAGTTCGACATATTTGAGTGAAAAAAAATTATTGTTGTTTACGCTTCAAATGAGTGACATATACTGAAATGACGTACAATGGCAGTAGCTTTCCAACGCATGTTAAAATGGAATAATAACAATGGAATAATACAAGTTACGCATCTCTTAGCAAACCGTGCGAATTAAGTTATAGACCCAATATGTCTGCCAAAATTCTCCAAAACCAAGTTAAAATTTTCTCTTAAAAGATGAGGATGCTCGTTCAGTTGAATAGACAGATTTAATCCGCATTCAGAAGCTGTGTTCTTCCATTCCTCGCAAATGCCTCCGTTTGTTCTAATTATGCTTCTTGAAACTACGTTTGGTATTCTGCATTCATTCATTTCTAGTATTTTTAGGATATAGTTGAAGTGCATTTTGAGCGTGTACAAGAGGAGGAGTTCGCGTTTCAAGATGTAGCATATAGTTCGGGGTATTTTTTGGTAATCGGAAGATCTTCTTCAAAAAGTAGCGAAGAAATTTTTCCACAGCATCGTAGCCTTTGTAACCTCATATCTGAGCTCCGTAAAGCATTATCGACGCTGCGGTTGAGTGGAACAAAGTTTGTTTTGCACTTTGCGATACATATTTATTTTTGAAGCAACGTTCCCAAATCGAGCAGATAGCTCTTTTAGCAACAGCTAATTTTTCCTCAAAGTGTGGTTTGAAATTTAAGGAGGACGATATTAGGATACCTAGGTATCTGTATCTGGATATTACCTCAATCTCTACCCCGTCTAACTTCCACTTTTCCAAATGTGAGAAGCATCCTCCTGCATTTCTGAATATCATCATTTTTGATTTATCAAGATTTACAGTGAGATTCCAACTTTTACAGAAAGCATTAAGCCTGTTTATCATTAGCAGCATACCTTGGGTTGTGTCACCCAGAAAGACGATATCATCAGCATACATCAGCGCAGGAATTGAATCTTATTCCACCTTTGACATCATCTGTTATATCATTGATGTATAATATAAAAAGCAGAACACTTAAAATACAGCCTTGTTTAACACCCATTGAAGTTTCGAACTCTTCAGAAATTAAGTCTCCATCCCATACATATGCAATATTATTCTCATACAAGGCTCTCAGGATTCGAATAATTTTACTTGATACACCGATTTTGGAAAGCTTGTAAAAGAGTGCTTCACGTGGTATTGAATCGAACGCTGCTCGAAAATCTACAAAGCAGAATATATGGTCGATTGTAGAATAACCTTTCCTAAATCCAGCTTGGAATTCTTTAAGGATGTTATGTTCTTGTACCCATTCATACAATCTTTTGTAAATTAATGAAGCAAACAATATAGCTGAAGTGTTTAGAAATATGATTCCTCTGTAGTTCTTCGGGTCCCTGTAATCGCCTTTTTTGTGTAGGGGAAAAATTATTGCTTTCCTGAATACGTCAGAGATATTAGCAGAGTCGGATATTCGATTAAATTCAATTGTGAGAGAATTCATAAACTCATATGTGCAATTTTTATAGAACTCAAACGGGATGCGATCAATACCAGATGCTTTATTTGATTTCGATTTGCATATTACTTCATTGACTTCTTCCAGAGTAAATGCAGAGTCTAATTTTTCGTCTAAGAGCAGAGGGGCTGCATATTGATGTAGCAGCGAGGTTAATGGGGCATTAAGAAGTTTATCGAAATGAGGCCTGAGTTGCGGGGCTTTAAGAGTTACAGAGATGTTAGAACTGAGCAGAAGATTTTGAATTATTTATAATCGCAATGTTTTGTTGTTCAAAGGCTACTTTTTTGATGTAACAGATGTGTTTGTATTCCTTGCTGGCATCTTGATAGAGTGCTTTAAAGATATTGGAGTTATTCGACCTTAGAAGTTTGAGAAATTTAAAAGATTTGGTTCTAGCTTTCATGCAATCAGAATCATACCATTTTTGTTTATATATTTTATGAGTTTTTAAATCTTTCTGTTGCGGAATGGATTTCTTTATTATTTCCGTTAGAGCTTCAATATTGGCTGTATAACGCTGTGTGCGTAGTTCCATAAGATTCACATTCATGTTCCGCTGATACGATTCCATTATTCGGTCATTCCATACAAATTTCGGCAGAAGGCTTAATGGTTTTGCGCAAGCATAGTTGCCGCTAACAGCAGAATTAAGGGTTACTTCCAAGGGCATGTGGTCCGAAAAGATTTCGGTTCCTATTTGAAAACTGTCTAGAAGCTTGAGCCAATTTCCCGAAGCAAAACAATAATCTATTATTGAGCATGATGTTCCTCTGATAAAGGTCAATTCGCCATCTGGATCTCCTTCGCAACTACCATTCAACAAGCACATGTCATACTCATCAGCAAGTTCAATTATTTTTGCTCCTTTGTTATCATAAATTAGGTCTTTAGATCTGCGACATGGTTCCAGCAGAGTACTGTTATATCCCGATGCGAAATTATTTTGTGTGAGTCCAACACTACCATTATAATGCCCAATAAGCATTATATCCGTACAGTCCAAGGAGTGCAGTGAGTCGCAGAGTTTATCGAAATCACGCTGCCAATGATTACAGTTTAAGTAGATTAGTAACAAAACTACATCTAGTGTATTCAATTTTAAGTTAATAACATCCATTTCGCCAGCTTTTACAAAGATACTCGTATACAGTCCTTCGAGGTCGTCACTAAAGCCGAATAGTGTTCCACCACTTCCTCTCCCAAAAAGTGAAGTTTTTATAGCAGGAGACCAGATTAATTCATAGTTTGAGAAAATATTCTTAAATCTAATTTCTTCATTATCTAATAGATGTGTTTCAAATAATACAAAAATATCAAAACTTTTTACATAATTAAAAAATGTTACAAAATTCATTTTGTTTTTTAAACCTGACACATTGTAGCTTAAAATTTTTATTTTCTTGATAACTATGTTTTTTTCAGCTTCATTCTGGTAGACATGGGCACATCATGCGTCACGTACAGCCCCCTTAGAGCTTCTGGATGGACCCAAAGATTTTTTGTATATTGGTGTTTTGCTAAGTTTGGCATCACTAGCCGTCAAATTTGAAGTTTTGTGAGAAGTTTTCTCTTTCGTAACTGTTTTGTTTGTATTTCTGATTTCATTAATAAAAAGATTTTTATTTAAAGAAATGTCACCAAAAATAGATTGTATTATTTCAATGCCACTTTTTTCACCACACCTCAATCCAAGCGCGGAGTCCCAAGTAAAGACATTCTTGGCATTGTGGAGCTTGTCATCCCGTAGAGAAATTTTTATTGATGCGTCTTTTTGACGAAGCTCCTTCATGAATGGAATCATTTTTGCCCGACGTTGTCTAACGTTAAAGGGTAAGTGCTTTTGTATGCTTATTCTAGTACCCTTCAATTTGAAGGCATTCCTCATCACGCTCCAGGCAGACTCCTTCGATCTCATCTTTAGAACTATCGTAGACTTGTTCGTGTTATGGCTGTCTATCCTATACGCAGACTCGACAATTTGATTTGGAGTTGAGTCAACTAACCCGGCGCAAATGGATTTTGCCTTTTCGCTCATGTCTACTTGATCTTCAACAGGCAGGTGAACAACAAGATTCGCTTCAGTACTCATCTGTACGAGTCGGTCAAGCTGGCTCTCAAGACGTTTGTTTTGTTCTTCCAGATATACAACTTTTTGCTCAAGTTTATTTGTTTAAAGAAATCTTGCAGATCTGCCTTTTAGGCTAATTGTTCCACAAGCTTTTTGTTATTTTCGAGTAGAATTTCCTGCATTCTCTCAACACTCAGAGTAGAAGTAGATCCCATAGCGAGTTTTGGTTCAATTTCACTCAAGCTTTGGTGGCGTTTTTTGTTTCCTGGGTGTTCCGGAGAGGTGTGGGATATTCCCCTTTTTACCATTTATAGATTAGTTTAATGATGGAATTTTTAACTTGGCTATAAAATAGCTTAGGTGTTAGAACTTACTCGAATTTCAATTGCCTGAGGTAAAGCGTCTCTTAATTTATAAGGTGAATGTGTTTCCTCAATTAACTTTCACTTAAAACACTTTTCTTTTTTGCTTTTTGATCCGGAGATAAATTTTTTGCTCCACTTTCGCTTCAATCAAATGTCAAACTCAAGAGTCGAAATAAGAATGACGAAAAAGCTAAACGTGATGGATGTTTACAATAAAAAACTAAGTAATTGTAACTGTTACTTACGTAAACTTACGGTATAAGTTTTTCAAAACAATTTTTTAGATTGCAAACAAAATAAAAAAGATAGTATTTACTATGATTTCCGATGAACTTTAAGTACTTACTTGAATGAATTCAGTATTTACTTAAAGTATTTGCAATCAAGTGAAAACTTTCTTTATGCATACGAAACGAAGTAAATTCTAAAAATCGGAGCATCTACTTAAAATTTAGTATTTACTTAAACTTTTTACCTGAAGTAAGTACTTCGGTTTTATGCATACTACCCTATATCTGTGGTCACAAGAAAAAACCGCCAAGTCGATTTTCCTTACTGTTCAGTCGTGTTTGAGGTTTTAAAGTAGTGTAGGGACTCATTGGACTGCTACTCGTATATGCAAATTTAATTCTAGCGACATAATAAATTTAGTGCGTACAGATTTTGATGTCCTGAGTTTTGTGGTATGAATAACTCAGTTTTGAGCTCAGTCGAGTTAGGCGGTTTTTGCTTGTAACCACAGATATGTATGTACTTATAAGAAGAAAAATGCGATGGCAACAGATTTTGTTTAGAGTGATTTATGAAGCTGGGAGCTGTACCATTTTCTGAAAGGCCAATATCAGCTTCATGGACACTCATTTTGGTTAGATAGTATCAGTAATCACTCTCTAGCTTTCTCTAAATGGTTGATTGGGTTGGCCTTGCAGTAGCCTTATAGTACATATTAGATGATTTAAAGTTACATATCACGAACAGCTCGATTAATACGAATATTGTGGTTAACTGCTTTAATAGTTTCCAAATTGTAAACCATACACAGCTGAGCAGCCAGCAATCGAGTCTTCGTGCACAATGAAATGAAACTAGCGATTCGAGAGCTCTGGTTTCACTCAGTTCAGTGATGGGAATATGGCAAATAATGCTATCGCCGGCGATAGGGTACTACCCTGTAAATTTCGGACGAAAAGCTCCAAACCGTCTTCGACATAATCAGACGTAAGAAATTAGTGGGAAACAATGCAATACCGATATTTCCCAAAAGAATCGGTGGAAATTTATGCTACCCTATTTAATGCAATGAGTACTGGCCATTATCAGCGCATTGGAAAACTGAGGTAGTACATTCCATCACCAAAAGGGATAAAAGCACTTCCGATCCGGCAAATCTCTGGTCGATCAGTCTTTTTTCAAACATCAGAGTAAGGTTTTTGAGAAGATGATCAACAGAGCCCTGACTAAGTGTGTGGAGGACAAAAATATAGTTCTGGATAACCAATTCGATTTCAAGCCGGTGTTTGGTGTCATTCATGCAGAGTCTAAACTGGTTCTAGATATCCAATGGAACAAAGCCAAGTACCAGTGCACTGGGACCTTTTTCAAGCTGAACAGGCTGGGCATTCATAAGTCACTGCTATATGTATATGATGTAACATATGGGCCGAAAAGTCCGTGCCGTTTTATAGTAAAACACAAAATTTTTGCAAAATTCAACTTTATTTATCAGTATAGTTGCCTTCGAGGGCGATCCACTGATTGAAACGATTTTTCAATCTTTTGATACCAGTTTTGTAGTACGATTTCGGTTTAGCCTCAAAATAGGCCTCTGTTTCGGCGATTCGGTCTTAAATCTCTTTCCGGCGAGCATTCTTTTGAGGTCTGCGAACAGGAAATAGTCGCTGGGGGCCAAATCTGGAGAATACGGTGGGTGGGGAAGCAATTCGTAGCCGAATTCTTTCAATTTTGCCATCGTTTTCATCGACTTGGGACACGGTGCATTGTCTTGATGAAACAGCACTTTCTTCTTCTTCAAATGCGGCCGTTTTTCTGCGATTTCGTCCTTCAAACGCTCCAAAAACACAATGTAATAGTCGCTGTTGATAGTCTGCCCCTTTTGGAGATAGTCGATGAAAATTATTCCATGAGCATCGCAAAATACGGATGCCATAACCTTACCAGCCGAGGATGAGGTTCGTCGCCTGCTCGCCACTCAGCTGACTGCCGACTTGACTCTGGTGTGAAGTGATGTAGCCAAGTTTCATCCATTGTCACATACCGACGGAAAAATTCGGCTTTATTGCGGTTGAACAGCTTTAAACACTCCTCTGAATCATCAACACGTTGTTGTTTTTGGTCGACTGTGAGCAAACGCGGCACCCACTTTGAACAGAGCTTTCGCATGTCCAAATATTCGTGTATGATATATCCAACACGCTCTTTTGATATCTTCAGAGCCTCAGCTATCTCGATCAACTTTACTTTACTGTCATTCGTAATCATGTGGACTTTTTTGATGTTTTCATCTGAAACAGCCCCTTTTGGACGTCCACTGCGTGCATTATCTTCGGTGCTTGTATGACCAATTTTAAATTGTTCAATCAACTTGCGAATGGTTCGTTCGCAAGGTGCAGAGTCGGGATAACACTTATCAAGCCATTTCTTTGCATCGGCTGCATTTTTTCCCATCAAAAAGCAATGATAAATCAACACACGAAATTGCTTTGAATCCATTTTTTTCACAATAACAAAAGTTGCTTCACTCACAACGGTATATCTCGAGAACTAATCGTCCGACAGCTGTCAAATTTATACACGTATTTTTAAAGGTTGGTACTAACTGAAAATGGTATGGATTTAATTCAAGTGGTGCCCTCTCTTAGAAACGGCACCAGCTATACTCGTATATATGCCCACAAATAGACTACTCATCGTGAAAAATGGCGGTGCGACTTTAGCTGATATTTCACATCAAGAATGGTCTGTAACAAGGTGCGGTTAATTCACCGATTCTATTCAACATTTACACAAGTGATCTGATAAGTTCCCTTCACCATGCCATAGCGTACACAGCAGACGCAATCGCTTACAGATCAGGCCCAAGGATTGAGGGCATTAATTAAATGATATTGCGACGACTAGAAGTTGAAGATCAACTTCCAGAAGTTGGAAACTATTCTGTTTAGGATGCCTTTACCTGGGGCCTCTAGGACAGCAGAAAGAATTGATATAAGTTTTCAATCATGGGAGCACTCGCTTGTCGAAATGTAGCCAGATACCAAGGTCAAAATCTATATTTTAACTAACACGTACCATACATGTTGTTCTGGCTAGAGCCATAGGTGTCTTTGCCCTTACGAAGAGAATGTTTTAGAGCACCAACTTGATACGAGGGTGAAGGTTATCTGCTTGTAGTTGGATGTCCCGAGTGGTTCAACGTGAGAGTAAGATTATTGTAAAAAAAAGATTCGGGTGTTTGAATGGGCTTACCTTAAAGCTTGTCTTCGCCTATACAGAACACCATGAGGTTTCGTACCACAGGGCGAACCTAATTAGAGTGAACAATTTTGTCATTGAGCTGACTGGAACGCACATTGTAAGAGCAAAGACCTCGTTGAACCATCTGATCTCCGGGCTTACTACCCCGATTATGTATATCACGAGAGATTGAGCTTGGACGGGACGGTAAGTTATTGTAGAATAAGATAATTTTAAGTTAATTGAGCTAATTCCTAAGCATTATTCTGTATAGCTGTAAGGGGTGAATGAATTTAAATAAAAATGCGTTTAAAATGAAAAAAAGCCAATACACTACCACTTGCGCCACGGCAATCCACTAAAAGTGTTATCAATTAAAAGCCTCTGTAATATTCTAAAGTCTATGTAATATTCAACCACTAGAGACTTTTTATTAATTATTCAGTTAGTTGTGCATAATAAATATTTAATTTTACAGGGTCTTCCAATAGGGACTTTCGAAATTTGTTGAAGCTACATCTGTCAATTGGCTGTCATTTATTCACTCTCTTTTACCAAATGACCATGGATGGACATAGCGTTCAACAATATATGCAAATGATAAAATTGTTTTATCAAAATGAGTGTTCTATTCGGGCAACGTTCCGCGCGCTTCGCCTATTTTACGGTCACCATAATCGTCCTACCGAGAGGACTATTCGCAGTGTGGTGGATAAATTCGAGCCCACTGGTCCAGTAAACGATAAACCAACACCCGTACGTCGACGAAACCCGAGATCACAAGAACTTGGCTTTTCGCAAACCACAACTTGGTGGATTTTGGGTCGTGATTTGGACCTGCACCCGTACAAAGTTCAAGTGACTCAGGAGCTGAAGATAAACGACCATAGACAACGATGCGTGTTCACTCAGCGAACACTGGAGCAGTTGGAAACTAACCCTAATTTTCATCGAAAAATCATCGCCAGCGATGACAAACAAAATTGCCAAATTTGGGACGATAGCATTCCACATGAGATTCAAGAGCGTCAAATGCGTCCCGAAAAAGTTACTGTTTGGTGTGGATTTTGGGCTGGCGGTGTCATCGGTCCATATTTCTTTGAGAACGGCGTTGGCCAATCCATCACCATCAACGGCGAACGCTATAGGTTGATGATTACCAATTCTTTTGGACTGAATTGGATGATAAGGACGGTGCTACGTGCCACACAGCTCAAGCCACATTTGAAATTCTGCACAAGCGGGGTCGAGGGCTTGGTCATCTTACGTGGAGGTGATGTGAACTGGCCACCGAGATCGCGCGATTTGACCCCGTTCGAATTTTTCTTGTGGAGTTGTCTGAAGTCGCAGGTTTATGCGCATAAGCCACAAGCCACAGCAGCCCTCAAAGCCAACATAACCCATGCCATCGGTCAAATTCAGTCGGATTAATGCGCGAGAGTCATGGAAAATTGGACATTTCGGATGCGCGTCACCCAGAGAAGCCGCCGTGGACATTTGGACGATGTTATATTCCATACATACGAGTAATGGCATCGATAGGAATTTCAAACGAATAAAGAATTTCGATGATATCTCACACACACTCTGTTTTATTTAAATTTAAATATAGATCATGAAAGACGCTTTAAATGAAGCTTTGGTAGCGAATCGGCTGGTGGTTTCAGGGATGATTTTTTTTTATAATTTGCGCGCGCTCAAGGGACTTAAGCACCCTTAAAATGCTTGCACACAGCGCGGGCGAAGGAAAATCAGGAAGGATAAAAAGAGAGGTACCGGTGAACGTTGGTTTTAAGTGTTTGCAGGTTATAATGACTACGAAATAAAGAGCTATGCAGGGCATTCCATAAGCGAATTGGAATGGATCACGATATTTTAGAGTACGTCCGAAAGTGGGCTTGAGGGTATACTGAAGAGCATTCATAGCGAGGCGGGTGTTACTGTTGAAAGTTTGAATAGCTGTAAAAACAAAGTGAAACACGAGACATTACGTCAGTGTTCGAGGGTGTCCATTGTTTAAGTGATGTTAGTATCACCTATGATTTTTATCGCATCTAGCAGGTGCAGAGATGTTTTGGCCGCACCCGACCAGATGTGGGAATTGTACTCCAATTTCGGGCGGATAAGCGCCTTATTTATTGAGGCCAGATCAGAGGGGGTGAAGTATTTCTAAGATCGCTTGAGGAAACCTAGACATTTCACAGCGTTTTTGACGACACCGAATATGTGGTCATTCCAACATAAGTTTTCATTGACACACATACCGAGAATGGAAAGTTTATCGGTTTTGACGATGCAAGTGCCATTCATGGACAACGGCTGGGTGTTCAAATTTCGCTTTAACTACAGCAGACAGCATTGTGTTTTGGAATTATTAAATTCTACTCTGTTAATGGTTCCCCAACTAGTTATGCTGTTAATATCAGAATTTAGGGAGCTTAACATACGCTGCCATTCCCGTTCTACAGCCGAAGAGCAGGGACGTGAGTCCGGGAACGAATATGAAAAGCAGAGAGTACTGTCATAGCAAAGGAGTATATTGGATTAGAGGTAGCAGACAAGAGATCGTTGATGAAAATTAAAAAGAGTGTCGGAGACAGAACAACACAGATTGGCCTTGTCCAAAGAGCTGACAGCTGGAATATCATTATAAATGAGCGTTGGGATGGAGGATGAGGCAGAATTTATAATATTTTTGATGAGCGACCAACAATTTTTACTACTTTATTAACATTGTAGTATTTTCTGCCTCAGTTTTTGGTCGTGTTGGAACTTTACACGCATTTGCATTGCTATTACGAAACTAGATCAACTTTTTGTATTTATGGGTGCAGGAGAGCTTCCGAAATAACTGTGGGTGTCTTAATCTGTTTTGATGCATTGGTACGCTTATAGACCAGCCATAAAGCACTTGTCTTCTAGTGCGGTCTTTTAAACTAAATTGCGGAGTGTAAACATATGTCTAGATGACAGTAGTTGAGCTTTTTACATACAGGAAACTGTAATAATTGCTATATTGTCTATAGTACTTAGCCCTCAAAGCAGAAATTAAATACTGATCTTCAGTATCTTCGATATAAGCACATTCGTAGTATTTTCGTTCTCGTCGCTGACATTTTTCTATTATATTTTCATACACGATTGCATTGCGTATATTAAAGCTGAATGAATGACTCTCATACATATATAACAAATACTTAAGTTTAAGCGGCATTTTTTATCGCAAAATACAGCGAAATCTAGACGCTATTTATCTCACCCTACACAGATTCTATGTCGACATCGTCATTGCATTTTTCTTGGTGGTTAACCAGAACGTTGACGTTCTGCATCAATAGAAAATTTTGTATGCCGTTAAAAAGCAAGGGGCTTTCTATACTGCCTTGGTGTACTCCAAATTTCGAAATTTCCAGTTATTCTCGCTGTGCATTTAACTTTCGTTATAACGTCGTTATATCGCTTATCATTCTTATATACATACGCCTCTGGTACATTTTAAGATCCCTAAGAACTCTGCCAATTGTTTTTTCTAAGCCGATGATGATATGCAGATCCTTCAAAGCTTCGCTATATTTATTTTTATTTGTAAACTTTAATCCAAAGCCGCAATGATTGCCATAGAGTTTAGTAATACTTCGTTATCGACTGTCTAGAACTCGTATATTTTCATAGTATTCACACTATTCGGGTTTGTTGCAATTTTTTTAGTATCGCATTTGCCTTTATAAACAGGAACCAAAAAGTTCTCACTCCACTGGTTAGGCATTCGGTCGCCTGTCATCATTCTATTGAATATAATTTCGAGCCATTTAAACTCAAAGTTTCCGATTTTCGGCCACACTTCGGAGGATAGGTTATCCGGTCCGGCGCAATCTTCAATATATTAGATCGTTTACCCATGCTTCGACATTGGACTTCTTCTACTGCGTGCTTATAAGTCGTAAACGTACCTCTTCTAATTCCTGATACAATGATCCTATAGCCATCGTAGATCCTCTTGTTACCGCCCTTACTGCCTCTTTTTTTGCAACGCTCATAGACTAACTCAAGGCGTACTTTAACGGTTTCGCTATTTCATTGTTTCTATTTTCACGGTTCCCGGTTCCTCCATCATGTTTCTTTATTTGTGTGAGGGCTGACTTTTTAAAATTCTGAGCAGAGTTTCCACACTATGTATTTTTGTTGGGAATTTAAAAGAATGAACTTCATTCAATGATAAATGATGAGTTTATTAGGATAACTGACGTATTGTAGGTACTTGTTAACAGCTTTTGCCATATTTATAGGTTAGTTTATGTATATAGTTTTGTGATATTATATAAGTTAATTGCAAACGATAAAATCTACTTCATAAAAAGACAAGCGAAATGATGAGCCAGAAAATTCCCAGCACCGATCTTACCAGGTACAGTGCACATGCCAGCCAATGCATCTTTTGAATAACAACCTGTGGGAAAGCATCATATTGCACCTATGGAAAAACAACAGGAAGTGTCCGGTCGCACGAGGGAAATTCTTTAGAATTAGATTAGAATATAAGTAGATGTAAGAAATTAGATGAGTCAGTTTGTAAAGAAATTGCACACAAGTTGGCAATGAATATTAACGAAGAAACAAAAAAAATAGTGACTACAGATTGTTCGGCTGCATTCACCATTAATAACAGAGCAGTGGAAATTTATTCTCCGGAGTAATGAAACTGAAATGAATCAAATTTGTCCTGATGACGACCACTTCTACGGATGGTTAAAATATAGCGAATGCGATGAATGAAAAGTACGTACAAATTTTGGAAAATGTGATGAAACCATAGGCGGAAAAAAATATACCAGTGATTCGGAAGTCTCTGCAGGAAAACAACTCAAAAGACACTACCAAATTCTTGCTTATTTACATAGGTGACGCCACTGTCCAACTGAAGCCAACAAGCCTTTCCTGCTTGTAAGATTTCTTGCCAGCTGCCTTCAGCGCCGCATTCCAAGTTGGGATCCCCTTCCACTTGTGTGCGCCACTTTAGTTGCGGTCGTGCTATGCTGCGTCGTCCCTCGGGGTAAGAATCGAAGACACTTTGGAAAGGATCTGTAGTGTCCACACGCTCTACGTGGTCCAATCATCTCAGACGTTGGATTCGTAGACACTTGACTGGACTAATTTCGCTACGCAACCCGTTCGTGGTTACATCTCCTGCTTCATACGCCCTCAATACACATGTAACTGAAAATCCCACTCACTATCTTCCTCTCGAAACGGTCAAGCGCTTCTACGTCAGATTCCGACCTCTGCACCATATATGAATGAAGAGCCACCATGGGCACGGGATTCTGAGCTAAAAAAAAATGGTCATTGGCAAGAGTAATACAAGTACTACGTCTGATTTCTTCGCAGAAGTCGATGTCATCCGTGTATAAGCAAATAACTAAAAAATATAGTGCATCTTCTATTGCCCAGTCAGACACGATTCTTCCTAGGTCAACGTTAAAAAAGTAACATGGCAGCTTGTGGCTTTATCTAAAACCTTTCTTGACATTGAAGGTCACGGTAAATTCATTACTAGTCTTGATGGAACAACGCGAATTCTTCATAGTCATCCAGCACAACCTGACGAACTTAGCAGGGATGTCAAAACTAGACATGATATTGTATATCTCGTACCTATCCGCGCTGTCTTATGCAGCTTTGAAATCTACAAATATTTTCCAAGATCTATCGTAATGTGAATATTTGATCGATGGTGGATTTTCCTGGCCTGAAATTACTAATTAATGGTTTCAGATGCTTATAAAATACGGCGAAAAATATATTTTATTCCAAATAGTTTCCTTTCTTGTGGTGATTCCATGCTTCGGGCACGCTTTCCTCTGCCCATATCTTACAGATGAACTGGTGCATATTCTTAACTAGGTTATTTCCATCTATTCTTCATAATAGGCAGTCTATCTGCGCCAGCAGTTTTATTAGACTTATGATTCGATATTGCCTACCTTAACTGCTTCTTGGTCAGGGGGACGGAATTATCTGTCGTCTTCGCCCAGGGTAAATGGTTCATTCTGCCTGGCAGCGATATGTTGACCATCATTGCCGTTAGACACCCTACATAAGTGGCCTTGCCATATTTTCAACACCGATTGTGTCTCTACTCTTAGTTGCCCATGCTCATCTTTGCAAGCTTCCATTTTGGCTTTATAGCCCTGGCATGTTCGTTTTATTCTTTGATAAAACTCTCGAGCAGGAGTGATCTTTAGTAACATCTCGTCATATCCGGGATCGCGCGTTTCTCGCGCATTCTTTTTCCTTGCAAAAATATTTCCAAAGTAATTCGGTCAATGTTTTGAACTGGCCCTCATGTAGAGCTGCTCTTAATCCTATTGAAATTCTGAAAATCTCTGGGTAGATCTTAAATGACAGCTACTAACTTACTTACTTAAGGCGGCGCAATAGTACGGGGTGGATCTTGGCCTCAACCAACAAGCGTTTCCAGCCAGCTCAACCTTTAGCCAGGTGCCTTCAGTTTCGCACACTAAGTTCGCTGAGGTTTCCTTCCACTTGCATGCGCCACCTGAGTCGCGGTCTTCCTCTACTGCACTGTCCATGGGGGCGAATTCGAAGATTTTTCAGACCGGAGCATTGGTGTCCATCTGCTATACATGACCCAAACATCTAAGTCGTTGGATTTTCACTCTTCTGGCTAAGTTGATGATGCCGTACAGCGGTACAGTTCGTCGTTGTATCTCTTCCTCCACTCACCATTTATGCAGACGGGGCCGAAAATCACTCGAAGAATTTTCCTCTCAAGACAGCCAAGAGCATCCTCATTCAGTTCTGATAAAGTCAATGCCTTTGTGCCATAGAGTAGGACTGGGATTATTACGGTCTTATATAAGGTCAGCCCAAAAAAGCAGCGATTGGCAAGAATTATTCTTCCTTTAATATCAGCGCTGGTGTCGTTGTCTGAATTGATAGCGGATAGATGATAGATAGACAAAGCCCTAAACTACCTCAAAGTCATATCTGTCGAGGGTGAGGTTCTGTCTGAGACATCGGTATTGGGTGTCCTTTATTGGAGACACCGATATCGTCAATGTTCTCAGGTATACAGCGATGTTAACCGACTTTCTCTGGTCAGAGCTGGACAACATCGATATATCCGAGCTGTAGTTCCAACAAGATGGCGCTACATGCCATGCCATGTGAAGCAGAAATCAGGCGACTGGGTCATCTCTCGGCGAACGTTTATCAATTGGTCGCCGTGATCTTGTGATTTGGCACCACTCGATTATTTTCTCTGGAGCTACGTCAAGTTCTTAGTCTATGCTAAAAAGACAACCACTTTGGACGAGCTCGAGGCCAACATTCGACAGGCTATTGCCGGAATAACGCTGCACATATTAGACTGAGTCATCAGTCCAATGCTTGAAGCACTGCTAGCGAGGCCGAGACGGCCATTTGAATGATGTGCTATTCCACACATGATGGCATGGAACGTAGCTTCAAAATAAAGCCAGAATCAATTTTATATCTCACACCGTTGTTGTTTTATTTAAATTTTTTTTCCTATCGTTCTTATCTGGTCACCTTTTACTTGGACTAGCAAAAGCGCCACTGACATCACGCTGCTTTCTTCCGATTATGTCGGCAGAACGGACGAACCTCTAAAAGATTTTGCCTCTTGTGTTGGCTCGTGGGTTTTGCACCATTCTTCCAAGAATGATGTTAAAGATATTGCATGACAGCGCATCGGCTTTCCTAAGCTTCTTTTGACACCGAAGGTCTCGGGGAAATCCTTACCAAGCTTGATGGAGCAGCGTGCACTCTCCATTGTCATTCTGCACAAACATTGGTGTTTGGTAGGGATGCCAAAGCTGGAGCTCATGGATTTTTTCAAAGATCAGCCGTAATGCGAATATTTGGTCAATGGTGGACTTTCTTGGGCTAAAGCCAGGAAATGGACCAATCAGTTAGTTGATGAAAGGCTTCAGGCCTTCACACAGTATTGCAGATAGGATCTTGTATTCAGTGTTAGGAAGACTGATGCCAATTTCAATGTCATAGTTAGGGAACTGCTACTAAGTTTTGTCCAAGGGCTCGTGGAAGTAATCGTTGGTGTTGTCATCTTTCTCCTGTGTGGGGGCGTGTGTGCTTATAAGGCTAATGTTGGCAAATTTAGCCTTAATACAGAGTGTTACGAGGTGCTCAAAACTCTTGCCTAAGTCTGCCTCTAACAAGAAATCTGCATTCAAATAGGCGCAGCTTTTGCGTATTTGGAGCTCCAAATAAGTCGGAATAGGTATTACAGATTGACACCTCTCAGTACCTACCCTATTTCCACAGCACCCAACCACCAAATCACAGCTAACCAAAAAAACTATTCTCTCATGAAACATTGTTTACAATTTGTTTTGACAATTTTTTTTGGAGCAAGCTCCAACATTTACTCCTCCTAAATAGAGTTCATTTCCATTAAGCCCTCCGCAAAGTTCCAAAATGTTTTTTTTTCTAGTTTTCCGCAAATACAGGGTCACCCATTTTGCGGTTCGAAAAGTAAATTTAAATAAACACATTCATCATCAAGATTTGGATCAAATTTTCAATTCAGTGTATCTCTAGGATCTTACCATTATGAATTGAAAATAACATTATTCAAATATCCTCCACGGGAGTTCTTGTAGGACTTGATTCTGACAAGGTAATTTTTGATGACTTTTCGACATGTATCGGGCAATAACTCGCCCATAATTTGACGAATATTCGTTTTCAAAGCGTCAAGAGTTTGCAGGTTGTTTGCAGGTCTTGGTGGCCAGTTCACATCACCAAAACGCAAAATAACTCCTCCAAGATAGTTTTCTTGCAGTAAAGCCAAAACGGGTCGTGTTGTATGAGATTTGGTCTCACATGTCTTCCACATCCATATCTTCGATTTGAGGCCAACCAATTTCGGTTAACATTTGGCTATAGCGCTGACAATTGACGGTGACCATTACACTTTCCTCATTTTCGAAGAAGTATGGACCAATGACACCACCAGACCAAATTTCACACCATACAGTGACTTTTTGTGGGTGCAATAATCTTTCGACACTTACATGTGGATTTCCACTTCCCCATGTCCCACAATTTCGAGTGAAAAATGAACCTCGCTGAAGAAAATGCTGCGTTAAAATTGGTCCATCCATCCAAACGCTGATGTTCAACCACCAAATCGGCGTATGTTTTACGCATTCAGTGGTCAGCTGGATTCAATACTTGAAGGAGTAAATGCAAATCCAAATGCAAAATACGCCATAATGTGCCATAAGACTAGACCAAATGCGGTGCTCGCCGTGAAATCGGTAGATTTGGATCTTCTTCAACACTTTCACTAACGGCAGCCACATTTTCTGTAGAGGTTGCATTTCGATGATGGATAGGCTTTAAGACATCTGTAACAGAGGCGGTCCATTAAATTAGTTTGTTGGAGCCGAATTTCTCTCTGAAGAAAATCTTTCGTCCAATTACGTTGGGGGCTGGAGATTCACATAAGCTGTTTTGTCTTCTTCTTGTCGGCACTCCGGAGAGTCGGCTAGATTCATTTTGTTGAGGTGATATCTTAAAAGGTGAGGCAACGTACTAACTTTTTAATATCATGCCGACTTATATTTATACATCTATTGGCATTTTTATTGAACGGCAAAATGGCTCGCTGGGCTTGTCTTAAACCTGGGCTATTCTCCCCATATAAGATGCATTTCGAATGCTCCCAGCTATTAATACCTAAATTAACTGCCGATTTAGGGATTCAGCAGAAGGGTTCAGGTCCATTAAAGGAAGTTTCCGCTCCCTTTCTTTTCATCCCTGCCATAATGACCAGTAACCCACCAGTGTTTGGTCTTGTTCGCAGAGCTAAGGGTTTTTTAAGCAGTGAATGACTGATTTGGAGACATTGATATGTGAGCTAAGGGCATTTGTAGCTGCTTCACTGTCGGTGAGTGTATGGATATTTGCGCCTTTGACACCAGACTTATAGATATGGTTGGCACATTCTTGGCTGGTGTGAAGTTCTGCCCGAAATACACTGCGGCTTTTATCCATTGTTAAGATGATGTTATTGGTTGGTCCGTGTATACCAGCTCCCACTCCGGATTCCATTTTAGAACCATCCGTATACCACTGGTTATTGCTAATCTATGCTTCTTTGTTGGAAATCTCCGTGGAGAATCCTTTGCCGAAGCATAATGTTTTTCAAAGGCGATTTATTACCCTGCAGATCATATCAAGTTCCGGTATTTCAGTGAGCAGGGTCTTTAGGTCCGGGTGATAGCAAAGACTTAACTCTTTGATTTGTATCCGACTTGCTGAGCGGTGTAGTGTCACTTTGTCAATATATAAGTGTAAGGGCGTTAGTGTTATTATTGCTTCTATAGCAGCATTGCGGCAGGTCCAAAAAGGCTCCGGAACTACCCAGACATGCAAAACGCTGTACTCCTTTGAGCTTTAAAATAGCGGTCTTTTGCGTGGCCTTAGTCCAACATACTATAGAAGTGTATGTTGTAATGGGCCTGACCATTATTGCGTAAACCCAGGGAGTGATCTTTGGAGGGACCCTCCGTGTGTTGCCACACATGCGACGGCAGGCACATAAACCGTTTTTTTCTTTAGTTATTTTGTTGTTTAAGTGAGAGTTCCAGTTTAGGCTTTTGTCTAGGATTACTCCCATATATTGGACCTCGTCGGAGTACTCACTGATTGTGTCGTTAAGTGAAACTATACCTAAATTTATGTCTCTTCTTTTAGTGAAAGGAACTATGACGGCCTCATTTGGGTGTATGGAGAGATTTTCCCTGGAGCACCAGTCTAGGACTGTCTTAAGGGCGTTTTGCATATGTGCAGTGACTTCGTTAGCCTCTCTGCCCTAATGATGTTGACTAGGTCATCGGCATAACAAATTGTGTTATAGCCTTAGTTGCTTAATTTGTTAAGCAGATCATCTATGACCAAAGAGCACAGAAGGGGCGATAATTCGCTTCTTTGCGGGCAGCCTCTTACGGCTGATACTGATAATGAAGTCTCACATGATGAAGTGGTAATCATCCGGCTTTGAGCCAGTTGATGGTACGTCGATCGATGTTTCTATGGAACAAATCATTGTATATGGAGTCATATCCAGTGTTGTAGAAAGCGCCCTCTATGTCAAGGAATGCGCAAAGTGCAATTTCTTTACTGCGGAAGGAGCTTTTGACTTCAGCTGTCAGCTGTCGATTTGCCTTTCTGATAGGCATACTGATATAACTGCAGAGGAAAACTATTTACTAAGCTTTCTCTGATATGGGCGTCTATAATTCTTTCCATTGTTTTCAGATAAAACGATGTCAAGCTTATAGGACGATATGAATAAGGTAGTTAGCTGCGCTTGCTGCCTGGTTTGCAGATAAACATAACGTTAACGTTACCAAGTGCGTGGTATGTAGCCCAAGTTAAAGATGAATCTAAATAAGGCTATTAGAGTGGGTACAAGGAAGTCCAGCCCTTTTCGTAACAGAGCTGGAAAAATTGCGTCTATGCCTTGTGTCCTGTACGGTTTAAATGAGTTGATAGTCCACTTTACCATATCCGGATAAACTATTGATTCTACTGAGGTTTCTTGGAAGTGAAACCTCCGTTGATTGTCCATAAGGCATGTCAATATTAGAAGACCCTGGGAAGTGACCCTGAATCAAGGTATTCAGGGTTTCCCAAGGTCGCGTGTGATTAAAAATGCCATCTGCTTTGATTAAAAATCCCATGCAATCTGAATGATTTTAGGAGAGGGCTCTATGGAGTCGTGTTACCGCAAGCAGTGCTTCTTATATCTCGCAGTAAGTACGCCAGGAGGCTCTCTTTGATCTTCGGAACTCAAAGGGGATTTATATTGTTCCCAAGTCCTGGTGTGTTTGGCTTTACTGAAAAGCTTCCTCAGTCTATTGAAGCTATTCTATGTTCTCATTCTACCATGGTACGCACAGTAATGATGTGTACTTGTTTGTCTTCACAGTACCGGGCAGTTCCTGTACTGATGTGGGAGGCACTTCCTTAGTGTCTCCAGCAAAGTACACTGATCCGCATGCGAATCTGGGCAGCTCCCTAGCTACTCGTATGAAGCCTAGAATGAGAGAGAATTTTATATCTTTCGCAATAAAAAGGCTGCCCTCGGTTTAAAAAGACCTGTGGCAAAAATTATCTCTCTGGTTTTGCTTTTTAAACCAAAAATCTTACCATGATTTGGATAAGTTCAATGCCGATGTTCTATTTAGCACATCGCTGGCTAAAGGCGCCCGTTGCAGGTTTGCCTGCAGCATACTCAGAAGGGATGTCATTTCCTGCGTGCATAATCAGGGTTACTCTACGTCCTGCGGCACCCTGTTGAGAAGGACCATCTCTTCTACCTCTCGGACCGTTGATATGTCCTCTATTTGTCTCGCCACCTGCTCGAATCGCCATTGAGTTTGGCCTGAAACGGTTCTGGTTGGTGGTTTTTTGTTATAGATTTTGGCCATGACGCTAGCCTTAGGTGGGATGTCGCTTATGTTTCCGCCCACTCCCAGTGACGTCGTGCTCGTCGTGTTTTGGGCCGCTAATTTAGAGCTCTGCTTGGTTGTTTTGTCCGAGCTTTTATGAATGAGCTTGCTCTGACCAAATAGGTACGAGACCAGGCCCTTTAGCTCTACGAGCTCTTTCATCCTTGCATTGAGTTTCTCTGTTTTCGGCATTAAGAATTGCCAGAATTCTTTCGCTAGCTATCCCGGTACATTGTGGGAAGAAGCATCACCCCTAACCTATATTTCTCTTTAATCTTAGCGAAGTTGTTCTTCATCCACTCTGCAGTGGAGGCATCCGCACAAACTATATGCTTGAAGGTCGCACCGCGGAAAGTTGGCGTCACGTAGCTCGATCGTGATATCCATAATCTCCTGTATCTGAACCATTTGCTCATTTGGGAGAGCAAATGGTCGATCGAGTTCGACTGGTCCTGACTCCCAGCCCGACATAACTCGTTATATCGCTATACGAGACTTTGTCGACGTTTGTGTTCTCAGTGCGAACTCGTTTCGCTTCGAATTAGAGAGGGGTGCAGTCCACGGATCGCATGCGCTTCACCTCGGAACCCTTTTCTGCCATTGTATCTTTTGCAAGATCCGGGCTTGCTCGTAGTTGCACACTTACTTTGGCGCGGCTTGAATGTGGGTTGTTCAGCTGGCTTGGCTGCGTCTGTCTCATCAGGATGTTATCCGTCCGATAGTACCTACACTGTTGCATAAAGCACTGGTTTCTGAGACGGAGTCGCTGAGTTGAGACAAGTTCTATTCTAGGTCTTCCATCTCTGATTGGCAGATGCCACTTAGGCATCGACAGGGTGTTTTAAAACATCTCTACTTGATGATGCAATTGTAGAGGCAGCATTTTGTGTTATTTTTGGGGTAAAATTAACCATTTTGATTCCCACGACTGAGCGGGATAATCTGCCACCCGTGGTCTATCCGACTCACCGCAGGAAGGGTATCTTTAAATCGGAGGTTGCCTGGTATCGGCGCTTGCTTTTCCACCACTGGATTAGGGATTTTTTTTTTACCGAGATTTACTCTTCCTGTCCCCACTGGGACGCCCCTCCTCCTTTACCCTGGCTTGGGACCTTCAGGCTGCTTAAGTGCCACTTGCATACAGGCATCCAGGCGGAGTTAACTATTGTACTTTAGATGTTATTCGGAAAATGTGGATGTACCATGTATAAAGTACTGTAATCGTTGTGATTCTTAGAAAGGAGTTGTTGGTCATGACGATGGCTTGAAGGTAAATGAGCGTAATGTATGTGGGCTCATATGTATGTACATATGCATCCTTTTAGCTATTTTTGTCTTTAAAATTTGTGGCGCAATTATCTATGAGTGTAAAAATAAATACAAGTAAGGCGCGATTTAAGAGAAACCTTTTCAATTGGCAATGAGAACATGTACCACCTGTTGATATAAAATAAAAAAAGATAATTTTCGTCTTGTTACATATCTAAGAGAATTCGGAAGAGATAATTTCCCGTTATTTCAGTTTCTCTTTGCCAAAAAAAAAGATGAATAAACTTTTTACAAATCCGATTTCGATTACATTCAACCACGAACATTTCAACTGTGTTGGTCTGCAAAAGTGTCGCATACAAATACCTACTCGCGGTCACTTTTTGGCTGGACAATTCTTTTTGTTTTTGCTGTTATTTGACCACAAAAACTTTAAGAATTTCGGGTTTTAGCTTCTCAACGGAAATGTGGGAATTTCAGAAGAATTTCAAAGTTTTGCGTACAAATTACGTGAACTTGTATATCCAGGATGTGCATTTGTTATGGCATATCTACCTACGTACTAAGGCTACGTTTTTGTACGTTTGAGATTTAAATAAGAAGTATTCTTTTTATTTGTATTTTAAAGTTTAACTTGAGGTAAATTCAGGGGAATACGATTTTGACCTACTTAACATACACACAAGTGTATGTTATACATGTGTGTATCCTATTACTAGGACTTTACCTTATGTGTTAATTGATTCGCAAGTGAAAAAAAGATGATTTTCATGTAGTCTTACGGCGCTAGCTGGAAATTCTTCCTAAAATTATAAAAAAGATATTTCAGTCCAGAGCTGTATGATATTAATCTTGAATAGGAATCAGAAATGCCTAAAAGGCCTTCATTTTACATGAAGAGTGGCTTATAACTCTGACGTGACGTTACGTAAGAAGCTGTCGGAAGGCAAAAATGACCATCATTAACTCATAATTTAATCCACAGAATTGGAAGACAAATCCGCAAGAATACTTGACATTAAGATGATTCCGTGCGAATACATACCTAGCTATGTATAATTCTATCGGCGAAATTGCTTACACACGAAGCAGATGTTAGTGTTGTAAATCATGTCTGTTGAAAAATGAGGTTATGTTCGTTGTTAAAAGGAGTAGTGGTCGTTTACAGTTCAAAACAGATTCTATGCATGCATAATGCGTTGACATATGGTCGTTATAAGTTCCAGTTTGTACAATGTATGAAAAAAAAAAATCATTAATACCTACGAATGAATGAATAGAGAACATACATAATTTTGGTGGGGGCTGAGGCCCCCATTTATTGGCTTAATACAAGCTTAATCTAACTTAAAAACTAACAGAAAGACTTTAGAGCTAGTGACCAAGGAAGTGATGGAGGAGATCCTGTTTAAGACGAGGAGTGCTCAGGTGGAAATGAAAAAGGGAGGGGTTTGAGTTGACCTTTCGGAGTATTCGGGAGATAGGTTCGTTGGAGCCATAAGAGGTGCGGTGGACCGGTAGATAGAAGAGACGAGGACAACGTAGATTGCGGGGGTTGGTATTGAAGGAAATGGAGTTCAAAATGGATGCACAGTCGATGGAACCTGAGAGAAGACGATGAATGAAAAGAACGTCAGCAATATTCCTACGTTCTTCTACCGAATTCATATTTAGAAGTTTGAGGCGGTCTTGATAGGGAGGTAAGATTAAAGGGTCGTTCGGAGGAATCGACGTTGAATACCCTCGATTCGGGAAACATGAACCCGGTGAAAGGAGGACCAAGCTTGACTGGCATACTCAAGCAGGGGGCGAACAAAGGTAATATAGAGAGATCTGGTTACATACGGGTTGGAAAATTCCTTGGACCACCGTTTAATAAAGCCAAGTGATGAGTTGGCTTTGAATAATACAAGCTCACTGTCGAATAATATGCCTACGTCTTGGAAAGACTGAACCCGGGGAATTGGTTGACCATGGAGAAAATAAAGTCGGGGAGGAGACGGGTTGCATTTACGTGAGAAGGTTATAGACTGACATTTGGCTATATTGAGTTCTAGGCAGTTTTTGAGGCACCAGATTGAAAACCGATCGAGGTCTTCTTGAAGAAGGGCAGAGCCCTGGGGAGAGGAAATAGATCTAAAAAATTTTGTGTCGTCAGCGTAAAGGGAGAGGGAGGAGTGCTTAATGACACTCTCAATATCGTTGATAGTAAGAATGAAGAGAAGAGGGCCAAGATGACTGCCTTGTGGAACTCCAGATGAGGCCAGGAATGGAACAGAAGGGGCGGATCTAAACCGAACACTATAATATCGGTTTACCAGGTAAGAAGAAATCCATTTTAAAAAGAGAGGCTCAAAGCCGAGAGCAGACAATTTGAAAAGGATCAATTTATGAGACATCTTATCAAATGCTTTAGTGAAATCTGTTGCGATAACATCGATTTCTTTGCCATTTTCTAAGGCTGAGAGTGCAAAAGACACGAATTCAACTAGATTTGTGGTAGTTGATCTACCTTTTAGAAAACCATGTTGTCGGGGTGAAATAAAAGGCTTGCATTTGAAGCTTAACGCTTCGTATAAAATGCTTTCAAAGAGTTTGGGTATATGAGAGAGTTTAGCAATGGGACGATAATTGGTAACTTCATCCTTAGATCCCTTTTTGTGTATTGGGATTATAAAAGAGGTCTTCCAAATCTGGGGAAATTCACCCTGTGTTAGCGATAGACGAAAAAGGTAGGAAAGGGGTAGAAACAGGTTGGAAGAGCATTTCTTAAGAAACATGGCGGGGAGTCCGTCTGGGCCAGGTACAAATTCATCCTTAAGATTTTGTAACTTTTCTTCAATAACTGCAGGATCGAAATTTTGAGTTAGAAAGGGACCAATAGAGAAATTTGGTAGATCATAGAAGTAAGAGGGATCTGGTACGAAGGAGTTATTGGCAAATGATTGCTTGAAAAATGTAGCAAAAAAGTTGGCGATGGTAGGAGGATCACATGAAGTTTTGGTTTCGAAAGCGAAGGAGGAAGGATAACCATCAGTCTTACTTTTGCAATTGACAAATTAAAAAAAGGACTTGGGGTCATTTATGAGATTGGTCTGCGCACTATTCAGGTAGCGCTGATATAGAGAGTTATAGAGTTCAATGAAATGAAGATATGTACCTAGATAATTTGAGTAGTCGGAAGAAGAGTGGGTGCGAAGGAATACCGCCCATAACTTGTTTCTTTTGTTTCGTAGAGAGCGAAGTCTACGATTATACCAAGGAGGGGATGTAGAAGAAGTTTTTTGGCGGGAGTAAGGCACATAAAGGGAGATGGATTTGAATATTTCTCTGTAAAAAATGGAGAGGGCATCAACCAGAGATAGATTGGTAAACTCAAAAGAAGCACTGCTTAGATAGGTATTAATTTTACGGAAATTAGCTTTGTGAAAATTGTAAGAAAATAGAACTGCGGGGGGAGGCGACTGAAGGGGAGAGTTGTGGAAAAATGAGAGAAGAAGTGGAGGATGAAAGTTATCAATAGCTGAAAGAGATAGGGGACAACACGATACTGAGGAGTTGATGGGATCAGTTGTGAAGATAAGGTCTAATTGCCTTTCCATATAGTTGGAAACGCCACTGACTTGGCATAGACTAGAGTCTGTTAGCCGATCTAGGAATAGGCATTCCTTAGTAGAAATGGGATTGGAAGCGATGAAAAAAGATAGGTCTTCAGATGGAGTCCACTTCAGCTGAGGCAGATTAAAATCGCCGAAGATAATGATATCATCAAGCGATTCTGATAAGTCGATCAAATTGCCAATTGCTGCAATAGCAAGTTGGTAGGATTCGATAGGTTGCGCCGGAAGAATGTAACAACACATAACGTACAAGCATCTACGAGTGAGGGTTATTTTAACCGACACAAAGTCGAGCTTAGGAGAGGATGATGTTGCAACGAGAGAGGAGTCCAAGCTGTTGTGAATAGCCAGTAGGACACCTCGACAAGGGGATTCAATCAAGGGGGGTGCGCGATCATCATCCCGAAAAACATTAAAAGAAAGAGGGAATAACTCCTGGTTTTTTATGTTGGGGATAAGATAAGTTTCGGTCAGAGCATAGATATCAAATGGGAGAGCATGAGATTGGCGGAAAACAGCGTGGGTTTTAGAACGGAGTCCTCTTACGTTCTGGTAATAGAAGGTGAGAGGGAGTTTTTTGCATGACTTTTTAGGGTCGAAAAAATTTATCATGGTCAAGGCGACTGCCTTGGAGGTGTGAGACTCTTTTAGAGTGCACATAGTGGCGAAGAGCGGCAAGATCGTCTGCAACTTTTTGGGGGGGCGTATTGAAAATTTCGTGATACTTTATATAACGTTTCCTGAGACTGGTAACGTCGGTAGGGTGGCCTTCCTGCTGGATAGAAACCATGACGCTTGTTTTTGTTTTACCCTCGTAGCACACCGAGTCGGATTTATCGTGCAGATAAGCGAGATATAGACGTATACTCTCATAAATCTTTTTATCTCTAAGCCTAGAGAGCGCATAGCGACATTCGGTGGTATCGCTAGTTTGCTGCGTTAATTTAACAGTGGGTTTCGAAAGGGGGTTAATAGAAGAGGGAGTGGTTAATAAGTTTGGTATGGAGTTTATGAAATAGGGTTTAAAATGTGAGAACTGATGAAATTATGATACTTAGCTCCAGTTCTGTGGTCGAAATTAGGGAAAGGCGTGTGTGTTAGGGGTTGAGTGGTGGGAGTTTGAGTAGCAGGAGTTTGAGTTGTAGGGGTTAAGTCGAAAGAGACAGGTTGACGTTGGGGCTTGATTTGGGGTTGGAATAGGGGGATTTGGAGTTTGGTTGGGAGGCTTAAAATTAGGAAAAATTGTTGTTTTAAAACTCCAATTGGAGCTGGGTTTGTTGTGGGAAGAGGAGGTGGGTCTTGGCAAATTGGATTTATTAACTAACTTATTTGTTGGTTTAGGTATAACGGACTGCTTGGCTTTATCCTGCTTCTTGGGCGTATTTTCCAACCATTTGCAGACACGCATCTTTCCAAGATTTAAATTGTTGCTGGCAGGATTATGGAATAACCATTCGTACTTGGTTGGAAGATTGAGCTTGAAGCTGCGCTTGCTTCTGTGGTGAGATGTAGGAAGCAAATTGCAGTGGCTAATGGTAATGCCATATTTCTTTTCGAAGAAATTTGAGATCCAATCAACATCAGCGTTTGAGGGGGCGCCTTTGATAAGAAGGGTAGTGACCAATTGATTTTTCGAAGCAAGCTTATCAAGTCTACGTTGCCATTCGGAAGGTGTCCAAGTTGAATTAAAATGATTGATAAGCTTCCGTCGGGCAGCGATTGGAGGAGCTGACATAGAAGTGTTCTCTGTTGTAAAGTTGGAAGAAACTTCGCAGGAATCAGTGGGTTGAACCACTGGGTGAGCGTGAATCCACTTCAGGTTCCATTAATTCAGCCATGAGCGATGTATTGTAGGGAACATTCTGGTAAGGCTGTGGCAAGTTTTGTGTATCAACGATTTTGCTGTTTATTGTTGCGATGTGATGTTTAATATCGCATACGAGGGATCGAGTCGCAGTAAGTTCGTCGCCGACATCGTTCACTTTATCGAAGATAACTTCGAGCATGGGATCACAGTGTTTGGGAGAGAGTTGTTTGTGTGACGAGGACTGAAAATGAATGTCTATGTCATCACGCAGGGAGTTTATCATCTCGCAGGTTTTTTGGTTGGAAATAACCTGCGCAGAACACATAGCTTTATCCAGGAGACGTAAGGGAGTTTCTTCGTTCCTGGATCTCCTGGAGTCTAACTCGATAAGACCAGCAATTTGTTTGTCCATGTGCTTTACTTTTGATTTTATTACATCGACTGAGTTCTGCACTGAATTACGTAACTCTTCAACACTTTTAACACTGTTTTTTATTACCGAAATTTTATCCGTAATTTTTTTGGCGAGTGCGTCCTGGTAGGAGTCATTTGAATCGCTTAGGTATTTTATTGCCAAAAACACGTGTGAAAGTGAGATACTCTTACACTCATCACAGAAGAAAAGTAGGTTATCGGAAAATTCTTTAATAAACACCGTGTTTCTTTTATTTAACCCGACACAGACGGCATGAAAGGCGTTCCCACAAATGCCCTTGCAAGCTACCCAGTCAGCATTGCTGTCATCGATTACACAATTGGCAATTCCGCAAGACAGATTCAAATTGGTTGTGTAGGTCAGTGAGGGTATAGATATAGGTCGAGTTATTTTTATTTATTTTTTTTTTTATTATAGATAGGGGCTTTTATTTGCACTGAAATCTGCCAGTTGACAAAAAAAAAAATAATGAATTCGAGCACTGGGGGTTATTAACCGGAAAATCCAATTTAACGAGATTTATAACTGAAAATTGAACAGGTGAATAGAGAGAACAAGAAAAACACGTCTAACTGGTTTGAGTCGCAATGAGCATAATATATACATACAGTGCAGTTCGAAAAATTTTGGTCAAACATTTTATTACCCTTTTCTTGCGCAGTTCTTGGAATTTATGAGAGCTACGAGGTTAAATCTTAGTGCATAAAAGTCGTCGATGTTGTTATGAATAAGAGGTGCATTTAGCTCGTGATAGCAGTCCGGAAGGAACCGAAGTAATTTAGTGAAAAAAAATGGGAAAAATCGGTTCGGAGTAGAGCTCTTGATACCCGGGTACCCGCATTTTCGGGTATTACCCGGGAACCGTAATATTGGGTACCCGTACGTGATTGGGTACCCGCTATTCTTTGGGTACCCGGTACTCTTCAGTTTTCAGCAATTTCATGTAAATCACAAAAAAAAAAAAAAAATAACTAAAAGGCCTAGGCCTAATGGCCCATTGTGATGCCACGTGGATCTATGATCCTCTTACTGATGGAACCAGTTTGAGCTTTTGACGAAGCGAAGGAGACTGTTAACGTCTGTATTTTTCAGATCGTTTAGGTCGTTGTAGAAGAAGGCTCTTAAGTGAAGTTTTCTTCTCTGGGAGAAAGCTGGATATGTACAGAGTAGGTGGAGGGTTGTCTCCTCCTCGTCCTCGTCCATGCAGCTTCTGCAGAAATCATTTGTAAAGGCGCCAAGCCTTCTTGCGTGCTTGCCTATAAGGCAGTGTCCAGTGATGACACCTATGATAGCGCTGAGATGTTCCTTATTTAGAAGGATCAGACACTTAGAGCGATACAGATCCAGTTTTGGCCAGATTTGTTTGGTCGCTAGACATGTTGGTCCAACAGTCCACCTAAGGTCTGTTCTTTTATTGGCATCCAGCTTTAATATTAGTTTGCACGCAGCGATTGGGATACCTATGCTACCCCTTTCCGGTAGAATAGGTAAAGTGGTTCCAAGTTTGGCGAGTTCATCGGCTCTACAATTCCCTGGAACGTCTCTGTGGCCCGGCACCCAACAGAGGTGAAGGTTGAACTGCTGTGCCATCTCCATAAGAGATGATCGGCAGTCAAGGGCGGTTTTAGAATTCAGTGAGACTGAGTCCAGGGATTTGATAGCGGCCTGACTATCCGAAAAGATGCGGATATCCTTTGCAGATATCACGTTTTTCTTCAGCCAGGACAGAGCTTCTTTAATCGCCAAAATTTCCGCCTGGAACACGCTGCAATGATTTGGAAGGCGGAAAGAGAGGCTTAGATTTAGCGTGTCTGGGAAAACACCGCCACCAACCCCGCTATTGGTTTTTGATCCATCTGTATAGAAATGGATCGACTTGTCCTCCATGAAAGCATCTTCCTCCCAGAAGGATCTAGAGGGGAAGCTTACATGGAAGTTTTGGTCAAACCAAAGTTCAGGTATGGTGTAATCGATGTTCTCTGTGGGGATTCCTAATGTATTAAGAATATTGGCGTGGCCAAATGGATTATTAGTCCACTGTTTAGTCGCTTTAAGGCGTATAGCTGCAATCGCAGCTATTTGCCTGCTGAAAATATCTAGGGGTATTAGATGAAGCAGAATGTCTAATGCCGCAGAGGGGGTGGACCGCAATGCTCCGCTTATGCATAGGCATGCTGTTCTTTGGACTCTGCTTAGCTTAATGCAGTTAACCGCACTTTCTAAGGCCGTCCACCAGACTATCACCCCGTAGGTGAGTATTGGTTTTATGACCGAGGTGTATAGCCAGTGGGTTATGCGGGGTTGAAGGCTCCATTTATTCCCAACGGATTTTTCACAAGGGAATAAATCTGCTGTAACTTTATTGACTCTTTCTTGAATGTTAACTTTCCAGTTTAGTTTTCTGTCAAAAATGAGACCCAGATATTTTGCTGTATCGGAAAACACTAGACTGGTACCGTTTATTAAAGGAGGGTCTATAGTTGGAATTTTACATTTCCTGGAGAAGAGGACAAGATAAGTTTTATGGGGGTTTATTCCCAATCCACAGCGATCTGCCCAACGGGTTAATCTATTGAGATTTAGTTGGAGGAGTTCTTTAATGGTATTAAGATGCTTACCTGAGACGGCAATAGCAACGTTATCTGCATAGGCAATCACCCTGCTACCTCCCGCTTCCAGGTATACTCGTATCAGTAGTTCATTTACTACTAAGTTCCAGAGAAGGGGAGAGAGGACACCGCCTTGCGGCGCACCCCTGCTGACACATCTTTTGGCAGAAGTCTCACCCAGTTTGGAGTTGGTTATCCTGCTTTTTAGCATAAGACTGATCAGTTCCCCAAGTGAGTCGTCTACCTGCAGAGTTGACAGCGCAGTCGTGATTGCGGATGTGTTGACGTTGTTGAAGGCACCCTCTATATCCAGGAAAGCAACCATTGTGTACTCTTTATATTGTAGGGATCGTTCGATGTGGCTAGTCAGTGAATGCAGAGCCGTTTCCACCGACTTTCCTTTACAGTAGGCATGTTGAGCCGTTGACAGAAGTCTAGGGTCAATTTTAGCTCGTATATGGATATCAATCAATCGTTCTAGAGTTTTCAGAAGGAAAGATGATAGACTTATAGGTCTGAGGTCCTTTGGGACGACATGAGAACATTTTCCGGCTTTGGGGATGAACACTACATTGACTTCTCTCCATGACAGTGGAATGTGGATGAGTTCTACACAGCTCCTCATAATATTTCCTAGCGCAGGCAGAATAATATCTAAGGATCTCTGTAGCTCGGCGGGTATTATACCGTCCGGACCAGCAGACTTGTATGGTTTGAAGCTATGTAGCGCCCAGAGCAGTTTGTCTCTTGTGATCAGACCCTGGATTTTGGAACCGGTTGCAGTAGACCTATTTGGGTTGCTACTGACCGTGAATTGAGAGCTACCTGGAAAGTTAGTGTCCAGTAGCAGGTCGAGTGATTCATCACTTGAGGTAGCCCAAGAGCCATCGGTTTTTTTCAAACAGCTGGGCATCATAGGATTTGTGGAGAGGATTTTTCTTAGCCGTGATGTCTCGGAGGTTTCCGTGATTTTGTCGCAGAAGGACCTCCAGGATTGTCGCTTTGCCTTCCTCAGTTCTTTTTTGTATAATTTGAGGGATTCTCTGTATGAGTCCCAGTCAGTCACTTTCCTTGTGTTCTTTGCCAAGTTGAAAAGTTTTCTACAAGTGTTCTGAGCAGTCCTAGTGCTGATGTCCACCAATGTGGCTTTTTCTTGCCTCTAGGTTGAATAAGAGGGCAGGAAGCGGCCATAGCCTGATTGAAAGCCAGAGTGAAGTCCCTGACCTTCATGTCAAGCTCATTGGTGTCACGCGGGGGACTTGATAGTTCAGAGGATAGCGTTTCTGACAGTATTCCTCTGTATTTTGGCCAGTCAGTTTTCCGGAAGTTCCGGAATGATGGTTGACTAGGAGGAGCATCATTCAGGCTGAATTGGATGTATCTGTGGTCTGAAAAAGAGTGTTCAGACGATACCATCCAGTTCATTAGCATTTGAGTGATGCTGTCGGAGACAAGAGTTATATCTAATACTTCCTGTCGGTTTCTGGTTATAAAAGTGGGCTCATTGCCAATATTGCAAATGCAGAGGTTAGTACTTATAATATAATCAAAAAGTGACTCACCTCTGTTATTGATGTCGGTGCTGCCCCATACCGTGTGATGCGCGTTAGCGTCGCATCCGATGATGAGATCAGTTTTTTGTCTTCCAGCCTCCAGTACCACCCTTTCTAGGTTATCACCAGGGAGAGGGCCCACATGATCGTGGCCAAGGTATGCCGATGCTAGCCAGTAGGAGCCTTTGGCAGTCTCTAGTCCGGCAACGGTTATGTCGGGGTCGCTGAGATTAGGGAGTAGAAATACATTAAGGCTACGTTTCACTAATATACAAGTTCTGATCTTACCTTTGTTTCTTGTATAGAGCGGAACGTATGCGGGTGTCCTAAGTCCACGAACAATGCCTTCTACAATCCATGGTTCCTGGATTAGGATGATGTCTTCTGCGTTTTTTGAAAGACGCAGAATGAGTGCGGCCGAAGCCTTTTTAGAGTGATGGAGATTAATCTGGAGAAACCGTATCATTGCTACAGTTTTCCGGAGTAGTCTCCACCACGGTGTTGTTGAGATCCTCCGATTCTGAAGATGTGCCCGAGAGCTCATCTTCTTCCTCTGATCGTATAGGACCTCGTTTTGTTTCGTCATCTGTTTCCATTTCCGACGGGGTGTCAGATAGGGAAATCGATGGCTTGCTTATCACCTCGGATAGATTGGAGTCGTCGCTATCCATTTCTGGAAAAGGTATCGACGCTCCAGGGTCTGACGTTATATTTATTGGTGTCTCCGTTAAAGGAGGAGGAGGTTGCTTATCAGCATCCAGTTCATCCTTTTTGTAGACCCTTAAATGGATTGACTCAAATCCGAACCGAATTATGCCCTTTGTCTGCTCTAGAGGATTAAGGGATTCTTTGTTGATCACGGTCAGCGCGCATCTATAAGAACCCCTTAGTTCCTCCAGTTTCGCGACTTTCCAGTCATGAGTCGGAAGGGAAGGGTTACTGAGCCTAATGATCTCCAGAATGCTTTCTGGGGAGGAGGGTTCTGCTGGGATCCAGGTGCGAGTTCGAGGTCTACTAGGGATGTCCTCCTGAGATACGACCTCGAGTTTTGCATCAGGCCAGATCTCTCCTAAACCACTTATGGCTTTTGTGAAGAGATCGAGAGATCTCTGATCTGCACATGCCATGAGCTTGACGTAGCCTTGATGCCAGCCAGCGTCGCTTGTGATAGGAGGTGGTCCGGGGTTTTCCCGCATAATAGCCAAGAAGTTGCTCGAAAGCTTCAGCTTGGCCAGCTGCCACCGTTCATTTGTTATGGAACCGTCGGTATCGCTCCTATCGATTACCGCGATTATTATGGCGTCCTTTAGGACTTCACTGAAAGACCTCAGAGATGTGTTGTTGGATGGCCCAGGAGTTTTTATGTTGTGGGTTTTAGGCCTCTTGGAAACCGGCACGATTTCCTCCAACGGTCTCTGGCGCTTGGAGAAGTCTTTAAGTGTTTTGGGAGCAGTGGAAGCAGTGGGCAATCCATCTTTTAGGATGCTGTTAGCCCACTCAATCTTGCTCCTTATGTCCGCACTTCTCTCAACCTCCGGAATGGATCCGAAGGTTTTGATTATGCGTGAGGCATTTCGGCGTCTTACATAGAGCGCCTTAGATGGAGCCTGCCGACGTGGCTGAGCTCCAGATTCCTCCTTGGGAGGAGGAGTTTTGGTAGCAGCGACAAGTGCGTGGCCTGCCACAAATTTGCTGCTGCTAGGGGTGGAGGAAGTTGTAGGACTATGGCTTGCCACAGTCTTACCACATCCTGAAGGTTTCTTTTTAGGCTCGTTGCGCTTGCCTTTAGAGGATGGTGCACCATGGCCTGCCACAGATTTACCTCCTCTCGACAATGCAGGAGCCTTGCCGGTAGTCGGTGCAGTCACCGTTCTACCGCCCGGTATTAGAGGAGTACCGGCCTCGGGTTTTGTTTTGTTTGTCCATAATGTGGTCCCACGAGTAGCGGAGAAAGGGTTGTCCATCTGTACAGAGATCCGCCATATACAGATAAGGCTAGCTAATCCGGAGGTTGCCAGGTGTCCGAATACTCCGTTTGCGACTGAGCTATTTTTGGAGAAGCTGGGCCCTCAGCCAGGTTGATCTTCGGCACGGGTAGTATGACACCTTGATCCAGACCAGTGGAAAAGCAATGGTTGGATGGGAAGGGGAGGGGGGGGGGGGGAGAGGAGCATCCTTTGGTTTCAGGACTCGTATGGAGAATTTCTCGAGATTCATTGACCCTACTCAGCCTCTACAACTCGGCAAGTTCGATGCTTGTGGCATTATTTTTCCACCATTTTAATCTGTCAGGAAAATTGTGGCTTAATTGCGGTTCTCGCAGGTACATATCGAACTCACTGACTGTTTCTCCATCTGATTTGGCTTCTAGCAAGAATCTAAGGCGGTACATCGTTCAGTAATAACTTCTGCATTTCCGCTTTCGTTACACGTCAAGTTTTCCAACAAGTTCTGCACATGTTTTCTGATCACTACCCTTACTTCCTCAACCTCGATATCAGGTTTTTAAGTCTCGGATCCAAAAAAGTAGAAACCTGTTCCGTAAGAACTTCTTCAGATTCCTGTCTAGCCATTTTGAACCTGCGCCGTAAGTCCTCTTAGATAATTCCTACGAATTGTATAACACTTTCGTCATCTCCAATATTTGTGTTCAAATGTTTATTAATAAGGCCATATATAATAGGCCGTAGAATAGAAATTGTAACATCTTCGTTGCAAAGAATTATGCTTGCAACTTGGTATGGCTTCGGAACTTTGACCAATGCTTCTAAATGAGTCCATTCTCTTTCGTTTACTTCAAGTTTTAAAGCCAATGATGAAGATGTTACATTTCTGTCTGCCAATACAGCAATAATAGCAGCTCGATTTGCTAGTAGCCTCTCACACATTAAATATGATGAATTCCATCTTGTAGGACAACTTTGAATTAAATTCAGCTCTTGTAAGCCAAACTGTCTCTGCTTCTTACCTGAATCTGAAGTAGCAACATTGGAGTGATGAAAATGGCTTACTAAAACGCTTATCCTTTTCAATATAATTGTGTATGGTTTCACGGACTGCAAGGCATGTTTAACGCAAATTTGTAAAGTATGTGCAGCACAGCCAAACCTGTTTTTAATTCCTTCTACAAAATTTACTGAGGAGATAATATTCGCAACATTATCTGTCACAACTGCATGAACTTTTCCCTGTAAGCCCCATTCTGCTATGACCATTTCTAATAACAGAGCCAAGTTTTCCGCAGTGTGTCTCTCCTCCATGTGTTCAATACCCAATGTATAATTTTTTTAGTTCCCAGTCATCACTGACATAATGCAGGGTAAAAGAAATGAAGGAGTCCTGAGCTCTTGACGACCAACCGTCTATAGTCAAAGCTACAAAGGATGCAGAACAAATCGCATTTTTAATTGTTTCGTGCACCTGACTATATAATAGCCGCAACCGGGATAAAATAGTTGAAGCAGCGGGCAATTCATAAGTGGGTTCAACAACAGACATGAAATGCTTAAACCCGTCACTTTCAACAAATGAAATTGGTAGTCCATTTGCACATTTCATATAGGCGGTTGCTTGCGAAATTTGTTCTTGTCGTTGAGAATTGATGAAACTGTCGTTATCACGACGTCTTTTTTTTCTTGGTGGAGCTTCACTACTGCTGCTGTTCCTATAATAAAATAAAATGTAAGAATCGTGTACACCCATATTAAAAGTTTACTAAAAAAACTACATACACGTGTATTTATGTATTGGGTATATAACATAGTTCGTGCGGTTTTTTTTCAAAATTTGAACGTTTATTTAAGAATAACGTGTACAATAGTATTATTCAAAGTATTGCCCATCTGAAGCTATGACTTTTTCCCATCTTTCTGGCAATTTGTGGATCCCATCCCAAAAGAACTGCGCCGGCTTGGCAGTCAAGAATAAATCAAGCCAATTTTTGATATTCTGCTCTGATGTGAACCGTATTTCAGTGAGGGCGTTCTGCATCGACCGGAACAAATGGTAGTCAGAAGGGGCAAGGTCTGGGCTATAAGGCGGGTGGGGTAAGATTTCCCATCCACTGTTTTCCAAATAGTTCTTAACCGGAATAGCAACGTGGGGCCGAGCGTTGTCATGATGGAAAATTATTGCCTCGTGTCTGGTCGCATATTCCGGGCGTTTTTCGGCCACTGCTCTCTTCAAATGGATTAATTGTGTTCGGTAGCGTTGTCCATTGATGGTTTCACCCGGTTTTAGCAGCTCATAATACAGCACACCCATCTGATCCCACCAAATACAGAGCATTACCTTCGCGCCATGGATATTCGGCTTTGCCGTTGATTTGGCTGGTTGGCAGGGTTTTACATATGATTTTTTGCGATTGGGGTTGTCGTAATGGATCTATTTTTCATCACCAGTAACAATCCGATGCAAAAATGACTTCCTTTTGTGGCGTTCCAGCAGCATTTCGGACATGCAAAACCGCCTTTCGACGTCTCTCGGCTTGAGTTCATGTGGAACCCAATTTTCTGGCTTTTGTATATATCCAGCTGCTTTTAAACGTTTTGAAATGGCTGCTTGAGTGACACCCAAAGATTCTGCGAGCTCTTCTTGTGTTTGGCAACAATCTCCATAGAGTAATGCTTCCAGTTTTTCATCTTCAAACTCTTTTGGCTGCCCAGGACGTTCATGGTCTTCCAAGCCAAAATCACCACTTTTAAATCGTGTAAACCACTTTTGGCACGTTCACTCAGCTAGCGCATGTTCACCATAAACTTCCACCAAAATATGATGACTTTCGGCAGCAGTTTTCTTCATATTAAAGTAATGAAGAAGAACTCCCCGCAAAAACACTTTTTCAGACACAAAGTTCGGCATATTTGAGTGAAAAAAAATTATTGTTGTTTACGCTTCAAATGAATGACATATACTGAAATGACGTACAATGACAGTAGCATTCCAACGCATGTTCCAATGGAATAATACAAGTTACGCCATCTCTTAGCGAATTAAGTTATAGACCCAATATATAAAAAAATCAGGTCAGATGATTCGATCAAGTCTGATCAGTTGAGTAAGATGGAGAGAATGCACTTTCAGAAGGAATGATGGGGTCTTGGGGCTAAGGCTGATATGGAAGGGGGGATCCAGGCACACATACACACATAAATACGTGCGTATATGCATACATACATACCTACATGCTACTGGCGCAGTCTCTGGATCATATTTGTGGAAAAGTCGCATGTGCTTATTCATTGAAGATGGTGAATTGTTGTACGAAATTGCAGCACCACAAATATTGCACACAATGTCTTTCTTGTCTTCACTTAATTTTGAAAACCGCCACACCTAACTTTTCCTTCTCTCACTCATATTGCTTTTAACACTTAAAATTTATTAAAAGAAGAAAACACAGGATGATCTCAAGATACTGATGAGAGTCACACGTTTACAAAACGAAGTTTTAATAAAACCCAACAGTAAACTGATAAGATACACATAGACAGACTTCTGTCTGTATGTTCAATTACTGATATCGTTTGCATGAGCAAATGTCATATAGATAGTTGGATAGTGGCTTGTACTTGGTATTTTTCTGTTTTATCAGGCTTCAGGACTAAAATTAAAATGACACGCTGTATTAAGCGACTACATGACTCAAAACCTCAAGAGTATCCTTTATTTAATTTGCATTTTTGTTCTACTTGAAGATTGTATTAATCGTCATTGTTTCAACCGTGTATTTTTCAATACCAAATATTTTTTTTTTGCATTAGCATTCAAAATTTCTTTTAAAATGCTTGTCACCTACTTATCTCTTAATCTCCTGCCCCTTCATAGGAACCTATCATACTCTCACCCCCCTCCCTCTTTAACCATCATACCCCCCCATCCCAACCGTATTCACCATAATCCACCATCCATCATCCCCCTTACGACACTATTGATCATACCATTCCCTATGATGCCATCATACACCCGCCTCTGATTTGTGAATTAGGTATCCGTTACCCGATGTTGTCGGGTACCCGATAGCTGACATTGACGGGTACCCGCGAACTTGGGTATTACCCGCATTACCTGGGTACCCGGGTACCCGGGTAATTGTTGAGATGGGTGTTAACCGGGGAAAATTAAGAGCACTAGTTCGGAGTGCAAAGCTGATATTTTGTGTCTGTCACGTCTCAATTTGATAACACGTGAAATTTCTGGAAGATTAAATGTTGCTCAACAAACTGTGGAATGGAATTCAAAAAAATATCGTGAGGCCTGGAAGAGGCACCAGAAAGAAAGGCTCAGGGAGGCCAAAAAAGACCCCAGGGGAAGATCATGTTTTGGTGCTGTACAGCCGTTGGCATAGGTTCAAGACTTTGGTGGATCTTAAAAACGATCTGTGTCGAGCTAGAGAGAAAATAATTTCGTCAATCTCAGTGAGGAAAAGGCACCTGAAAGCTGGAATTAGAGCACTCAAGCCAGTACTGAAGCCGGATTTTCCAAAAAGAGTCAGAGAAAAACGATTGCTCCGAGCTCAAGAGTATCTTAATTGGACTCTAGACATGTGGAACAATGTTATCTTTTCCGACGAATCAAAGTTTAAGCTGCATGTTGGAAATGGGAGGATTCTTGAATGCATCCTACGGATGCTTCACAGAACTGAAGGTATGATGGATGCCTCCCTGGAGGTGAAAAAGGTAGAATGGGGTTCCTAGCCATGCAGAAGTTTACCTACGGGTTCTGAAAAATGTATTAGAGCCCTCTGCGCTGGAGCTTTTTGGTGATACTTGCAGATTCATTTTTCAACAGGTAAATGCTCCTTGCCATACAGCCAAAATTGTAATTATGAACTTGTTTTTTTTTAATATGAAAGACTATTATCAAGCTTTTAAATAAGCTAAAACTTTTATGACTAAAAATAATATTTGAATTTTTTTTAAATCTTAGGTTAAAAAGAACTTCGAAGAAAATAATGTCGATGTATTAAATTGGCCTCCTACACTCCAGATCTCAATTCAGTTGATAATAGCTGGTCAATAATGAGACTTAAAATTGCGAAGAAGCGTCCAGAGTTAATTGAAAATCTAAAAAATTTACTTATCCGGGCCTGGAACACCATACCTGCTTCCACATTTAAAAACCCATCTGGCCGATGTGCAGCTGTAATAAAAGCAAGAGGAGGTCCAACAGAGTACTAGTTAGATAGAAAATGTTTTTGAGAAGCAATAAAAAAACAAAAACACTGCACCAATAAAGCATTTTTCTTTAATCCCTAAAAATGAGACAGATACCTAAAAACCCATTTTTCGGTCTAACAACTTTTTGCTCCCGTGACCACGTGTTAAAAATTTTAACATTCTAAATGTATCATGAAACGATTGAAACCGCATAAGAAAACAAATCCTCATTAATAAATATGTAGTTATTGCAACAAATTTGACAAAATGCGAAAAAAAAAGTTTGACCAAAATTTTTCGAACGGCACTGTATGTAAGTGTATGTAAGGTAATGCGGCAATGCCTTCATTGTGGTGGCAGGAAGATTTAGGAGCCAACAACTCTAAGATCCTGGAAAGAAATCAGGTGAGACGTGATTCGTACTACAGATGGTACTCGGAATAGCGATAATCCACGTGTGGACTGCAGGACGTATTCTGAATCCAGCGATACGTTGGATACATAAATCGGGTTGGAGTGATAGTGTGACTGCAGGAGAGGCTCAGTCAGTTCGAATAAACCCCATTAACGACTTGTCCAGCGGAAGCCGAAAATGTTGATTTGGGGTGCAGAAGAACCAAGTTCTGAAGAACTATCGTCTAAGAGACAGTTTAAATAGAAAAGAAGGCGTGAGACATAAACTGAAATAAAAATGTTTGGCGGATTAGCACAAACTGAAATCCATGAATCCCTTGGAGCTGAAGCTGCCTCTTGTTTTACGTTTCGAACAGAGCCAGAATAAACAAGGTTTCATGCACTTAGCCTGTGGTTGGCTTTTACCGCTTACGGGGCGCAAAACGACCGATGCAGTTAAGTCCAACCGACAAAAATAAAATCAGTGGTGGTCAAAGGTTGTAGTCCTAACGGGTGGCAGTTGTTTGATGCGGTGAAATCCACCCAGGGAAACAAATCTAGAATCTAGCTGTGACTTTCTTTGTGCACAATGTACGTATAGAACTGATGCCGCTACCACCAAAGGTTGCAGTTCGGGTAGACAAAAATTCAATTTATTGAAAACCGAAACCGCCAAAAGGGTCTATTCTCTTCTCTGAAGCAATAGTGCATGGTGCAAACACTGCGGAGTTTAATCCTGGCAGCTTGCTAAAGCAGATGTTTGCATTTAAGGGGAGAGCTTCGATATGGTCTTGAATGGTTAACCATTTTTGTGGCGAAAGCCTTCTGTTATTACCAAACTAAAGAAAACACAATTTTTAATAGCGAAACTCTTCATTAATTATTAAATTATTTAATTATTCAATTATGTACTGTTGAACTTGTTTGTTTGTTTGCTTTAAAATGGTCTGCGCCTTACCACACTCGGCTGTAGACTGTTCGCTGTAAAATAATCCACACAAGCAACCTATATATTGGGTTCTACCACATGAAATGTCCTATAGTAAAAATTTAAAAGCCAATATTATTTTTCCGTAATAAGTTTTCCAATATTATCAAAATACATAGGATTCGCGATGCCTATGACATTCTTCCAACGTGATACAAAGGAAGATTTGATCCTTTTCCGTAGAAGTGCTGACTTTTTGAGGCAATGAAATCTTCAAAGGCTTTTATGACCTGTGCTCGGTTCCGGAAGACCTTCAGCCGGCAAAGTGAATCCAGATTGCGGAAAAGATGGTAATCCGTTGGGGAAATATCAGGATGCGGAAGAATTTCAAATCAGAACTGCAACAGTTTTTGCACCGTTACTTGCGAGGTATGGGGTCTAGCATTGTCATGCAAAAGAAACGGACCGCGCCTAGTGACCAACGCAGGTTACTTTTCAGCCAATTTTGCATGCAATATGTCAATTTTCTCACAATATTTGATAGCGTTTATCGTTTCTCCTGGTTGAAGAAATGAAAAGTGAATTGGTCCTTCCGATGTTCACCATAACCTTTTTTGAGTAAAGATCTGTGCAAAAACAGTTCAGTTTAATTTCTTAATGTAAGCGATACGCAGATTTCCAGATTACCTTTCCCTTAAAAAAAAGTTTCGACTTATTGTCATTGGGGATACTCCTATGCTTAGTGCAATCTCCCGCACCGATTTCGTTGGGTCCGCATCCACCATTGCTCTTAAGACATCGTCATCAACTAACGTTTCCGGCTACCCACGTGGTTCATTTTCGAGGCTGAAATCTCTCGAACGGAAATTTCCAAACCAACGTCTTATAATGCGTTCGTTTACCGCTACATCATTAAAGTTTTTATTTGCCAATGTATATTTTATTATTTTAAGTACATAAAGGAAAAGGGTTCGAATTTGAACTGCCGACGGTATTTTAAGTTCCTAGAAAAAAAATAACGGCACTTGTAAGGAACCCGAAAATTCTCACACGTCAAGCAAACGTACCACTTTATTTTATAAAAAAAGAAAATTTAACGTTCTGGCACAGATGTTCACTCGAGAACTTCTTATTTCAGACTTAGCGAAAATCGAACATTTCATGTGGTAGAAGCCAATATACACAACAAATCTTACGAACATGAGTCCAGGTAGGCAAAGATTCGTTCAAATATTTAAGAGCACTAACACATGAAGCCTCAAAATGAAAATAATATCATTACGGCGGTAATATTTTCCACCTTGTAAGCGAGCTATGCTAGAGCGAGCTTACTTCATGACCTTCCTGACATCTAGGACACCAATCTTACTTCAGTCGGGGCTCTCACAACCGCTCTTCGTACTTGGCCATACTTTGCAGTTACTGTACTTTCAACTATGCTTTTGGGCCAGCAATTTCGAAGTAGATTCTCGTCAACGATGACTACTACATCGCCAGCAGCTATAGGAGCTTGCTTCTCAAAGCATTTTTCTCGACATGCTAATATAGGCCAAAAGGTGTCCGCGAATGCTTGAGTTTGACGCCAACGTTGCCGAAGGTCCGGGACATAGTGACAAGAAGGTTTGTCGCCACTTGATGATCCTAATAATCAGTGATTTGGTGTAATTGCCTAGTCGTCACATAATTAAAGCGATACAAAGGTAAGCGGTCGGGAATTAATGATGAGCTCGGACTCCCCCAATACGAATGGTAAGCTTTCGTCGTTGAAGGTTGTCGGCGATATGTTGCATAACACTTTCTCAGTGGATCGCATGGGCCATTCCCAGGATCCACCTATGTGCGGTGCTGCTGGATGATTAGATTTCTCTGGGCATCCCACGGCATGATATAAAGTTTCGTATAGACATGATGCATGAACTGGTATCCAAGCTTCTAGATGTACAGCGCGCACAGTGATGCATGTAAATATGACACCCCAAATTTTTTCGCGTCTTCTACCAACTGTGGTGGATATGAGACCGAAGAAGTCAATACCAGCATACGTGAAGGGTCGTTCGAAAATTGCCAAGCTCGTTGCGGTAACGCAGCCATTGTGGAACATTAGGTCTTGCATAATAGCTTCTACATCGATGACAATTTTCGCTTATACAATACACGTAGCTGTGCAATGAATTACATACCTCTTAGCTTATTGATCGTTGTTTCATGCGATACGTGATGGTGATTTTCGTAGCAAGAGCGTACTATCAGGAACGTCACATGATGTCCTTTAGGTAATAAAATTCGCGCCCTCAAAACACCGTCAGGGTCTAAGTATGTATCTAAGGATAGTAATTTTGAATTCATTTCAATGTTCTTACCCCATTCTAAACTCGACCGCTCTTCTGGTATTCACTCATCTGTTCATGCCTAAAAAGCATCGTCTTTGCTTCTTGAAGTATTTCGAAAGTGAGCTCCTTCGGTTTGTCTTCGTTTCTGACAATAACTTTTATCTTTTTGATGTACAAGAGAAATGTAGTTAAGGCGTATGTATAGTCGTTTCCAGTCGGAGAAATATAGCGTATCCAATGGATGGCACATAAACGTTATTTTTTCCAATTGCAGCAAATGACGTCGTACTTCAGACACGTCGACATACCCATACCCCATACATGTTGGCCAAATTACCGGCTCGGTAACCAACAAGTTTGGTCCATTAATCCATGATCCAGTGTGTAGTTGGGCCGAGAAATTCGTTGCGACGTCAGCAGTCTTCTGCTTTCAGTGTACCCACCTCCACTCCGAGAGCTTGGATGACCCTAATATTTCACCGACACGGAACATGGCGAATTGCTGGAACATTCTTGGATCCATAGGCAATCATTTTAATACGATTTTCGAGTCTGACCACCAAAATCTTGATTTGATTGGTAAGCGATGAACTTCTTGCACTTTAACTGCGAGCCTGGCACCCAACACGGCTGCCTGAAGCTCAAGTCTTGGTATTAAAACTACCCTGAGCTGTGCAACTTTCGACTTTAAGGCTACATTAACTTGATCACCACACTGAACCCGTATATAACACACAGCAGCATAGGCTGCAGCATAGGTGGTTTAGAGGGAATGGGTCGCCTTCTGCGCATTGTATTTTTCTTTTGTCTTGTTTTTGGTTAAATAAATGAATATAACTTTTAAACCTACTTATTCATCTTGACAGAATCGGAAGTGGGATTCCCTACACGCTTCCTAAATAAAAGATCCCGTAGTTATTTTTGTTAAGAAACCCATTCGGTCATAAGGAAAAAAATAATCATCGGTGCGACGACAACAGAAAATGTGCTGACAAACGGGGTAAAGAGATAGTCTCAACGAGCCCAATTAAAAAAAAAAAATAATTAGTTGCACAAAACATTTAAAATAGAAGAGGTAGAGATAGACTCACGAGCCTCGAAACTAAAAGACCGAAAGAGACAGAGTCACACTCCAACGAGTCTCGAAACGAAAAGTAAACAAACAAATGGCGATTTGGAAAAATTTTTGACTATGGTAGTGGAAAAAACGGTAAAGGAAAAAGTAAGAACAAAATGATTACATTCGAAAGTTTAAAAGTTGCTCAGTTAAATTGCCTTTTGCAAACGAAAGGCCAGCCTAGAACGGGCCATAGAGCGCAAAAAGTGGCGAAATTGGTCGAGATATATGGATCGGACGAGGTGGATTCGGAAGAACCAGAGACGCGTGAGATGGTCACGGCAGAGTCTTGGCAAACACAAATGGATGATGTGCGAAAATGGTACGTGAATTGGTCGCTAGATAATTTGTCAACATTTGTCCTGTCTTCTCGTCGAGAGGTATACCAACATGCGGGGCAGCTGAAGCGGAAGAACGTTAGCCAGACATAAGATGATCGGCAAACTTCCAAAAAATTATCAAATGCTACAACTATAATGAGATGGGGCATATATCATCGAAGTGTCCCCAACCTAAAAGAAAAGCACGATGCACGATTTGCAACAAGGTAGGCCATGAATCGAAAAGTTGTCGTGCAAAGTCTACAGTTGCCAAAGTTGCAGAGTCCTGCATAGTCATGAAGGACGTCATTTTCTATGGACAAAAATATTCAGCATTTGTTGACACGGGAAGTGATAACTCACTTATCAACGAATCAATATCTCCAAAGCAATTTCAAGGGTTCGGAGGTTCCATCGTAGAATCAAAAGAAGTCATCGAAGCATCTCTGCTGATTGACAATAAAGAACTGCACGTAACGTTCCAAATCGTGCCAGATGAGTTTCTACCTCAAGGGATGCTTCTGGGTCCCGATGTGCTATGCCGGAAAAATCATCGTATGATCCTCGAAGCTTTAGTTTTACAGATTCAATCCAGAATATCAGAAACCCCCAATATTGGTGACCAGTTGGATGTGAGTCAGTGTAAGGAGGTGCTGGATCTTATCTCTACATTTGAAGATTGTTTTGGTGAAAATCTCTTCTCAACAAACAACCCTATTGTGGGAAAACGATACGAGGTTCCATTACCCTTAGGGAGAAACTGACTGCGCACAATATTATTCGTCTAAGCAAGTCGCCGCATGCAGCGTCGGTGGTATTAGTTCCAAAGTCTAACGGAGAGAGTCGAATGTGCAGAGACTATCGTGCACTAAATGCAGTTACAGTGAAGAAGCAATGTATAATGCCAGTAGTGGAGGAACAGCTGTCGCAAGTATCAGATAACAAATTCTTCTCTACTTTAGACATGACAGCGGGTTATTGTCAGATTCCCTTAAAAGAAGAAAGCAAGGAACTTTTCACGCACTCTTAACTCCAGATGGGTTGTTCGAGCACAACGTTATGCCATTTGGTTTAATCAATGCACCAATGGTTTCCCAGGAGGTTATTCAAGAAGTAATCAAAAATCTTTGACGCCGCAAAAATGTGGTAAATTACGTAGACGAACTGATCATAGCAACCAATACATTTGATGAGGGTATGAAGGTGTTACAGGAAGTGCTGCAAGCTATAGTACGGGATGGACTTACGCTAAGACCATCCAAATATATTCTCATGGCAACGACAGTTAATTTTCTTGGGCACGTTATTGGTCCCGAAGGCATACGGCCAAGCAAAAATAAAACGAAATGTGTTCAGGAGTTTCCAAGACCAACGAACGCAACCGAAGTACGTCAATTCCTTGGAGTTACTGGGTTCTTTCGGAAATTTGCCCATGAGTATTCTCGCATCTCTCTGCCGCTTACAAAACTTCTTAAAAAGAAGATCGATTTCCAGTGGGAACCTGAACAACAGGAAGCGTTCAAACGTCTTAAGGCTGCTATCACTAAAGAGCCAGTTCTCGCACTTTTCGACACGAAGGAGGAGTACGAAGTGCACACAGATGCATGTTCCATTGGACTCTCTGGAATTCTGATGCAACGAGAAGAAGGTGGATTCAAACCAGTTTCATACTTCAGTCGTCCGTGTAGTGATTCCGAAAGTAAGTTTGCCAGTCACGAATTAGAAATTTTGGCTATCGTTGAAACTTTGGAGCGATACAGGATTTATCTACTGGGCACGAGATTTCGAGTCATCACTGAGTGCAACGCGATTGTTACTACAAAGAAGACATCCCCTTTACCACCACGCATAGCAAGATGGTGGTTACGACTACAAGAGTTTGACTTCGAGTGTGTGCACCGACCAGGTGTAAGAATGCAGCATGTTGACGGGATGAGCCGAATTCCAACTCTGCCACAAAAAGAACCATGGACAGTGGCGGACCAGGTTTTGAAAATAGCTACCTTGGATGACAACTGGATACTAGCTATTCAACTGCAGGATAAGAAACTTGCAGATATCATCAAAATCTTCAAAGAGGGAATATCCAGCCCCACGACAAAACAGACACAAAAGGATTACGTAATGCAAGACGCAAGTTTATATCGCAAAGTTGATGGGAAAGAGAGGTTAGTGGTACCAGAGCTGGTAAGGAGGCGAGTAACCAGAGCATGTCATGACGAAGCTAGAAGGGACTGAGAAGACGATCCAACGAATGACGAAGCATTTTTGGTTTCCCAGAATAAAGGGATATGTGAAGTCGTATATTGCGGCTTGCCCAGAATGTTGTTTGAACAAAGTCAAAGGTGGTAAGACTGAAAGTCAGCTCCACACAGTAGAGGTTATGCCGACTCCTTTCCGAAGTGTCAACATCGACCATTTGGGTCCATTCCCAAGAAGCAAAAGAGGTAACCAATTCATAATGGTCGTTGTTTGTTCTTTCAGCAAGTACGTTATCCTCAAAGCTGTGAGGAGCACGAAGATGTCACCAGTCATCAGGATGCTGAATGACATCATGTAAATTTTTGGTCAACCACTACGGATTACAACGGATGGAGATACGGCATATACTTCTCGGTAGTTTAGTAATTTTATCATACACTACGGTGTGCGGCACGTTAAAACAGCTGTACGCACACCAAGGGCTAATGGCCAAGCAGAAATCGTGAATAAAACCTTACCAGCCACACTCAAGTGCTCAATTAAAAGTGATAAGGATTGCGACTCAGCATTGTCGGGTATTCAATAGAACATGAATTCATAGCCGAACTCGACGACGAAGTATAGTCCAAACGAATTGGTATTTAACTTTAATCTCAGAGTTGTCAGTCAAAACCGATTAATTCAAGCAATACAAGATGATCCACCAGACGAATTGGAAGATGTTGTGACTAAGAGGCAATATGCGGCTGTCAACATCGTGGAACAAAGACATAAATGGAAAGAACGGTACGATAAAAGACATCAAACGCCTGATGAATACGCCGAAGGTGATCTTATTGTTATTGATCATGTTCCTCAAGCAGCAGGAGATTTACACAAACTTAACCCAAAATACCATGATCCATATATCATCACCAAGGTCTTGCACCACGATAGATACATCCTTGAAGACTTTCCAGATCACCAACTGAAACAAAAGCGCTACAGCAACGTCATTTCGAGCGATCATATGAAGCCATGGTGTAGACTCAGCCCTAATATATGTAGATGGTTACCGAAGCGGGCCACAGTCCGAAGATGAAGCTTCGTCCGATGGGGACCAAGTGTCAGAAGAGGCCGAGCTATCAACGGCAACACTGCCAATAAAACAAAATTAAAGGAAGAAGATGAGAGAGGGGGATTGGTCAAGGTGGTTTAGAGGGAATGGGTCACCTTCTGCGCGTTGTATTTTTCTTTTGTCTTTTTTTTGGTTAAATAAATGAATATAACTTTTAAACCTGCTTATTCATCTTGATACAATGGTATCAGCGACTTCCATTGTAACCATTTTACGAAGACATTTTCAGGGAGTTCATCATCCCAATCGATGCCACACCGCCAAATTTCTTATAAAATTATTTTTAAGCCGACGGTAAAAGTTATGAGCCCAAGAGGATCAAAAGTTGACATGAGCACCTGAAGGGTTTCTCGTTTCGTTGGTCTCACTTCATCGTCCAACACGTTATTAGGATCCCAATACATATCAAGGACCTTTTCAGTTGAACCAAATGACTTCGGTTCTTGGATCTTTAAGACGTTTTTATTCAGCTGACTAGCAAGCCCAGTTGAATTTGAAGCCCAGTTCCTATTGTGAATTAATTTTACTTTTTTCGCCAAGGTGAGAGCATCTCTCTCGTTGCCCACACTCTCAATGAAGTCGTCTACATAGTGGTATTTTTAAATAGCTTCCACGGCTCGACGATAGCGTCCCTCAAGCTGGTCTGCATTATTATTGCGAATATAGTGCGCAATGCATGGAGCGCAGTTAATGCCGAAGGCTAAAGCGCTCACAATATATGTACTTGGCATGTAAACTGGATCGCCCTTGTCCCACCATAGGAACCGCTGCACATGCATATCTTCTTTTGGCGGAACATTTCTGCGATATCACCACAGATTGTCACTTGACTAATTCTGAAAGCCATCAAAACGTCTACGAGTGGCGTCAGCAAGTCTGGCCCACAGAACATGAAATCATTCAGCGAGACCCTTTTAGATTCTGCAGCTGCGTCCCGCACAAGTTGGACTCGGTTTGGCTTATTAGGATTAATGGTTACGAAAATTGGAAGGTACCACACGCTCCTTGACGTATTTGCGATTTCGTTTTCGGTCAGCTTCCTTGCATACTTCCTGACGATATGATTATCAACTTCAACTTGCATTCTGTCTCTCAGGACGGCATCTCGTTCAAATTTTTTTCTGAGACACAACAAACGTTGAAGTGCATTTTTGCGACTATCTGGCATTTCTTGGTTGTCGTTACGCCATAGCAATCCAACTTCATACCCTGCAGCCAACGGCTTACACGTACATAGATGACAGTATTTGCAGTGCCCTTTCGCCACCTTTTGAGTATATACATAGTTCGTAATGTTGATTCTAATGAAATATATGTTTTCACCACCTCGTGAAGATCTTCTAAGCGACGTTCACAGTCGCATGTGTGAATGTTAAGATAGGAAATCTGTTGATGAAGTGATGCACATCCTTACAGAGCCCATCTAAGCCGGGTCTTTGTGGCGATGGGTTGCTGCCATGAGCCTTCGCTAATGTTAGCTGCACTGCGAGCTTCGAGCGTTGTGTTGGCCGTGCATTTTCGTATGACTCGATGGGTAAACCAGACAAATAAGAGTAACGCCAAGTAACTTCCTGCATATTAAGAGACTGCGTTGGGAGTGAGAGGTTTCCTACTGTGTGAACTCCACGCAAAGTACAGATGCTTGATTTTGCTTCTTAGAAATCTGGAGAGAGGTTGTCTGCGAATTTTCCTCAATGTGTGCCGTATTGCCAGTCCAACGTAATCACAGCGGCTCGCAAATGCCTGCAAAGGCATCAATAAAGTTTTTTTCCGAATGAATGCGAACGGGAATGTTCGAAAATAGAGTTTCTCCCCCTCGTCTACATCGCTGTTAGCGTTTACGATTGCCGCTTCGTTCGAATTCGTTGAAATTTTATTTGCACTTATTTGATTACTTACAGGTGAGATGGGTTTGTGTAGCAATGGATGGTTATTTGCTCTATAATCTCGGACATCACATTTTCTGTTGATGTAACATCGTAATGCGGTTTGAATTAAGGCACTGGCGACACAATCTGTTTACTTTAACGATTTCCCATTTTTTGTCGAAAGGCAATTTTTCAAACGCTAGCCATCGTGAAATTTTGTATAACTGAAACGCGTTCATCGTTCTGTTGCATAGCCCAGCTCAGCTTATATTGGCTTGGTGGTTTATCAACAAGCTCCTTAACTAACATCGGGTTGTTTAGGTGTGATGTCAAATGACATGCTTCGATAGTAGAGCAAATATTGGTTGCGCATAAGGCGAACTCGATTATATGGTATGTTCCAATTTTTCCTTGGGAAGTGGCATTTAACTTGCCGGCTCAACCATTCATTCTATTGTATGTTTTGGTCGGCCGAAGTACATTATCTCTGGAACTAAATTAGGCAGAAGAAGTTTGTTGCGAACTATTTCACGGGCCATACCTTTAAGACTTGTTTGCGTATTAGATTCTCAGCTTTGGTGTATCCTGCCATCGCTGTTCTATTTTCGTAGCTACTCCAGAAAAGAGGCCATTCTTCTGGATCACCGTGAAAGAGTGGTAGTTCCTTTGGAAACACTTTCCATGCAGCTATTTGTGTTGACAATGGTCCTGAGAAGAATGCTCTGTTGTACTCCGGAGGGTTGGAATCTTTTTTGGTAGTAGGTATACATCTTTCGGAATTAGATAAGTATGAGGTATTCGGTTGTACAATGGGACAGATGTTTTTTTGCCGACCATGTTGTCATTGTAGATGTTAATGTGCAGTTAGTAATTGTGGAAGGAATACTGCTCACACAATTTGGTCGTACGTAACGTATGTGTGTGATGGGGTGATGTCACTTACCAGATGTGGTGCCATTACGTTCACGGTTGGCGCCTGTTGGATGCTTTGGTGATGATGACGCTTGTACATGGGTCACGAAATCGGACATGAGACCAATATTTTACGTCTCGGTCGGAGGAGTAGCGGCACTCTAAGTGGCTATGGCTGATCGTGGATTGATACATAGCTCGCAGCTCCAGCTGACATCAGATATACCACCGTTAACCCCGACGCAGTCGTAGTGATACCATAGTATTGATACCACAATTAAATGCACTAACACGTTTTTGAGGCTTTTTTACCGAGTGCGAGAAATAGTTCTTAAAATCGTTTTAAAGATTTGTTACCTACTACCGAAACAAAGAAAACACTATTTTTAATAGCGAAACTCTTTATTAATTATTCAATTATTTAATTATTCAATTATGTAGAGTGTCGAACTTGTTTGTTTGTTTGCTTTTTAAAACGGTTTGTGCCCTACCTGTGCCCTACATATACAACAAGCCAGGTAGACAAAGATTAGTTCAAATATTTGCACTAACACATGAAGCCTCAACATTTAAAATTAAAATAGTTGCATTATGGCGGTAGCACCCTTCTTTTAGAAACAACGACTTACGAGACTTTCAGACCATTCAAACTGACGCGCTCCATAAGCTGGATCCTCGCTGCTGGGTCGGAGGATGTGCCAATGGATCTCCATACACGTAGCCCCCGATTCAATGTTCTCACTGAGATAAAAAATATGGAGAACATAACGATTCTGGACGAAGCCCGTGCAAGGTTCAAGATAACTTGACTGTGGGAATACGCCCGCACCAGATCAGAGATCGAAGTAAAACGAAAGTCAGAGCGGATAGTCAAATAAACTCTGGTGTGAGTTACATCAAAGCCTACGATATAAATATTTAAAGGAGAGATACACATCGGTGTGCATGTGTGGCAGAGTATGGTGTGCCAGGAAAACTCTCTAGTGGCTTACACAAACTTTTCTTTATGACGAAAGAAAGAAATAGTCAGGTAATTGTGTGAAAGCTTATTTCCCAGTCAACTAAATGGGCCTTATCATACCATTGTAGATGCAGAGGACCGACTTCGGTAACAAATTCCACATCTTACCAAAAGGTCCCTTTCGCTAACGCAAATCTGACAGCGCCTTTCATTCTTTCTGCGAAATATGTTTAGTCCAGAGAAATTTCCTATCCAGCATAACATGTTGGAGAAACGGATGGCGACGTCTTTTACCTCAAGATGCGTCAAAACAGTCAACTCCCTCCTTCTCGTGAAGAGAACAACCTAAGTTTTAAATTAATTGACTAAAATTCCATTTCTGGTGTATACCAACGTCTAGAACTAACACAACAAATAATACAGCAACAATACCTGCATATTGAAAGCTTAGGCACCGACTCAACCAGCATTCACCAAGTACTGCAGGCAAGACGCCACCATTCAATCCCGCCATCACATATTGAGTGCAGTCAGTATCTGCAAATGAGTTTCTGTTCACGGTCATTATCTATGCTGTGTTATCTGCATGAGTTTCACATGCCATCACAGTTGCTTTCATCGCTTGTTGCATCTTAGGCAGAGTATGCATTTTCAAATCAGCTTTACCCACTCAGACCCGTGCTCAACCCCGCGGATAAAGCTCCTACTGAGTGAGTCATCTTTACCAATCAGCTGATCAAAACCTTCTTTCATCATAGCTGAAAATATGCTATGCTTTGCCATATAATTTGAAGTCATCAAAAGGCAAAGCAGCGTATTAAATGGCTACATCGGGTTGTATTATTTAGCTTTGCCAGAATTTCGGTGAAAGGAATGATTTGGAACTAGATCTGATATGGTAACCAAGGAAGCGAGCCTCGAGCACGAGAATGAGTTAGGCTACTGTCTTTGGTAGGGCCGGTATCAGAGAATCACAGACATCCAGATAAGAACGTTGGTAACACATCGACTTAATCGTCTCTATCGAAGCTTTGTCTAGGCCCACAGTAATAAAATTGAGTTGAGGGAGCAAGTTGCTTGAGAGTTTTCTGGCGCACCATACTCTGTGTACTACATGCACTGATGAGTATCCCCCACCTTTATATTTATATCATAGGCTTTGGTGTGACCCACACCAGAATTCTTTTGACTTTTCGAGCTAACCTAGTGCGGGCGTATTCCCGAAGTCAACTTTCCCTGAGCTTAGCATGGGTTTCGTTCAGAATCTGAGCCTGGATGAAATGTAGTTGGGTCTTCCCTGGTAGCTACAAATCGATAGGGACTGAAGCGTTGGTGCATTGGTGGTAGACAAACACAGTTAATACTATTGGTTGGCAAACTTGTATCTGTCGTCAGTACGGATACATACACAATACTGATAACAATGAACTCTATTATGGGAAACAGATTGAAGGAGCGAAGTACAATGTATGCGTCTGCAGGGAAAACCAAACTCTAGGATTTACCGAACCCTTTTACAGATGCAAGGCATCTTTAAATGAAGTTGGAAAGCTGAGTTCACAGAGCCTTCTTGGGGTCCCAGGTCGTAGTAGTATCGCAGGAAATGAGATTGCCGATGAACTTGCTTCTACGAGGGCGGGTCAATAAGTCTGTGACTTTTTGAATTTCTGACCTCTTTACTGAAACAGCAACATTTCTCCTGTCAACAGGCAGCTGGCAGTTGACTCCTGTCAAAATTTAAACTTGCTGCGTCAGTTAGTTTGTGTTTGACAGCTATTTTTATCAGACTACTCACTAATTTGAGGAGAAAATGGAAAAAAGTGAATTTCGTGTGCTTATTAAGCATTATTTCTTGCGAAAAAAAACCATTACCGAGACCAAGGCTAAGCTTGATAAATACTATGGGGACTCTGCACCATCGATTTCAATGGTAAAAAAGTGGTTTACTGAATTTCGTTGTGGCCGTACAAGCACTGAAGATGCCGAACGTCCTGGACGCCCAGTTGAGGTCTCTACACCCGAAACAATCGAAAAAATTCACGATATGGTGTTGGCCGACCGAAGATTGAAAGTGCGAGAGATTGTGGAAGCCGTAGGGATCTCGCATGGCTCAGTGGTTTCAATTTTGAATGATCACTTGGGCATGAGAAAGCTTTCCGCAAGATGGGTGCCGCGTTTGCTCACAGTCGACCACAAACGCAATCGTGTAACAACTTCACAGGAAGGTTTGGCGTTGTTTAATCGCAATATGGAGGAGTTTTTGCGCCGTTTTGTAACCGTGGACGAAACATGGATCCATCACAACACACCAGAGAACAAACAACAGTCAAAACAGTGGGTTTCTAAGGGTGAATCGGCGCCAAAGAAGGCCAAGGTGGGTTTGTCAGTCAATAAAGTTATGGCGACTGTTTTTTGGGATGCACGCGGGATAATCCACATTGACTACCTTCAAAAGGGAAGAACAATCAATGGGGAATATTATGCCAACTTATTGGACCGATTCAATGACGATTTGAAAAAAAACGACCTCATTTGGCCAAGAAAAAAGTTCTTTTCCACCAAGACAATGCAAGGGTGCACACATGTGCAGTTGCCATGGCAAAAATCCATGAATTGGGCTATGAATTGCTCCCTCATCCATCCTATTTTCCAGATTTGGCTCCGAGCGACTACTTCTTGTTCCCAAACCTGAAGAAATGGCTTGGTGGAAAAAGATTTGACTCCAATGATGAAGTCATCTCGCAAACAAGGGCCTATTTTGAGGACCTCGACAAATCATTTTTTTTGGACAAAGTGTATAGAGCTCAAGGGAGACTACGTTGAAAAATAAAATTATTTTTTTATCAAAAAAATCTGTGTTTTAATCCACGGGTCTTATTGACCCGCCCTCGTATTATGAGCACAACCGTAGATGGAACGATTTTTCAGGTTGCAGGTTCAGACCAAGCAAATGCTTTCGGTTGTCTATAAGAAGTCAGGAGTCTTTTTGCTGTCCCTCATTAGGTTAGATTGCACTTTTTATAAGCACCATTAGGCCCACTTTTTCGGGATTAAAATTAATATAGTGAAAAAGCCTAGGGATTCTCTTTTATTTCTCAGATTTTCTTTTTTAATTTTAACAAGCTCTTTCAGTGTGGTGTCACCAAAAAGTAAAAACCCCCCCAAAAGTCTTTTTTGACAGCTCGACCTGATCAGAATAAGGCATTACTTTTCATAGTCACAATTAACTATTAGGATCTACTACAATTTATTAGAATAGAATTAACTCATGAACCAGCTTTTTAGAACAAGATTAATTTTGCCCTTATGCGCTGGGTTTTAACTTGGTATCACAGCTCTTTCACCATGATTTTTCCATTCAGCTGTGAAAGATCTATCGAAATCTGTCGATTCTATAAGGACATCTTCGCTTTCATTGTTGTTCTTTCCCTACATAGATTTCTATCCCCAAAGAAAGTCATCTAAAGTTGTGAGATCACAAGATAGTGAAGGCCAGTCCACAGGTCCATTACACGAAATTATGCGCTCAGCAAATGTTTCGGCAATAAATTGATGGTGTCGCGCGCCATGTGGCATGTTGCGCCAGCTTATTGAAACTAAAGCTCTGTCACGTCAATGCCATTCAACTGAGGAACGAAGAAGTCAGAAATGATGTTTCTATAGCGCTAACATTCTGGTCGACATCGTCCTTATAGAAGTATGGACCTATGGTTCCACCAGCCCATAAAGCACACCAAACAGTGAGTTATAATGGTTGTAGGGGCGTCTGGACAAATGCTTCTGAGTTTTCTCCACTCCAAATTCGACAATTTTGCTTGCTAACATATTCATTTAACCAAAAATGGGCCTCATCGGAGAACAAAATTTTGCGTTGAAAATGAGGATCAAGCTGAATCATGTTTTCGTCCCATTCACCGAACCTACGAGGCGTATAATGGTCACGCGGTTTCAACCCTTGCACAAGCTGGATCTTGAAAGTTTTTCAGCTAAGATCTTTATGTAAAATCTTCCGTAAAGTGGATGGGCATAATTCCAATTGCTGTGCACGATGGCGAATCAACTTTTTCAAAATAAGTTTGCACAATGTGCACGCGTTGTTCTGGCGTTAATCTACTCATCGTAAGATGGCAAAACGTACTTTGTAACTGAAAATCAACTGTCAAATTGACAATCTGTAGAAACCTCTAAAAAAACGCGCTTTAGCTTTCATAAGAGCGTCAATAACACGAGAAGTTGACGTGATGGGACAGTTCTACTTTCCACTATTAATTTATATTACAGTAAAGAAACAGTTACACATATCCCTACTCATGTTACCAATACTTTGTAACGCTGTGTAATTATATCTAGGTCTTGAAGCAAATCATTGGCGCTTAGCTTAAATATACTCCAGCTTCTCCTTCCTGATCTTATACGAGGGCTATTCCAAAATCAACCTCCGAAGTGAAAAATATTTTTTAAAAAAACCAAAAACATTAATTTTTTGAACAAAATAGTTTATTAACATCTAAATTATTTTTCTACATAGTCTCCGTTTAAATCTATACATGTTTGGTAACGTGGGACGAGCTTTTGTAGACCCTCCTTAAAAAATGGCACCGCCAGTGCGTTGAGGCATTGATTCACACCGTTCATAAGTTCCTCATTACTTCCAAAATGTTGAGATCCAATGTATGATTTTAATTTTGGGAAAAGGTGATAATCACTTGGTGCCAAATCAGGACTGATTGAACTCCTCCACTAAAGTTTTTGTGCGTGCAGCAGTGTGTGGTCGTGCGTTGTCATGTAGAAGCACCACACCTTTGGTAAGCATTCTTCGTCTTTTGTTCTGGATTGCTCTTCTCAACTTACGTAGAGGGTCACAGTAAACCGTTGCATTTACTGTGTTTCCAGGTTCCATAAACTCGGTCAACAATATGCCTTTACTGTCCCGAAAAACCATCATTGCCATCATTTTTCGATAGGAAAAAGTTTGTTTGAATTTTTTTGGCTTGTTTGGGGAATGAATGAGAATGCTTTGACTGTAAGTTTACATACTGGACACAAGTCTCATCTCCAGTCACAATTTGCTGTAAAAAATCTTCATTTTCATTCAAGTGTATTTATGTTTTTGGTCACAAGTGTTCATACATACGAGTATATGTATACATAAATATAAAATTATTAAATTAAACGTTACTTTGTCATTTTCCCAATGTCATCAGCTGTTGCTATCTCCATGATGCGGCAGCCTTCGATTTTCCGTGCAAAAATTTTTTTTTTGGAAAACCGTACATACGAATACTTCTAATTTGATGCTCTCGCTTGTGGCTTTGCTAGCCATAGCATTTTTTTGTTGTATGTTGTCAGTTGATCGCTGATAGAGACACTTTGCTTGATATACACCGGATTTTGTTCCCTTTTCATTGCCGTGCATACGTGTTGAAATGTAACTTTTGCTTTGGATTTTTGCAAGGACATATGTGTTGTTTATTTTCTCACTGTGCTGGCTATATCGAACGAATGAACTGAAATACTCAAACTAAAAGGATTTTCGAATGTCAATTCATAGGTTCAAGGCGAAGAACATTTACGAGTACAGATCGAGTATCGCGAATGCGGAAGGGGTTTTCTTTAAGATTTAAAGCAGTGTCTGAGATTTTCCAATAGAGAACTTTAGTATCCCAGGCAGGGATTCTTTATTGGTAAAGAGCCCGCTTTTTTCGGGGGTTATTTTCCAATTGCCATAAAATAAGCAAAGCCAACTTAATGCTGAAGGCGTTCGTTCGGAAGTACAGTATTCATTTGAATTTTATATAATATGTAATTATTATATTTGACTTTGTTAAAACTAGAACTTAATTCAAATGTTAAAACTTGAACTTGAATCTAAATAAGTAAACGTAACGTTAGGTTAGGATATTACTATTGTATAACACTTATTGTAATTAAAGATGGAAGTAATTTCGGGAAGATGAATAAAGCCTCTCTTTGCTGTTACACGTGTTTAATTTAGACTCGCAATTTTTCTAACTCTTTTTACCTCACACGAATCTAAAGAGTTGAAACCCTGCACACTACAACATTTGTAGTCCTTCAAGCCGGATGTGTGTCGAAATCCTTTCGAGTCGCCATTGCAATGGCGGTGCTCTCTCAGCGGTGATGAGAACTAAGTCGCCGCGTCTTGGTTCCGGCTTCCATCTTGTCCACTTCGGGCGCTGTTTCATCTTGGATAGATATTCTTTGCTCCACTTTCGACAAAAGTAGTTGGAACTTCAAATATTCTTTTGCCGATTGCATCTACCTTTAGTGGACCATTGTCTCTTTTTCTAGCTTGTGCCCGGCAGTTTCGCACAAACCGTTTGTAGTACGCAGGACTGCGACGAAGTTTCATAGTTCTGGTTGACTCATTGAATACCGCATGGTGAGTAATGTAGAAATGGTGTTGTGTATCCAGTATGATATTCTTTGCGTCAACTACGGCATTGTGACGAAGCTCCTTGCATCCCTTTAAACACTTGGAATGCTCCTTGTGCTGTGTGGGGTTTTCCTGGAATCTTCCTTCCAGTTTATGAAACCTACATAAGGCACCTAATTTCGAAGCACCAAACGCAGGCTTACATCCGTTTTTAAATGGTTGCGATTCCTGATGTTGACTATCAGCTAATCTTCTTTTTGTGTTGATATTATGCTTTTTACAAGTTTTGTCTTCCCCAGTTTCCTTAGTGTTGAAAGACAACTAAACCAGTTCCCTGGACCTTCGCAGCTGAGTGTCGTTATCGAGAACCTGCAAGAAGCTACATGAACCACTGCTAAGTTTTCCCAATCCAGAGATCTTAAGAAACCGAGCAATTCTACAGCTGACTCAGTAATGAATGTCGCTTCAGATCCAGAATAGACTAATGCCCACAGATTAAAATAATTACCATTTGACGAACTGACTCGAAAAACTGCTGTTGCCAGAAGAGCACTTGGCTGATGTACTTCAGGAGAGACAACTTTAGGTGGGTTGGTTTTTGACGTTATATGAAATGTTTGTGTATCTATAGTTATATTTATAAAGGTATGTATATTGTACTTCCAAACACCGTTATTGAAAATAGTATTTGGGATATATTGCTCATTCAGTCTACAAATTTCGTTGTGTTAATATCATTGTAAGCATTTTTATCTGAATTCTGAAATGTATGTTTCGGAAGAGCGTATTCGGTGTATTTAATTGTTTTTGTTCCGGAAAAAAGATGGTCAGCGAGTCCAAGTGTCGACTTTGGCTAGAAAATGACCTAAAGGATAAACCTCGTTCGGGTAGGCCATTAGAGCTAGACAAAGAACTCCTGCAGAAATCCCACTATTATGGTAAGAGAACTCGTAAGGGAACTCAATCTAAGTCACATGACCTGAGGGCCGAGCTGACCTCCGACGAAAGTACGCGAGACATAGTGCACTCGTACTCACGATTTGGGTTTGTGCAGAAAACAACAACAAAAAAAACACAGCACATTCCAACCGCGCGCGAGTGCAAAAATAAAAATTTTATGAAAAAAAAAGAATAATATTGTAATAATAGTGATGTGGTTCCGCGAATCGCGAAAAACTCATAGTGTGGGCACTTCTACATCTCCTTCTCCTGGTCATAGTGTTGTTGTATGCACTCGGCCACTGCCGTTACTGTATAAGTTTGTCATACAGTAAAGGCAGCAACTGATAGCGGGTTGCGAGTGTGAATTCTGTAGGAGCACTGTTTCATTTTGTTGTAAATTGATTCCGTAAACCAACGTAAGAATTTTCAAGTTGCAGCCTTGCTTAGCATCGTCGGTGTTTGTGTCTTTTATGTTTGTTAATTTGTAATGACTCGGGAATTTAGAGTGGGCATAGTAAATATAATCCAAAAAGTAATCATTTTTCCGCGAATTCAGACCAGCTGTTTTGGCGCTTAGTGAAACACAGGTAGATCCCCGCCCACACCTCTCAGATCACTCTGATCTGAAGCTACCTGGCTACGAACTAGTGCCATTATTCTTCTCTCACCGCTGTCTCGCCATCTACGTGCGTAGTGATGTAGCTTACCAAATTCCGCCACAATGTAGTCCCTTTTCCAATCCGGAATTCAATTTCATGTGGTTAAAATTCCATCTCCGTAAGCAAATTATCCACTACTGCTTTATTTATAGAAGCCCCAAACTGGGCAGTAACTCGATCTTTCACGAGTTTGATGCGCTGTCCGACTCCATTCAAAGAATTGTATCTCTGTATCCTCATACTGAAATCGTGATTACGAGCGATTTCAATATACACAATTCTGGGTGGCTTCGACATTCTGGACAGACAACACCCGAAGGACTGTGTGTTGAGATCTTGCTGCAGAAAATAACTTAACCCAGCTTGTAAATTAGCCCACACGAATACCAGACGTTGACAGTCATACCGCCAACACCCTGAACTAGTTTCTAACTTCTCACCCTGATAAGTACTTGATGTGCTCTCCCCTCTAGGCTCGTCGGACCATTGTGACATATCAGTTAATTTCTCCTACACCAACCACACAGTTAGAGAAAAGATTCGTAAAAGAACCGTATGGCAATACGAGAAAGCCAACTTCAGCGGCCTTAACAGCTTCTTTAGGAATTTTAACTCGTCAACCTGTTTCCTCGAAAACGACGTCGATGCCGCTGCTGGTATAATCACAGACACCATTCTCTTTGGAATGAGAAACTTTATCCCTCATCGGATGAAGAGTATCAAACCAAAAGAAAAGGCATAATACAACTCGAGCTGTAAAGAGTCTGTCAGGGTTAGAGAAATGTTTTTTCGGTCCTTCAAGACCAGCCCAACTGAGGAGAATCGAAAAAAGTTCAAAGGAGCCAGAAATGGTGGCAACATTTTTCTCAAGCATGTGAAATCCCAATACGACCAAAAACAGAGGCAAAAAATACTGCAATGTCACAAAGGCAGTAAAAATTGTTGGTCGTTCGTCAAAAACATTAGAAATTCTGCCTCATCATCCATCCCAACGCTCATTTATAATGACATTCCAGCTGTCAGCTCTTTGGATTAGGCCAATATGCTTTCTGCACACTTTGCGGCCAGCTCAACACTCGCAGATTGTGCTTTGTCTCCGCCTACACTTGAGTGCGTTGAATCATCAATGGGACCAATCCACTTTCGCACTCGTGTAGTAGCAAGAGTTCTTAAAGATCTTAATATACATAAATCCGATGGTCCAGATGGTATATCTCCCCTCCTTCTGAAGAGCTGTTCTTCTTCGCTGACAAAACCACTGCGTTAGCAAGAGTAATTAAAGATCTCAACATGCATAAATCCACTGGTCCAGATGATATATCTCCCCTTCTTCTGAAGAGGTGTTCTTTCAAGCTGGCAAAACTACTGCGTTAGCTTTTTCATCAATCCTACTCTTTAGGACTTTTTCCGAGCAGATGGAAAACAGCATTTGTCCAGCCGGCCACTAAGAAAGGTGAATCTTCCTCTCTCTCTTCCTACAGAGCCATTGCACTTACGAGTACGTGGATTCTTTCCAAGGTCATGGAAATGCTGATAAACCGTCAGCTAATGAAATATCTCGAAACACGAACACTTCTTAATGATCGGCAGTATGGTTTTCGTAGCAACAGGTCCACTGGTGATCTGATGGCATGTCGCACCGAAAAGTGGAACCAAAGCGTACATTATTCTGGCGAAAGCAAGATAGTTGCACTTGATATTTCTAAGGCATTTGACAGAGTTTGGCATCAGGCTCTTTTGTCGAAAATGCGTGCTTTTGGGATCGACGACTCTCTTCTTCAACGGATTAGAAATTACCTTTCTGAACGTTCAATTCAAGTTGTCTTGGATGGTTTCAAGTCTGATATTCACAAAATAAATGCTGGTGTGTCCCAGGGTTCCGTTCTGTCTCCGACACTCTTTTTAATTTCCATCAACGACCTCTTGTCGGCTACCTCTAATTCAATATATGTACTCCTTTGCTGACGACAGTACTCTTTGCTTTTCATATTCGTTCCGGACTCATGTCCTTGCTCTTCGGCTGTAGAACGGGAATGGCAGCGTATGCTCAGCTCATTAATTTCCGATATTAGCAGCGTAACCAATTGGGGAAATATCAAGTGAGTGGTATTTAATGCTTCCAAAACTCAATGCTGTCTGCTGTCATTAAAGCGAAATTCAAATACCCAGCCACTATCCATGAATGGCACTTTCATCGTTGAAACCGATAAACTTTCCATTTTCGGTATGTGTATCAGTAACAACTTACGTTGGAATGACCACATATTCGATGTCGCCAAAAATGCTGCAAAATGTCTAGGTTTTCTCAAGCGATGTAAGAAACACTTTACTCCCTCTGATCTGGCCTCAATATATTAGGCATTTATCCGCCCGAAATTGGAGTACAATGCCCACATCTAGTCAGGTGCGCACAAGACATCTCTGCACCTCCTAGATGGGATCCAAAACCGTGCGATAAAACTCATTGGTGATACTAATATCACTCGAACAATGGACACCCTCGAACACCGACGTAATGTCTCGTGTCTCACTCTTTTTTATCGCTATTTCCACCACCAGTGCTCCATAGAAATCGCCAGTATCATTCCGCCCCTTCAAACTTTTAACCGTAACACCCATTTTCGGACGTAATCTAAAATATCGTACAACTCGGTTAGGAATGCCCTGCCTAGCTCTTTATTCCTCTCTTTCCATCCTTCCTGATTTTCCTTCTCCCGCGCTGTGTGCAAACATTTTAAGGTTACCAAAAAAAAAATAATCCCTTGAGCGCGCGCATACTATAAAAAAAAAAAAAAAATACGCAACTGATATCTCGCTTCATTGTTTTTCGGATGCCTCTCAACGGGCGTATGGAGCGGCTATATATTGGGTCTACAAGTAAGTTTCCAGCGTTTGTCAGAGATGGCGCCATCAGTGGATCCCGGGCAGAAATGTCAGACCCCATGTGTTTTATTTGTAGGTTTTGTATCTGTCAACAACTTTGCAGCGTTATATTTGAGCAGTTCTATCGGTGTCGTACATTTTATTGAGCAAAATCATGGCAAGTTTCCAGCCAAATAAACGTCATTTGCGGGAAGCGCTGCTTTTATTCTTTAATATGAAGAAAAGTGCGGCTGAGACCTATCGTTTGCTTTCGGAAACTTATGGGGCGGAATGTATTGGTGAATTGACGTTTCGCGAGTGGTTCAAACGGTTCAAAAGTGGTGATTTTGGAGTTGAAGACAAAGATCGCTCCGGAAAGCTGAAAAGTTTTGAAGACGAGGAATTGGACGCTTTACTGGATGAGGATCCGTGTCAGATTCAAGAAGAACTTGCTGCATCATTGGACGTCACGCAACAAGCCGTTTCCCTACGCCTAAAAGCACTGGGATTCATTCAAAAGGTTGGAAACTGGGTGCAGTACGAATTAAAGCCAAGAGACGTCGAACGGCGATTTTGCATGTCCGAAATGTTACTGCAGCGGTATAAAAATAAATCATTTTCGCATCGTATTGTCACTGGTGATGAGAAATGGATTTATTATGATAATCCTAAATGCAGAAAATCGTATACAAAGCCCGGCGAGCCCGCCCAATCGACGCCGAAACGAAATATTCACGTGAATAAGGTCTTGCTCTGCATATGGTGGGATCAAAAGGGTGTCGTATACTACGAACTGCTTCCGAGTGGTGAAACCATCAAAGGACCATTATATCGAACCCAACTAATTCGTTTGAAGCGGGCATTAAAAGAAAAACGGCCAGAATATGAGACCAGGCATGAGTCCGTCATTTTTCATCACGACAAAGCTCGGCCACATGTTGCGGTTTCGGTGAAAAACTATTTGGAAAATAGTGGATGGGAAATTCTGCCTCACCCGCCTTACAGTTCAGACTTAGCACCATCTGACTACCACTTGTTTCGTTCGATGCAGAACGCTCTTACGGGAATAGGCTTCAGCTCAGTAGAGGAAATCAAAAATTGGCTCGATACGTTCTTGGGCTCGAAAGACGAGAAATTTTTTTGGTCCGGAATTCATAAATTGCCAGAAAGATGGGGAGAAAGTTGTAGCTTCCGATGGACGATACTTTGAATAAAGCATTGTAACTATGTTTTCATAATAAAACTTCAAATTTTGGAAAAAAACGCTGGAAACTTACTTGTAGACCCAATACATAAGATCATCAAACCAGAATGGAGAAATTAAAGTGCAACTGGTCAAGTGCAAAATGTAGAGTTGCACCAATAAAACAACTGACGATCATACGATTAAGACTTTATGCTGCAAAATTAATGATACAACTAGCCAGCGTGGTCAAAATGAGTCCACTACTCGAAATCCACAAAACAACCTTCTGGATTGACTCTCAAATCGTCTTGGCTTGGATAAACACCCAATCACCATTACAAGCCTTTGTCTCCAACCGTATCTCGTTCATAAACGAAGAAACCAAAAAGGGGAAATGGAAGTACATCAATACAGAAATAAATACAGCTGATTTATTGTCTCTGGGAGTATTTCCCGACCAATTTCTCATGACCCAAGTTCAAGGGACCTACATTCCTTTACGGATCTCAATCAACATGGCCAGTGCAATCATCACTAATGAAAAGCGAACATCTTCCAGAAGTAAAAGCAATAAAAACAGTCTTAGTAGCCACAAGCAAAAAGACCCACTTCCTTGAAGAGATTAATCATCGAAGCTCGTTCGACACTCTAAGGCGAATAACAGCATACATCTAAAAAGAGCGAAAGCCTATCGGATAACTGGGACGGTTATCTCCGCACCAGAATTAAGGACAGCCAATATAATCATAGCCAAATACATTCAGGAAACTACATTCTCAGAGGATATTAAAGCACTCAAAAAATTTGGACAAGTATCAGAGAAAAGCTGATTAAGTCCATTGTCTCCATTTATCGACAATAGAGGTGTTGTACGTGTAGGTGGTCGATTGGAGGCTTCTAACATGCCATACGATGCAAAACAGCAGATCGTCTTGGCCAGTTCACATGTATTTACGAAATTATTGATCACACATCTACACTATACAAACCTCCACGCAGCGCAACAAGCATTACTAGCTTTCGCCAGGCAAGACTATTGGATAGTGAGAGGAAAACAACTCGCTCAAAAAATCGTACACAACTGCATACGTTGTTTTAAGGCAAAGCCAAGAAATATTGAGCAAATCATGGGAAATCTACCGCCAGGTACTCGCTACAACCTTCAATACCATTCACCAACGTAGCAGTCAACTTCCTGGGTCTACTGTACATCCACTATAAGATCAGAGGGAAACAGCCAACAAAGGCCTATGTATCGGTTTTCGTAGGCTTCACAACGAAGGCTATGCATCTGGAGTTAGTTTCAGATCTAACAACCCAAGCCTTTATTGATGCCCTAAAAAGGTTCGTGGCTCGCCGTGGCCTACCCTCCAAAATTTTCTCGGACAAAGCTACAAACTTCATGAGAGCTCAGAACGAACTAATGAACTGCATGCGAAAATATAATATTGAGACTTTCTTTATCACCATTTGATGATCAAATTGCCGCCATGTTTTTTTTTGTGAAAATTGAGCTAGTCTGCTAAGGCTATAGTAATAATCGGCCTTGCAGATGTCCTTCTTTCTTATTTTGGCACTAAAATCACCTTTAATGATTATATCATCCGTCCTTATCCGAGGCTTATTGAGGTCTATACGTGATTAGGTAGTTTACTTCATGGTCAACTCCCAATATGGACAAACAGGCGCTTTGTGACTCCTGCTCGGAAACCGAAGAAGAAGTTCATTTGAGGATGAAAATAATGATGGGAAAAATTTAGATGAGCTGTCGGCAGAGCGGATGTTGTCATCTTCCGGAAATAACTTTCCAAGATTAAGGTTAATTGTTCTCTCACTTCCCACAGCTGAATCAGCTTTTATTGCTGGCTGTTCCTTGTGTAAGGCGTTTTCCTTCTCCTTTTTTTATAGCTCTCTGGGAAAGTCCTTTTACGAGCATCTTGTTGAACGATTCACTACCACCAGTCCCTTTGTTTGTTTGTTTGCTTTGATATTCTCATTTTTCTCAATACACACCCCCAGCACACAGAAGAGGGGTAACGAAAATTTTCTTTTATTGTGCTATGCCGTTAAAAAAAAAAAAAAAAAAAAAAAACATTCCAACGGCGTAATGTTCTGGACAGTATCGCGATATCCAACTAATCACATTAGCTGACACATTGAAAATGTGTTAAGGGGAAATTCCGTACAATACTCAGGATGATTAGATATTCCTTATGTCAAATTTTATTTACATTTTCCATTCGTTACAATACGAGCTTCCTATCTGCAGGTGTCTTATGGGAAGGACCATTATTATCACAGATCCACCTTTCAATTTGTTCATCAAAATAACATTTCCACTACAGCTGGACGAAGTCTACTCAACAAGTTTCTAGCGACTATTGAATGAATGGGATTTTATTGAATTTGGGCTTTCTTGTTCTTGGTTGTTCGGTCAACCCAATCCAGGTGTACGAGTACGCCTGGAACTATTTATAGAAAAACTCATCCAATATCTGTATATGTATTCCGTCAGACCGGTTGTCAAACACATACTGGCATAGTTCAGTTCCGTTTCTAGGTCCAAGAGAAGTCACCTAACAACTCCAAAAGAAATTCAACTCTAATTAGGATCGAGTAATCACTTTTGTCAACATCTAAAGGACCAAATCACGAACAATGTTTACAACTACTTCAACTTTAACGTAATGAAAATATCCTTGTCACGTTTGGTCCTCTGATATGGCGCTCTTCTGCCAACAAGGACCAAAACAAAAACAATTAAGAAAATGTGCAAAGCAGAAACGGCAAGGGAAATTGTGAATTAGTCATCCCCCTTAATTACGAACTAATAGAGGAGGTGTGTAGGAGGTACATATTCCATAAGGATACTCCCTTAGTCCCTACACTATAGCTTGGTTATTTTTTTGCCATCTCTGAACTAACCGAAAGACCAGCTAGAGAACAAAGAACAAAGAACAGAAAAGGCTATCCAATCAGCTAGCCCCGTCGTCGTCATCCTTAATGGGATACGAGGTAGTAAGCAATAAATAAAGCTGACTCTGGAATTTTGGTTAATGAAACGAAAGGTGAAAAACGATGATTTTGGGCTAAAACAACACGTTTAGGCCAGCAGAGATGTTAAGTGTGGTAATTGTTTCACTCCACTCTGAACATTGATTATTCCTCTAGAAGGAATCATCAGAGTGGAAATATAATGTATTGTAGATACAATTTTGAACACGTGGACAAATTGATGCACGGGGGAAAGATTAATGGAAGAAGATTTGTCATGTAGGGCGTGCGACTTATTTAATGAAGGCCAAATGAGGCACGGCACGAGGTATAAGTTGAATCAATCGATTTCATTCAACATAGCAACTTTTTTGTTAGTCGAGTGGTTGAAATTGGAGTAGTCCAGGAGAGAGTAAGTCAACAAATTTTGTCGTTCATCAAACTGGAAATGATAATGTAAGAAATGTTATTGAATTGTAATTAAAATTGCAGTCATGTTCCAGCTTGATGAATTCGCTTTGTAGATAGCTATCTCTATAAGGATTTTAGGTTTGTAAACGGTTGGTATGAAGGGAAAGGTATTTGACTGTATATATTGTATATTCTTCAAAGAAAATGACTCAGGACCGAGAAAATAACGATGTTCATATGGCAGTATGCATATTCCTTGTGGGACATCGGCGACTGCTAAAGATAATTTGCTTCAAACATATTCGTTTATGTACAATATGTGCATTAGTGATCATCTCTGCGATCCACATCTAAATCATATCCCCCAAAGTCAGCTTTAAATGTGGACAAGCCCGTTGCGATAATGATTACAGTAGTACACGGTATCCGGGCTATATTTATTTTCTTGAATTGAGTCTAGTTTTAATGATTGATTGAGCTGTAAAAAATATTGATTTTTTAATTATCTATCCTCGTTAACATGTTTTATTTTAGGCAAATCGTGACAAATGTTTGTTGTTGTTTGAGTATTCCACTTATAGCATCCTGTTTCTAATTTTTATTGGTAATAAATAACAATGCGTTAATTAATTTGTTATATTTATGCTCGTATTCTGGCACACCTCTGTGATGCCTCATATGTCATAACAACCTCACAAGAGAATAGTGAGTCACAATTTGTGATGTTTTCGTATTCCAGCAAAAACTTCACAAGTTGTGAACATCACAACAACTGTCAAAATTGTGATGTCCGGTTGAGCAGCTCACAAGTCGATCACAAGAGAAAAATAAAGGATAGCATAATGGAAGAAGAATTTTTAATTTTGCTGCTTGTGAATGAAATTAACAAAAATGAGGAAGGGTAAACAAATATATTTATGTTTTATTGGGTAGTACTTATACAAATGTAAAAAAACTTTTCAATTCTTTTAGATTATAACGTAGGAGAATTCTATGAAATTTGCGGGAAAGAAATGATCCTTTCTCATTAATTGATAGCTGCTTTATAAATTTTTTCCGTATTCCGAAAACATTGTGCAAAGATTATAGAAGAGCTGCGTATTTACGACGACCAAGAAAGTAGTTTGCCCTTTTATATTCGAGTAATTTTATTGCTAAAAATCCATCATATGTATGTGCATGTAATATCTATACCTTTTCTTACAACAGTTCCTTTCAGTTTTGAATTTTCTCGGAAATAACTATACTCGTAACATTGCATTAAGCCAACTTGTGATTTCCTGATGTGTGGAATACATTTGTAAACTCATATTGCAGGTCAAGGGAAATCTGATAAAATTTTCAACAACAAATAAAGACATAAGTGTCGTAAAAACTGAGTAAATATGCCCAAATAATGGTTAAACAATAATGAAAGTGCGTAATTCATTACTTTTTTTTTAAAGGTTTTACCAACGATTTCACGTAAAAGGTACAATTGGAGAGATCGATTGTACCCACATACGAGTATCAATTGTTTCCCCACCTACTAGAGATCCCACAACTCCTGTGCATTTAATATATGAACAGGAAAGGCTATTATAGCATAAACGTAGAAGCCGTAGGTCACATTTTTCTGTTTTCTTTTCATTATTCACAGTTTTTTTCTTCTTCTTCTTTGTGTGGAGGTTCGTGATGCAAATTTAAAATTTCTGGATCTAAACGCCAAATTTCCTGGATCATTCCACGATTCCAGCGCTGGACAACGTCGCCAGTTCGGTTGCATCTTATACAAAGCCATACCTGCAGGCAATTCAAGTGGCTTTTGGTTGACTCAGGATATGAATTAGAGCCTTGGATAATGACTCCAGTGGATGCTCCTACTTCGCAAGCTGAGCTTCTGTACAATCAGTCGCTTATCAGGGCTCGAAATACCATCGAGCGAGCTTTCGGCCGTTTAAAGTCTCGCTTTAGATGCTTGCTGAAGGATAGAGTATTGAATTACTCTCACCAAAGTGCAGCACGTATAATATATACATATGGTATTTTGCACAATATAAGACGACGAAAACCAAACACCAGAACCTCTCCTTGCAATGGAAACAATTGAGGAAAATGAATTCAGTGGAAGAAGCTACATAAACATCTCTAACAATTAAGATTATGTATTTGCTAATAAACTGTAGTTATCTAGCTATTTTTCTCCTAAGATAATTAAATTAAAATCACAAATTAATCAAGCAGTTAAGAAAACTCTTTTTTTTTATTTTATTTTCTGTTAATAAATTCATTTACCAGCTGAGAAACAGCTGCTAAGCCCTCCTCAACTTTTACCAAAGCCTCCGTCATAACTTCCTGGTTTTTTACAATTTGAAATTGTAGTTGGTGACGCTCCTCCTGTGCTGCTTTCTCCATCTCAAACCTCTTCGCACAAAGTTCAACAACTTTCGAACAGAGGTCAGTTGTTGAAATTCGTGCGCTTCCTTTTGAAGAAGTTGGAGTCGTCAAACTTCTTGGCTCATGTTCTACATATTTATTATGTCCTCAAAACTAAATGAAGACACTAGAAGTAAATACCTACATATTCAAGAAAAATATTAACAATTAATAATACATTTACTAAAAAATACGAACATCACATCCGATTATCGGGACGGTTTGCAAGCCGTCTAAGACGACAACACCGAACACCTCAAGCGCCCTTTCTTCGAAGGCGGTTATCTTCTCTGATGGCGGTGGACCACCACCAGTTAAATTTTTGTGCACTTTTATTTTTCGTGCACGAGAACGCAACTGGTTTTTCCAATGGCTTAAAGTCTAAAAAGAAATACATGTGACATTATAACAAAATAACAGATAATAACCAAACTTACTTGTATGCGCTTAGTCACAGGTCGAACTGGTCCCCGCAACGCGTTTAGCTCTTTAGCTAGCACGTTCCAGTATGCCTTCATCTTGCTGGGATCAGTTGGAGTAAGTAATGATCCAACTGCTCCTGAGACGTGCGCTCATATGGTATATCTTTGAATTTCCTGCAAAGGGTTCATTATTAGTACACTAAATATGAATGTTTCTTTTTATCACAAAAAAATATTACCTTATCCACAATATTCCTCCATTATTTCTTGTATTTTAGGATGTATTTTTCTTAATTTTGTGTATATTTTTCTTTATTTCTGCTAAATGCAAGTGGGCGCAAAAATCACGATTGTCGAAAAAATAATTTTTTGACAGGACAATGAATTCATTACACCGTGGTAACGATTTTAGGTGTTTTCTTGTGAGGGGTTGGCCAGAATAACAAACGATCGCTCACAAGAAACCTCTAAAGAGAAGCATCACAAATTTCGCATCACTGACATTTGTGAGCTGTGACAACATCACAAGCAGAATAGGGGTGTTAGTGTTATTATTGCAAAAAAAGGATGAGTTCTTCGCGGAAGTCTTATATTAAGAGGCAGGTAGGTAAAAGTGGCTGTTGGAAATACCAACCCACTTAGGCCTATAGGCCCATTGTGATACCACGTGGATCCATGATCCTCTTACTGATGGAACCAGTTTCAGCTTATGATGAAGCGTAGGAGACTGTTTACATCTATATTTTTTAGATTGTCGTTGTAGAAAAAAGCTCCTAATGTTAGTTTGCACGCAGCGATTGGTATACGTAGAGTGGTTTCAATTTTGGCGAGTTGATCGGCGCTACAGTTCCCTGGAATATCTTTGTGGCCGGGCACCCAACAAAGGTGAAGGTTGAAGTGCTCTGCCATCTCCATAAGAGATGATCGACCTTCAAAGGCGGTTTTAGAATTTAGTGAGACTGAGTCCAGGGATATGATAGCGGCCTGACTATCCGAAAAGATGCGAATATCCTTTGCAGATATCACGTTTTTATTTTGGCCAGGACAGAGCTCCTTTAATCGCCAAAATTTCCGCCTGGAACACGCTACAGTGATTTGGAAGATGGAAAGAGAGGCTCAGATTTTGCGTATATGAGAAAACGCAGCCACCAACTCCGATATCGGTTTTAGATCCATCTGTGTAGAGATGGATTGACTTGTCCTCCATGAAAGCATCTTCCTCCCAGAAGGATCTAGAGCGGAAGCTTACATGGAAGTTTTTGTCAAACCAAAATTCAGGTGTGGTGTAATCGATGTTCTCTGTGAGGATTCCTAATGTATTAGGAATACTGGCGTGGCCAAATGGATTATTTGTGCACTGTTTAGCCGGATATATAGAGAGGTGCCAAATGAAACAGAATGTCTAATGCCGCAGAGGAAGTAGACGGCAATGTTCCGCTTATGCATAGACATGCAGTTCTTTGGACTCTGCTTAGTTTAATGCAGTTGACTGCACTTTCTAAGGCCGTCCACCAGACTACCACCCCGGAAGTGAGTATCGGTCTTATGACCGAGATGTATAGCCAGTGGGTTATCCGATGTTGAAAGCCCCATTTATTCCCAATGGCTTTTTTGCAAGAGAATAAAGCTATTGTAGCTTTATTGACTCTTTCTTGAATGTTAGGTTTCCAGTTTGGTTTTCTGTCAAAAATGAGACCCAGATATCTTGTTGTATCAGAAAACACTAAACTGATACCGTTTATTGAAGGAGGGTCTACAGTTGGAATTTTGTATTTCCTGCAAAAGAGGACAAGATCAGTTTTATGGGGGTTTATTCCCAATGCACAGCGATCTGCCCAACGAGCTAATCTATTGAGATTTACTTGAAGCAGTTCTTTAATGGTATTAAGATGCTTACCTGAGGCGGCTAAAGCAACGTCATCCGCATAGTCAATCACCCTGCTACCACTCGCTTCCAGGTATATCAGCAGTTCATTTACTACTAAGTTCCAGAGAAGGAGAGAGAGGACACCGCCTTGGGGCGTACCTCTGCTGACACATCTTTTAGCAGAAGTCTCATCCAGTTTGGAGTTGATTAACCTGCGTTTTAGCAGAAAACTGATCAGCTCCTCAAGTTAGTCGTCTACTGCAGAGTTGACAACTCAGTCATGATTGCGGATGTGTTGGCGTTGTTAAAGGCACTCTCTATGTCCAGGAAAGTAACCATTGTGTACTCTTTATATTGTAGGGATCGTTCGATGTGGCGAGTCAGTGAATGCAGAGCCGTTTCCATCGACTTTCCTTTACAGTAGGCATGTTGAGTCGTTGACAGAAGTCTAGGGTCAATTTTAGCTCGTATATGGACATCAATCAGTGATCTAGAGTTTTCAGAAGGAAAGATGATAGACTTATAGGACTTAGGTCCTTTGGGATAACATAAGAACGTTTTTCGGCTTTGGGAATGAAAACTACATTGACTTCTTTCCATGACTCTGTAGCTCGGCAGGTATTATATCGTCCGGGCCAGCAGACTTGTATGGTTTGAAGCTATTCAGCGCCCAGAGCAGTTTGTCTCTTGTGATCAGACCATGAATTTCGGTCCCTCATCACTTGAGGTTGTCCAAGAGCCATCGGTTTTTTTCAAACAGCTAGGCATCATAGGATTTGTAGAGAGGATTTTTCTTAGCCGTGATGCCACTGAGGTTTCCATGATTTTGTCACAGAAAGACCTCCAGGATTGTCGCTTTGCCTTCCTCAGTTCTTTTTTGTAGGATGGCCTGCCATATTTCTACCTCCTTTCGACAATGCAGGAGTTTTGCCGGTAGTCGGTGCAGTCACCGTTCTACCGCCCGGTATTAAAGGAGTACCCGCCTCGGGTTTTGTTTTGCTTAGGTTTTCCATAATGTGGTCCCACGAGTAGCGGAGTAAGTGTGGTCCATCTGTACAGAGATCCGCCATATATAGATAAGGATAGCTAATCCGAAGGTCGCCAGGTACCCGGATACTCCGTTTGCGACTGAGATATTTTTGGAGGAGCTGCTCCCTCAGCCAGGTTGATCTTCCGCACGGGTCGTATGACACCTTGATCCAGCCCAATGGAAAAGGAGTGGTTGGATGGGAAGGGGGGGAGCATCCTTTGGTTTCAGGACTCGTCTGAAGAATTTCTCGAGATTCATTGACCCTACTCAGCCTTTACAACTCGACAAGTTCGATGCTCGCGGTAGAGGGCTTATGTTAATAACACCGACCATTTCTGTTAACAAAAACAACGAAAAGGTATAAATGATTTTATAAAAGAATTCTACTAAGCATATTTTGGGAAAAAACTGAGACAATAGGACAAATAATGGGTGCCACACAGATTTTCTAAAACTTGTGTGGAGTAACTTCGTTTTTGGAGTCAAGAAGGATGGAAATGGCTTCCATTTGGAGTGCCGATGACATGGAATGATCCAAAAAACCAATTCGATGATTGCTACTTTTGTGCCGTGAAAGTAAGGGCCATGAACCGATACAAAAACGCTCATGGTCTTACCCAAACATAACATCGGTTAATCCACCAACGCTGCACAGTGAAGACGTGCCTGTACCGATATTGTGTGCCTGATCAAAGGTGAACAGTGATGATACTGAAATGTTAGATTACTTACTTACTTAGGCGGCGCTGCAGTCCGGGGTGGACCTGGGCCTCAACCAATAAGCCTCTCCAACTAGCGCGGTCTTTGGCTAACTGCCTCCAGTTGCGCACATCAATGTTGGTTGAGGTCCGCTTACACTTGGGCGCGCCATCTGAATCTAGGCCTTGCTCTACTGAGATGTCCCTTCGGATTAGAGTCGAAGATTTTGCGGACTGTAGCGATGGTGTTCATTCGCTTTACATGTCCCAATGCGCAGTTTTTTGATCAGGTCGATGTCGCTGTATAGCTCGTAGAGTTCATTGTTGAATCATCTCCTCCAGAGCCCGTCAAAGCATACGGGACCAAATATCTTACGAAGAACTTTTCTCTCAAAACGACTAAGGATATCTTCATCCGCTTTGGAAAAGGTCCATACTTCGGAACTATAGAGCAGGACTAGGACTACAATGGTCTTACATATATAGAGGTTCCTTGGTTTTTCGGGAGACGGCCATACTACATAGTTACCTTATCAGCCCAAAAGAAACAGCGTTTGGCAACCGTTATCCTCCGTTTGATTTCTGAAGAGATGTCATTTTCAGATGTAATAGCTGAGCCGAGGTAGACAACCTCCCTTACTACCTCAAAGCTAAAGCTGTCGATTGTGACATTCTGGCCGATTCGTCAATGTCGGGTGTCCTTTCTTGTTGACAGCATATACTTTGTTTTGCCCTCGTTTACCGCTAGACCCATTTTTGCCGCTTCTGTTTCTATACTCGCAAACGCCACAGTGACAGCTCGCTGTGTTCAACTAATAATATCAACATCGTCGGCGTATGCTACTCGTAGCAATTGAACAGACTTTTGAAAGATCGTACCTCGTGTGTTGGCTTGTGAGTTTAGCACAATTTTTTCAATTATGATGTTAAAGAAGTCATATGACACCGCGTCGGTTGCCTAAATTCTTTTTTGACATCAAAAGTCTCGGTTAGGTCGTTACCGATCTTGATGCAGCAGCGACCTTCTCCATCTGCACAAACGGACGAGTTTGGCAGGCATACCAAATGTAGACATGGCTCTGTATAGCTTGTCTCTCATCTCTACAGGTTTTTGCTCGAGTTGTTTTACCCTGACACCCTCTTTTTACCTTTTGGTAAAACTTCCGAACATTTTTTTCCTCAATCCTGCGCTTCTCACGCTCTTTCTTTTTTCTCCGGAGAAGCCGATGCTCTTCCCTCCTCTTTTCCTCGTAGAGCTCACGAGTCGCTCATGTCCTTTTAGGCAGCGCCGCTTTGTGGGCATGTTGTCTTGCTGCATGTACTTGCCGGCACTCTTCATCAAACCAGGGGTTTCGTGGTGGTGGGCGGGTGAAACTTAGCACGTCAGCTGCGGCATTTCTGGCTACAAAGGACTTCTCGAGAGGTTGAGGGATACGCGATCGTCAAAGATTCTGGAGGCTTGTTGCGATTGCAAACGCTCGAAATGTTCGGCCATCTAAAACGCTTGAGGAGTGCCTTACGTCGATCTCGTCATTATCAACCTGGTCGACAGTTTGCTGATCTGGTGTCCGCCATGTTCCCTTGTGAATATTGAGGAGTGAAAACCTTGTGCTTGATATAGTAACATTACGTCCCTCAGCGAAATCAATTAAACTAAGTCCGTTTCCAGACGTGGAGTCGTGTAGGCTAAGTCTTCCGGTTGTGCTACCAAAGATGTCCTACTTTAGAATTTTGGCATTAAAGTCGCCTAGGACGATTTTAATGTCATACGTACATCGGACATTGCTTGTAGGTTTCTTCGAGGAGTTGGTAGAAACTTTCTTTGGTAGCATCGTCCTTTTCCTCTGTTGGGGCATGAGCTCATATGAGGCTGATGTTAGTAAATTTGAAGGACAGTAAAAATTCAGACTTCTTGGGTTTTTACCCGGTTGTTTTAAAATCTTGTGCTGATTCTCTTAGCTACCCCTTGCTCTATATTTTCAATCAGCCATTGGCTGGCATAGTGGGACATTTACTGATGACTGGAAATATTCGCTTATAACTCCACTTTATAAGAGTAGTAAAACAGACCAAATTTCGAATTATAGACCAGTTTCTAAACTCTCTATTAAACTTTTGGATCCTCTAGTGAAGGAACGGATGATATTCATCTTAAGCAGCCTTATTAGTGATTGTCAGCATGGATTTTGGAAAGGTCGTTCGACATGCTCTAACCTAGATTAGTTTACTAATCATTGCTTAAGTTCCATTGAGAATCACAAGCAAGTGCACGTAGTTTACACTGATTTCGTGAAAGCCTTTAGTAGAATTAAATTGCATATCCTTCTAAAAAAGCTTGAGTGTTACGGATTTTTCGGCCCATTACTTTCATGGCTTAAGTCCTATCTGTTTAGGAGAAAACAATTCGTTTCTATCGGACAATTATTTACATAATGTTCTGTCTGGTGTCCCGGAAGGAAGCCATCTTGGGCCAATCGTTTTTCTCATTTTTATAAATAATTTGCCTAGAATTCTAAAATTTTGTCATTGTCTTTTGTATGCGGATGCTATAAAATTTTTTGTGATTATTTATAATTTCAGTGGCTGCATCTCAATATCGACAAATGTGTCACCATGCCATATAATAGAACACAAAATAATCTAATCCCTGCTTATCGTCTTGGAAACCAATCAATTAATGTTGTAGTTGAATTTAAAGACCTTGGTGTTGTTTTCGATAGTAAACTCACTTTTGATCCCCATGTTAACAAATTAATGTCAAAAGCTAACTCTGCTCTAGGATTTCTGAAAAGAAATTCACCGGACTTCAAGGATCCCTATACCTTGAAGGCCATTTACATATGTCAGCATGGTTCATCCATGTCTGCAATATTGTAGTGTTGTTTGGAACTCGTTTTCATTGAAAAACATTAATAGAATAGGCAAAGTTCAGAAAAAACTTCTTGAGCTTTGTGTTACGCCTTTTTTTTCTGAATGATAATGTCTAGTATTCTTACTGCTCTAAATGTTTACTGTTGGGTTTTAATGCCCTCGAAGTTCGTCGAAAAATGCATGGTGTTATTTTTCAATGACTGTGAGAACTTGCTATCATTAATTTGTATTTATGCCCCTGTAAGGGTTCTTAGGGCCAGACCATTGTTATGTGAAGTTCATCACTGCAACCACTGACGATAACATTGCTAAAGTTCACCAAACGGTGTTAGACGACCGCCGAATTAAAGTGAGAGAGACAGTAGAGGTTATATAAATGTCAAAAGAATGTGTTTGTTACATATTAAATCAAGATTTAGGCATGAGAAAGCTGCCCGGGGTGCCGCATTTGCTTGCGTTAGACCAAAAACGTGTTCGAATGAACATTTCCGACGCTCTGTTGGCGCAGTTTAGGCGCAATAAATCCGAGTTTTAACGCCGATAAATTACTGTAGATGAAACTTGGATACACCATTATACGTCCGAAACAAAAATTCAGTCAAAATAGTCAAAAGGGTGAGCCGGCTCCAAAAAAAGCAAAAACTGTTTTTTCGGCTGGGAAAGTGATGACGACTGGTTTTTGGGATAGGAAAGGAGTTATCTTAATCGATTATCTTCAAAAAGGAAAAACCATTACAGGAGCACACTACGCATCATTACTTACCAAGCTGAAAGGAGAAATTGAGGAAAAACGGCCACATTTGCAGAAAAAGAAAATCCTGTTTCACCAAGACAACGCGCCGTCTCACACCTCAGCGGTTGCCATGGCGAAAATTCATGAATTACGGTTTGAACTGCTTGACCATCCGCCTTATTCACCAGATCTAGCCTCAAGCGGCTTCTTTTTGTTCCCTCATCTAAAAACTGCGCTCGGAGGACAGAGATTTTCGTCAAATAAGAGGCAATTACCTTCGTAAACAATTATTTTGCAGAGAAAACGCCAAGTACTATATGGACGGGTTAGAGAGATGGGAGCATCGCTGGGAGAAGTGTGTAGAGTTACAAGGAGACTATGTAAAAAAATAAAAAAAAATTTGAGAAAAAATGTCTTGTATCATTGCTTTGTCAGAAACTTTTAAGACAACCCTCGTATATATTTTCCCTTCTTCCTTAATCTGTTGATGTACCTCTATCGTAGATCTAAATAAATAAATACTAAAATAAATACTAAATACTAAATTCTTTGATATAGATTGTCATAAGGCGTTCACTGACGTTTCGAAAGCTCAAGACTTCTTGCCTAAATCTGCCGCTTACAACAAATCCGCATTCAAATAGACGATGCTTGCGTTGCCTATAGCAATCACCGTAGTAAACATCACAGATTTCCATCTTTCTTTTGCCCGGCCCATCCCACCGCAATTCCTGGATGGCGATGATATCTGCTTTACACAATAGCAGTCTAGGTCCTCCGCTATTTGTTGGAGCCGGACCAAATTCCGGAGCCAGTAACCCGCCTCGGGGATGTCAGAGCCGCCATTGACCCTTATTATGGGCTAATCTGCCACCAACTCTTTGCCAATACGCTGACTTAGTCTTGGAAATCCCTATAGACCTGGTATTCAAATACGATGAAGCAGCTCATATAGAGATAACACTAGTTCGACCTAACTGTAACTGTGGACGCCACCGTTGATACCATCCTTAGAATTCGTCCGCTGCTGCCCGGAAATCGGAGAAAGTGCATTAGTGAGATGCCCCCCCACAGGGGTTGGTTAACGCATCACCAGTCGAGTTAGTAGGCACCCAGCATGTGGAGGTGAGAAGTAGGAGTTGATGATGTGAGGCTAAAGTGAGAACTGAAACTGGGCAAAGCCTGAGCTTCTTGCATCACGGCTTAAGGAAAAAGCCTGACGTGTCAATAAAACTGTACCGGAATAAAGAGCGAGATATTCTTCGATATTTTACTGAGAACAATGATAACGTACATTGTGTGGATATTCTTTTAAATTTAATAGTTCTTGGCATGAAGATTGGCGGTTGCTCACAGATAACTCAAAAGAAGGTTGAAATGTATGTTGCTGCATAAAGGAAACAAATTGGCCTCGATTCTAATAGGTCAATCAATGAAACTTAAGGAAGAATATGAAAATATCTAACTTGTTTCAGAGAAAATTCCGTTTGTCCAAAGTTAATGGTCAGTTTGTGTAGATTTGAAAATAGTAAATTTTTAATGAGTCAGCAAGATGACACTAAATACAAATACCCCTGTTCTCTTTGTCTATGGGATAGTCGGGCAAAGCATTAACACTATTGACTGTAGGGAATAGTAGGGAAAGTTAACATCCTTCTTGAACCATTGATATCTCGAGGAAAAAATCAATTTTCCGCGCCTCCATATTAAACTTTTGCTTATTAAACTGTTTGTGAAAGCTTTAGACAAGAATGGTGATTGGTTTAGAAATATTTTTGTCTATCGTTTCCTGGCCTGACTATGAACAAATTGAAAGCAGGCACAAATCCATCGTCTTTTAAACAACAATGATTTAGCAAACCACATAACGCAGGATAAATCGGAAGCATGGACAAGCTTCGTATCACTTGTCAAAAACTTTCCGAAATAATCGCCAAATTACTTGTAAATTTTCACAAACTGGCACTCAATATGAGCATCAAATTACATTATTTGCAAAGCCATTTGGATAGATTTTCAGACAACCTGTGTGATTACAGTGAAGAACAGGGGGAATGGTTCCACCAGTATATGAAGACCATATAAGAACAATATCAAGGCCGGTTGGGATCGCCGTATAATGGAAGACTACTGTTGGACCTTACTAAGGATAACAAATACAGCAGAAGGTCACACACAAGATGTTTTTCCTGACTTATTTATACGAATTTAAGTTTATTCTGATGTATCATTTAAATCCTCTGACACTGGTTTGCCCCAATCAAAACCTTCCTTCCAGATATCTTGGATATCAGGGCCAGCGGGTCGAAGATTTGCATAAAATCTGTCGCTTGGAAATTAACATTTCGGAGAGAAGCATCTTCTTGAAAATTCCATTGTCTGATATTTTGAAGGATAAATGGTCGCTACCCGGAACCCAAAACATACCTAGGATCTCAGCGGTAACTCCTCCGCAGGCATTTGGGCCATACTTATAAGTCTGGGATTCACATGACTCGATGGCAGAACCCTGTTAGATTGAACACCAACGATGGCTCGATGACATTTGTGGGTGACCGTAACTCAAGTGGTAGTGTATTGGCTTCCAAATCGGACGGTTCGGGGTTCAACACCAGCCGCGCCAGAAAGACATTCCTTTTTTTCAGGCAAACAAAATCATGCAAGACGAGTGGTTGCCAATTTCACTAATAATTTAGTCCCCCATTAAATGTTGGATGCCACCAATGGAGCGATATAACGACTGAGCCCACAAATCTTTCTTTCTCTCATTGTCCCATTTTCCTAAAAACCTAACACGTGTTCAGGCACTTTAAGTGTAGCCATACCCATTTGAGTGTTAAATTCCAGAAAATAAAAAATTTATGAAAATTTGCGAATTTACCTATAATTATATGTATTATGAAACTTATGAAGGTTAACATTTTCTTTGTCTGAGTTTGTTAATTAATTTAACTAAGACATAGACTTGCGTTTTTTAATTTCTTTTGTGCACAGTAAAGTTAATATAGTGATTAAGTTTTAAGATTTAATTTTATTTTAAATTTAGCGCGCGAAAAAAGGATTATGATTTCTGAAGTTACGAGGATTCTTCAAGTGGACGACGGGGGATTAAGTAATTTGTATTACATTTAAAAGGCTTTACAGTAGTTTTTTGTTGCAAAATAAGATTCAGAAACATTCTCAATTAAATATTAAGTTTTGGTATTTTGTTAAGTTTGTTCATTTAAAAAAAAACAACAATGAATTTTGGTAGTATGTGAAATAAGGCTTTGGTGTCAGAATGGTAGCTTAAGAACTAAGCGCGAGTAGAATTTGAATTAACGGACCTACCGTCTTTCGATGAGGCTGACTACGACCGTACGTGATGCACAAACAGTGACGACTTAACGGGAAATGACCTGATGGATTTCCGCTGATTTTTTTTGTACAGATGGCTATTGGAGGGAATTTGGTTTAGGGGCTACCATTCACAGATTCGTCCAGACTGGTAGCAATTAGTCGCCTTCAGGTGCAGCAAGGGTGGGTTGGCCATCCTCAGTCAATAACATACCGCTTATTTGAGGTCGTAACGGATTGTCATCGTTATGTGATCTTGGGACATTTTCACTCGGTGTAGTATAATACTAATAAGGTTAAGCTAGCTTCAGGTTTAGTTTTAATTCGTTATTTAAGTTTTCCATATTCAGATGTGGTTTTCTTCTTTCATTTCCTCCTTTTTCTATTATCTTTCTCTGTTCCTTCCTTTTAAGAGGTTAGGCCACTCTAGAGGCCGTAACAATAGGCTTTTTGCGATTTTTTTTTTTAGAAAAAATTTAAAATAAATCCCAGTCGGGTTTGTACACTGAAACGAGCCGGTCATACTTCCTCTCCCGTCTTATTCAATACGTTTTCCTTAAAACATAAACATTGCTAAGCGCGGTCTTAACACATTTGAGGATCCTTTATCCTCGACTAATAAATCTAGGAGAACGACTGCTCCTACAATGTCGCATAGTGACAATTATTTCAGTCCTCTGGAATGTCATCCTGACACAGACAATGAAGACGATATGTCTCCGAGTGTGAGTCAGTTGCCTGCAAGAAAAATTTATTGTTCCCCCCATTAAAATATTACACAAAACCAGTGAATATGTGCATCAACTGCTTAAAGATCTTAAAATAAATTACTACTCCATTAAAAAAATTTCAATAGCAATTAAACTGTTTTGTGAATCAATTGAGTCATTACTTACTGTCTGCAATGGCTTAAAATGCAGAAAATGTCAATTTTTTTCGGCTGGAGTTCCGAAAAGTACTCACCTCCGATTGGCTTGAATTTTTTTGTATACACAGTCTACCACCCAGGAAGGTTAAATCCAAAACGTTTTTTGGCGCAGACCACTGGAAAGGACGAAAAGGACATTTGAAAATTGAAAATCCTTTAAAAGATAGATTTAAATATCTTCTAAACCGTAAGGCGTATATAGGTAAATTATATCTCAAATTAAAGCTACAATTGAAGACCTTCATTTAAGATATAAACCGTTACAATCCGTTAAAAAGTTTTAAAGTTATAGTAAGTTTTGCAAAAAGATGTACAGTTTACCTACATATGCCTTACGGTTTAAAAGATATTTGAATCTTTGTTTAAAAGGATTTTCAATTTTCAAATGTCCTTTTCGTCCTTTCCAGTAGTTTGCGCCAAAAAACGTTTTGGATTTAACCTTCCTGAGTGGTAGACCATGTATAAAAAAAATTTCAAGCAAATCCAAGGTGAGCACTTTTCGGAACTTTATCCTTTTTTTCTCTCGACCTTAAAAACGAAAGTTCGCGTAAAGTCTTTTCGGTTTAGATGAGATCGCTCTAGACTGTCTTAAAAAAGAACTAATTTATCTTGGACTAAAGTGTAAAGACATTAAAGTGGTCAAGAAAAATCGTCAAAAATTTGTCGATTTCCTTTACGTTGTCTATTTCGAAAATAGGTCTGTTCGGCTATCCGATCTCAAGAAAAACGTGAAAACTATATTTCGCACGCAAGTGAGATGGGAATTCCACCGCCGCCCAAAAAACAAATTGACTCAGTGCCATAACTGCCAAATGTTTGGGCATGGAGAAAAACACTGTAAAAACATGCTGTGGTAAATGCTCGGGAAATCATCCAACAAACACATGCACATCTACCATCATCTCAAAATGTGCTAACTGCGGCAGTAATCATAAATCCACTGATTCTACTTGTGAAAGTCATGAGAAATATTTACAAATTTGGAAAATTCGTCACCAAAAACAAATCAATCTCGTGTTTTGACTCGCACTACTTCATCACAAAGTCAACAACCTGCCAAGAGCTTTAACTTCAGTAGTATGAACGATTTTCCATCGCTCCCGAAGACACGTCATCAGCAAGTGGCTTCTCAGCCAGCAAAAGCTCTTCAACGAGATGTGCAATCAGTGCGCGTAACCGTACCCCAAAGCTCTTCATCTACGGAAAGCTCCTTGTTCTCTCATGAAGAACTTACATCTCTTACATCTGGAAATGATCACCAAACTTGGAAAATGCAAATCAAAACTTAAGCAATTTAATGTTATAGCACAGCTTGCAAGTAAATATTTATACTCCAATGTCAAGTAATAGACAAGATATTATCAAGCTTTTATGTTGGAATACAAGAGGCATTCGCAAAAAAAGCGTTGAATTCTTAAATTTTTTTTCAAATCTTAATGTTGATATACATACTATATGTTTGTTAAGTGAGACCAGACTCAGTAACAAGGTAAGGTTTTCATGTTGTGCGTACAATTATGTATGTTATGGACTTGATCGTATTAAGAATACTGGTGGCGGAGTTGCGATCTTAGTAAAAAATGGTATTGACCATTCTCTACTGCCCAAATAAATACTACACTTATTGAGAATATAGGCATTGAAATCATATTTAAAAATCACTTTAAATTAAAAATTTTCTCTGTTTACTTCCCTAGAGGTTCATCCAATGCTGACAAAACCCAATGCTTGAAAAAAGACTTAAGGCGATTAATCAGTAATGATCAGTTTGTTATTGGCGGCGATCTGAATTGCAGGCATCGTAATTGGGGCTGTGTTAGAGCTAATTTGTGGGGTAAAGTCCTAGAAAATTTACTAGCGTCGCATAATTTCACAATTTTACACCCATCTAGTCCAACCTACATTTCATCTGCACTCATTCCACACTTGACTTCTTTCTTTCCAAAATTCCCAACATACTTACTCCACCTGTTGCCATCAACGCTTTAAGCTCTGATCATCTTCCAGTCACCTGTGATATTCTCTCAAGTCCAAAAACTCTTAATGTGCAATACTCAGATTATAATAAAGCAAACTGGGATGTATTTCGACACCACCTCTCAATTGCTCTCAACAACTGTTCCACAAATTTAGAATCGACAACTACTTGCAGGCATATCGATGTTTCAATTTGTTTGCTGGAGACCAAAATTGAAGATATCATACAATTTGCGGTTCCAAAAAAATCCCAATGCATTAGGTTGCTATTCTTCCACGATCGATATTAAATTTAATAAAAACCAGAAACGTTTTTAGACGAACATGGCAAAGATATTGGTTAATCTATGATTTCCGAGAAATGAATTTTCTAACACGTTTAATTCGAATAAAAATTGCAGAGTTTAGAAATAACAGTTGGAACATAAAACTTAGCACACTCGATCCCAATTCCAAGCCATTCTGGAATATTAACAAAATAATTACAAAAAATGTAACGAGATTGCCAGTTTGGCTGCTAACAATTCATTAATCACAGACAGTGAAGGCAAATTTGACCATTTATTATCCCAAAATATTGTATCTGTAATGGAATCTGAGGTTGAAGCTGAAATGCCATCATTTAGCGTAATAATTCTGTCATTTCCGCCTGACGGGCTTGTCATCTTAGATGATGTAGAGTTCATTATCTCTCATCTGAAATGTAAAAAATTGCCTGGTTTCGATATAACTATTAAAAACCTTCCCTTAGGTGCAATAAAGTTCCTCCAGTTTATTTACAATGCTTGTTTCAAGTTAAATTGTTTTCCCTTAAAGTGGAAAAAAGCAAAAGTAGTTGCATTGCTAAAATCAGGAAAAGACCCCAGCAATCCAAATAGTTACAGACCCATTAGCTTGCCCCAAGTGCAATTCGGCTTCCGTGAACGACATAGCACCTCTCATCAAGTTTTAAGAATTTGTAAGGAAATAAAAGAAAGCATAAACGGAAAAAGGTCGAGTGGTTTAGTACTACTAGACATAGATAAAGCTTTTGACTCTGTTTGGCACAATGCCTTAATCTACAAACTTATAAAATTCGGTTGCCCTGAATACCTTACAAAAATTATCCAAAACTTTCTAATCGACAGAACATTCCTTGTTTCACTTAATGGCGCGATTTCTAACGCGAAAGTTGTACCTGCTGGCGTCCTATTAGGCTCGGTTTTGGCAGCAACTTTATTTAATATATTCATCAGTGATTTTCCTGACATTCCAAACTGTCATATAGCACTTTATGCTGACGACTCTGCTTTACATACGTCTCATATTAGTGGAACAGTCATTGCAAATCACTTACAAAACGGCCTTAATACTTTTTTTTTGAATATTTTAAACATTGGAAAGTTAAAATTAATGCTGAAAAAGTCAATCAATCTTTTTCACCAGAAAAAGATCACCTTGCCATTTTCCTCCAAACAATTTAACAATTAATAACTGTGACATACCGTGGGCTAATTTCGTCAAGTACCTCGGTGTGTACTTAGTCGCAAAACTAACCTTCGGTATACTTATAAAGAACACCTTAAATACATTAAACATCGCCATCAAAATGTTGTATCCACTGATTAATCGAAAATCAATGCTAAGTCGTCAAAACAAGCTGATATTGTTTAAAGTCGTTTTTCAAGCTAGAATTACTTATGGTTCTCCCGTGTGGGGGAATTGCGCAAAAACACACATTAAGAAACTACAGACAGCATAAAACAAAATTCTTAAAATGATGTTGTAACTTCCTTGGGACTTTTTAACAATGATTTTATATGAACAAGCTGGCATAATTCAAGTTGCCAGAAGAATTGAAATACTCAATGAGAATTTTTTTTCGAAGTGTCCAACTGTTTAAAATACACTAGTTACTGAGCTTACGCCACTCTAATTACATAGTCCTTTATATTAATTCTTTTCTGTGCAATATTACATATTTATTTATTATTTATTATTTATTATCTGTTGTTCGTTGTTCATTATCTACTATTTATAATAAATGCATATGCTCATTTGTATCGTGCATAAATATACTTTTTAATATATACATATATGTAAATTATTTTTTTTTTGTTTTCATCTTTTAAATAGAGGTTTTTTCTTATAGTTTTTCCTCTGGCATTATTATTATTATTATTTCAATTATAAACCAACGTATAAACTAAACGAATTTTTTTCAGTTGTAAGATTTATAATTTATCATATCTCTGTGCAAGCTGTGATCAATTATTGTAAACACTGTACGAGGGTTGTCTGAAAAGTTTCCGACCGAACAATGATACAAGACAACTTTTCTCAATTTTTTTTTATTTCTTCTACATAGTCTCCTTGTAACTTTACACACTTCTTCCTGCGATGCTCCCATCTCCCTAACCCGTCCAAATAGTACTTGGCGTTTTTCTCTGCAAAATAATTGTTCACGAAGGCAATTGCCTCCTCATTTGACGAAAATCTTTGTCTTCCGAGCGCAGTTTTTAGATGAGGGAACAAAAAGAAGTCGCTTTTGGCTACATCTGGTGAATAAGGCGGATGGTAAAGCAGTTCAAACCATAATTCATGGATTTTCGCCATGGCAACCGCTGAGGTGTGAGACGGCGCGTTGTCTTGGTGAAACATGATTTTCTTTTTCCGCAAATGTGGTCGTTTTTCCCCAATTTCTGCCTTCAGCTTGGCAAGTAATGATGCGTAGTATGCTCCTGTAATGGTTTTTCCTTTTTGAAGATAATCTATTAAGATAACTCCTTTTGCTATCCCAAAAAACAGTCGCCATCACTTTCCCAACCGAAAAAACAGTATTTGCTTTTTTTGGAGCCGGCTCGCCCTTTGCAGTCCACTGTTTGGACTGAGTTTTTATTTCGGGCGTATAATGGTGTATCCAGGTTTCATCTACAGTAATTAATCGGCGCCAAAACCCGGATTTATTGCGCCTAAACTGCGCCAACAGAGCGTTAAAAATGTTCATTCGAACACGTTTTTGGTCTAACGTAAGCAAACGCGACACCCAACGTGCGGACAGCTTTCTCATGTCTAGATCTTGCTTTAATGTGTAACAAACACATTCTTTGGACATTTTCATAACCTCTACTATCTCTCTCGCTTTAATTCGGCGGTCGTCTAACATCATTTGGTGAACTTTAGCAATGTTATCGTCAGTGGTTACAGTTTTTGGACGTCCCGAACGTTCATCACCTTCTAAGCTCTTACGGCCACGTTTAAATTCAGCTGCACAAAATTTCACTATGGTAAATGATGGTGCAGAGTCCCCATACACAGAGTTCAACTCATTTTTGATTTGCGTAGGCGTATTGCCTTTCAAAAATAAGAATTTAATAACAGCTCGATACTCAATTTTTCCCATTTTCACAAAAAACACTCTCATCGACTCACTCAAACGACTGTCAACTAAAAACTTTGATAAGTAACTGTCAAAGGATGCACAACTAGCATTCACTAGCTTTTATTGACGAGTGCCGTTATTTTTATGTTGCGTTCGGAAACTTTTCAGACAACCCTCGTAGCTTGTATTAAGCCGAATAAATGGGGGCATTCGCCCCCACCAAAATTAAATTAAATTAAATTAAAATTAAAAAATTACAAAATGCTGGCATAATGAGTTTCCCACATTTTTGCAGGAACGCCCTAAATGGCAAAAATCTAAGCCTAACCTTGAAGTGCATGATGCCGTTTTGTTGAGCTTGTCGCCATCCAAGTGGGTCATCTGTGCTATTTTCGAAACTCATCTTGGAAGTGATAATAAATGCAGAGTTTTAACCATCAGAACCAAGTTTGGAGACTATGTTCGACTTATATGTTACTGTTGCACCTTTGCTTATTCTAAAAAGGGGGATGATCAGAGTTTTTAGGGGAGGCCAAAGAACGACATTTTGAACATTTATTCGTTAAAACTCCTCCGAGTTGGTGGACGTTTGCAGAATGCAAATATTCCTTACCCTGTGAAAAGTAATATCCTTCTCCCCAAAACTAATCTTTTTCCTAAAAATCTACTTATTTAGTTACTTAGAAAGAACTATCATGGTGGACCTCAAGTCTTAGTGGATATAGTCAGACAGCGCTTCTGGGTTCTAGGTGTCCGCAAGTTGGCAAAAGAACGTGTAGATACATAGCTGTCTACATTGTTTTAAATATCATCCTAGGATGTTTACACAAATTATGCGAGATCTACCAATAGACAGTGGAAGAGCGGGGTTGATTTTTGTGGTCCATTTTACCTCACCCTAAAAAGCTGAGGACAACGAAGCTACAAAGCATATGTTGCGGTATTCGTATGTTTTGTAGTCAAGGCGGTGCATCTAGAAGTAGTAGAGTAAGTGCGGCAAATATGGCCTACCCTTAACATTTTTGGAAATAAATCTATAAAATTAAGTCAAATTAATTTATTGGTTTTTTAACAGTCTTACAAATCATTAAGCTTTCAGTCTTTAGTAACTCGAATAATAAAAAAAAACTTAACAAAAAGATATCAATGAAAAATTAAAGGAACTTCATATTTTAGTTTGTAAAAAATTGCGGCTAATATGACCCACCCTAGGCCATATTTAGCACAATGGTTTTTGAGAAAAGTGGGTTGCCCGTACAATCCTCGTAAGCCCAGATTCTGAATACAACACATTGTACCCAAGCATCACCTTGCTTATCGTCACAGAACAGGCCAGTGCAATAGATGCATCTAGCACCCGTCTGGTTACTTCTATCAAGACTTGGATCTGAACCGTCGTCTGGAATGAAGTCCTCCTCACTTTCTGATGACTAGGTTTTGCGATAGCTTCTCTTTTTCCTTATCATGCTTTGTTCATTATTTTCGTTAAACCTTAAATTTGTAGGAACCATCTGAAATTAAAAAACGAGCGAAAAGACGTTAACATCATTGGATTAAAGCCTAAATATATAAGATATATGCATATTTCTAGCGTTTTTTTTAAACCCCTTCTTTAACTCTTTTTCATCCGTTTTTTTGATGGATTCTTCTAAAGCTAGATAGTTGGGAGATGATGAAATCAGGTCCGATTTTTCCTGTTTCCTTCCACGAGTTGAAGAGTTTTTTACCCGAATAGGGATAGGAGAAATTTGATGTGGAGTTAACAAAGTTGTTGATTCCGATATACATTTTATCCCATTAGAAGTCGAAAGTTGTGAATGTTTATTCGACTCATCTTGCTTAGACTGCGTCATCTGTCCATTATTTTCACGTCTATCAGCAGGAGCAGGATTTTCCAAGTTAGATAAAGGTATTTCATCTTCCTCTGCTGCTAGAAAATCGTGGTTTAGAAACACATTCCCATCAAAAGGACATATCCCTGTGGACGAAAAGCCTTTCAGAGCAATTTCTGCAGTTTGGGTTTTTTCAAAAAGGCTCGACCGAATAGCTCAATTATATCATAAACACGACGTTTATGGTCCAGACAGTCTTATCTAAGGGTTGATTTTGTGACTTGAATGCGGAGGTATAGATAGAATATCAACATTATTTGTTCGAGCCAAGTATATAAGTTCTATATTCCTGGTGGGTCTTGAATGCCCGTTCATTGTAAGTAATACATGTGAAGATGACGTTGGTTTCATTGTTGTTAAAAAGTGTTTGAACCACTTTGTGAACAAATTTGTCTGCACTCATCCTGATGGATTATTAGCATATATTGAACCCTTTGGTGCACCTTTCATGAGGTGTGGATTGTCTCTCTTTCGCGGAAATATGAAGATTGGAGGCACAAATGACCCTCCTGCACTCATGCACAAAATCGACGTAATGAGTGATCCCCTTTCATCAGATGTTAATGCTCCCATCTTTTTTCGACCTTTCAAAGGCAATACCTTAGGCATTTTGGCTGGAACTACTGAAATCCCCGTCTCATCCACATTAAAAATAGTGTTGGGGGTAAAATCATACTTGGTCATGAGCATTTCTAAATTGTCAAAAAAAATTGCCACGTTTTGTTTTGAAAATCCAGAAGCACGGGCTAAAGACGGATCACGTTTTATAAATAAAAGTATCCAGTCCCTTCCAGCAATTTCGTTTCTAACAGAAAATGTATTGGGAATTTGGTTCTTTATAGCTAACTGGAATGCTAACGATCGTATGTCATTCCTGATTAGACCAAATAATTTCTCTTCCATTTGCAGGCAAGAGTCTACTAAAGACTGCTCGAGTTCTAGAGGAAAAATGGTTTTCCTGCCTAGTTTGGCACTTACCACTTCCTCCAAAGGCTTATCCTTTTTTGCCACTAAATGCCTCAGTGTGGTTTCGGGACATTGAACTCTTTTGCCGCCTTTGAAAAGCCCATCTCTTTGAGGTTTACGGCAGTGATTTATTTCCTTATATCATCCTTGGCGATAAATTTCAACGAAGATCACGTGTTAAATGTGGCCTACTAGGCCATATTTAAAACACATGGGGTAGGCCATATTACACACACTGTATTTTTATTACTAATTTTCAATTTAAACACACTTCACAAACTTTTGTTAAAACTCTAAATCACTGAAAATAAACAAATGTTTGTTTTTTTTTTTTACTTCAAAGTACCATTATTATTTTGTTGTAAAAATTGTTATACATGTTCTAGATATTTGGCCACTGGTGATTGGTGATTCCGAGTAGGACGATCAACTGTTTCCAGCATAGTGAAAGACGTTTGTGAGGCACTATGGAATATTTTACAACCACTGGGCTTACCCCGATCAACAGAACAAATTTGGGAAAACATTGAAGTAGGGTTCAGGGAAGCATGGAACTTTTCTAGCTGCATTGGAAGCATCGACGGGAAACACGTAGAAACAGGAGCTCAAGTTACATTGTTACAAACAATTTTTTTCAATCGGACTACTTGCAATAGTTGATCATGAGTATAAATTTGTGGTTGTTGATGTTGGGAGTTATGGCAGAGATAGTGACAACAGTATTTTTCAAAATTCCGCGTTTAATCGCGAATTCTTACAAGGCAAAACTATTTTTCCCCCGAAACCACTACCAGGGACACCCACCATCGTCCCTCACGTTCTTATAGGTGATGAAGTTTTTAAATTGGAGACATTTTTAATTCGCCCTTTCCCCAAATCAGCAGCCTTGGCAGATGCATCAAAAACAATTTTTAATAACCTACTTTGTAGCGCTTGACGTGTTGTAGAAAATGCTTTCGGAATTTTAGCTCAAAAGTGGCGAATATTTTTAAGACCTATAGAATTGGAAGTTAATACAGCCGAAATTATTGTCAAAGCTGCATGTTGTTTGCACAATTTTCTTCACAGTGCCTCATCAAATGACGTGGCTACTGAACCACGTGAAGAAGAGTTTGAACTGTTCGTTAAATCCAAATGAGCTAAATGCACATTTTGTTGACAATGCAATGGCTGGTGGTATGTTTGATTTTCATCCGAACACCTTTACATCCGTGCAAAGGCAAGCCGATTTTGAGGTAATAACTGAGACTGATGTAATTTCAATCATTGCCTCCATTAAGTCAAATCCAATCGATGAAAATGGTATAATAGTCAAATTTCTAAAAACAATTTTACCCAGTATTGTAAGCTATATAACCCACATAATTAATTCGTGTATTATGACATTTACCTTTCCCCAGGCTTGGAAACATGCACGGGTTATTCTGATTGCCAAAAAATCGAACGCAAGTTCTATTAACGATTTTAGGCCAATAAGCATTCTCCCATACCTAACAAATGTATTTGAGAGAGTCTTATCCCGCCAGATCAAATGCCACTTATCCTTCAACTCTCTATTGACTTCTTCTCAGTCAGGTTTTCGAGAAGGGCATAGTTTACAGTCCGCAATGGTGAAAATTTTGGATGATGTAAGGCAAGACTATCACAAAGGGCTCGTGACATTACTTTGCTCTCTCGATTTTTCGAAAGCTTTTGACAAAGTGAATCACAAAATTCTTTTATGGAAGCTTAAACACTTTTTCGGGTTTGGCGAAAGAGCTGTTAAACTTTTGCAAAGCTACTTGTCGAACCGATTTCAAAGGGTCGTTGTTGGTTGTAGGATTTCCTCTGTTTTGCCCTTATTACAAGGTGTTCCTCAAGGTTCCATCCTTGGACCGATTTTATTTTCCATATTTGTCAACGATTTGTCATTGGTATATGTGCACACTCGTATGCATATGTACGTAGATGACGTTCAATTGTACATGTCTATGTCTACGAATCGGTTTGACGAATTAGTTTTTTGTTTAAACAGGGATTTGTCAGCGATTAATGACTCGGCAAACAAACACGGGCTGCTGCTAAGTCCTTCTAAGTGTCTGGTTCTACCCATATCAAAAAGCAATTTCGAACTGAGTCTGGTGCCAAATACATACATATCGGAATCGAAATTGGCGATAGTGAAGTTGGTTACTAATAAACCGCAGTCTGTTCTACAACAACCACATAAACTACGTCATTGGTCGCATTTATGGTTGTTTGCGTAGACTGTGGTTGGCTGCAAACTTCACACCCTTTGATACTCGACAGAAGTTCGTCCAAGCCCTTATACTTCCCATAATAACATATGCCGATGTTGTTTTTAGTAGCATGGATTCGTTTTCACGTAATAAGTTACAGGTAGCCTTCAATGATGCAGTTAGATACATTCATGGACTACGCAGATACGATCGGATATCGGTCTATGTGCAAGGTTTATTGGGTTGCACTTTAGTACAATACATGTATACAAGAAATTGTACATTCTTACATAAACTTATAATGACAAAACGCCAAATTATCTGTTTTGCAAGCTTGAATTTTCTTCTTCTCGCAGAACACTTAATATAAACTTACCAAAATTTAAATATCTCAACCCATCAAGGTCCTTTTTCGTTTACGCCGTGAGGTTATGGAACTCTCTGCCCTTGAATATCAAGGGTATTAGCAATGCCGCAAGCTTTAAAACTTCAATATTTAGGCATTTTTCTATTCAGCAACAATAAACATTAATGTATATTTAACTCTTCTTTCTCTTAGTTCTTACTCTTCATCTTCGTTGATTTTCCTTTCCTTTTTATTCTTTTTTTTTGTCTAATCGTTTATATAAATTATATTTTTAAAAAAAACCTTGCCTATTTCAGTCATCTTATGAATTGTTTTTACATTTGAAATATTACATATCTTGTTAAATTAAACATCTAATGTAATGAAAATGAAATTAAGTTCTTATTTTAACTATCAAGCCTAAGTACTATAGGAGACCTATGTCTTAATGTACATACCATGTTATCTAATAATAATAATAAAATAAAAAAAAAATAAAAGTCGAAAAAAATAAAGTACTAATTTTTATAATAATAAGAAATACATACTAATAATATATTAATACGTCAAAATTAATAAATACCTGTTTGGTTCAGAATGGTACCTATCTCATTCCAAGTTCTCAATTTTTTTTGAAATAACTTTGTAATCGGGATGTCGTGTATCATAAAGAAACTCATTTGTGATCACCAAGTCTATTAATTTCTTCACCTCATCCGTCATTATTTCTGCTTGCATGCCGCGATCTTTGTAAAAATTTACAACCAGATATCGGCACACCGCGATCTCGACTGGATCGCGTCGCTGGCTTGCATTCTGTTTGAACAAAATGATTTAATTCTACGCAGTACAGCGATCGCGGTGATCAGAATAACTGGATCGCGTTCTGTTTGGCGAGGTCTTAAATGTTCAAATTCCTTTTGATGCCTTGGAGACCAACGCCATAAGACATCCTTTTTTAGAAGTTCACGTAAGTTTGTATTTGCTGTTGATAAATTATTTGTATCATGCCAAGAAAACTTTGAAGGCCAGTAACATTTCCTCGATACGGCATCTTGCAAATACATAGTTTTCACTTTCTCTTCACCTTTTCGATTAAATACATGTCCGATAAATTCATCTTCCTTCTGAAGGAATTTCGTTTTTGACAAATTGAATTGATAGACCTAGCTCTTTCGAGCACAAGTTTAAGAACACGGTCATGCTCTTCTTTGTTTGCTCTGACAGTGAGAAAATCATCAATGTAAATGATTAAATTTTGAACATCATTAAAATCATTTCTGAATGAAAAAAATCGGAAGCCGCGGTAATTCCGAGAGGTAATCGTAAAAAACGATATCTCCCGAAAGGAGTTATAAATATGAGCCTGTTACCTATAATGTGTATTTTATTAACTTTCTCGACTTTATTTTTTTGGTATGCGTCACTCATACGTATTTGCACCTTCTTCTATTGGGTATATAATTTATTTCGTGCTGTTTTTTTTTCAAAATTTGAACGTTTATTTAAGAAAAACATGTACAATAGTTTTTAGTTTTAGTTTTAAATGCATTTTATTATCTTAATCATTAACCCTTACATACTAACAAAAAATGCTTAAATGCTAGCTTAAAATTACTTAACAATCTTATACTAACTTACTGGCCCCACACAGGCACTCTAAGCTACTCTAAATTCTTGTATTTATGTCTTTTGACTTTATTTACATTTATTTTTTTACGTATATATCTTGTATACTTAAGGCTAAGAAAAAAAATTGTTAACAAAAACTTAGCATATGTACTTAATTTTTTAATTAACTTAATATCTAACTTAAAATATACCTTAGTACATGTACAATAGTATTATTCAAAGTATTGCCCATCTGAAGCTATGACTTTTTCCCATCTTTCTGGCATTTTGTGGATCCTATCCCAAAAGAACTGCGCCGGCTTAGCAGCCAAGAATGAATCGAGCCAATTTTTGATATTCTGCTCTGATGTGAACCGTATTTCAGTGAGGGCGTTCTGCATCGACCGGAACAAATGATAGTCAGAAGGGGCAAGGTCTGGGCTATAAGGCGGGTGGGGTAAGACTTCCCATCCACTGTTTTCCAAATAGTTCTTAACCAGAATAGCAACGTGGGGCCGAGCGTTGTCATGATGGAAAATTATTGCCTCGTGTCTGGTCGCATATTCCGGGCGTTTTTCGGCCACCGCTCTCTTCAAATGGATTAATTGTGTTCCGTAGCGTTGTCCATTAATGGCTTCACCCGGTTTTAGCAGCTCGTAATACAGCACACCCATCTGATCCCACCAAATACAGAGCATTACCTTCGCGCCATGGATATTCGGCTTTGCCGTTGATTTGGCTGGTTGGCTGGGTTTCACATATGATTTTTTGCGCTTGGGGTTGTCGTAATGGATCCATTTTTCATCACCAGTAACAATCCGATGCAAAAATGACTTCCGTTTGTGGCGTTCGAGCAGCATTTCGGACATGCAAAACCGCCTTTCGACGTCTCTCGGCTTGAGTTCATGTGGAACCGAATTTCCTTGCTTTTGAATACATCCAGCTGCTTTTAAACGTTTTGAAATGGCTACTTGAGTGACACCCAAAGATTCTGCGAGCTCTTCTTGTGTTTGGCAACAATCTTCATAGAGTAATGCTTCCAGTTCTTCATCTTCAAACTTTTTTGGCTGCCCAGGACGTTCATCGTCTTCCAAGTCAAAATCACCACTTTTAAATCGTGCAAACCACTTTTGGCACGTTCGCTCAGCTAGCGCATTGTCACCATAAACTCCAACCAAAATACGATGACTTTCGGCAGCAGTTTTCTTCATATTAAAGTAATGAAGAAGAACTACCCGCAAAACCACTTTTTCGGGCATAAAGTTCGACATATTTGAGTGAAAAAAAATTATTGTTGTTTACGCTTCAAATGAATGATATATACTGAAATGACGTACAATGACAGTAGCTTTCCAACGCATGTTCCAATGGAATAATACAAGTTACGCCATCTCTTAGCAAACCGCACGAATTAAGTTATAGACCGAATAATTTGAACCACTGACAACACGTTTAACTAAATTAAACTCAATGCATGTTGGAAGTCCTTTACATAATTGTACGACAATTAAGTTTGGAAATAAAAAAATTAATAACAATAGATTTATTCTAACTGTTCAATTATTGCTAATTTTAATATAATTTACTTTTGGTGGGGGCGAAGGCCCCTATTTATTCGGCTTAATACAAGCTATAACTTAATTAAATTAAACTTAAACTTTTGAATTGAATTTACATAGCATACGGAAGATTGGTTCGTTCTCGCCATAGCACAGTGTGATGAATAGCTAATTTAGCTTGATTTAATTAAGAAATGACATGCATAAAATTAAACAAAAACCGATTTCTCTCAGAGAGTAAACCTCCTATGTTATGACTGTGCAATTGTTTAGTGCAACAAAAAAAAATCATCTCAAACTTCAAATTGTATATAATTTTTTTTGTAAGAAGGTCAATTTGAAGAGCTAGGGTTTATATCGTTTTTAATTGGTTCGCGTACAATTTATAGCTTTTTTTTGTTTTTTCTCAATAAGTAAACAGTCAATTGATATAAAAATAAGTTTTTCTTAAATAATTAGAGATTTTGTTTAATATAAGGGGTAAATGAAAGTTCAATTTATAGATAAAATATGCGTTTTTTGTATTCATTAGACGAAAAGTATAGTTGTTCAGTGTTGTTCAAGTTGGAGACCATGTTTGCTCTAAAGCCTTGCATGTGCACTGCTAAAATGTGTTTCAACTCCTTGCGCACAAGTGCGACACTCATACTAAATTTTTCGTTTTTTAGTATTCCCATCGAAATCACGATAAAGCAAATTTTTGATGTTTGGATTCCTAAAGACAAAATTAAGCGCTTAGATGCTGTTTTTGCTTTTGTTATGGGTTACTTTAGCCATATACTATTTTCTAAGGCTGCAACAAAGTCAATCAAATTAACCTTAAAAACTTTATGTTTAAGATTTGACGAGAGATGGGCCAAAAGTGGTTGGCATAGAGAGCGCTTCGAAAATTCAAATTCTCGGTGGCTAAATGAAAATCTAACATTACCACAACATATCTTAGATGAAACACCTTCTTCGTCTAGAGTAGGAAGACCGAGAAAAAGCTTTGATGAGTGCTGTGAGAAAAGCAAAAAGAGAAAAAGAGAACCATTTTAGATTCTTTTAGCGCTGAAGTAATTGCAATGGCTTATGAAAAAAGGCTTAGACAAGACGGAAAAAGATATACATACTGCTATTGCAGTAAAAAAATTATCCGAAAGTTCTCCGAACCGAGGTTTGATGGTTTTGTTTTTTTTTTTTTTAATATTTTTGTAGGTTAAATTTTGTTATTAAGGTTCTATTGTGAGGAAAATGCTAAAAACACCTGCTCCTGAATTTTTACCAATAACTGCAGATGATGCACATGGTCAGCAGTGGAGCATGGCACAATTATGTGGATTTATCGTTCGGCTCACTTCATTCAGCATACGAAGGACACACCCGAGTCTTTGTCTTTAAATCTCTGACTGGGCTGCTTCCATCCCAAAAGATAGACTTCAATAAATGGACGCATATAAATGGATTGATATTGGCTGATTCCAGTTACCACACTCCCGCTACTGTAGATCTGCTCTTGGGAAGCGATATCTATGCCGAAATTCTCCTACCAGACATCATAAGAGCAGAAAGGTTCACCACTCCAGTAGCTCAAAAAACTCACCTTGGGTGGATCTTGTTGGGAAAGTCTCCAGTCGCATCCCAAACAATTCGAAGTTTCGTCCAGTTGTTCGATCTAAACATTCAGCTTCGAAAATTCTGGGAAATCGAAGAACAGGCATTCGAAACGTACGAATCAGAAGAAGATGCGGCTTGCGAACGACATTTCAGCGACCACACTAAGCGCTTACCCGACGGCAGATACCAGGTCCGTCTTCCCTTCAAAGGAAATACATATCCCATATTAGGATCCTCATACCAAGGAGAACTTAGACGGTTTGACCAGATAGAAAGAAGGTTTAGCAATAATTTATTCGAAGGATACAAAAAATGTATGGAAGAGTACAAACAGTTCGGACACATGCCCGAAGTATCTAAAAATATAATAAACACACCTTACCACTACGTCGTTCCCCATCATGCGGTCCTCAAAGAATCCAGTACCACCACAAAGTTGAGGGTCGTGTATGATGCGGCCTTCAAAACTACTTTTGGCTCTTCTTTGAACGATCACTTTATGGTGGGACCTAAAAAACAAAATAATATTATAGACGTTATACTGCGTTGGAGAAAACATCGTTTCACCTTCACCGCGGATATGGAGAAGATGTACCGCCAAATTCGGATGGATCCAACAGATGCCAACTACCAACTAATCCTTTGGATAGACAATCTTCGTCAGCAAGTGAAATTATATCGCTTGGAAACAGTGACGTTTGGAACAGCATCAGCTCCATACCTCGCAATCCGAGTTCTACTCAAGTTGGCAGAAGATGAGGAATCGAGTTTCCCTTTGGCAGCATCGATCATACGAAACGACACTTATGTGGACGACATAATAACTGGAGCAGACACACTTGAACAAGCCCTAAAAAAGAGAGATGAGGTTAGAAAGGTTCTTGCGTAAGTGGATCAGCAACACGGATGAACTTTTGGAAGGAATATCAACCGAAGATCGAGAAGTAGACTTTTCGTTGCCGTTTGATGAGTCAATTCACGTGAATACTTTGGGAATGAAATGGTTGCCAGTGTGCGATTCCTTTACTTATAAAGTGGCTCATCAGGAAAACGTAGACATCACGAAACGTAACGTGTTGTCATCAATTGCCAAACTGTTCGATCCATTAGGTTGGCTTTCCCCATGCATTGTCAAAGCCAAGATCCTGATGCAAAACCTTTGGGCGCGTGGACTCGAATGGGACGCACCTGTTTCCCAAGATGTCAAGCATGAGTGGACCCTGTTCCATACAGAGCTTACGGCGATAGAAAAGCCTCGTATTCCGAGATGGATCCAGACAGGAACGGATGACAGAGACCTAGAAATACACGGATTTAGTGATGCGTCCGAAAAAGGTTATGTAGCTGTGACTTACCTGCGGGTGCTTGATGAGGACAACAAAATTCACATGCACCTTTTAATGTCGAAAACAAAAGTAGCTCCACTGAAATCAGTAACACTTCCCCGGCTAGAGTTATGCGGTGCTGTTTTATTAGCAAAATTGCTACATGAGACAGTCCGAGCATGAAGGTTGGATAATTGTAAGGTATACGCGTGGACAGATTCGGAAATTACGTTGTGCTGGATCAAAGCACCCCCATCGAGATGGGAAACATTCGTTCGCAATCGAGTAGCTGAAGTGCAGAAGCTCACAAACATCGACAGCTGGAAGCACATCCCGTCCGAACAAAACCCAGCTGATATAGTCCCGGGGAGTTTTTCCATCTCATCTACAGCACATCGATATTTGGTGGTATGGACTAACATTTTTAAATACCACATGGAACATTACGTTTCCTACCCAACCCAATAATTTTGAAACTGAAGAAGGAAGACAGACAGCGAAGGCACGCTGAGTGATTAACGACAAAAATACCATCAGAGGGATCCAAAGACATTCAAGTCTTACCAAGCTCATATGGGTAATCTCTTACTGCAAACAATTTGCTGAAAACCTGCGAAAAGAAAAGTTAAATAGAGAGAAAGGTCCACTTTCACCGCGGGAACTTCATTCAGCAACAGATGGAAATGTTTCCTTCTGAGGTCAGGACCGGCATCGCAAAAACAAAGGGGCTAAAGGATTTGAATCCAATCGTTGATGAGCAAAACGTGTTACGTGTTGGAGGCAGACTACAAAACGCAGATTTACACTACGCACAGCAGCATCCGATTATCCTAAAGGCGACACATCACTACACAGAATTAATCATATCAGATGCCCACGATAAAACACTACACGGAGGGGTTCAGAAGATGGTTTCTTACCAGCGTCAAAGGTTTTGGATCTGCAACACAAGTGCAACATATGCTTCAGATATAAACCAAAACCGATGGGGCAGTTGATGGGAAACCTACCGGCTCCTCGTGTAAAGATGTCTAGACCCTTTACACACACAGGAGTAGACTACGCCGGGCCGATTGACATTAAAGCATGGAGAGGAAGAAACGCGAAAATAAAATTATTTTGCAATCTTCGTGTGCATGGCCACCAAAGCAGTTCACATCGAAGCAGTAAGTAACCTCACAACACAAGCTTTCCTTGCTGCTTTTCGAAGATTTGCAGCAAGAAGAGGGCTATGTTCAGCTGTCTGCAGTTCCTGCGGCACAAATTTTGTAGGAGCAAACACCGAGCCCCAGAAACTTCTTAAGGAAGCTAAATTTGACTACCAGTCGTGTGCAGAGATACTTGGTAACGAAGGAACTAAATAGTACTTTAATCCACCTGATTCCCCCCATTTCGGAGGATTGTGGGAAGCTGGCGTAAAGTCGATCAAATACCATTTAAAAAGAGTCGCTGGTACTGCAGTACTTACCTATGAGGAATTCAGCACGCTTTTGGAACAAATAGAAGCATGTCTTAACTCGAGGCCTCTTTGTCCGGTATCAGAAGACATCAATGACCTGCAAGCACTGACACCAAGTCACTTTCTTATTGGAGCACCACTGGTAACACCGCCACAACCTGAGTACGACTTTGACAAACTTACGTACCCTGACAGGTGGAAGAGACTTCAGGCACAGTTACAAACATTCTGGAGGAGGTGGAGTACAGACTATCTAACAAGTCTTCAACATCGACCGAAATGGACAAAAACGGAGAAGCAAACACCAAGGGAAGTAGACTTAGTGCTTCTACGCGACGATAAACTTCCGCCTGCCAAATGGAGTTTAGCCCGGATCACGAAACTACACCAGGGAATCGACAACTTAATACGAGTGGTCACCGTAAAAACCTCAAACTCATCCAAAACAAGGGAGTTTAAAACACCGATCGCAAAAATCTGCAGTCTACCCAGCAACGAAATCGTCTCAGAAGCTTCCTTTTAATAATATACAATATATAAAAACAATAATACAAAACTCCCAACACTTATGCACACTCTTTCACGCAAATACGCGAAAATTCATAAAACCGGACACACACATAAAAGCATACCCATATATACGCACTTTTCTCGCAATCAAAAAAAAAAAAAAAGAAATAATAATAATAATAATAAATAATTAAACCAACAAAAGAGTATAAAATAACTAAAACACTAAACTTAATATCACAATACCCAACACCGAAATTTCTACCATACAATGCTTTACTAAATCCAAAACTAAAACTTAAAATTTTACAACCTGCGGCACTGATCAAAGATTGCATTTTCCGGGACTACCCAAAAAAAAAAACAAGCTAAATTAATCGATTCTTGCTCCTCACGCAGCAAGGAGGGAACGAGTATGCAATTATACCAAGGCCAATATGTACTACTTACTCACTGTGTGCCTGTTAACATCTGTTGTCCGCATATACGAGTATGTCCTCTTATTCTGTCTCACTAACGAATATCTTTCACAGTAGTAACTTACGAAGGCGGAAGGAGACGAGCATGACCATGATGATGAAGATAAAAAAGTGATGCCCTGTGGCAGATATGGCAATGAAGTACAACGTAATTGAGAACTTCGTTCACAGCCGGGGAGCATGTTGCAGCAGCAGTCATGAATAAGAATTAAATATATTTAAGATCAATTGTTTAAATCTTAACTTCAATTTGAATTTGTTATATCGTATGTTTAAGTTAATTATCTTTTAAAGATCAACATTAAGAAGAATTAGGTCGTTGTATTTGTAATTTAATATCATTTTGTATTGGAAGATATACTGGTTTTTTTTTGGCGTAATAAAAAGGAAGAATTTTTATAACGTTTAAAACACAGAAAAAAAGGAAGTCTTTTTATTAATTTTATATAGAGAGTGTTTGCATACAAAACATTAATCACAGACATTCAGCTTTCAACTCAACAGTACGAAATACAAAGTTACCAATTTATTACCTTCATACTACAAAATTAAAGAAGCTAAGACGAAATGCTACCCAAATTACAAAAGTGTGAGCGAAACTTCTGCAGAATGTGGATTGCAAAGTTTAGTAAACCACAGCGTTAAGCGTTTATGTTTAGCTCAAAAAGACGTTTTCAGTTCCGTTGCTGACCCAAAAGAACTATCCTTGGTAATAAAATGAGACTGTGATGGTGCCCAACAGAAATCATACAAACAAAAATTTTCTGCTGGTGATAATTCAGATGAAAATCTTTTTTGTATCTCAATGGTTCCCATCCAGATGTATTTCTTTAAGCATGAAATTAAGCAAGCAAAACGCTGCCCCATAATCAACCCGATATTGTCGACCAATAAAATTAAATTTTGCTAAGGAAACCACAGAACTGAGAACTGATCAAGTCAGAGGTAGAATCAATTCAAGATCAAATTAAAACCCTATTTCCTATAGAATTTAACATTGACAGTTTGCATATCATAATTAAACCGGTCTTTTTGTTAACTATGATTGACGGACAAATTTGTACTGCTTTATCATCCGAAATGAACAATTTAACTCATCTTTCAACTAGACATGTAAACCAAGAAGCAATGTCCTTTGGATTAAGCCCCCTCCACTCATGGATACGATTTAAGGGATGCATCCTTCACATAGCGCATAGATTAGATGTCAAGGTGTGGCAGGTAAGAGACTAATCCAAGAAAAATTTAGAAGAGAAACAGGGTTATTGGTAGATATGCCACTCAACAGTCTGGCAATACTAATGATGGAAACATGGCTGGAAGATTTTTTAGAGATGAGGAAAAGACTGCCCAAATTACAGGGATAGATAAAGAAATTATCAAAACGTTTCATATCATTTTGAAAGCTCTTGGGTCTGGGTTCCCAATAGATGCAGATGCTTTTGAGAAGTATGCAAAGCAAACAAGGGAACTATATCTTAAAAATTATGCCTGGTATTTTATGCCAGCAAGTGTGCATAAGGTCTTGTTTCATGGAAAATAAATAATTTCTAGTTGTATACTTCCAATCGGACAAATTTCAGAAGAAGCGCAAGAGGCAAGAAACATGGAAAATATATATAAGGTTTAGGGAACTGTTTACTAGAAAAACATCTCGTGTAGATACAAATACTGACCTCTTAAATCGATTGCTTATAACCTCAGATCCATTCTTAGCAAGTCTAACATGCTTTCCGAGAAGAAAGAAAAGTTTCATGAAACATGAAGTCTTGCAACTTTTAGATGTACCAAATAATTAAAAAAATTAAAATAAGCTGGTTTTTATGTATTGTTTTGTCTTGAAATGTTAAAAAAATTTGTTATATTCTAATTTCAATTAAAAAAAAAAACAAAAACCCTGAAAAAAAACATTTATTTATGAGACCTATTAATTTAATTCCGCTAAATCAACGATTCGTCAGTGTGGCATAAGAGGTATGGTGGGCTGTTAGATAGAAGGATCGAGGAGTACGTACATTTCGTGGGTTAGTGTTGAGGTAAATAGAGTTGTGGAGGGATGCGCATTCAACGTGACCTAAAGGGAGTCGATGAATGAAGAGAAAGTCGGCTGCATCTCTACGTGGGCCGGATTAAGGTGTTAAGCGACCCGTACCAGAATCGACCAGGTTGGGGGCCCAGTATAAAAATAGCTCAATCTCTAACGGAGCATCCGGATACTTGGAGATCTCCGGATCAGCCAGCCTTATCTGCCTAATGTGGATCTCTGGACAGACGGACTACCCTTTCTCTGCTACTCGAACTAAAATGAGTTCAAATAATATTTTAAATAATACAAATATAAACCAGGACCCCTTTAAAAAATGCTCAAGGGTCACGAGATCTCCAGCACTCGGATCGCTAGGAAAATCATGCGAAAGCAAAGACCAAGCACAGTCGGTAGCTAAGGCAATAGCATTACACCGAGATAAGCTACAAAATCTCGAACGCGAAAATTCTGATCTCTGCGCCAGACTCCAAAATATGGAATTGCTCTGTGCCGAACTAAAAAAGCAACTAGATGCCATTAAGCCGCAATCTAAATCTGAGTTTGGGTCTGTTTCGCTACTTGACCGCCCCGAAAACTCGAGTTTTCAGACGGACGAAGAAGAGCTAGTCCGCCAAACGGACTGGATACTTAAAAAAAAGCCAGGTAAGTAGCGCAAAGCTACTTCCCCGCCTGATATCAAACAAACAAAGAAGCAACCCAGCTTTAACACTGCTGAGGTCGAATCGTTTTTGGAATCTCGGACTACAACAAGTTGCACATAATCCTGAAATCACTGTGCTTAACCGATTATAATGTAAGATCTCGTAATAATGATACATGGACTATTAATGTCCTTAATCCAGACAACTACCGTTCGCTTTCGCAAAAATTAAATGCCGAGAAGATTCAATGGCATACGTACGAAAATAAAACGGAAAGACCCATACGCGTTGTAGCTAGAGGATTACATCCCTCTTGCTTTAAAGAAAACATCGTAAATGACCTTAAAAATAAAGACTTTAAGATAATCGACGCAGTTAATATACTTGCGCAAAAACAGCGCAATGTTGGAAGCGAGAGGACGACTCCAAGATGCGGTCTTCCCCTCTTTAGGCTAACTTTCGACAAAACCGAAAGCCTAGAAAGAATTTATGCCATAAATTCAATTTTGGGACTTGTTGTCAAAATTGAACCTCCGCGGAAAAACTCTAGGCTGATTTCCCAATGTACTCGTTGCCAGGGATTCAGCCATACCCAGGCCTACTGCCAGAAGGAACCTCGCTATGTAAAATGCGCTGGCAAACATCTGACTCTAGAGTGCAATGACGCGAAAGAGTGAACAGCTAAATGCATTAACTGCAAGGGAAAACATCCAGCTAATTATCGAGGCTACGAAGTCGCGAAGGAGTTGCAAAAGCTACGAGACCAATCAAAAACGAAGCCTTTGAAAAACGCAGGGACAGATAGAATGAGAAATAACAACAGCGGTCCTACTCCAAAGCCTTTAAAGAAGGTAATGGTGACAAACGCTAAAATCACCAATAACAACAAAGTCAAAAATAACAATGCGCAAGTGGAAAGTGGAAAAACTTACGCGCAAATAGCGGCGCGAGTAAATATTACTAACTGTACACCACCGGATCCTGCCTCAAATGTGTTCTCAGTAATTCTCGAGAAACTAGAAGAACAGACTAAAATAAATAAGATATTTGTCGAACGGCTTCTTAAGTTCGAAGCCAATTTCTGCAACTAATTATGGCAAAGAAGCTCAATATACTTGCTTGAAATTGACATATGTTTAATTTCTGAAACTCACCTGGCGACAGAATCGCGAGTGGAACTAAAAGGTTACCGCGACTACCACGCTCATCATCCATCGGGAAACGCGGGTCATCCCTATTCATAAAAGACTTCATTGAACATACTCTGGAAGCAATAATTGAACTTGACAAATTTCAAATGACCACCACGCTAAAAATAAAAATTACTCTTTTAATATATCCTCAATCTATTGCCAATCGCGCTGCAAAATAGAAAAACACGAATTTATTGACCTATTTAACTCTCTTGGACCAATCTTCATTATTGATGGCGACTTTAACGCGAAGCACACCTTTTGGGGCTCAAGATGTATCTCTCAAAAAGGCAAAACTCTTTACAGGGCTGGTATGGAACGTGGTTGCTATTTTTACTCAACAGGCAAGCCGACATACTGGCCCTCGGATGTCGCCAAAACACCCGATCTAATAGACTTTTTTATCGGAAAAGGAGTAAACGCTAGTTACGTCAAAGTAGAAGAGGGCTTCGATCTTTCCTCCGATCATTCTCCAGTTATCCTCTCACTGTGCGAATCCTTGGTTAAGAAACAAGACCACCCAGATTAACTAACAGCAAAACTCACTGGGAAGATTTCCAAATAGACGTTGTAGACAATACTGAGTTGAAAGTAGCATTTAGAACCCCGTATCAACTTGAAAAAGAAGTTGAATGTTTTGTTGAAGTCATACAGCAAGCGGCCTGGAAGAACACTCCCCGCGAATCGAACAGAGTTGCCAAAGTTGGCATAAGATACCCACCGGAAATCAGAGAAATGATAAGAAAGAAACGAAGAGCGCGGAAAAAGTGGCATGAAACCCGGGCACCACAAGATAAAACGTCCTTCAATAGGCTCTGCAACTTGTTGAAAAAATCGATCAAGGACTTCAATAATCAAGGTATTAATAACTACCTTGAAAGACTCACAGCGACAAAGGATACCAACTACTCCATATGGAGAGCCGTTAAAAGTGTTCGAAAGCCACAAATACATGTGGCGCCAATAAGAAGAAACCAGGATGACTGGGCGAAAGAAGATAAGGAAAAAGCTAATGTTTTCGCCGAACATCTTAAGCCCAATAAAGCCCCGGGATATGACTTAATAACGGGAGAGATACTTAAAGCGTTGCCGAAAAAAGGTTTGCTAAAGCTGCTCTATCTTATAAATGCCAGCATTAGATTAGAGCATGTACCGCACCAGTGGAAAGTAGCCGAAGTTATTATGGTTCCGAAACCCGGTAAACCGCTGACCGAAGTCAAGTCATATAGACCAATATCGCTTCTCCCGATTACATCAAAGGTCTTCAAGTGAATCCTTCTTAATCGTCTTAAACCAATTACCGACACAAATTCCCTCTTGCCTGATCATCAATTTGGCTTTAGAAGCCAACACTCTACAGTTGACCAAGTGAATCGAATAACCGATGTAATTGAACGAGCAATCGAGTGTAAGTTAGTCTGTTCAATCGCATTCCTTGACGTTTCGCAAGCCTTTGATAAGGTATGGCACGAAGGCCTAAAATATAAACTTCGACAAGCCCTACCCCAGCAATTGTCTTGTATTTTAGGTTCATACCTGGAAGACCTACTCTTCCGTGTGAGACACGGAAACGAATATTCCACTTTTAAGACAATAAAGGCGGGGGTGCCGCAAGGAAGTGTACTTGGCCCTCTGCTATATTTGCTTTTTACCCACGATATACCGCAAACGGACGACACTGTCCTAGCCACATTTGCTGATGACACTGCCATTTTGGAAACGGCTAAAACAGTCGAAGAAGCAACTGCCAAGTTGCAACGTGCCCTTACACGGATTAACAATTGGACAAAGACCTGGCGAATCGCGCTTAATGAAAACAAGTCTGTCCACGTGAACTTCACTCTCAAGAAAATTGAGAATCCACCGGTGTTTATCAACGCAGTACGAATTCGTTACGCGAACGAGGCCAAATATCTCGGTATGACACTCGACGCTAAACTAAAATGGAGAGCACACGTCAAGAAAAAACGTGAAGAGCTTGAAATCAAATATAGAGATATTTACTTAGACAACTCCAATATACCGTGGGTCAGTACTGTAAAGTACCTAGGGGTGTATTTAGACCAGAAATTGACCTTCGGGTATCATATACCAGAAACTTTAGCCAAGATAGATGTTTTAATAAAAATTCTTTACCCTCTTATCAATCGTAAATCACTCCTTAATAAAAAGAACAAAATAATAATTTTTAAGGTCGTTTTTCAAGCACTGATGACTTACGGGTCTCCTGTATGGGGTAATTGCGCGAAAACTCATATTAAGCGGCTTCAAGTGGCGCAAAATAAGGTGTTAAAGATGATGCTCAACCTACCGGGAGACTTCTCAACTCTTATTCTGCACGAAAGAGCAGGTGCTATTCAGATTGGTAGAAGGATTGAAATTCTCAATGAAAAGTTCATGTCAAGATTAATTGACGTTGATAATCAACTTATTAGAGACTTACAGCTGTTATTAAGTTTTATTTATGTTTTCACCTTAAAGCTTTATTATTTGCCTATTATTATTATTTATTTATTTATCTATTTACTATTTAATTTCTATTTATTATTTATTATTATTTATCTTTTTTATAACATTATTTATTGTTCACTGATCTATTTGTTTGTTATTTATTTATATTATTTATTTATTGTTATTTATTTATTTATTAATTGATTATATATTTACTAATTTTTTACTTATTTATTTATTTATTTATTTATTTTCCTTTTTTTAACCTAATTGGAGGTTTTTTCCATAGTTTTCCTCCGATCGTGCTTTTAATTACTGTACTACATATCCTCACTCATTAAACAATAATATTTTCAGCAGTAAGGTTCTATGTAGACCATTTCTCTGTGCAAGCTAGAGCAAATTGTACAAATATTGTTAAACCATTGTTACACTATGTAAGAAATAAAAAAAAATCTATCTTACTGGCTTATTTGAAAGTATTCCAAGCTTAGCTTAGAGAACAAACTGCTGTTATACAAGCAAGTGCTAAAACCGATCTGGACATATGATGTGCAGCTTTGGGGTTGTACTAAAAATAGTAACATTAATGTGTTACAGACATTCCAAAACAAAGTTCTTCGAGGTGTTGTTAATGCGCCGTGGTACATTAGAAACGATCCCTATCACAGAAAATGCCAAGGTCGCGAAGAGATTGAACGGAGGAGATAGGTTGGTTGTGGAGAAGGTAGAGTCGGGGAGGAGGTTGGTGATGCTTATGCGAAAAGGTCATAGATCGAAAAACTATCAAGGTCTCGTTGAAAGAGGAAGGAGTCATGGGGTGAGGAAATGGTTTTGAAAAATTTGTTATCGACGGTGTAAAGGGAGACAGACGAGTGTTTGATGATCCTATCGAGATAAATTATGGTTAATAAAAAAAGAAGGGGACCGAGATGGCTGCCTTGTAGAACTCCAGAAGCGGCAAAAAATGGAGCCGAGTGGGCTGACCTAAAACAAACACTGTAAAAACGGTTGAGGTAAGAGGATATCCATTTTAACAGTATGAGTTCAAAGCCGAGTGTAGACAAGTTGAAGAGTATTAATCGATGAAAGATTTTATCGAAGACCTTGCTAAAATCGGTTGCAACTATATCGACATTTTCTAGGGCAGAGAGGGCAAAGGATACGAATCCAACGAGATTTGTGGTGGTTGACCTACCCTTCAGGAAGCCATGTTGTCTAGGTGAAATAAGTGATTTGTGTTGCAAGCTTAGAGCCTCATGGGAGAGTTTGGCGATTGGGCGATAGTTTGTTATTTCGTTCTTTGATCCTTTTTTGTGGATCGGGGTTATGAAGTAGGTTTTCGAAGCCTGAGGAAATTCTGCTTGTGACAGGGATAGACGAAATAGATTAGAAAGGGCAAGGGAAAGAGACCAAGAACATTTTTTAAGGAATATGGCAGGGAGGCCATCTGGGCCGGGTGTGAACTCATCATTAAGTTGGTGTAACTTATATTCGATATAAGACGGGTCCAGGGTGTGAGTAGTGGGCCATTGGAAAAATTCAGTAGGCAAATAAAATAGGATGGATCTGGTACAAAGAAATCGTTGGTGAAGGATTGTTTGAAAAAGGTGGCAAATTGCAATGTTGGCAATGGTGAGTGAATCGGTTGACGACTTGATGTTGAAAGAGAGCGAAGGAGGGTGGCCATCTGACTTTCTTTTGTAGTTAACGAATAGGAAAAGGACTTAGGGTCATTTATAAGGTTGACTTGCGCATTGTTTAGGTAGCGCTGGTAAAGGGCATAGTTAATTTTGGTGAAATGAAGATAAGCGCCAAAATAGTTGGAGTAGTCCGAAAAGGATCTACAGCGAAGGAACACAGCCCATAACTTGTTTCCCCTATTTCGTAGGGAACGAACCTTGCGATTATACCAGGGAGGACTAGTAGATGATGTTTTAAGGCAGGAAAATGAAACTTTAAGGGAGAAAAAATTAACAATTTCTCTATAAAAATGGATAAGGCATCATTTATGTTTAGGTTGTGAAACTTAAAGGGGGATCTGCTAAGATAGTCACCGATTTTGTTAGAGTTTGCTTTATGAAAATCGTATCATGAGAGAATCGTGGGGGGAGTAGTCTGGACAGAAGAGTTATGAAAAAACAAAAACAAGTGAAGAAGGGGAGGGTGGTAGTTGTCGATTGTTGACAAAGTGAGACAGAGGAGTTGATTGAGTCTGTTGTGAAAACGAGGTCCAATTTCCTGCGCATGTAGTTGGATATACCCCAGACTAGGCATAGACTTGGCTCTGTTAAACAATCTACGAAAACGCATTCTTTAGCTGAGTTAGCATTTGAAGCGATAAAAAATAAGTGGCCGAATGGAGCGAGGTCGTCTGCCACTTTCTAAGGGGACATGCTAAAAATCTCGTGGTACCTGACATAAAGGTTGAGTTTAGGAATGTTCACTTTAGGTAGAAAATAAACCACAATTCTTTTTTACCATTGTTTCAAAAGAAACACTATCCAGATCAGTATTGAAAGAAATAAAAATATCAAAAGAATCTGGTGCCGTGTGGTGCAGAAGTAAGGCTGATTTCCATAGATCTGCTTGACTTTCTAGGTTTGATGCTCTCACATGGACTTTAAACTGGTTAAATCAATTTTTCAATGTGGTTGCGAGATTAGTGCTTTTCAAATTTAATGGCGGAATTGTTGACGAGAATCCAGGTGTCGATATTTCACGCATTATAATTGTTTTGGAGGCATTTTATATTATATGATGTATAACTGTTTAACACCTGACACCATCTAAAGATTTAATAAAACACTCGGTTGACTTTGTTTATAATTTTATTGTTAGGATGCTCAATCACGGCTGAGTTACTTAGTAAAAGAGTTATAACATATATGTCATCTTCTTACATACATATATGAATATGCGTGTATATATATCATATATGTATGTATATTAAAGTACACAACAAATAGCTTTTATTATGTCGATGAATAATGGAATGACGCTTTTTTCTTTATCAAATCCTTTGTTTATTTCACTGCATAACTTCAGAATAGCATCCTCATTTAATTTTTCGTCACGAGCACCGAACTGTTGATCAAAAAATTGAATTTATTCGAGAAGGATAAAGTGCGATCCTTCTTGTACTCGTATTTTCCAAACAGTTTGGAGAGCGTCGGTAGTTTAGAGATAGGTCGATAGTTATTCATTAGCCTTCGATTATATTTCTAACAAAAGTGGTAGACCTCAGCAGCCTTAAATAAAAACAGAAAACAACCACTACCAACCCTTTTGTTAAGTAACATTTTTAGCACGTCAGCTAAATAGAAATCAATACGTTTCAAAAGCCAGTTGATTTTGTCCGAAGTGCTCGAACTATAGAGTTTCAAAATATATTATTATATTTCAAAAGGGAAAAATGTACCGATTTACAAGCTTTATTCTTTTTAGCGGTTGCTTCAAACTGACTTATGCTAGCAGATGATTTGTCGGCCGTGGTTATATGTATTGTTGTACGTACATGTATATTTACAGTGTATGTGTATGTGTGTTTTACATTATATTTTATATGTAACTTAACTACACCACAAAAAACAAACCAAATAAAGCGATCAATTGCAATTATTCTATGGGTGGATTTCGTTTTGATTTCGTGGCTATTGATGCGAAGTGTGTATGGTAAACCGGGGCACATTCGTTGTTTTTTTTTTAAGCTTCAACATTCTTTTAATAACACACTAAATACAAATTTCTTTGAAGTTATAGACAACTTCACTATTGAAGAATGATTTAAAAAAAAAGTTTACATTTATTGTTAATTCTATTCAACAATTTCCCTTTTTCAAAAACTCAAGCCATTTTGCTGAATGTGCCCCAACCCGGTGCAGCTTCGGCATTTGATGGGGGTCATCCGGCTATCAAGTTATTTTTTAAAAAATAGCAACAATTTTTTTTTTTATTTAAAAAAACGTAAAAAACCATAACAAAACATAAAATTAATTCAATAAAAGAACAAACAATATTTCAATTAAACAAAAAAAAAAATTAAAAATAAATTTAAAGTCGTATTTTTTTCGGCACCTAGAAGTTGATGCTAAATTGGTAGGATCAGGTAATTTAAGCTCAATTTCGCTTTTTGAGATAACCGATTTATCGTTCATCGGAGGTTCAATAAAATCTGTTTTAAAATTATTTGCCCTTCGAAGAAAACTTACATTAAAAGCTATATCGCTAAACTTTTCAATTATTTGCCCAGCATAAAAAACTTGCTGCCTTATGTTTCCCTATAACTTAACTAAAACATAATTTCCAAGTTTTAACGATATCTGATCATCACCTAATGTATTAGTAGATTCTTCAATTTCATTTGACTTGACATCGGAAAAGCTTTCATTTTCCATGAAATTTCCTGGTGAATCATCAGATTCGGCATAATGTATTTCAACATTGTCACTTTTTTCCTCTTTGGTTATTTTTGTGTGAGTTTGAAAATTGTATAACTCGTTTCGTAGCCTTAATTTTTCTTTTAAAGATTTTGTCTTTTTTATTGGCTTCCCGTCTGCATGCATTCTCTTCTAGTCTTTGTTTTTCTGAATAACTGGGGAAAATTCGAGACGCCCCACTTCTTTCTGTTATTTTCTCAGCATGTAAACGTGGTATATAGTTGGACGCATTTTTTTCTAGTGTTACGACTTTCGGATTATGTGTCGAAGTACTTATGTTATTGGTAGTATTTTTGCTAGCTGCTAGGACTTGTGAAGTATCTGGTAAAGAACAGTATATATTTTGCAAATTTTCCGGAGTTGTAGATTCTTCGTTAAGTGAATTTTCCAAAGCAAATTCTTCCTCTGCAATAACTTGAGAGTTAAAATGGTAGATTCCAGTAGTTCCAAAACCGTTAGTTATATTTTCACTCGAAAATGATTTCTGAAACGGTTGATTTGTTAACCTTGCTATGTCATAAATAGTGATCCGCTTTCCATTATTTGCATATAAAAAATCATTGAAGGACCTCCGGCAACATTTTTTTTAATGGACCAAACACAGTCACATCTAGTGGCTGCAGACGATGTGATGTGTGAGGTGTAAATGTTAGAAGAATAATGTCATTTTCTCTAGAGAAATTAATACTAATTAGGCTCCAATGTGAAGAGTGGTTGTCTAGTAGCAAAAGTATTGGGTTGTCTTTTGAACAATTGGTATTTTTTTGAATATGCTTCAAAACATCTATATGCATACAGTACCAACTAACCACTCATGCTTAGCAAGCTTAGAGAACCTGGAGAGCTGCCAATCGCAAATCTGTCATTGAATCGTTGTCGAGTATATATGTAGACAGGTGGCAAATGGCAAGCACTTCTTTGTCCTTTTGCGCAAGCACCTAGACGAAAATTACAATACGAGTAACAGTTATATATTTTAAGTTTACCAGCATGTCATATGTTATACTTTCAAGCTATCCGTCACAGTCGTTATTCGTGATTCATGTAGGTTATAAATATCTTTTGGGAGAAAATGGTGTTTATCATATATCGTACTTCTCGAAGATTCGAAAAATAAAAAACGGCTGTTCTGTTGAGTGCTTTTAGCGGAGAAACATTGATATTTTATGGTTTACGTAAAGTAAGACTTTGATTTCTTTTTAAAAATCCATATAGCCAACCCTCAGAAGCTTGCTTAGGTATATACCAATTGTTTGGGTGTGGTATATTATTTTTTATTGCATATTCATAAGCCAATTTTCGAAAGGAGGCATACGTTAAACCAAAATGATGGAAAGTAGTTTTTTTAACGTAAGCGACAAGTTCTTCTTGGGCCTTGGAAAAAGCTTGTTTTGACGTATATTTTGATTGAAACTTATTTTCATTTTCGCTTTTTGAACTAGATGATCGTTTTAATGGGTCACGCTTATTGATTCTTGACTGTAAGGTCTGATGTTTAATGTCGTACTTTCTAGCCGCAGATGAAATACTTTCTTTTTTCTTCACGACATCGTTTACTGCCTTTTTCATCAATTCCTCATTTATATTGACCCTATTTGTTTTCTTTTTATAATTCCGAACCATCGACGTCCATAAAAATAACATTTAAAATAATATTTTAATTTTGGGGCACTTTCGGCATCTGCTGAAAGTTCCCGAACACCCGATGCTGAATCTGCCCCGGCTTCTCAAATCTTTTTTCTTTGTACAAATTTCTATCAGTTTTAATCACAGTCCAATTTTAACTATATATTTAATTGCAAAAAAAAATGCACTACCAGACCACAAAATTTGTGTTTAATACAATAAAATTGACTTTAAAAATCCCTTACTTATCTTTAACATAAAATAACAAGGGAGAGCAGAAAAATGGAAAACATGCCACAACTTCTTAGAGCGCGAAACTACAAATGGCAAATTTGGACTGTGTTCATGTTTTCAGTGGTGGATTAGTTCAGCGATATCATCTTTGCCTAATTCATAGCGCATCACATTGAAAAGGTCTTTGACGAATGTGCCCCGATAATGAATGTGCCCCGGTTTACCATATTAAAGTCGTCAGCAATTTCTATCGGATTAAAAATTAAGGATCCATCTACTTCACTTTCAAAAGCATTTTCGTTATTCGATTCCATGTTAAGGATTGTGTTTACAACCGTCCACTCTTCTTTTACGAGTATACGAGTATTTCCCTTGCAATTTTAAGACTTTGCAGAGCAGAAGTTTTCATGATTTGTTTGTAGATTTTTTTTTTTTTATAAGCTTAACCAAGTCCTCATTTTTCCATGCCCTGATTCGTCTCAGTTTATTTGATTTCGGCGTCTCAACGATATGGCCTAAAACAGTGTTTTAAAAATTAACCCAAGCCGAGGAAACAAGACTCGTATTTTAAACTGTTTACAAGTTTTACGTAGTTTGTTTTGTAGAAAAACTCACACAGTCAGGCTTCTTACAAGAAGTCTGATGGTTTAAAATCAATTTTACCATACAGTGATCAGTAATTTGATGATCATAAACTTCATAGGATGGTTTAAATGAAGAATTCTTCCCCAAACTTATAAAAACGTGATCTAAGCACGATTAAGATTCATCAACAATGCGGGTTTGTTCAATTACAAGAGATTTTAGCCCATGTAACGATATAAAAAATTCCAGATTTTAGTACCTAAGGACTGAAACGAATAAAATCTGTAAATTTTAATACGGACTATACTTCCAATGCGTAAAAATTACAATCCCATTTTGTACCCAAATTAGCCTGTATATTCTCTAGTTTCAGTTTATTATTGATTTTAGTTCGGCGCGGTTTAAAATATCTATAAAATATGAGTCAAGAGGAATGCCGTAAAAAGATCATCGACAAATGGCTCGTAAATACTTCGCGTCCAAACCATTTCATCGTAAAAAATTTCAACATAGCACGTAGTACAGTGGGTTCTGGTATTAAACGATATTTGGAGACGTTGACAGTTAAGCGAAAACAGAAAAGTGGAGCTAAAAGTAGAGCTAAAAGTGGAGCTAAAAGTGGAGCTAAAAGTGGAGCACATGATACAAATTTGGACAGGAAAATAGTGGGTACCATCGAAAAAAACCGGACTATGTCATCCAGAGATGTTGCTCGGAAATGTAATACCAACCAAATAATGGTACAAAGATCTAAAAAAACGTAACGGCCTAAAAACACGAAAAAAAAAATACCAAAAGTTACTGAAAAGCAAAAAAAAGTCATAAAAACACGAGCCCGAAAGCTATACGAGTTGATCGGCAATAAGAAAGCGTGCTTGGTTTTGGATGACGAAACTTATGTCAAAGCTGACTTTACTATTCTTCCAGGTGCGCAGTTTTACAACTCGTTAGAAGCTGAGATTCTTCCGCAATCAACAACATCGATTGGGATGGAAAAATTCGGGTCAAAATATCTCGTTTAGCAGGCCATTTGCCAATGTGGACACAGAAGCTCATCGTTTATTACAACGGGAACAATTAACGGAGAAGTGTACATTAACGAGTGCCTAAAAAAACGGTTGATTCCTTTCTTAAACAAACACGAGCGTTCAACATTATTTTGGCCAGATTTAGCTTCAGCTCACTATGCTCATGCGACGTTGAGCTTTCTTGTTGCTAAAAATGTCGAATTTGTCCCAAAAGACATGAATCCATCCAATGTTCCACAGTGCCGTCCCATGGAAAGGTATTGGGCTTTGGTCAAAGTTAAATTGAGCAAAAGTGAGCAGTGTGCAAAGGACGTAAAAGATTTTAGTGCTAAACGGAAAAGAGCGTCCAAAAAGATCACGGATAGAACTGTCACCAACCTTATGAAGGACATTCGAAAGAAGTTGAGGAAAGAATGGGAACGCAAATAATTTTTTTTATTTTTTGTAATTGTGAATGAATTTAATAAAAACAGAGTTTTAAAGCAAATAAAAAAAATTTACATGAATTATAAAATTATTTTTTTTTTCTATTTTGAAGTTTCCAAATTTTTTCATTTCAGTCCTTATGTCAATGTTGAGTACCGTGCCGACCACCGACGAGTACACACGTCATCTGGCACTCGTATTTCTCCGTGTTGTAAAAAAAAAAAAAAAAAAAACCCAAAACCACCGCGCGCGCGTGAAAAAAAAAAAAAAACAGTGCAGTGCCGAAAAAAAAAAAAACATTATCACACAGTGTGGGAATCCTACACCTCTCCCGCTCCTGGTCATAGTACTGTTGCTTGCACTCGGTCGCTGCCGTTACGGTATTTATCATACGGTATGGGCAGTGACTGAGTGTATGTAACAACTGATGGATAGCGGGTTGTGTGCGAAAATTTTGTTGGTGCACTGTTTCATATTGTTGTAAGGGCCATAACACCTACAGCAATTTGATTCATTAAACCATCGTCAGAATTTTCACTTCGCAGCCCTGCTTAGTATCGTCGGTGTTTGTGTTTACTGTGTTTGTTTGTGATTATGTCTAGGGAATTCAGGGTGGACGTAGCCAATATACGCGGGCTAAAAAGTAATCACTTTTCTGCGTACGTCCACGTCTGTAAGTACCGACCAGCTGTTTTGGCACTTAGCGAAACACAGGTAGATCCCCGCCCACACCTCTCAGACCACAATGATCTGAAGCTACCTGGCTACGAACTAGTGCCACTATTCTTTCCCCATAGCGGTCTCGCCATTTATGTGCGTAGTGATGTAGCTTACCAAATTCCACCACAATGTAGTCCCTGTTCCAATCCGGAATTCAATTTCATGTGGTTAAAATTCCATCTCCGTAAGCAAATTATCCACTACTGCTTTATTTACATACTGAAATCGTGATTACGGGCGATTTCAATATACACAATTCTGGTTGGCTTCGACATTCTGGACAGACAACACCCGAAGGACGGTGTGTTGAGATCTTCGCTGCGGAAAATAACTTAACCCAGCTTGTAAATGAGCCCACACGCATACCAGACGTTGATAGTCATACCGCCAACACCCTGGACTTGTTTTTAACTTCTCACCCTGACAAGTACTGCGTTGATGTACTCTCCCCTCTAGGCTCGTCGGACCATTGTGTCATATCAGCTAAATTCTCGTACACCCACCACACAGTTAGAGAAAAGATTCCTAAAAGAACCGTATGGTAATACGAGAAAGCCAATTGGAGCGGACTTAACAACTTCTTTAGGAATTTTAACTGATCGTCATATTTCCTCGATAACGACGTGGATGCCGCTGCTGACATGATCACAGAAACTATTCTCTTTGGATTGAGATGCTTTATCCCTCATCGGATGAAGAGTATCAAACCAAAAGAAAAGGAATGGTATGATTCGAGCTGTAAAGAGGCTGTCAGGGTTAGAGAACTGTTTTTTCGGTCCTACAAGACCAACCCGATAGTGGAAAACCGAAAAAAGTTTAAACGAGCCAGAAATGACTGCAACGCCTTTCTTAAGCGTGTGAAATTCCAATATGACCAAAACCTGAGGCAAAAAATACTACAATGTCCCAAAGGCAGTAACAATTTTTGGTCATTCGTCAAAAACATTAGAAATTCTGCCTCATTCTCCATCCCAACGCTCATTTACAATGACATTTCAGCTGTCAGCTCTTTGGACAAGGCCAATCTGCTTGCTACACACTTTGCGGCTAGCTCAACACTCACAGACTGTGCTTTGTCCCCGTCTACACTTGAGTGCGTCGAATCTACAATGGGACGAATCCACTTTCGCACTCGTGTAGTAGCAAGAGTACTCAAAGATCTCAACATGCATAAATCCGCTGGTCCAGATGGTATATCTCCCCTTCTTCTGAAGAGGTGTTCTTCTACGCTGGCAAAACCACTGCGTAAGCTTTTTCACGCTGATAAATCGTCAGCTCATGAAATATCTCGAAACACGAAAACTTCTCAATGACCGGCAATATGGTTTTCGTAGCAACAGGTCCACTGGTGATTTTATGGCATGTCTCACCGAAAAGTGGAACCAAAGCGTACATCAATCTGGCGAAAGCAAGTTAGTTGCACTTGATATTTCTAAGGCATTTGACAGAGTTTGGCATCAGGCTCTTTTGTCGAAAATGCGTGCTCTTGGGATCGATGACTCCCTTCTTCAATGGATTAGAAATTACCTTTCGGAACGTTCAATTCAAGTTGTCTTGGATGGTTTCAAGTCTGATATTCACAAAATAAATGCTGGTGTGCCCCAGGGCTCCGTTCTGTCTCCGACACTCTTTTTAATCTTCATTAACGATCTCTTGTCTGCTACTTCTAATCCAATTTATTCCTTTGCTGATGACAGCACTCTCTGCTTCTCATATTCGTTCCCGCCCCTGCTCTTCGGCTGTAGAACGGGAACGGCAGCGTATGCTAAGCTCATTAAATTCCGATATTAACAGCATAACCAACTGGGGAACTATCAACCGAGTAGAATTTAATGCTTCCAAAACTCAATGCTGTCTGCTGTCATTAAAGCGAAATTCAAATACCCAGCCATTATCCATGAATGGCACTTGCATCGTCGAAACCGATAAACTTTCCATTCTCGGTATGTGTATCAGTAACAACTTACATTGGAATGACCACATATTCGATGTCGCCAAAAATGCTGCGAAATGTCTAGGTTTTCTCAAGCGATGTAAGAAATATTTTACCCCCTCTGATCTGGCCACAATATATAAAGCATTTATCCGCCCAAAACTGGAGTACAATGCCCACATCTGGTCAGGTGCTCCTAAAACATCTCTACACCTGCTAGATAGGATTCAAAACCGTGGGATAAAACTAATTGGTGATACTAATATCAGTCAATCAATTGACACCCTCGAACACCGACGTAAAGTCTCCTGTCTCACTTTGTTTTATCGCTATTTCCACCACCAGTGCTCCATTGAAATTGCCAGTAGTATTCCGCCCATTCAAACTTTCAACCGTAACACCCGTCTCGCTATGAATGCTCATCAGTATACCCTCAAGCCCATTTTCGGACGTACTCTAAAATATCGTGATTCTTTCCTAAGCCGTACAACTCGCTTATGGAATGCCCTGCCGACCTCTGTGTTTCCTGGTCATTATAACTTACAAACATTTAAAAGCAATGTACATCGGTACCTGTCTTTTCTTCCTCCCTAAATTTCCTTCGCCCGCGCTGTGTATGAACATTTTAAGGGTACAAAACCCCTTGAGCGCGCGCCGATTATAAAAAAAAAAAAAAAAAAATGTTATTGTTTTTGGACTTTATGGGTTTTAGGATACCACCCAATTGTCCTATGGAAGTGTTTTTCCTATATAAAAGTAAAATTTAAATACAAAGAATAGTAGAATTTTAATTTTTTATTACTATGACCTCAACGCTATTGAGTAACTTAATTTTATCACACTTATATGTTTCATTAATAAATAGTGTCACATTACCTGCAATATAAGAATTATTACAGCTCCCATACGAAATGAAACCAGGAATTGAAAAGCTGGATAATTCAATGCTGTATACCTAAGTTTTGCTTAAGAAAAAAAAATCAGAATCGGAATTATAGTTCGTTCGTATGCTTCTAAAGTTTTGGTGAACTACTCAAACAGATCCATCTTGAGCGGAATTTTGTACATTTGGGTTTGAAGGATTCATTGAATGTATTAACTTAAAGTAATTTAAATTAGGGATTTACCTGGGATCTCATCTTCTTAGCTGTGTTAAAGGTTTGTTATATGTGAGAAGTCAAACTATTGTTGATGAAGATCTTTGCATCGTTATGAAGATCACCAAAGGGTTTTGTTGTTATTTTGATTTTTTTAGCATAGAACTAATTATCATTTCATTATCTGATAAATCGTTTGAATCTAGAGAGCTGCGGCGAAGCTATGTGCACGAAGAGCATCTCCAATTTTTTTTTGATTTCTTATGTACTCGATATCAGAGGGTAATAATCTGACATTACCATTATGGAAAATAATTTTGCAGCCACAGTATTCTACCTTGATATCATTTCTTTCAATTTTTGTCCAACCATTGTCGTCAGCAGACACTACTATCACTGACCAGCCTTCCGGGCGTAAATCTCGAAAGGTTACCACCAAACCATTTGCAGTACTTTCATAAAATGCAGGTAAAGCTGACATTGATCTGTTTGATCGGATGGCCTCGTATGCGACGACTCTCCGGAAAGGTGTAACGTGGTATAGGAAACTAGGTATACCATAGAACTTCTTTTAGGAATTTCTGTTGATAACACTTGGGTTGTAACAAAAACGAAGATTCAAATACGAGCATTCAGAGAGTGCTTAGTAGTAAATATCTTGGGTATACCAGGCCATCAGCAGCGGAACAGGCCCAGGTCATTAGGAAACACACACCATCTTTCCCAAAGAATCAACCCGGCAAAAAGTTGCGGAGAGCATGTATTATTTGCTATGCAAAAATAAAACAAGAGCATGGTTATGAAAAGAAGCCAGAAAACATTAAAAAATGGGATATACGTTCTGCACAAATGCGCCTTCCGTGCTTTAACACAGAGCACAAACAAAAAATCGTTTGTTTTTGTGAATTACATTTATTTTATGTGAATTAATTTGTTTTCTAATTTTTTCTTTACTACATATAAACACCTGGATTGTGATTTAAGTTAACAGTTTTTTATACTGAAATAAAATTTGTCGTAAAATTAGTAAATTTTGTGAGCATCAATTTTATTCTTAAATAACAACCACATTTTTGCAGATTTACCAGAATCAAGTATACTATAGTGATCACCAGAGGCCAGACTTTCTATTCAGTTTGTTCCTAGTCTCTTTCATTTTTGAATGCCATGGCCCTATAGTGTCATGTAGCTGTCATACACATAAAAATGACGTTTTACGGAATCATGGGTATCATTCATATTTGAATGACGTGGCATGCAATGTAAATATGTTTCATTTTTTAGCAAACCAGCACCTAAGAATTATTTTTTTTCCACCTTTAGCTATTTTTCCAAAATTGGCTTGGCAGTCAATGTGATATACTCGTATGTACAAGTTTAGAATCCATTTTTTCTAACGTTCTGGTGTAAATTTTGTAATTTTCTTTTGAATTTTTTTTTCTTATCATATTCCTACTTAAGTATGTATATATAGGGTCCGCCATATTTCACATTTTTTTTATAGCATTTTAAAAAAAAAAACATTTTTGGCGGACCCTATATATATATGTATTATTGAATATTGCAATAATTTCATTTTTCTCTTTTTTTTTTTTAATTTTTCGCAAATGTTAAATTTTTTATTTTTTTTTACCCATTATGTTTATAAGTATCTATCTAATTGAAATCCATTTAAAGTGTCATTTAACACTGTTTAATACCATATGGCACAAAAAACATATAATGTCACTATTTTTATTTCTTAATTAAAAAGTATGTGAAATAATCATATTTATATTTTATGAATTGAAATAAATAAATCAATCAATAAATCAACTCACGGCGTTGTTTATGGTCGTCCAGTTTCAATTCCCGCGTCAGCACAATCTTATATGGATGTAGGCCGAAATCCAAAAGCAAAATAAGCCGGGTTGACTCTCTGGCGATGGCCAATTCAGCTGATCGGCGCTGAATCGACAGTTCCGGCTATGTTTTCTTCATTTCGCACCAATCTCTGTCTGGTCGCTTAAGATCTAAGAGAGTGAACTCACGCTCAAACTTTTCCACGGTGTGATGAATTGTCTGCACACTGAAGCCATGATGACGACCAACCTCACAACGGAATTCATGTTGCGTATTTATAACTGAGCCGGAATTTCGATAATACAATATCTTTTTAATCTCTATCCCTATATTTTAGAAGCCATATTTTGTGTTTGGCTCAAGAAAAATGGGGGTAGGCTAATGAAACCACAAGGTTATTTTATATCAATCGATTCGTTTTGAAGTGAAGAAACACTAGAAAGAAATTTTAAAATCCTAGATTAATTTGTTTGCCCTATAAACAGGTTTATGTATCCCTCCATGTCCTTTAAGGCGCATATCATTCCATTTATACGTCTGTAACTTAATAATGGCACACCCGATTTGAATATAATTGAATTACCTGGTTAGTGCATTTATTGCGAAAGAGATTGACATATCAATCATTAATCTGTGCTCTCCAGATCCGGAGAAGTGAGCCAAAATATAAATTTTTGCATAGGCGAAAAATCACAATCAATCGCGTGTCATTGCAATCAACAGCGCACCAGTGGCTGAGTGTCATGTTCACTTAACGGATATTCTCTCTTTCTTTGTTTTTGTTTGTTTTTTGGCACTGGTTGACCTGCGCACTTCTCAGCAGATTGCACTTAAGTTTAGTTATCGTAGTTAGAGGATTATCATATTCAATTGCTATGTTTTTGTATGCCGTAGGTGCTAACATGCTACGAAAAAAGCGTTCATTGTCTGTGAGATCTGCTAATGCTCAGCGTAAAAGGATAGCCCGGCAAAGAGAAACAGAAAATCAATGTCTCGGAAGACTCCGAGCCCAAGCAGACAGAATGGGTGCTACACGACACCAGGAACATGATTGTATTACAAACAGAAGAAATCGACCATATACAACAAGCCAGTGGCATCAATGTGCTTTCAAGTATAAATCTGATCATGAATATGCGTCGGAAAAAATTGTGAAAATTGGCCACATGTCTCTTTTGTGTTTCTACTGTAGTGCAAAAAAGTGGGAAAAGGAACCACCAGGCATATTTTGCTCAAATGGAAAAATTCAATTGAACAAGTCAGACCAACCAGAACTATCAAAAGATCTCCTTAAAGGCACGACGCCTGAATCCAGGCATTTTTTACAGCATATTCGAAAATACAACTCTGCTTTTCAAATGACATCTTTTGGAGCAAATATTATTACAGAAGGTGGATTTATGCCAACATTTAAAATCCAAGGACAGATATACCATACACTTGGATCCCTTCAACCAATGCCAGGTAAAGAGCCCAAATACTCGTACTTACAAGTTTATTTTATTAGTGATCTCGAACAACAAGCGCAGAAGAGATGTGATTACAACCAAAGAACTAGAAAGACCTTATTTTGAAACTGCAAGAAATGCTGCTTTTAAAAAACAGCTACGTTAAAAGTTTTAAGTTCGCTTTAGAGTGGACGCTTGACGCTTCAATGCTCCTGAATGCAATGAAGTTGCTTTAATTATGGGTGATGAACAACATGGCAGAAGAGATATTGTTTTAAAGTATAGATATAATAATGAATCTTTCAAATATATAAACGAAACGCACAGATCATATGATACTTTACAATATCCACTTTTATTTGCAAATGGAGTAGATGGATATCACTTTGGTATTCCTCAGGCTGGTGTAAACTCTAGAAAGGATGTTTCTTGCATGAATTTCTACAGTTATTTCTTCATGATCCGCAATAATTCCTTTAACCATCTTCATCGAAGCCAGCAACTTTTCCACCAATTTGCTGTAGACATGTATGCCAAAACAGGGTCAGAAAGACTATGGTATATAATTACTCACCAGAAGGAACTTAGAGTTAGAGTACATACATTTAAAAGATGATATCGAAAATGATGCTACTGGAAGAGATCTTGGTCAAATTTGCATCCTTCCTTCAAGTTTCACAGGAAGCCCCAGGTACATGCATGAGCGGACCCACGATGCAATGACGTATGTACGAAATCATGGCCGACCTGATTTCAAAGTGAACTACTGCATGGTCAAACATATATTCATAGACACGACCTTATTGACAGAGTATTTCATCTAAAGTTGATAAAATTAATGGATCTTATTACAAAATTTCACATATTTGGACCTATACTATGTCACATGTATACCTTAGAATGGCAAAAACGAGATTTGCCTCATGCGCATATCTTGTTTTGGCTTCAGACGAAAATCCATTCCAATCAAATCGATTCACTCATCTCTGCAGAGCTTCCAGATCCTATAAGGGACAAAGTACTTTTTGAAACCGTTAAGGCACAGATGGTCCATGGTCTATGTGGTTCCTTCAATTACAATTCCCCTTACATGAAAGATGTCAAGTGCAACAAATGATTCCCTAAAAATTTTTTTTATGAAATACAGATTGGTGCCGATGGGTATCCCTCTTATAGGCGAAGAAAACCTGAAGATGATGGTTTTCAAACGAAGATAGGACAAAGGACAACATGAAGTTGATAACAGGTGGATTGTACCCTATTGCCCTCTATTATCCAAGACGTTTAACGCTCATATTATTGTAGAATTTTGTAACTCGGTAAAATCAAGTAAATATGTGTGCAAATACGTTAACAAGGGATCAATATGCACTTCAAAACCGAAATGTTCAAAATGAAGTTAGTCAATACCAAATATGTCGATATATAAGCAGCAATGAAGCTTTCTGGAGAATTTTCGGTTTTTCCATTCAAGATCGATATCCGGCAGTAGAACATCTTGCTGTCCATTTGGAGAATGGTCAGAGAGTCTATTTTACAGCTGATACTGCCCCACAACAAGCATGAACTCCAAGTGATACCACACTTACAGGTTTCTTAAAATTATGCCAACAAGACTCTTTTGCTCGAACTTTGCTATACAATCAGGTGCCATCGTATTATACGTGGAACAATGACAAGTGGAACAGAAGGAAAAGGGGTAAAATAGTAGAAGGCTATCAGAGCATTAAATATGATACTGCCATAGGGAGAGTATATACTGTCCATCCCAGCCAACACGAGTGTTTCTTCTTAAGACTACTCCTTCATGAAGTTATAGGTCCCACCTCACTTGTATCTCTACGGACTGTAGATACTTATATTTGTGACACTTACCGAGATGCTTGCCTTAAACGAGAATTACTAGAAGACGATGAACATTGGGATGCAACTTTGTCAGAGGCCTCATCGCTGCAAACAGCAAAACAACTTCGGTGTCTTTTCGCTATCCTACTTATATCGTGCGAAATTAGTAAGCCTTTGGCTCTATGGATGAAATTCAGGGATGATTTTGCGGAAGATTTTAAGCACCAACTTCAAGTACGAAATCCTCAAATGGAAATTGGTTTTTCTGAAGATATTTATAACTTACGAGTAACTTTAATGCTGTATTTAATAAAGTTTCCAATCAAATGGGAGGCATATTTTTTCATTAAAGTACGACTAGAGAAAGGAATAGCTTTAGCTGTGGCTTCATCCGGCATTGCTGCTACGCTACTTCCTGGGGGTCGAACAGCTCACTCTGTTTTTAAACTTCCATTAAATCTAGCCGCTAATGAATCACCTGTTTGTAATATCATGGCTCTGGTTCTTAAGAGGTGTAAACTTATAGTTTGGGATGAATGTACAATGGCCCATAAAAAAGCGTTTGAAGCAATTAACAGAACACTGCAAGACATATTAGAATGCAAGTCCCGAATGTATTGTCGGGAGACTTTAGACAAACGCTTCCAGTCATCCCAAAAGGAACCAAAACAAATGTGGTACCATGTGCAAACAATGAAACTTTCCACAAATATGAGAGCACATCTTTATGGGGATCAATTATCAGGTCACTTTGCTCAAAAATTAATTAAACTTGGAGAAGGAAAGATGACCCTTGACAGAGATGGTAATTTAAGTCCTGATCAAGTTAGTACTGTGGTGCAGTCAGTTGATGAACTAGCGGAAAGAGTATTCTCAAACCTCAAAAAAAAGTATCACAATCATAGATGGCTATACGAAAGAGCTATTCTTGCACCAAGAAATATCACTGTTAATAATATCAATAGTCAACTCCTGAATATGATGCCTGGAAACTGCCATACCTACAGATCGATTGACAATGTAGAGCCACCAGGTTTACCCCCCCATCGACTGCAGTTAAAAGTTGAAGTTGCAATCATGCATCTAATGCATCATGTTATCGAAGCAACTATTTTACTGACGTTGATCTACCACGTATTCCTCTGATACCATCAGACACACCATTTCACTTCAAAAGGCTACAATTCCCGATTCGCCTGAGTTTTGCCACTTCTATTAATAAATCTCAAGGGCAAACTCTAGCTGTGACTAGTTTACAACTAGATGAGCCTTGCTTTTCCCATGGCCAACTATATGTAGGATGTTCAAGAGTTGGTAGTCCAGATAGTTTGTTCATTTATATAGAGCTCTGCAATTTTTAAGTAAAGATAAAAAATTGAAGAAGTTGCAGGTAAAAAATTTTAATCAACGGGAAACGAATTATAGTTTTGGGTGTGGATGAACTTGGGCGGGTCAAATGTCTTCATATTTTAGAGAATTGAGAGCGTTCTAAAAAAAGTGTACATTAAATTGCATATTAAAGACCCAGCGAAGCGGGTAAAACCAGCTAGTATATACTATAAAAGAGAGTGACGTTAGTTGCTACGCTTATAACTCAAGAACGCCTGAATTGATTTCGATGATTCGCACCAATTCGGACTGGTCTCTGGCCAAACAAGAAGAATACCCAAGACAGTTCCCGAAAAAAAATTAAGAAGAAGATTCATTTCCCCATACATTTTGTATGGAGCGGTTTTACAACGCCATCTTCATGAGAGATGACGTTTATGTTTACGTTACGTTGTTACAATTTTGTTTTTGTCAATTTTATGCGACAATTGTTTTTGCACCAAATTTGTGCGACAATTGTTTTTGTAGCAATTTCTTTTGTCACACATTAAAAACGAACATGATTTCAAATGCTGGTTCCGGTATTGCCAGTAGATGGTATTGTGTGCATCAGCTTTTGAAAGCTGATTCATTTGGACATCATCGCATTTCCATCGCATACTATTGTGCTGTACAGACGTGTGTTGGGATTTATCGACATATTTTCAAGTTTTATAAAATTTTTCTCAACTTTCGACAGTTATTGTAATCCAATTTGATTTAATACATTGTTTTGAAACGATTTTTTGTGAAAATTACCTGCGAAAAGTGATTTCATAGAGATGAGTTCAGTTTGATGAAGTGCACATCGTGAATGGTTATGTTCTTTGTGATTGCGTACGCATCGACAATCAATCCAAACGTTAATTTCGAATTGTGCAATTAATTTTTAGGTGGATTGCTGTGAAAATCAATTCGAATTCGCTGTTCATTTCGTTCTGATTAATTATTTTGGTGTGGAATTCTATTTTCAAACAGTAAGTTGCCAACGAAGATGTTTGTTTTGTGAGATTATGACATTTGAGCACATGTTCGCATCGATGTTTATTTCGTGAGGTTATGACATTTGTGCACATGTATGTATCGATAATTCTTAATTGCTTTTGTGACATTCATTTCTCAGTGTTATTCACAATGCCGCGAGCCAGAAGATCTAATTTTTCGCATCGAATCCGTAATGCAAGTAGAGTTCGGAATATCGCCAATCAATTGAATACGGATGAAGAAATCCCACGAGAACAGCACCGTGTTAGTATAGCCCGACTTCGTGCATCATAAACGCAAGAAGAAAGACAGGCGGCAAATGAAACGGCTCATCTAACAATGAGAAATCGTCGAGCAAATCAAACAACTCAACAACGTGAAAATCGAAATCAATGCATAAGAAGTGCTTCAAGTATTGATTTGAATCAAATAGCGTTTCATTACGATTGCACAATTGACTAGAGCTCGCATCCTTCCGTTCAAATTGGCCCATTGGAGGTTGTGTGCAACCATTGCGGTGCATTGAAGTTCGCTGGGGAAACGCCGGGATTGTGCTGTCTCAGTGGCAAGGTTAAATTACCACCATTGCCCTTGCATTGCAGAGACATTGCATTCTTTGCTTCGTGGTAAAATACCAAAATCACGTCATTTTCTATCGGACACTCAGAAATATAACGGATGCTTTCAAATGACTTCATTTGGAGCAGATATTATTGATGGAGCAGATATTATTGATGATCGCAGATTCAATCCGAAGTTAAATTTAACTAAAGAAATTAAGATTAAATAAATTAAAGAAAATCATTGATTCTAATTTCGTCATCGACTCTACAGATCCAAAGCCAAATTCACCATCGAATTGGATCATTGCTACCGCTTGAAGACGCACAACATAAATTTCTCCAAATGTACTTCATGGGCAATGTGGGAAATCAACTTGATCAGCGCCAAACAATTAATATGGCAATGAGAAGAGGAATTCTTCGAAATCTGCAGCGGCTACATCATGACCATCATGCATTGGTTCGGTTGTTCAAAACTACGTTGGATCGCATGTCAAGTGATGACTATAAAGTCGTGATCAGAGCGGATAAACGACCTGCTGGAACGCACGAACGCCAATTTTACGCCCCAACAATAGATGAGGTTGCAGTTGTGATTGTTGGCGAAAATTTGGGATCACGCGATATTGTGCTCACACGTCGGGACCCTGGAAAATTGCAACATATATCCGAAACACATACGATGCATTGCAATACCCACTGATGTTTTAGCAAGGAGACGATGGATATTACGAGTATATCAACATCAAGATGATAAATCCATTGGCCGGTGAATATCGATATCAAAATAATCTTCATTTCAATATGACACTAATGTCACTGATATCGTTTTAGGTGAGGAAACCACCAAGAAGGTCAGCGCAATGAATTTTTGAATGAAGTTTCGCCAAAATATCGATAACTATTTGCTTCAATTTCGCCGATTGTTTCAGCAATTTTACGTTGATATGTATGCCAAAATAGAAGCGGAGCGCCTCCTTTTTAACAGTTTAAATCAAACCAAACTACGTACGGAGGAGTACATTCATTTACGTCAATTTGCACCGAAGGAAATGCAGCTGATATTGGACGGTTGACCATTTTACCGGCGACGTTCGTTGGCAGCCCACGTCATATGCATGAATATGCGCAAGATGCAATGACATATGTACGTCATTACGGCCGTCCAGACCTGTTCATAACCTTCACGTGAAATACAAAGGGGATAGAAATTGTTCAACTTCTGCTTTCTGGCCAAACATCAAGGGATCGGCACGATATCACCGCACGCGTATTCAGGCAAAAAATTCGGTCGCTGATGGACTATATTGTTAACCATCGTCTCTTTAGGGATACTCGATGTTGGATGTATTCGATTGAATGGCAAAAAAGAGGCTTGCCGCATGCGCACATTCTCATTGGGTTAGTCGAAAGTGTGCAACCAGACCAAATTGATGACATCATATGTGCTGAGATCCGAAAAAGATCCAGACCTATATGGTGTCGTAATTACAAATATGATTCATGGACCGTGTGGCGCCATTAACCCACAATCACCGTGCATGGTCGACGGCAAGTGTTCCAAGCGTTATCCTCGAAATTTGACGGATCAGACCATCACTGGCAATGATGGTTATACACTGTATCGGCGTCGATCATCTGATGATGGCGGTAGAACAATCACAGTCAAAGTGAAAAGAAATGATTTCGCGGTCGACAACTCTTGGGTTGTTTCGTATTTTCCACTTCTTTCCAAAGCATTCAAGATGCATGGTAACGTGGAGTATTGCATTTCAGTGAAGTTCATCAAGTACATCTGCAAATATGTCACAAAGGCAGTAACATGGCGGCTTTTGGTCTTCATGCTCCTGATCCCAATGATGAAATCATGCGCTATCAAGTTGGTCGATACGCTAGCTGCAATGAGGCGATTTGGCGTATATTCTCATTTCTCATTCACGAACGCTATCCGATTGTTACACATTTGGCAGTGCATCTGGAGAATGACGCTCAATGTGCTAAAAACCCACCAGCGACAACATTGACCAGTTTCTTCTCGATTTCCCAAAGTGATCCGTTTGCACGTACGTTACTTTACTCTCAGATGCCGCGTTATTACACTTGGAATGCTTCATCGAAGGAATTTCCACGACAAAAGCAAGGCGATGTAGTTTCTAGTCATCTGGATGTGTGTTCTACTGACGCTCTTGGCCGTATTTGAATGCTTTTACTTGCGACTATTGCTGGTGAATGTTCGTGGGCCGACATCATTTGAATCACTTCGAACTGTCAATGGTGTAGTATTGCCGACATTTCGTGCTGCATGTCAGGAGTTTAATTTGTTTGAAAACGATACGCATTGGGACACGACAATCACTGAAGCAACTGTTTCCGCATCTCCAAGTCAGATACGCACATTATTAGCGATCATTATTTCCACATGTTTTCTATCGAATCCACATGAACTGTGGGACAAGTACAAGGATGGCGTGTCAAAAGACATTTTGCATTGAGTTCGGGTCCATTCAGAGAATCCTCATCTTGATATGAATGAAGAGATGCACAACCAGGTTTTGGTTTTGATAGAAGACATGTTTTACCTCATGTGCGGCAGTTTATTAGTCAGGCTAGGAATGCCATCGCCAGATCGTGGAATAAACGACGTTTTCGAACGAGAATTGCAGCGTGAACGTGAATACGACACAAATGCATTAAAACAATTGGTTCGAACGAAAGTACCTTTGTTGAATCCCCAACAAAAAGAAGTGTACGATACGGTGATTAAGGCAATTGATGATGGAAATGTTGGCATGTTTTTTTTTGATGCGCCTGGTGGCACTGGCAAGACATTCCTCATATCATTTATTTTGGTTACAGTTCGTTCAAGATCAGAAATTGCTGTAGAAGTTGCTTCTTCTGGAATAGCGGCTACGCTGCTGGAAGGTTGCCGAACAGCTCATTCGGCATTGAAATTGCCATTAAACATTCAAGCGGTTGAAGGACCAACATCTAACATAGCGAAACAATCAGCAATGGTCAAAGTTTTGGTAGCAAGCAAAATCATTATCTGGGATGAATGCACAATGTCGCATAAACGTGCGTTAGAAGCTCTGACTAGCACTATGAAAGATCTGCATAATGACGCAAGACGTTTTGGGGATGCATTGATTTTACTCTCAGGCGATTTCCGGCAAGTACTGCCAGTAATACCCGCTGCCGATGAGATCAATGCTTGCCTCAAATCATCGACATTGCGGCGTTATGTGAAGAAACTTCAGCTGACGACAAACATGCAAGTTGCATTGCTAAACGATCCATCTGCCGAAGTGTTCTCCAATCAACTGGTAACAATCGGTAATGGTCGTGTTCCTGTCGATGAGCCGAATAGATTGATTTCGTTTCCACCGAATTTTTGCATTTTCTGAACAACATCGTTAACCACAAAAACTACGATTGGTTGAGTGAAAGAGCAATTTTAGCGGCAAAGAACAAGGATGTGGATCACTTAAACTGCACAATTCAAAATCAAATCGCTGGTTACCTGCATTCCCTCAAACCTATCGATTGTGTAACCAACGAAGACGAAATAACCAACTACCCAACTGAGTTTTTGAATTCATTGCATGTGCCGGGCTTGCCAATGCAAAATTTACAATTGAAGGTTGGTTAAGTCGTCATCATGCTTCGCAATCTCAATCAACCAATATTATACAACGGAATGCGTTTAGCGGTCACAAAACTCATGAGCAATATGATTCACGCGAGAGTACTAAAAGGAGAGTTCAAAGGTGAGGACATTCTCATTCCGAGAACTCCAATGATCCCAACCAATAGGTATGCCATTCGAGTTTAAGCGAATCTAATTTCCAATACGTCTCGCATTCGCCATGACAATCAATAAATCACAAGGCCAATCATTGAGTGTTTGTGGCCTGAATCTGGAAAATGAATGTTTTTCACACGGTCAACTGTATGTCGCTTGTTCCTGTGCCGGAAAACAATCCGCTTTGATCGTTTTCGCACTTGACAACAAAACGAAAAACATCGTTTATCGCAGAGTGCTTCAATGTGGGGAAATACAATTCAAAATCGACCCAACCGCAACCCATGCAGCAAATATTTCAACACAAAGCATCAACTGCAATGGACAATTGACCACAGATTTTCTGCAATTTGAAAAGACGCAGGGCTACGCCTGCGGGGTTTGCTAGTTTTTTAATCATTTCACCACGTTTGGCAAGCGTAAATCGATGTATGATGAAATGAAATTTTGATAGCTGGGTATCATTTGTAACAGCTGCTGAAACATAACAATTGAAAAAAACTACCATTGCTATCTAGTCACCCGTTGTAAAAAAAAAACCGGATGCACACAAAATGTAGAAGATCTGTGTTAAATGTTTAATTAATTGACTTGTTTCAGGTTACTCTCACTTTGTGTGTATCCCACAGCACAATACAACAACACAATCCTTTTTTTTTTAAATGTGAATATTTATGTTATTAACGTAAAAGTTTTGCTACATTTACTTTATGTGCTCGTATGTTATTCTTAAAATAATAAATGCTAGTAAATACAACATTTTAATATACAAAAAATTTTCTTATTTGATCTTCGTTTTGCTTCAACTGTGCCTTAACGTCATCGTAAAGTGTAGCCCTTCGTAAGCGCTCCTTTTCTCGCTGGAGATTAAAGTACGTATATTTGATACACATTCATATACACAGTTAATATTGTAAAAAGTACGCAATTATAATTGAAAGAAAAGTTTCTTTTAATATTACATTCAAAGTTAAAAATAACCACCACGCACCATCCGCAGTCTTCAACTCCCTTGGGAATTTCGCCATCCTCATCGCTGCTGGTCAAAGTCAGGAGGTCATGTATGGTCGTATGTACTTATGTACATGCCTTTGTGCAATACATCCTTTTGGTTTTTATGATAAAATAGCATTTTGTTTAAATCAGTTATTAACAGGGTGAAAACCAAACCCCAAGTGCCACGACTCAGTCCTTCCAAGTAAAATGGATTCATGCTCCTAAACGGACTATGTAATACCCCATCATGGCTTTGAAACACCATCCACCTGTATTTTCGTAAGCAGAAAGTCATGGGACAGGAATGGTAAAAGACTTTCTGTATGGCATATACGAGTAGTTCAGGCTTGAATATTGTTGAGATGGACTCTACGCTTTTCCGGTCATTAAAGTAGCAGTTTTCCCCAAGTTCATGCTGTATTGATTGGCTTTGTTGACTTTGCGTCTCGAAAAGCTCCCGTCTGGAGTAGTGGATTTTTTTAAGCATTTCGTTCAGTGTGCTCTCCCAGTTTGTTTCATTTCTGATTAGTTCGTGCAAGGGCACATTGTGTTCTTGGCTGAGCCATTCCACAAAGGATTTAAGGTTTCGGTTTTTAAGATACATAGCAACCTTGTGGGGAAGACGATGACTTGGTTGAGCAAAAACTTTTCTGATATAGAGGAAGTGCAGTCTAAGCATGAAGATATGTAGCGTTGGTAGTCCAGTTTCCAGATGTAATTTGTAAGTTGGTGTATTTTCAGGCAGCCTAAACAGTTTCTTAAGGAAGTATCTTTGGAGTTTTTCTACCTCTTCAAAATGCCAAGCCTCCCACACTTGTGCTGCATAGCACATTATTGACCTCATTACCGCCTCGAAAATCTTGTACTTCACACTTGGTGCAACATTCCTTTTCCCCAGAATTCCTTTCCAGTTGCAATTAATCGCACGCTTAGATTCGTTCAGTTTCTCTAGCAGGTGTTTTTTAAAGGATGCCTGTGAGGTGACCAGAACTCCGAGGCATTTGTATTCCTTGTCTATATCCAGTTCCACGTTCTGCCAGGTCAATTTTTCATCCTTATGTGACGCCCCCAACCATTTCGAAAAATCAAGACTTTGGATTTGCTGGTATTTACTTGCAGGTTCAACATACGGCAATACTGTAGCAGCTTGTTAATCATAATTTGGAGCACGCTTGGGATTTCTGCAAAAATTACGATGTCGTCGGCGTAGAGTAAAAGTTTTATAGGAAATTCCTCAAGAGGCAACCCGCCCGGAAATTCAACTAGATCATCCAAAAATATACAATAGAAAACAGAAGAGCACTCAAAAGACGTCATTGCTTTACTCCAGAGTTTGTTTGGAACCGATTAGACAAGATATTCCCGTCCCACAACGTCGCTGTATTGCCTTCGTAAAATTGTTGCAGAACCTTTAGAACTTTTGTTGAGACTCCTATGATGCTGAGTTTAAGAAATAGTGATCTTCTATCGATGGAGTCGAAAGCCGCCTTAAAGTTTACAAAGAAAGCGTATAGTTTTTTTCTCGGTCCAAGTAAAGCGGAGCGATGTTTGTGAGAGTAAATATGTTATGTTGTCAATCGTGGAGTACTCCTTACGGAACCCGGCTTGAAACTCGCTTAGCAGGTCCTTTTCACATATCCAGGTTGTTAAGCGCTCCAAGATGACTCCTGTAAAAATTTTGGTAACAGCATTTAGAAACAAAATCCCTCTATAGTTGGATGGATCATTTAGATCTGCTTTCTTGAGAATCGGAAAAATTATACTTTCTTTGAAAGCTTCTGGAACTTCGCCGGTTGTAAATATATAATTGTATGTTTCCGTGAGCTTCTGCAGGAAGTGGTCAGTTGCATTTTTGAAAAACTCATAAGCAATACGATCTTCCCCTTGAGCCTTATTCAGGCAGCACCTATCTATAACTTTTTCAACTTCCTGGGTTATGGGGGAGTCTAAGGAGTCCACTGGTGGATTCAGCAATTTTTCGAAGTATTCCGCCAGAGTAGTCGCTACAACCCTGATTCCTTGGGCAAATAACGTACCGGTCAATGCTTTAGCCAATTTCCAAAATCACTTCCTGTCTTTGGTGTGCGCAAGCTTTAGTGACAAGTTATTTATGTAGAGTTTTTTCTTGGCATATGATTTTAAAGTTTCTGTTTGCTTGCTGGTACATACGTTTTATGTGGTCGGTGCCTATGCGTCTTAGCAGACGAAGGTAGGCGAATGATTTTTTTCTGGCTTTTTCACATTCCCAATCATACCAGGGCTGCCTTCCTGGTGTTTTTGTTTCTGTTTGCAAGGGTTTAGCTGCGTTCAAGATGCAGTTCGTGAGGACTACCGTACCTCTAGCAGATAGAAGTTCATTATTTTCTATATTATTGATTTCTAGAGTAAGATTCGCTTTGTACGTTTCTAAGATTCCGTCTTTCGTTACCGTTTTGGAAGAAGGCAATTTTGCTGAACTTCGGTATTGGTTTGTTGCAAATTTAACTCTACTTTGACGGATATTGGTAGGTGGTCTGAGTATGTTGATTCGGAAACTTCTAGGTTTGTTGCATACTTAAGCCACTGCAACAGACAGTAATCAATTGTTGAGCACGCGGAGAGGTCTATAGTTTCGCCCATTTCGATGATTTTTTCCCCGTTTGCATCGATAACTGCATCTGATGACTTTCTCACTTCTCTCAACGATCCTTGCAGCAGCTCTGGTTCAACATTTAGTATTTGATCAGAAAATTGAGCAGAAAATTGTGCAAACTCGGGAAATCGTTTATCCAGTTGTTGCAATTGATGTAAGTTGGAATAATATACAATTTTAGGTTCCCAGCGTCGACTTTTACTAAATGTCTGTCGAACTTTTTTATAAAGCAGCATTCGATCTTTGTTCCTAAACCTTTTTTTATTCCGAACAAGCATCCGCCGCTGGCCCTGCTATGTATAGAAGTTCTTACTGCTGGAATCCAAGGAAGATGATGATGATGATTGGAATAAGACTCAAAGCGTTCCATATTTTTGTCCACGAATGTTTCAAAAAGTAAAAATATGTCGTGGTTATTTATAAAATTAAAAAAATTACTAAATAGCAATTTATTACCTAGACCTGCTATGTTAAACGAAAGAATATTAAAAGTAACATTGCTTAAATTAGCTAAACTCTTTGAACGGCTGACGGCACTACAATTAAAAGCGTTGTATTCGCTCATTTCTCATAGTTTGAGAGCCACCGGTTGCCGCAATATCTGGAGCATTTGACATTTCACCACCGCGTAGTAAGCCGTCGAGAAATGCCATTCCGCCTGCTTCGTCACATGCCAAGTTCTCGTTTACATCGAAGTAAAATGTGCGGTTTTCAATTTTCAGCTTGCCTCCTTGCAATTGAGCTTAAGATGCACACGTCGCCTGCCGGACTACAGCAGTGACTTTCAGGTTGAGATATTAGCTGTAGCAGAAGCGATATCCCATGAGGATATTACCATATTTATTAAAAGCAAGGCTGCCATTAATGCCGCCGCTGAAGTCGAGATGAAATCAGAGCTGTGAAGCGCTGTTGTGAAGATCTTAAGGCTCTTTGCGTTCAATTAAACTCGGCTGAGTCCCTGGCCACAAAGGACTATCAAGCAACGATCATGCAGACCAGTTGGCTCGAAAAGGATCCTCCGTTGATAGGGAACTGGCAGATCGCACACAGTATCAAACCTCCTCTCTGGACTTTAAAAAAGCAACCGATACAAATCAAAGCCAATGAGTGGTTGAAAAACCTTCCAACTTGTAAAACTTCTAGCCAATTATGGCGGGAATTCAGCAAATCTGGAACAAGTAAGATTCTCTTATAAGCCAGAGGTGGACTATTTACGCTTATTCGATTACTCACAGGCCATCGCATATAATAAAGCTGCGCCTTACCGAAGACGACCTCTGGACAGACTGTGGTGACGTGGGCTTACGGGAGGATACCCTCCATTTTCTGTACCACTATGTCAGCCTTAGTAATTTGAGATAAAAAACTGTAGGAAGTTACTACTTCCATAACCTTTCAGAGCTATCTGTTGTTTCATCTATATCTTTTTTCAAATTCGCGGATACAACAAGACGGCTTATACCCGCTCAAGGACCAAACGACAACCAACGCCAGACGGAAGCCGGAAATCAAAAGCAGCAACCGCAATCCGATCTCCATTCCCTTCAAATTCTCCCACCTGGGTATCTCTGGGACTATACACAGACCTAATTGCTATGAGGATGGTTTCGGCTTCAGATACCTAATCTAACCAGAAGGACCGTTACAACATCAAAATCATATCTAGGTTGCTAATGTTCATTTATTACGCCATTATTAACTGATGGATCCACTTTAAACTGGATCAACAAGTTTTAAATTGGGATCTCTTCAGATGTTCCTATCACAAAGAAATCTGTATCTGTCAGTCTTTTAAAGTGATGATATATTGGGCAATCTTATGACAGTCAATAGACCTCTACTGGTAATCACCTTAACACCTAAATGGATTTCAGCAGTTCTCTTCAGCAGTAGACTTCCTCGATTGTCTGAGCTACATAAATCATATCAATCAACTTTCTGTCATAAAAAGTGTCTGCAAGGGTAGTTTTCATTCCTTCTCCCAACTATAATAAATTCGATATCGACAATGTGAATTTAGGCGAAACCACTTTCAGTAGTTTATGCTGGTACGTTCGATAAATTTCAAATTATTCATTCAAGACACATGCCTCAGCAAAAATTCAAACCAAACATAAGGAGGTTGGCTGCCTTTTAGCAGGAGAGAAGAACCATCAGAAAAAGGTGCTCCTTCATAGAGGGTATCCCGGTTCGTGTTTGTATTCATGTTCGTAGTCTTTTCGTATTTGTACCTAGATTTTTTGCTTATCCTTTAAAACTATGTCCTTACGATATTTTCGGTGATTTCCTTAATCGCTCGAAACATGAGAAGTAGAAATCACTTTACTCTGGAGACACAGTCCTTATTGGAGCATGAAATATTTCCGATTGGCTTCCATTTTGCTTCCCCCTTTAGGGTTTATCAACCTCCAGGACGATGTGTTTTTTTTTTACTTGATTGTGTTTTCATGTCTGAAGGGGAAATTGAGGACAATATCGTTTACGAATAACAAGGGTACTTAATTTCCTCTGATTTACTATTTTTGCTTGGCTTAGTATTGGAGAATGCCTTAACCTTGAACCCTGGAGTGTTTCTTTATTGAATGTGGGTGGGTTATTTTTGAAATGAGTCACGGTTTTACTATTGGAAGTTAAAAATAGAAAAGCTCTTGGCATAAGGAGTTGAAAATCTATCGACATTTTGCGCACATGTGATACTTGGAAAAAGTGGATGTCATTGCAGAAATTAGAGTGGGATAAAACTTTCAGGCTAGAGAAAAATTGCATTCAATATTAGATTGAAATTGGTGCGACAGAGAGAATGCAGGTTGACTGATTGATATCAGCAGCAGCAGCACCAATATAAGCAAATATAAAAAAAAAAACGGAATAAGCTTCAGCTGCAGTAACTGTAAGAAAAACATCAAACACAAAATCAACAACCGCAAAAACAACTGTTGCGGCAAACGGAAGAAGCGGGAATAATCGTACTTTATTGTTGAGGCTACTCTTCCGAGACACAGAGGAAAATACTGTGATACTATAGATGGAGTTTAAGTGACCACAACTCTTAAGCTATCAATCCCCAAATTATTGTAAATACGCCAAAAACAAACAAAAAGCAAAGGTTGCTTCTCTGGCCCCAACGCGACGCTTAGAGCACCGGAAGCTGCATCCGATATCATGACTATCTTGCTCATAGACCAGGGACAAATGGCACAGCTACAACGTCAGGTACGAAACACGTTACTCGATCCAACCAGCTCTATGAGCTGCTGCACGGGCTTAACGATATCCGAACAATAGCTGAACGATATGTTAAGCCCAAAGGCTCTTGCACTGAATGCAGACTCATTGATAAATATCGAACGAAGAAGCAGACCATTTAAGTTGCTTAAAAGTCGGGCCCCTTGTCTGGTTTTGGTTAGCGAAGTTAAGTTACCCAAAAGTCACAAAATGACCGACCGGTCCAACTCCACAAAGACAGGATATTTCTCGAACTTATATGTAGATTTAAACCCCAAATACAGAGAACCAACATACTAAGAACTATAGTATAGACGCACTCTGGTTTAGTATGACCGTGACCATTGCGCTCTTCTGTCAGAAAAATATTGATATTGATAGGTACCTGAAAGAAATGGTCGAGGCCATAAAACGAACGATGTACAGTACGAAATCTAGCAAAGCATAACATATATTGACTCATTGCATTAACTCAAAAGTAGACTCCTGTCGAGACTAAAAACCTTGTAAAGGCGGCTCACCAATAGTAATACAAGTATTGTAAATGAGAGGTCATGACCTTGAACCGGTCGATCAAAAACCTCCAATTATTACTAAAAGAAAATTAAAATGCTCCCGCTAGATAAATAAAATATTTCGGAGGGTGGATCAAAACAACTTTCCATGTCCAAAGATTGCCCGCTTGACAAGTCTCCTTTCGGATATCAGCAAGCTTTTAGAAAACATGTACATATACATAGAATCCTCGGCTCTGCATTCCTTTTAACACGTGCGCCATCTACCGAATATTCTGGGTTGCATAATATGCAATTTTAATGTTTCATCTTTGGGTTTCCCAGTCTTTTGCAGCGTAAACTTTAGTGTTTCACATTTCTATATTTATGCTGAATTTGTAATTCTAGGTAATAAATAGAACCATAACTAAGAATTGTAGCTTGAATTAAACTAAACGCAATAAAGAGACATTCGTCTCCAGAAAAAATATTTTGAAGAATTGAAAACTTTTCAATTTGTCCTTTCAATGTCCACCAAATTGCCACCATATACCCTCTTGGATGAAGATCGGGCTTGGGGGTGTGTTTTGGTATTTTGTCTGCATCCAACCACTGCCTTTTACTTTTCATCACAGTTGACTATCCGCTGCAAAAACGGTTCAGTTTGGTTTCTTAATGTAAGCGATGCGTAGATTTCCAGGCGCTGTAGTTTTTGGCTTCGTTCAGTTCATGGGGTACCCACTTATCAAGTTTCTTTACCTTTCCTGTGAGAGAAAGGTGTCGATTCATTATTATTGGGGATACTCCCATGATTTGTGCAATCTCGCGCACCGATTTCGTTGGGTCCGCATCCACCGTTGCTCTTAAAACATCGTCGTCAACTAACGTTTCCGGCTCCCCACGTGGTTCATTTTCGAGGCTAAAAGTTACAATCTCAAAAGTTCCCACAAACATAATCTAGGTTCACTGACACAGCTGACTCAACGATTCACAAACAAGAATCACTCGTGTTGTAATATAACGCTAAATTTAATAAAGCACTAAAGTGCACTATCAGCGTCTGAGTGTGTATCCGGCACACTTATGCCAATTCTTGGAATCGTTGGCTCACCTGCAAGTGAACTTGATTAAATTATGCTTTTTGCAAACTAAGCTAAATACCTGAGTAGCTACAGGTTAGATGGTAAGGTATTAAATTTGTAAAAGTTAGTCTTAAGAAAGATTCAATAAAGAGTGGATTGAAAATATAAAATTTGATTTTTATTTTTTTATAATAACATTTTATGCAACTCAAAACTGCTAAAATCTCCCGAATGGAACTTTCCAAACCAACGTCGTATAGTGCGTTCGGTTACCGCTATATCTTCAAATGCGTCATTAATGTTTTTCATTGCTAATGACGTATTATGTCCCATTTTAAATTCGTAAAGGAAGAGGGTTCGAATTTGGACTGCCGACAGCATGGTAAATAATTCCTAGAAAAAAAATAACGGTACTTGTAACTAACCCTAAAATTCTCACGCGTCAAGCACACGTACCACTTTATTTTATAAAAAAAGAAGAAAATTTAACGTTCTGGCACAGATGTTCACTCGAGACCTTCTTATTTCCGACTGAGCGAAAATCGGACATTTCATGTGGTTCGATCCAATAATAGCGATTAGTGGAAGTATTACCCAAAGCAATCATACGGCAGTATACCGCTATACTCGTAAAAGGAGATTCTACTAAGCAGCCAAAGAGGAGGAATACGGACTTTTCACCACGAACCAAGCCACGCCGCAAATGAATTAAAGCAGCTGACGGAAACCTTTAAACAGTAATCAACAACAAAGAATTCCAACATCTCGAACGACAAGATGATGCTAACAATGATAGTAATACTGTAAGTTCAAGTTTTTTTCTCACTATTTCAAGAAAAGGAAAAATTAAAAAAATTTTGTAAAACAAAAAAAATTAACGTATTCTCAGAAAATACACAAATATGTTAACTGCAAGAAAAATATAAACTTATAGGGATAAATAAAGAACACAAGAAAGCCAATAGCTGTAAGAGAAGAATTTTAATGAAAAATTGTGAAAAAACAATATAATTATAGTGTATAACGAGGTACACAGAATATTGTTACACATTCTTTCGCTAATATTGGAGTAGTCCAAAAAAAAAAACAAAGAAAGAGACAATTCTTTATATAATACTGTATAAAGCTGTACCCGGCGCGAGTTACGTTACACTCAACAAAGTCATGCACCCTAAATTCTCTTTTATAGAAATTGTCAATGTTACACTTTTTATTCATTGTCCCACGATGTAGATTGTCAACATTGCATCATTTTACAAAATGTTTAGTTTCAAATATGCATACTATATATCCAATTACAATTATTTTCTCACAGTCTATAGAAACGTAAGCATAATTATTGTATAAAAATCGTAGGAAAAATAAATGTTTTTGCTTTTTGGTCAAACCTCTGAAGGAACAAGTTGCTTTTTTTCCTGTCCGGGTACCTCCCAAACGTAATTCGCGCGTTGCCACGCATATTAATAAAATCAAATTTAAGAAAAAGTCAGCATACATGTGTATAAGAACACTTTTATTTTTTATTTTGTTTATTGAAGTTCTGTTGGATATACGAATAAATCAGAAGGTTTTCCGACGCGTGAACAGGCCACATATAATTCCCCATGAGAGAAGCACGGACTTTCTAAATTCAGGCGACACACTTGTAAAGATTGCCCTTGTGCCTTGTTGATGGTCATTGCATAGGCGAGTCGAGTTTGAATTTTCCATTCAAAATAGTAGCTTCGATGATATTGTCCATCATTTTTTTCACTGAGAGCCTGGCACCGTTGCAAAATCGTTGCGGATTAATGTTTTGAAGCAAAATGAGAGGCACGCCAATTTTCAATGTTAAAACGTGCGGAGGCATGCCGGGTAAATCAAGTGAATTCAAGAACTCAGTTGGATAGTTGACAACTTTGTCTTGATTCATGACAGTGTCGATGGATTTATATGTTTTCGCTTCGCCTGGTATTTCGCATTGAATGGTGAAATTAATGGAGTTAACATCGTTGTTTTTGGCGGCTAATATAGCACGTTCACTGAGCCATTGATGGTTTTTGTAATTTCTTGCTATATCTGGGAATACATGGTGTATTAGCTCGTAGTTGCTGTGAATATACAGAAATCTGGTGGCAATGCGATACATTGTCTGGCTTCATCGATGGTCATTTTACCATTTCCAATATCCAACAATTGTTTTGCGAAACGTTTAGAGGATCCTTAGTTTCTGCACATGTCACCATAAAACGGATGACTTTAAACATGCATTAAGCTCGTCAGCCGGTGTTGAACGTGGAATGACTGGTAAAATTTATCAAAAGTTACCAATGATTTTTTGTGCGCCATTGTACATTCATCTCATATGATGGTTTGCCATTGTTGAAGTACTTTACCCATTCTAGAATTTTTGATGATATTGCATGTTGGTGCCTCAATGGTTTGCATGTTTAAGGTGTTTAACAATCCAAAAGTGTTGCCGCAATTCCAGATGAAGCGATAGCCAATGCAATGTTATTTCGAGATCGTATGGTTGCCAATATGAGAGAAATCAAAAATGTTTTGCCTGTGCTTCCGGGCGCATCTATGAAATACAATCCATTGCCTTGTCTTGTAATTGCATCCATAATCGTGTCGTAAACTATGCGTTGTTCTGCAATCAACTTAGAAAGATTCGTTTGAACGAACATATCCAAATCGCCGACATTAAAATGTGTTTCTCGTTGCAAATCGCGATCGAAAAAGTTTGCAGGTCAGTTCGGAGCAAGCATTGCTAACTGGACCAATTCATTGTTAGCTATTGCCACACATATATCCTCAATCAAAACCAATGCTTCATTATAAACGTCTGGTGTGAATTGAATATCCGGGTTCTGATTTGTGGTACGTAATCGGTGAAGGATGTCTTCACTCATGTAGTCCTTATATTTTTTCCACAAATCTTTAGGATTGGATGGAAAGCATGTTGTCAATATGATCGCAAATAATGTACGTATGATGCAGTATTCGATACATCAGCGAGTGAAATTTCCCAATGTGCATCATTTACAAGAAGATTTAACTGTTGGCAAGCCTCACGATAAGTGGCGCACACTCGACCGTTAACTGATCTCAATTCTTGGAAGGATGTGGGCCCACGTACATTGATTGGCAGTAATCGCAAGTAAAAACATTCTGCATTGTTTGGGTGAACAATGTACAGGCGCCTAGTGCGTTGGTCGAATACAAATTGGAATGTCCTTCAACTGCTTGACCTTGCTTGCCACGTTGAAACTTTTTCGCTGACGCGTTCCATGTAAAATACGTCGATACTTCAGCGTAAAGTAATGTTCTCGCAAACGTATCTTCCGTGTTTAATGCAAAAAATGCAGTTAAAGTTGTTGGCGGCGGTGACAACGTCCTTGCTTGTACACTTTCTATTGTAAAATAGACGCGCTATCCATTTTCAAGCTGCACTGCCAAATGAACAACTGTTGGATGTCGTTCATGGACTGGAAATGATAAAATGCGCCATACTGCTTCATTGCTACTAATGTAGCGTCCTAGTTGATATTGATTGATTTCATCGATTGGAGCAGTGGCGTTTCCAACTCCAAAGACCACCATATCGCTTCCTTTGTTGACGTATTTGCAAATGTATAGTACGAGTACTTGATCGATTTGATAGAATTGCAATACTCGACATTGATATGTGCCTTAAATGTCTTTGAGAGTAGCGGCGAATACGGCACAACCCAACGATTGTCGACTTCAACATCATTTTTTCTCACTTTCAAAATGATGGATTTGCCGCCATCTTCAGTCGATCGTCGACCGTAGAGTGGATATCCGTCGTTTCCAGTAACAGTTTTTGCGACTCAGTCTCCAGGGTACCGTTTTGTGCACTTCCCATCAGACATGCATGCCGAATCATTGTTCAGAAAGCCATATGGACCGTGAATCATATTTCTGGTAACGACTTCGAATAAGCCTGGATCGACTTCGGCATTTGGTATTTCTGCTGAGATGACTTGGTCAATTTGATTTGGAGTGATTTTTTCGGATAACCAAATCAAAATATGTGCATGTGGCAATCCACGTTTTTGCCATTCGATTGAGTACATCCAACAGCGTGTCTTCCCAAAAACATGATGATTGACCATGAAATCCATTAAAGATTTCAATTTCTGTTTGAAGACGCGGGCCGTGATGTCATGACGATCTGAAGGTGATTGTCCGGGAAACAAAAGTTCTTTAATTTCAACCCATGCAGGATTGCATGTGAACGTTATGAATAAATCAGGGCGACCATATGAGCGAACATATGTGATCACATCTTGCGCGTATTCGCGCATGTGCCGTGTACTTCCTGTGAATGTAGATGGAAGTATGACCATTTTGCCCAATTGACGTTGGCATCATTAACGACTGCATCGCGTAAATTAGTTTGATGCAAGCGAATGTAGTGAAGTCGTTCGGTTTCAACTTTCGCATACATATCGACAATATATTGGTCGTGATTATCAGCGTTTTCATGTATCATTAGCCGATACAAGTAGTAGTTCATAGCCCTGACTTTCTTATTCGTTTCTGCATTGGTTAGCGGATTTCTCATTTTGATTCCGAAATGATATCCATCTTCTCCTTGCCAAAATAGAACTGGATATTGCAATCCGTCGTATGAGCGATGGGTTTCGGGGACTCGTTGGACCTCACCATTTCTGCGATGGAGAATAATATCGCGTGACTCGAGTTCTTGGCCAACTATAACGATTGCTGTTTCATCAATCGTTGGAGCATTATATTGTCTTGCGTGTTGACCAACAGGTGCCTTATCTGCATGAATTACAACTTTTTAATCGTCAGTTGGCATTCGTTCAAGGGCAGTTCTGAACAGTTGAATCAATTTGTTGTGTTGATCGAATAAAGTTTGCTGTTCAGCGACAATTTATCTTCTAGTGCCCTTATTGAATCGACAGCGTTGATCGATTTGTTCATCTGTGTTTCCCATGAAATAAATCTGAAGAAATTTATGATCTGCGTCTGGAAGTTGTAGTAATGGCCCAGCACGATGATAAATTTGGCCCTGCACTTTGAAGGTTGGCATGTAATTCTCGCGTTCAATATTTTTTGCGCCGAACGATGTCATTTGGAAACACGAATTATACTTCCGAATATTTCCCAAGAAATGTTTCGATTGGTTTGTGTTACCTGACACCAATGTCGATAATGGATCAGGCGGTTGATGTGGCTCTGGCAATTTAACTTTTCCAGCCGCGCAGCACATTCCAGGTGTTTGACTCTTAAATTTGAGTGCTTTACAATGCACGCATGATTTGTTCATTTTCCCAAAAAACAACACTCGGATGAAGATTGTAATCATAATTTTGATCATAATGGAACGCAGCCAGCTCCAATAATGGCATCCATCATTGAGTGTTTGTCTAGACTGAGCTGTGCATGATCGTTGGGCTTCGAGTCTTTGCTCACGTTTCTCGCTTGTTTCAGACGAACGGGCGTCAACTGTGCGTAATCGTTGAGCTTCGAGTCTTTGCTCACGTTATTCGTCCTTCTTTTTTGCTTGAGGTGTATTTTTACCAATCTCTGCTCGTTTGGGAGGCATATTTTATAAGTATTGTATAAAACGCAACCGTTTTTGATACAAAAAATTAGTATCATCCTAGAGCAATTGACAGTGAGCTTGCTTTTACTTACGATGCAATGCAAGAAAACTTTGCTGAAGAATTTTATCGGCAAATGGTTTGAACTCAACTGAAAAAATACAGAAAATTCGGCACTGGAAAGCAATTAAAATTAAATTTAATTCCATTGATGTAATGTAATGTAGGAAAACTCCATGAAAAACTCACAGGAAATGCACCAAAAGTAGATGAAAAGTATATCCGATACGTGTATTCATACAACGAATGGACTATCACTGTTGTCAATAATAATGTTTTCCACTCAATTAAAAAAATACAAAAATGCAATAAAGAGTAAAGCACTTATGATTTAACCCTAGACTCGTATCCCACAAAAATTCCAGTTGTCGTATAAGAAAAATGTTTGTTATTTGCACTAACTCACTAACTCGCACTCGAATTTCTGATGTGAAATGAATCCTTTTACTCAATTAGCAAATTCAATCAGCGGAGCTGCTTGTCCAGGACTCTGGATCCCACTCGCGACCGGAAACTGCTCATAAATATCTTTTTTATATCATCGCAATGCCGATATCATATTGAAAGCAATTATTACTACACAAATTCGACTCTGGGCACTCAGTGCCCCAGATATGGTTTTCGGTTCATTGTATTTGCTGTCTTGTTATAATTACAATAACATATGTGTTCGACTATATAATATATATAGGCAATAACCTGCCAAGTATACGGAAGAGAACACGAAAGATCAGGTCACAACTTCAAAATGGGGTGGAAGTAAACAGTGTGTTTGTGACTGTCATATACGCAAGGGAAGAGAACAAATGGATGTGCGTGTGCGCGCCCTCCACTGGTGTGCTGTTAATTGTAATGATCTACGCATATCCATGAACTATGTACATCTCAAATAATTACATTTTTGCTTATTACTTCCGTTCTAAGAATCACAGAATAATGGTTGATAACATACATCGATCTCTTCACCAGGAAATGTACTAATCGAAGAATAATGTCATTTTCAATTTTGTTCACCAAATGAGTGGTAGCAATATGTGTGTAAAGCATAACAAAATCGGTTTTTCCAGTTAAAAAATCATATAAAATGGGTTTAAAGGTCAAATAACGGACTTAGGATACAAAATTTGGTACAAAAATCTATTCCACAGAATTCTGAATAAAGTTGCCAAAGACATCAGTGCTCTATCTCTTACCTTTTAAGAGTTTATAAAGGACAAACACACAAACAAACATTGATTTTTATATACATACATATATATAGATAATATAAATAAATAATTTAGGAGGGAGCTTACGGGAGCTGTCAGTGTCTAGATCGAAAAGATCAGAGAACTAGAGCGTAGGATGATATCGATGGAAATGACGTCCACTGCCGTTGATTCAAACAGTATTTCATTGCAGGCTACTAAAACAGAGCAGGAACTGAAGGGAATCAGCAGATCACCTGACAGCGTGAAGGACTTGCAAATGTTTGACGGAAATCCGGTCCAACACGTGTCTTGGATACATAACGTTAAATCTATTCTGAAGAACTACGACATAGTCAGAGATAAACTGATCTATCGAGCTATACTCCAACGTATAAGACAGAAAATGATGCTGTCAACCTATTTTCTGAAGACTGAAACTATGGAACACCAGCTAAATTCACTTATACATCGAAGCTCAAGCAAAGATGAGTCCTATGCCAGTGTAGATTACCAATTCTCCTTCATAATAAATAAAATCAAGGTTGAGTGCTGAGACGATCAACCCGCTAATTGAAAACTACCGAAACCAAGCTCTCAATATCTTCATAAGAGGATTAAATGGCGAACTATTAAAAATACACATCATCCAGAAACAACAAACCTTACCGGAAGCATACGCGTCATGCTTAAAGGTCCTGAAGTTGAACTATAGGACCATGGCCATACACAGTAAAAATAACTTTAGCATGAAAGCCCGCATGAACCAAATACCATCCCCATCCAGACAGGAGCCATACGAAACACCATCTATGCAGAAACCACAGCCACTGCCACAAAAAATGCTGCATACCATATCCAACATAAGCCGCATCAACAAAAGCAACATCACCAAACCCATCTTGGCAAAATCAACATCATCGAAGTCAAAATCAACCATCAGGACCACTAGGGAATTGCCCCCCACCATAGCGTCCAACCGCGTCCAACCGCGTCAAAACCCGCAACACCAATGTCCGTTAACCTGTCTATGCAAACGAAGCAGGCAAATTATATGAACCGGACAAATTCGAACAAAGATGGCAATTACCGCTCGCATAACTATACACCCAATCGACAAAGACGGTTTAACACGAAAACATAGGAAATAGAAGAGTAACATATTTCGAGGAATATGAACAAGAAGTTGAGAAAAAATATCCTGTGCCTACAGAGACGACAGAACAACTGGAGGAAGAGATCACTGAAGTAAGTTTCATGATAGGTCCCTCACCAGAATACCCTATATGAATTATTTCACCAAATATGGTTCTGTTTTGAAATTTCTAATCGACGTAGCCAATAAAAATTTTGTGAGACCCGAAATTTCGACCAACACAAAACCGGCTAACATACCCTTCAACAGTCGGAGTTGAAATTCGAGTTGAAAGGAAAGTCTCTGGTCCATTTTTCAAGAATTTAGAATATGACACCATCTTGAACTTCTTCATTTTACCTAGCTTAAAAACATTTGATGGTATTGTTGTTGATGACACTCGTAGATAGAAAAAAACACATTTTAATAATAAAACCATGTGTCAGAATCCTTCTGAAGGAAAGTAAATCGATGCAAGTCAATAACAACGAAATTAAGAACGAACATCTATCCAATGGGACAAGGAAACTTCTTGAAGACATTATCAACAGGCATGAGAAAGTATTTGCCAAAGCAGCAATGATGAACTCATAGAGCTCAGTACCAATGCACTAAATTGTTGTAACTCATCTGTAAAAAAGAAATATTGCACAGACTATGCTATTTTAAAGAACTGTTTACAATATGAATTTTGGGAACCAGTCTATGATGAACCTAACCCACCACTTGGTTTCGATCTCTTTATTGAAATTCTAAAAAATCACGTCAAAAATTGTACTACTTATTCCCCTCTAAGACGTGGATGACACACAATCTCTTGCAGCAGATAAAACGAAAGAACAAACTTGCAAAACAGTGCAGAAGTCATCCACATAATATAAAACTTAAAAAATGCTATGATTCTCTATGCAAATCCGTGCACAAAAATATTGAAGACACACGTAACAAGTCTTATTCAGATTCGTTTGAAGGTGCCAGAGGAAATGTAAGAGATGAATGGGAGGTAGTTGATAGCATTTTGGGGAAAAGTAGACAACAAAGAGACATTAACAGCTTGGAGATAGATAGTAAGTTTCACGGACTCAGTCATCATTTTCAATAAGCCTTTACCGTACTTTACCGAAATTTCAGAAAAACTGAAACCATCTCACAGAAAACACACAACCCAGCAGTTTTATCTTCCAATCATTTTCTTCAAGTGCAATCTGTAAGGCAATATTTTCGTTAAAAAACAAAAAGTCTTGTACTGATGGTATATCAAGTGTATTGCTGAAGAAAATGTGCTACTATGTGGTGAACGTTTTATGTTACTTGTTTAATTTTAGTATTCAAAATAGTTGTTTCCCTCAGCACCTAAAAGGCGCTGAAGTTATACCACTTTTTAAAAAAGGTAATAAAAGTAATATGTCGAACTACAGATCAATTTCCCTACTTCCAACGTTTTCTAAGTTTTTCGAGAAACTTATGAAATCTCGCATATTGTCTTTTTTAAACAGAAACAATTTTTTTAGTAGTAATCAGTTTGATTTGAGAAGAGGAATGTCAACCGAGGATGTTATCCTCAGAGTGTGTAGCCAATTGTATGAAGGTATTAACTGCAACAAATCCACCATGGCTCTTTTTGTCGATATGACAAAAGCGTTTGACATGGTTGACCATGACCTGCTTCTAAAAAAATTATGAAATGCTGGTTTTAGAGGAATAATCCGCAAATGGTTTACTGCTTATCTAAAAGGTAGGAATCAAAAAGTAAATGTAAACGGGAGATTTAGCGACTCTCGTATCTTAAAAAATGGTGTACCACATGGTTCAGTTCTTGGTCCTGTGCTCTTTATGATATACATTAACTCTCTCGTTGCACTAAATCTAAATGGAGTATCTACTGCATTTGCAGACGACATAGCCTTTACATATCAAATTGATACAAGATACGAAAATATTGCAAAGATCTCGGAAGATCTAGAAATATTGAGACTTTGGTTTGCGGAACATAAATTGATTATTAGCGAGAAGACAAAACTTATGTCTTTCAAAATATCAAATAATGTTTTCAATGATTTTAATTTATGCTTTCATGCTTATGATTGTAATAAATTCTGCTTAAATGTTCATAGTTGTGGAAAAGTAATTATATTAGTGGTTCACCTTGTTCTAATAATTGTTCTAACATTGAATCAATGCATCACTATAAATACCTTGGAGTATTAATTAACCATAACTTGAATTGATAAATCGGTAGATTTCATAAGAAATCGATTTGATGAAGTGCATAAGTGTTACGATCATCTCACCAAACACGAGAAAACGATTCTTTCTTGAAGTTTGTGATCACGGGTGACGAAAAAATGGTTTGTATATAACAACCGAAAAAAAAAATCGGAGTAGGCGAGATGAAACAACGGAAAGACAAGCAAATGCGGGGATCCACCAAAAGAAGGTTATGCTGTCAATCTGATGGGATTGGAAGGACTAGTTTTGAATGAGCTGCTTCCAAAGAACAAAACGAGTAATTCCGATGTCTACTGTGAGCAGCTACAGAAATTAAGGAATGTCATCGCACAGAAACGTGCCAATCTGAACAATTGTAAGGTTGTAGTGTTTAACCATGACAATGCGAAACTACATACAAGTTTGGTTTCTCAGCAAAAATTGTTGCAGCTTGGTTTTGATGTGTTGCCAGATCCACTGTATAGCTCAGATGTTTCGGCATCAGACTGTCTTCTCTTTACAAAACTCCTTGAATGAAGATCTCATTGCTTCTGAAAAAACAGTTCCAGAGAAAGATAGGAAGTTTTATGAACGCGGAATTATGAAGTTGCCCGAGTAATGGCAGAAAATCATAGAACAAAACGACCAATACATCATTGATTAATGACAAAAAACCCAATGACTGTCTGAACAAGCTAATACAATAGTAAGGATGAGTTTGGTCAAAAATATTCGAAGAAGACATTTGCCTGGAGTCGTGTTTTGAACATAAGTAAAGTTATGGACCATTTCTCACAGTAAATAAACATTTTCCATTCAAACTTTGTTCGTATTGCTATTGTTTAGAAAAAAACTGAAAAAGCTTTTAATAAAACACCCTTTGTTAAGCATAACAATGTTGGCCTGGCCCCAATCAAACGTGATTGTGATCTGCAAAATAAATAAAACCTCAAATGAAAGAAAATTGTTGAATTTCCCGTCTCCATTTAATGAAAACTTGTCTATAATTATAAAACGCCATAAAGGAACATCTTGAAACGAATCGAATTTCGCTTATAAACAAGTGGAGTAACAAATTCCGGAAAAATAACTTTTCACAAGTATTTAATTAAAAAAAACTTTTTTTCAAATAATCACTGTGGCGTAAAAATGTAAACTTGTCGTCCGATGCTAAAAACTTGAATCATTTCTCCTGATAATTAAAAAACCTCTTACATTTAATTTTATTGTATGTAAATTAGTATCGAACATCGGAAGATGGAAAAGGAACCAAGTGAAATACTTTGATTTTGTTCCTGGTATTTCAGGAAAAACCCTTCTCTTACCCCGTAGATACGAGTATATTTTCCTATATGCCTTGGGCTGCAGTCATTTTCAATTACGAGATAAAATTTAATTGAGGTTGTTCTGGAAAAAAGTGTGATCTGCGTAAAAAACCAGCAATTTGTTGGAGTCGAAATTGCTGAATTTGGAAAAGGGTTCTTCCATTTGCAATAAACTTCGCAACGCATTGGCGGAAAACTTAGATTTTCCAGCGCGGCAATACCACCATCCATTCGTTAAATCAAAGAATGGAGTATGGGGAAACATCCAAGTCTAGCCATTTTTGTTTTGTTTACGAGAAAGATAAACAATACAACAACATTATTTAGCTGAAATATTATATTAGTCTAGCTTGGCAAAACCTGTAAGGGTATTACCTCCAAAATCATAATTAGGTCGATGTAGAGCAGAATTTTTGAAGTTTTTTCAAGAACAGACACAATATGCCATACTCAGGCCAACATTTTCGAATAACTACGTATATAACTAAACATTTAAGTGGCATTGTTTATTTGAATATGGATTTGCCGGTAGAGTCAAGAAGACTTGAAGTTCACGGTTAACGCATAAATGCTTAATTCGTCAAAATAAGACGATTTTACAAAATGTTGCTTCTACGAGCTCCTACGAGTAATGCCTTTAACATGACGTAAACGTAATCCATGCAACTATAACCAACACCCTACGATACCCAGACCTAGCTAACTCTTGATCTACCTGTTGTCAACTTGTGCAAGGTGTTGTTTGATCTTTTGGATGTCGGGACGTTCGGAGCAGTTTTCTTGTTGTAGCCAAGATACGGATGTGGATATCCGTAACAGTCCAAAGCAAGTAAACCATTGTGAGGAAATGGCTACAAACGTAAAGATAGCCAAGCACTTTCCGATCGACTCTCGATCGGTGCCATGAGCAATCAGAGAGGCCCCTTCTGTGCTGAATTTCAACCCGCCCTAACAAAGAAACACCTGGTTCCATGCCGAATGCGATCAGGTAAATTTAGAAAAACAGCGGACGTATGGAAAAGAGCGAGATAGGTTCGCGAACTCTACGAGCAGAAAAGAAATGAAATACGTAAGCTCCTCAGAAGAAAAAAGAAGCAGCAAGAGAAGCGTCCACATCAGAAGAATGAAGTTCTGAAGCTTGATAAATTTTCTTCCCTTTTTTTTTATAATCCGCGTGCGCTCAAGGAACTACTTACGCGTAAAAAGTTTGCACACATTGCGGGCCAAGGAAAGGTGGACGTTGGTTTTAAATATTTGCAAGTTATAATGACTAGGAAATGAAGAGCTCGGCATGGCATCCCATAATCGAGTTTTACGGCTTAGGAAAGAATTAAAGTCCGAAAGTGGGCTTGAGGTTAAAAGGTTTATAGCGAGACGGGTGTTACGGTTAAAAGGTTTAAAGGGGCAGAATGCTATGGATAATTTCTATGGAGGTCTCACTGGAGTGAGACATGAGACATTACGTCGGTGTTCGAGGGTGTCATTTGACTGTGTGATATTGGCATCAACTATGTTATAGGAGCATCTGTTCAGATGTGGGCATTGTACTCCCATTTTAGGCGTATGAATGCGTAATTTTTTTTATAAATCTCTGACTCGCCAATGCGAAGTGAAGTACTTTGACCTAAAAGATCGTTCGTACCGCCTTGTCAGAACTATAGTTGGGCTAGTGTATTTTCTACCATCCGAGTGAAGTTGATAATACAACCAGCAGGGGAATTAATTCGCTTGTGTCGAATTGTTCCCTGGAGAAAATAGTAGTATTCTTCAATACAAAGTCGGCACTCCGGAGAGTTGATGATGATATCTTAAACAGTGATGTCTTGTGAGGTAAACTACTAACTTCTTGATATCATGCCGACTTAGATTTAGACATCTATTGGCACTTTTATTAAAGGGCAGGATGGCTCGTTTGGCCTGTTATAGACCTGGGCTATTCTCCCAATATGACATGCATCTCGAGTGATCCCAGTTATTAATAGCTAAATTAACTGCCGATATAGGCATGCAGCAGAAGGGTTCAAGTCCATTAAAGGGTGTTTCTGACTTCTTTCTGGCCAGTTCGTCAGTCTTTTCATTCTCGTTAATGCCCTCATGACTAGGAACCCACCATACTTTAGTCCTGTTCGTAGAGCTAAGTTTTTGGAGAGTTTGGAAGCAGTACAAGACTGATTTGGAGTCAGTGATATGCGAGCTAAGGGCATTTGTAGCTGCTTGACTGTTCGTGAATACATGGACGTTTGTGCCAAATACCAGATTTGCAGATATAGTTGGCACATTCTTTGAATGGCGTGGAGGGCTGCCTGAAATACACTGGGGCTTTTTCCCATTGTTAAGGTGATGCTATTGTTTGGCCCGTGTATACCAGCTTCCACTCCTGAATCCATTTTAGAACCATCCGTATACCACTTTATGTCATTTTGGCTGTTCAGTGGGTCATTGCTAACCCATGCTTCTTTGTTGGGAATCTCCGTGAAGAATCTTTTGTGGAAGCACAATATTTTTTGAAGGCGGTCTGTTACACTGCAGATCATATCGAATTCCGGTATTTCAGAGGGCATCGTCCTTAGTTCCATTTGATTGCGAAGGCTTAACTCTTTGATTTGTACCAGACTTGAGCTGTGTAGTGCCCCTTTGTAAATATATAAGTGTAATGGCGTTAGTCCTATTATTGCTTCTACAGAAGCTGTGGGGCTCCGTAATAACCGGAAATGCCCAGACATGCAAGACACTGTACTCTTTTGAGCTTTAAAATAGCGGTCTTTTCCGTGACTTTAGTCCACTAAATAAAAATAAATACTATGGAAGGATATTTTATGATGCATCATCATTGTGTAAATCCAGTGAGTGATCTTTAAAGAGATCATCCATGTGCTGTCATACATGCAACGGTATGGCCACCAAGCGTTGGTTGCTTTAGTTACTTTGTTGTTTAAGTGAGAGTTCTAATTGAGCCTTTAATCCAAGACTACTCTCAGATAATTGACCTCGTCGGAGTTCTCAACGATTGTGTCGTTAAGTGAAACTATATGACTGCCTTAGTTGGGTTTAGAGAGAGACTGGTGCACCAGTCTAGGACTATCTTATGGGCATTTTGCATACGTACTATGACTTCGTGAGCCTCTATGCCTCTGCCTCTAATGAAGATGACTCGACCACAGGAGGGCCGATAATACGCCTCCCTGCGGGCGCTTCTGATACGCGTATTGACACAAGTGCATAGATAAGCTATTTTCTAAGCTTTCTCTGATATGAATGTCAATAATTCTTTCCATTGTTTCCAGATGAAACGATGTCAAGATTATAGGGCGATATAATGTAGGTAGTTCCCTAGACCTGTTGCCTGGTATGGGCAATACCATGCAATTAGAATGGTGTTTGAAGAGGAATCTACGCAGTGGTGTTACAGAAGGAAGTTTCTCGTAGACAGCACGCCAGGAGGCTCTCTTTGATCTTCGCAATTCTTGGTTGTAAAAGGTTAAAAGGGATCTATATTGTTCCCAAGTTCCGATGTGTTTGGCTTTGATAAAAAGCTTTTTCACTCTTTTTCGTATGGTTTCCAGTTTTTCATTTCACGATAGTACCCACGATTTACCACAGTTCCCTTTACAGCTGTTTTTAGAAAAGGAGAGAATGATGTCGTTTAGCTGAAATTGTGCCTCGTCTACATTCACTGTTGTTAGTGGTGCTAACGACAGCAACCTTTGACCGCTAAATTTTCGCGATATGTTTTCCAGTTCCCAGGTTTGTTGTCATGTCGGAGTGATGCATGTTCGATGTTGGATCTTAATTTGAACATAATGTTTATGTGATCTGATAAAGATGCCTCCTCGAACACCCACAAGCCTTCCACGATATTTTGTAGGAAACGAGACGAGAGAGTAAGGTCTACTATATCCTCTCTTATAGAATTTCTAAATGTGGGTTTGTTTCCCTTATTTAGTATAATTAGCTTTTTGGTATATACAAATTCTAATAGTGACTCACCTCTTTTGTTTGTATCACGGCTGCCCCAAATCGCATTGTTTGCGTTGGCGTCGCAACCGATGATAATGTGTACTTGCTTGTCTTCGCAGTACTAGACAAATTCCTGTACTGGTGTGAGAGGCACTTCCTCAGTGTTTCCAACAAATTACACCTGTGAGCATACAAACTTATGCAGCTCCCGGCCATTGTGGCGTTCAATTTGTACCTCCACCACGGCCTAGTTATGAAGCCTAGAATGAGAGGGAATTTTATATCTTACTCAATAAAAAGGGTTGCCCGCAGTCAAAGGACCTCTGGCAAAAGCTGTCCCCCTTGTTTTACTTTAACTAAAAATCTTATTTGTCCATGGCTCTTGAATAAGTCCAATAGCGAACTTTTGTTGTTCTGTTCTTTAGTTGTCCGACCTCCTACTCGATCCGCTGCCAGCTATGGCCGGAATCGGTTCTGGCTGGTAGAGTTACTGGTTTTGGCCATGGTGCCATGCTGTACTGTGGTTTTGCAGTTGCTGGTGCAGCTTCGCCGCTTTCTGGTACTACAGCGTGTGCGGTAGCGTTGACGCTAGCCCTAGGTGGGATATCGCTCACGCTTCCACCAGCTCCCTCTGATGTCGTACTCGTTGTGTTTGATTTAAAACTCTGGTTGCCTGTCTTGTCCAAGCTTTTGAGAATGAGCTTGGTCTAACTAAAACGGCACGAAACCAGACCCTTTCGCTTATAGCAAAGACCAGATGGACAATATCACTATCATTTGATCTTTGCAGAACTCACCACGTTTTTGTGTTGAGTTCTTTGTTTTGGCGGGCTTCATTTCCTCATCACGTATATCGATTGTGATATCCATGATCCTACCTTGTATCTGAACCTGTTATTCATTTGTGAGAGGTATAGGACCGAGGTCGACTGGTTGACAACTCCCAGCCTGACCTAGCTCGTTATAATACTACACGAGACTTTGTGAACGGTAGTGTTCCCAGTGCGAACTCGTTTAGCTTCGGATTGGGGAGGAGTGTTGTCTTCGGATCGCATGCGCCTCATTTCGGAACCCAAACCTTGGTACGATTGTAGAGGCATCATTCTGTGTTCAAGAATTGATTTATTAATTGTAATTCTGACGAGTAAACGGGATAAACTGCCGTCTATGGTCTACCCGTATAACCACAGGGAGGCTATCTTCAAGTCGGAGGTCGCAAACTGCTGCCTAAGAACCCTCTTAGCTATGCATCCATCGGCGCTTACTGTTCCACCACTGAGTTAGAGATTTTTCCCGAGATATACTCTCCTGTTCCCACTGGGACACCGCCCCTACTTTACAGGGGCTTGTAACTTGCAGGATACTTGAGTGCCAAATGCACACAAGCATAAACGCGGAGTTATGAACTGCTTACAGATTGAGGCCAGATAGGAGAGGTGTATTTTTAGCGACATTAAATACATACATGCAAGTGCCATCCATGGATCATCGTTGGGTGTTTAAATTTCGCTTTAGCGACAGCAGAGAGCAATGTGTTTTGAAAGCAACGCTGTTTATATCGGAATTTAATGAGCTTAGCATACTCTGCCGTTTCCGCTAAACCATTGGAAGTAGCAGACAAGAGATAATTGATGAACATAAAAAAGAGTGTCGGAGATAGAATGGAGCCCCGAGGCACACCAGCATTTATTTTGTGAATATCAGACTTGAAGCCATACAAGACAACTTGAATTGGAAGTTCCGAAATTTAGTTTCTAATCCATTGGCTATCCATTTTCGAGAAAAGACGCTGATGCAAACTTTGTCAAATGCCTTAGAAATATCAAGTGTAAATATCTTGCTTTCACCGGATTGATATACGCGTTGGTTTCCATCAGATCACCAGCGAACGTGTTGCTACGCAAGCCGTACTGCCGGTCATTGAGAAGATTTCGTGCGTTTCGAGATATTTCATGAGCTGCCGGTTTGTCAGCGTTTGCATGACCTTCGAAAAAAGGGACGTAAGTGCAATGGAAGAGAGAAGAAGATTGGTTTTTGTAAGGACATGCTGTTTTCTATCTGCTCGGAAAGGGTTTCAAAGCTTACGCAGTGATTTTGCCAGTGTGGAAAACCCCTATTCAGAAGAAAGGGAGATATACCATCTGAACCTGCGGATTTGTGAACGTTAAGATCTTTAACTACTTTTGCTACTACACGAGTCCCATTCGTCCCATTAAAGATTCGACGCAATCAATCAGGAAGTCTTGAGCTGGCCGCAAAATGTGCAGCAAGCAGTATATCTTTGTTCAAAGAGCTGTAAGTCATTATAAATAAGCGCTGGGATGGAGGATAATGTCAGAATTTCTAATGTTTTTGACAAACGACCACTTTTTTACTGCCCTGGGGATATTGTAGTATCTTTTGCCTCAGTTTTTTGTCGTATTAGAATTTCACATGCTTAAGAAAGATGTTGTGTTTATTTCTGGCTTGTGTGAATTTTTTTCGGTTTTCCTCTGTCGGGTTGGTCTTGGAAGACCGAAATAAAATTGCTCTAATCCTGGCAGCCTCTTTACAGCCCGACTCATATGCCATGCATTTTGTTTTTGGTCTAATACTCTTCATGGGATGAGGAATAATAGATCCCTTTCCAAAGAGAATAGTGTCTGTGATCATATCAGCAGCGGCATTTTAATAGTAAAATATAGCGAACATGCCAAAGGTGTCAGGCCCAAACAGAAATCTGCAGGAAAGAGATGGAAACTTGGTAGTCGGTGCCGACAACCTGGAAAGATTATTTCAACATATTATTAGATTTTCATGACGGCAACATACCACCGTCAGGCAGAATACACCATTCAACCTAGACGATGGCAGGTAAACTTTCCGTTCACCCGATTAGGATGAAGTCAGGACAACAATTTCCAAGCTTGAGTTTAACAAAGCTTCTGAATCCTCTTATCTTATCTTATCTCTAAAATCTGGGTCGACGAATGTATACTCGACGATATACAATCCAATCCTAAAGAAGAGAGATTCCTTGAATTACGCTTCGCGTCTAAAATCCTGTCTGGCGTATTACGGCCCCTATTACATAGTGTGGTTTAAACTAGGAAAATCCACTATTGGTCAAATTTTCACATTAGTGCAGATCTTGGGAAATATGCAAAGTCCCAAATCAATACACACCACCTCTTCATTTTAAAGCCGCATACGACAGCATCTACATAGATGAACTTGACAGAATCATGTCTAGCTTTGGCATCACTGTCAAGTTTATCCTACTATGCAGGATGACGATGGAGAATGCACGCTGCTCCATCAAAGTTGATAATGACAAAATCGAGATCTTCAATATCAGAAAAGGACAAGGCAGAGAAACAAGGCAATGCAGTTCTAATTAGAAAGGTGGGAATTGAAACAATTGTGCGAAACTCACAAGTCAACTCCAGAGCCACCATCTCACAAAAGTCATTTCAGTTACTCTCATATGCAGACGACATTAAAATAATGGGAAATAGACAACGGAAGCAGAATTGGCAAAGATAGGTTTAGCGGACAATAAAGAAAAAACGAGTTACATGTTTTCAACAAAAACTGACACACAATATCGAAGGCGAAGACAAAACTTGCCGATAGGGAGCTACAACTTTGAGTTAGTAGGGGAGTCTACGTATTTCATCTCCTCTATCAACTCTGACCACGAAGCCAGAGCAGAAATCATGAGAAGAATCACTCTTGCTAATCGCTGCTCCTTTTGACTTAGAAAGCAATTAAGACAGTGATCATCCCAGTCCTGCCTTATGGCGCAGAAGCTTGGACATTGACGAAAGAGGACGAAAATGCTCTCGTGCGCTTCTATATTAAAGTACTTCGCGACGTTTCAACACCGAACTGTTCAGGCTGTACCATGATGCCGACCTCGTCAGAAAAGCTCTGGTAACCCAGCTCTAGATGGCTAGACCAAAACATTCCGGAATGTTTTCGGTTTCAACCCAGAGAGGCAACTCTGTTGAGGGCTAACTCATCTTGAGTGCTGCAAGGTAGGGGAAAGAGTCAAACTCGTGTGCGCAACTGGAGGCAGCTGGAAAAAGACCACACTAGCTGGAGAGGCATGTTAGCTTAGGCTCTGATGCACTTCGGACTGTAGCGTCATCTACGCAACTTAGCTACAATTGATAGAATCAGCTGGAATAATGCCAAGTTTACAGTGGTGACATAATGAACCGATTTAAAGAAGTAAAACCACAGGCTGCCTGTGATATTTACAACCTGAGGTACTGCTTACAGAGTCGCTAATTGGTGGCCTTAAGTAAGACTGACTACTTAACCACAGTACTTAAGACAATGGCTTTCCTTTTCAATGCAAAGTGAAATCAGCTCTATGAATTTTGTATTTAATTTGTGACTCCCAATTTTGCTCCATGTAAGTCAGCATATTCAAGATTAAAGTTAGACAATGCCGAACCTGAATGTAGCCAACTCTATATTGTCTGATTTCTTAATAAATATCCAGCAGATTTGGTATAACCATATGTATTCGCATGTCAAAAATGAGTATTCAATTAAAACTGTTTTGACAATGTCATTTATATTACAAATTATTCATCTACCCTCTAGTTGAGGTGAATATGTGGTTATTGTCTTCATAGGTTTCAAACCCATCATGTAAGGGGTGAAATAATTATTGGCATCCAATCAAAACAAAACCACAGAACTAAATTCAACATTCATTTTGACATGACATAGCTCTTTCCCAATTCAATTTGCCAAGCAGGATTTAAAATGCAAAGCCAATGGAATTATTCTAATCACTTCATGATATTTCCGTCAGTTACAATATTTTGTGTTGTTTAAGTATTATGTCGTTTGGTTAAATCAACATGTTGAAAGAAGGTAGAGTAATATGTTAGAACGAGCAAAATCCACCCCAATATGTAATACATATTCATGTTATTCAATTCTTAGCATATTGCGGAAAGGATGTTGCAGAGGATGTGAAGTGGAATTTTCCATAATTTTTTTCCCAAATGTCGAAGTACACTTATGTTATCATCTTAATTGACATTCAATTCTCAGAGTTGATTTATTTTTTTCAAATTAGCAGTCAAGGCAATTTTTTTTTTATATATTTATTGTGGCAGAAATATTTACAATTAACAAAATACAATCTTCGTTTTACAGAGATTTGGTTTGCATTACCTTACATCGAGAATATTTATATAATTTCTAAATAATATATCACAGAAATACTACCAGTTCGAAGGAAAGCCACTAAAAACCTTCTTGACAAATAAAATGCCTTATTTCGTTGGAGGGAAGAGAGAAGTGGTGTTAACACTTGATTTCAAAGTGCTATGTACTAGTGCAAAAAGAAAATAATTATTATTAAATAAATAAATAAATAAGTAAATGACACATAATAAATAAATAAATAAATAAATAAATAAATAAATAAAGAAATAAATAAATAAATAAATAAATAATAAATAAATAAATAAATAAATAAATAAATAAATAAATAAATAAATAAATAAATAGATAGATAAACAAACAAATAAGTAAATTAATGAATAAATAACAATGAAAGCAAAAATATATAAAAATAAAGTTAGAATTGCACATTATGTAACTAGGATTGAAATCAAGTCGTTGTCTGAAGCCGGACAAGATAAGTTGTATTGACTATGAACTTTCTGAATTCTAGTTGAAACCATTTCGATGCCAGCTATGTTATGTAATTCTTCTGTCGAGAAAAACCAGGGCATATTTAGGATCATTTTTGATAATTTATTTTGTGTTGTCTGGAGTCTACGAAGATGACTTTCTGCGCATATGCCCCAGACAGGAGATCCATAGAACATGATCGCTTGGAAAGTAGCCTTGAAAATCAATATCTTATTATCATTGTCCAGCTTTGAATTTCTGCAGATGAATGGATAGAGAATCTTGATCGTAACATTAATCTTTTTTATAACTTCTTGTATGTGTAGCTTGAAAGTTAATTGTTTATCTAAGTAAATTCCAAGATACTTTCCACTAGATTTCCACTCAATTGGAACACGGTTGAGTTGAAGGCGGTTGCTTGGAAGTAAGCAAGCTTTTCTTTTTCGTGTAAAAAAGATAGCTTGGGTCTTGGAAGCATTAATATTAATGTTCCAATTATGGTAATATGTTAGAACAGTATTTAAAGCAGATTGAAGATTAGTTTCAATATTGGAACCAATTGCATCCGACGAATAGGTACAAATATCATCAGCAAATAAAGCAATATTGCAGTTAATCAAAGTGGGGAAATCAGAGGTATATAGATTAAATAAGACTGGCCCAAGCACTGATCCCTGTGGGACACCTGCATTAATCAGTTTATTGTCTGTGAGGGTTTGATTTAAGGACACGATAAAACTTCGAAAACATAAGAAATGATTCAATAATTTTTATAAGCTATAACGGTAAATTGAAACTCAGAAGCTTGTGTACCAAACCATCATGCCAAACCGTATCGAATGCTTTTTCTACGTCCAAAATTATCGTGCCAGTACTTAAGCCCCTAGCAAGATTACTTTTGATATATTTTGTTATACGATCCACTTGGTGAGTAGTGCTATGCAAAGCTCTAAATCTAAATTGCTCTTTAAGTAATATTTCGTTATCATCAACGAAGGATATAATTTTTTTTTTGATAATCTTCTCCAGGTACTTACTAAGGGAGCTCAGCAGACTTATTGGCCTGTAACTAGAGGGCAATCAAGGCAATAGTGTTAAGCTAGATAGCCCTACTATTTAAGGATTTTGTGACTACAATGTGTATAGGAGGGTCATCTGACGTTCCGACCGCAACGTAAAGATAGCGGCACTCGTCAATAAAAGCTAGTGAGTGCTAGTTGTGCATCTTTTGACAGTTACTTACCGAAGTTTCAGTCATTTTGGAAGCGCTGTTTTTAGTTGACAATCGTTTGAGTGAGTCGATGTGAGTGATTTTTGCGAAAATGGAAAAAATTGAGTATCGAGCTGTTATTAAATTCTTGTTTTTGAAAGCCAATACGCCTACGCAAATCAAAAATGAGTTGGACTCTGTGTATGGGAACTCTGCACCATCATTTACCATAGTGAAATTTTGGCCAGCTGAATTCAAACGTGGCCGTAAGAGCTTGGGAGATGATGAACGTTCGTTCCAGAAACTGTAACTACTGACGATAACATTGCTAAAGTTCACCAAATGGTGTTAGACGACCGCCGAATTAAAGTGAGAGAGATAGTAGAGGTTATGAAAATGTCAAAAAACATGTTTGTTACATATTAAATCAAGATTTAGGCATGAGAAAGCTGTCCGCGCGTTGGGTGCCGCGTTTGATTACGTTAGACCAAAAACGTGTTCGATCGAACATTTCCAACGCTCTGTTGGCGCAGTTTAGGCGCAATAAATCCGAGTTTTGATACCGATTAATTACTGTAGATGAAACTTGGATACACCTTTATACGCCCGAAATAAAAATTCTGTCAAACAGTGGACTGCAAAGGGCGAGCCGGCTCCACAAAAAGCAAAAACTGTTGTTTTGATGGCGACTGTTTTTTGGGATAGTAAAGGAGGTATCGTAATCGATTATCTTCAAAAAGGAAAAAACATTACAGGAGCATACTACGCATCATTACTTGTCAAGCTGAAGGCAGAAATTGCGGAAAAAACGGCCACTTTTGCAGAAAAAGAAAACCCTGTTTCACCAAGACAACGCGCCGTCTAACACCGCAGCGGTTGCCATGGCGAAAATCCATGAATTATGGTTTTAACTGCTTGACCATCCACCTTATTCACCAGATCTAGCCCCAAACGACTTCTTTTTGTTCCCTCATCTAAAAACTGTGCTCGGAGGACAGAGATTTTCGTCAAATGAGAAGGCAATCACCTTCGTGAACAATTATTTTGCAGAGAAAAACGCCAAGTACTATTTGGACGGGTTGGAGAGATGGGCGCATCGCTGGGAGAAGTGTGTGCAGTTATAAGGAGACTATGTAGAAAAATAAAAAAAGTTTTGAAAAAAAAATGTCTTGTATCATTGTTCGGTTGGAAACTTTTCAGCCAACCCTCGTATTTCATACCCACCTACAATATCTTCTCTTTAAGTACGAGTATCAAAACTTGTCGACTTTTTGAAGACTTTAAATTTTATGTTTCTTAGTTATTAAACCGCTTCTACGAACAAGTTCAATGGTTTCAGTTTAATCGTACCATTCAATCTTCCCAACAAAATGAATAGTCGTGCGTCAGTACCATTTGACACTTAAGTGTAACCGTAAGGATAACATGTATGGATACAAAAATTATTCTTATAATATTAGTGCTTCTCTAGTATTCAAAGTCTTCTAGGAATTAGCAGTCTATGCTTTGACTTTACCTTAGCATGGTAGTTCGTCTTCAAGCAGAGAATGTGAACTCAGAAACTACTCTTTTATGAACCGGAGAAGGTGTAGGCGGTTCATAGCACTTCATATATTCTTATATATTTAATCCTCTCCTGGCTTCAGAATATAATACGCGGTTAAGTTGCAGAAATTGCAAAGTACATACTTCGTTTTCAAGTGCTTGTTACCAAATTTTTTTTTTATGAACTTATCACTCAAGTGGGTATAACTACATTTATGATGCCAAAACATGTGTTAAGTTTTTCGGAAAATGGGACGGAAAGTGAAAGGAAGATGTTTGGGCTTAGTGGCTATTTCGCTGCATGGGTGGCATCCATGGTTTAATGGGGAGACTAAATTTTTAATGTAAATTCACTTGATGTTGTACTTATTTAGGCAACCATTCATCTCAGATTTTAGTTGCATGAAAAACAGTCTTTTGGTTACGGCTGGTATTGAACCCCAAACCGCCTGATGGGGAAGCCAGCACACTATCACTTGAACCATGGCCACCCACAATGCCACGGCCACTTAATGAATGGATCGATTCGGAAAATCTATAGAAAAGAAAAGAAGAAAAAACACAAAGATGTTTAAAGGAATAATAAAAATGCTCAGAAATAAAAAGAAAATGAAAATCGATAAAGTAAAAGATGGTACATCACTCGGTTAGTGAATGTGAAATACATAACAGATTGGAAGAATACTTTGAAGGACTACTGTAAGAGTCATAGTAATTTGTAAATAAAAAAAATAAAAATTAATATGTTTTCATCCTATACTTGACTTTAGTACTTTCTTATGTACATATGGTACGCTAATGTAATCAAATCAGGTACTTATGTTACTATAATATCGAACCATTATGATCAAGTGCATACTCCTGTACTGGACTCTGAACTTGTTGTCGTAGGCCAACTGTTAAAATTAAATCACTTGTAATAAAGACGTCTTACAGAAAACATCGCGTTTTTTTTTTCTCTGAGTTCACCGTAGGCAAACCCATTAGCAACTCTTACAAAATTAATTTTATTTTATTTTACGTTTAAGTTAACCAAAGTTTAAGATGGCTTTGCTCGCTAATAAATTTATGCTATTCGCAACTGTGCAGCAATTAAAAGAAAAGCTTTGTGGAATGGGTTTGCCTACTTCGGGAGTGAAAAACATTTTAAAGTTACGGTTAGAAGAAAATGTGGAATAGAAAACGAAAAGCAGATCGAGATTTTGTTCCCAGCAGACGTGTTAGATGTCTTTAACGGTGAAACTCAAACGGAAAGTAATACAGAGCTCGAAGACTTGTCGCAGCAACTCAATGAACTTCGGGAAATTGTGGCAAAGAGGGAAGAAATTGCGTTGCGCTAGAGAAAGGTAACGGAAATGGGTAGCACGATAGAGTCCGGCACATCGAATGGTTTGAGTTTTAGAGACATAGAAGAGCCTCTTCCAAAATTTTCGGGTGACGATAACCTATCCGTTACAAGGTGGATTAAATTATCCGAAGAGTCAAAGGTGATCTATAAGATAGACCAGCAGAAGTGCTTCATATTTGCTCAGAGGTTATTTACCGGCACGGCAAAACTTTTTCTTCGGTCCACTTCTTGCCGCTCATGAGAGGATTTAAAAACGGCCCTTATTAATGAGTTTAATCATCACGCTACGGCATCGGATGTGCATAATGCTTTGCGTAATCGAAGGAAACAGAAGGACGAAAGCTACGAGCAATATGTTTTATTCATGCAAGGAAACGCCAGTGTCGCTGACATCGAGGAATCGGATCTTATAATAAGAGGTATCACGGAATCAGCTTTTAATAAACAGCTTTTATTTTTAGCTAACAATTTAACGGGGCTGAAAACTGTTTTGCGGAAGCATGAAAAAATGCGTCTTGAAATTCATCCGACGACATCAGCTACAAACGGTAATACTAAGAGTGCCTTGTATTTCGCAAAAGCGATTCCCAAGCCAAGAAGATAAACCTGTGGTTCAACTGCAACGGTAAGGGGAAAATAGCAAAAAATCATCCCAAACCCCGCAGAGAAAGAGGAACCTGCCATCGCTGCGGAAAAAGTGGACATATTGCTCCAGACTGTACACAATCATCATCAGTGTTATTGGTGGAAGACTACGAGTACATTCCACAGGACAGCTCTTC